>OX244033.2:1489649-2689649 GCA_945859785.2 Tridacna gigas
AGGGGGAGAGATATCTCCTTATAGGACATTGTAGATTCAAGATAAAACTGCACGTTCTAATCTTGATCAACACTTTCCAGGAGACGTCCTCGAGTCCCACTCAATAGGCTAAGGGTTAGGGGTTAGGAGAAGTTGTAAGTCAGAATTTTTACACCGCGAGTAAATCCTCCACCGCGAAATTCGGTGTTCAAACGACCCTAACGAACAGGTCTTTTGAAAACATTATGACAAAAGAAGAAAGTTGAGGTAACTAGGATTTTTTCCATTACCTACAATTTTTCAACCCTATCTGTGACAAATCTTCTCATTTGAGGCACGTTTAATCCGTCGTCTGTAAATACTTTCAGTTTAGAAAAGTCTAAAATTATGTCTTCTGATAAAATAAATTACAGCATATAATCAAATCGATATGAGTCATGCTCTGTGAAAAGGGGGATTAATGCATTTGCAAAAAGTTTCGACTCGGGTCAGCGTGCGCAGCGTGCGCACGCTGACCCGAGTCGAAACTTTTTGCTTTTGGTACATTTTCTGCATGTGCAACGACCAGTGTGCCGCATGTTTCAGTAGGCTGCTATACAAAACAGATTTTATAAATCTATGATACCGTTATCACTTGCTCTGTATCATGCATCACGGGGATACATTAAGCCCCCTTTTGCTAGAGCATTGCTCATATATTTCGCATTCCATTACGCAAGAAATAACCTTTTTCTGACTCGAAGTATATTTATAGTCCAGGCAAATCCACCATCTATTTGTAAATTAACAATATCTACACAATAACTGTAAATATAGATCTGAAATGATTTCACCCTTTCTATGCCTGTGCTGTTCGGGCTTTTTCGGACGGTAAAGATCAAGATCAGATTACACAGAACGTGCATTCTGATCTTGATCCTACAATGTATATTGGCCACAGTTTTAGTCGGGCCTGTTACATACAGATATTTCTGTGTTTCAGTGCAGTGTATTTCAAAACAGTTGACATAGAGATGAGTTTCTGTAATTAGTACTGACAGAGTTAATCTGTTAGAGTGTACTTTAGCGATAAGGGTTTTATATCGCGTCTATTGTGTATAAATTTGTCGCTACATGTATATAGTGTATCTACTGATATGGTAGCTTATCAGCATTTTAACTTTATCAGGTGAGATTGTCATAACTCTGTACTTGTAAACGATATGAGTTAGACTCTATGAAAAGGAAGCTTAACGCGACCCACTGACCTTTTGCGAACAGTGTAGATCAAGATCAGACTGCACAGAACGTGCAGTCTGATCTTTGATCTACACTGTCCGATACGGTATTTTCTTTCCGGTGAAATCAACTTTGGAACTTCAATGTTTGGGCTTTTAGTGTTGAGTAGAAATTTGCGTTTCATTTATTCAGCAGCTTAAGTGTTAAAAGAAGTGGCTATTGTGGATCCATAATTATGTAATGGATTGATTTGTATCATGGATAAAGGAGACGGATTAAGCCCCCCTTCTGTCAGAGCGTGGCTCATATTCAAAGCATAACTAGGAGCTCGCTATGCGTATATATATGACAACATTGGTTACCTCCCATGATGCAGCCAATTAAAATAGTATATAGGACAACATTGGTTACCTCCCATGATGCAGCCAATCACGTATAAATACAAGGTCTACAACTGGGACCAGCCTAGCACATACTGATTGGAGTGGTCATCAGACCCCTCCAACAGTGCAATCTCCGAGCAGAGTTGTCGTTCGTTACTCTCATCATACATCTCTGCAACGGGCTAAATGACAAGAATCTTGTCAAACCGAGGAAAACATGTTTTGTTACTGTTTAACTGTTTCATGTGTAACATAATAAAGTAGACAAAGGAAATATGATTCCGGATACATTATAGGTGCATTCAAACTGATGAATTTACCTGTATACAATGGAACTATTTCTTCAAGCTTCTTTACTGATCAAAATCTTACGCCAACTGTTAAAAAAAAAATGGCTGCGCCCATGAATGATGACAATTTAACACGCCGATGGATCTAAGTTTGTAAGATTAAAAAACAAGTTATCGTCCTTTAAAAGACATTTAAGCTTTTAAGAAAATCCCTCTTTTTCACATTTTCTACCACTAAGTCTGTTTGGCCGTATGCTGTTTAAACAGCACACAAAACAATCGATTGGTCTTTCTTTCTTCGGCGTTTGTGTCGCCATTTTGAGTTATGGTCATGTGATGAAAATATCACGTGATGACGGACTACTTTCTGAGCCAACTACAGAGGTGAATGGAAATGATCCGTAGTGCAAGAGAGTGCCAACAGTGGTTAGTTTAAAAGGCAGACTGACTCAGAAATTGTTGCCTAACTCCATGCTTTTTTGCGAAATTGTTCTGATACACAGTCTGTTTCGTTATGGTTTTATAAATAAACCGAAATCAAAAAACTGAAATAGGAAATAAACGCGGTTTGCTTTTATGTGACGGATTTCAAAAATTATTTGTTATATTGATTTGATTGCAAATGGCCTTTCCAGTAGTTGTAATTTTTCATTAAGCAAATAAAGCTACACACACGAAAAAAAAAATCGTTAAAAAAAGAGAACATCGCGGGAAAAGATGACTTGAAAACGTGGGAAGAGGGTCACGTGTCTGTCATATGAATGCATTAGAGGTTTCTCCTTTCTACACAGCGGCAATCATATAATGCCTTACTTGTTTGTTTACATGTACCAAAATACATTGAAATCAAAAGCAATAAACAATTTGAAAACATTGATGCTGACCTCTCCTGGCTTCTTTTTTTTAAAGAAGCCAACTTGTTATTATTGTGTAGTCACTTTCCTGGGATGTGTATCAATTGGTGGTACAAGTTGGCGGGACTATTTTATGTCTTGCGAGGCGGATGGTCGAGCCATGGGTCAAAAATTTCCCGCACAGCGAGAAGCAAACACCGGTCATGGGAAATTTACATATACAAAAGAATAATGTTCCTCACATCATGTTCATACAAAATAGTGCTACTGTTTCTTTTTCTCTTTTTTTTTTTTTTTTTTTCTTTAAATAAACATCAGATATTACTCCTTAGGCTGCTAAGCACGATTTAAAGACCTTTTGCTGACAGTATCGATCAAGATCAGAGTACAGAGCAGTCTGATCTTGGATCTACACTATGCGACAATGAGATATTTCTCCTCAAAGAATATCTTTGGAATAGCAGAATTTGGTCGGCTTGAACGTTTCATTTCACTTATTTAGCAGGTTAAGGGTTTTATGTAAAATACTGGTTATCTGCGTCACAAGTTTTCTCTATGACTTGCGAATGAATATTGTAATTTAATACTGTGACAAATCAAATCCGGATCTAAGTTGAAAGTAATGCAAACTCGGGTTGCGTTATCATACCGGTACATGTACCATATTTGGGACCGTATCTGATACCGGCAGAGACTTTTTTAGGTATATGATAAAGGACGCTATCAATAAATTTGGGATTTATGATTTTTGCTTCTAGTCGTTAGTGGAACTGCCCTCTATCTGTCTGTCTGTCTGTCTGTTTTTCCGTCCACCCGTCCGCCCGTCTGTCTGTTTTTCCGTCCGTCCGTCCGCCCGTCTGTTTGTCTCTGACCATATAACAGGATTAAAAGGGGACTGTAATATAGAGCTAGGGTTCTTTAAAAACTAAATTAAACAACCACCTGTGTTAGAGATACACTTCAAGTAAATTTGTTCCTGAAGTATCTTTCCCACAAGGGTTTTGCTGCACATTACTGTCCTTTAATAGGTTATATAATGTGAAAGTCATTTTTTTTAAAATATTATTATTAACGTAAAGCAGGTTTACTTTTCGTCTGTCGCGCTCCGTATTTCTTTGTAAGGAGACGGTTACGGAAATTACCGACAGTTGCCGGTGTTTAATTTTGCTCGTGAGTTTTGTGAGTTATTATTATTATTATTTATTTTCTCCATATAGAAGATTTACAACAACAAAACGTTCATGAAAATAAACAAAAAAAAAAAAAAAAAAATACACAGTTATACGAATGATAGAAATATCGGGAGAGAGAGACAGAGAATGGGAGAGACAGGGAGAGACAGGGAGAGAGAAAGAACAACAAATGATAAATTACACTTGGTGCCATAGGTAACTGACTTAACCGAAACAAAAAATTAAGTCAGATTTAAGCATCAAGTAAAGAATATATGGAAACAGTTATGCTCGAGGTAAGCACATCGCATCACATATTGTGATGTGCTTGCCTGTATGAGATCCAAATACTATGTAGTAAATAGACTACGTTTACATAAAAACTCTCACTTATTCCATTAATAAAAAGAGTAGAAATCTGGATTGATACCAAAAATTGCATAAACAAAATCCTTGTTTGACATAGATCGCAAACAAATAAAAGTATTATGGCCATATAACATTTTAACTTTTTCCATAAAGGAAGTAACAAGAGGCTGTATCAAAGTACAGCTTGTTAATAAGTGCTCAGTGATGCTTACATGAACATAGGTTTCTCCACATCGTGAGCAAGCCATTTCATAGTGGGAGAGATACACAACTGAGCAACAGAAAAACAGGTCCCTAGCAATTTAGGGTGATATTTTGCATGAATCCATAGCGGAGCAGAATTATGTTCTTGTTGTATCTGTCTATATATGACAAACTGATGGGTTGAAGTTCGAGTCTCCCATTCATTTATATAATATCTACCTATACTTGAAGTAATGGAAATTTTCCACAAAACTCTACTAGGAAAAGGACTGTCGTCAACATATTTGTGCATAATGTCATAAGGATTGAACTTGCGTAAAACAATAGCAATATTATTGACAAGGCCAAACTTGAATTTATTAAAATAAATGAAGTTAAACGCAATAGAAATAACTGTTTCTCTGCACAATCCCTTTCCAATCGACAGAGTTGACCGAAGAAAGACAGTTTTCTTTTCTCGATTTCAGCTTCGATCGGAAGAATACCGAGTAGTCCAAGAACTATATCAGTTCTTGATCTACTCCACAAGCCCTGCACTTGTTTTAAGCATAGCCGGTGTGATCTTTCCAAGGTCATCCTTTCTCGACTTGAAGGGGATTGCAAAAACTCGGATCCAAAAAGTGCTTTTGGTAATACAATAGATTTATATATCTTAACACTTGTTAGCGGATTTAAACCATTCTTATGAAGTCCATCTTTAATTAGGCAATAAAATGTTGCCCTTAATTTCCTGTCCAACTCCTTAACTGTATAAGAAAAAAACATTTGATTTGTCCCGCTTTATGCCCAAATGAATGAAATCTTCATATTCAGTTATTTGTTCATGACCAACGAACCATGACCTTTTACAACGTTTATAGTAATGTTTTGACTCATTGAAAGTAACAACGGCACACTTTAAAGGGTTGTATTGATAACGCCACAAACACGAGTAACGGTAACAAATAGAAATCATGGATTGTAATGCGTTATATGATAAAGCCCGGAGGGTCATATCGTCTGCATAGCTGAACATGCAATTTCAAGGCGGAAAACTCTCTTACTCCCCAGTACTGTAAAGTAAAGTTTAGTATAGTTTATCATAGCACGCTCTTGACCGCTCGAATTCCTGATTCAACTTAATTAACTAACTGTCTACTAAAAACAAAAAATGTTCTAATCTTACCCCCATGTTGTATATTGTATACCTGGGTGAATAAAGTTCAGTTCTGTTCTGTTCTGTTCTGCAAAGGACGGGGCACATAAACTGACGCCTCCAATCTGAAAACCCAGATTACTATCGACTAACTGGTCGATTAAATCATTAATGTATACCAAGTACAAAATTGGGGACTAAATACCACCTTGTCTGGTGCCCTGCAAAATAGGGAACCAGTCTGAATAGAACCCACCATATAAAACACAACTGCTCATATTCGAGTGCATGGCAATAACAGTTTTTTAAAGCTTGTGGGAAATACCCAATTCGCTTAGTTTGTAAACTAATCCATCGTGCAAAAGCTTGACGTAAAGTTTACTATTTTGTTCCCTGCAAAAATTGGTACTTTCATGCAAGATAAAAGAAGTCATACTGGGTTGGAACCCACCTTGCAAGGGGTTAATCGGCCAATCTATAGAATTTTGTAAGCGGTTGAGAAGCACCTTTTTCATACAGCTTAAGAACCGAAGAAGAAAGGGTTATAGCCCGATAACTGGTACATTGGTTTTCGGGGCTTACGACCACCTTTGTACAAAGTTAAAATGATTCCTTGCTTTAAAGCATTTGGAACATACGCAAAACAATACATATAGTCGAATAAGATAGTAAAATAAAATACTAATACATCGCCACCATTTATCAGATGCTCATTACAAACATTATCGATGCCACACATCTTGCCAGTTTTAAGAGAAGACAGTGATTTTACTACTTCTTCTGCACTGATATGATCATCATCAGCTACCAGTGGTTTTTCCTTGATTCCTTGCACCCCATTCAAGATTTTATCATAGTGGCCAGAGTCATTGATAACACATTCAGTATCATAGTACAAATTCGCAAAATGCTTTCCCCACCCTTGACATATTTGCTCTGGACCTCTAAAAATAACACCACCAAACTTAATTTCGTTAGAAAGCTTTTTGGACCATTCTTCCGTTTTGAATTAAATAATCGCCAGAAGCAAGGACTATCACTTTCAGCTGCCTCATCAATTTTTCTGTTGATTTCCTGCACATAACTGAATGAACAATATCTATGTAATTTACGGAATTGACGTTTTGCCTCTTTGTACTCTGAATACGATGTATAATTAGCACCCCGTGGTCTGCCGGACCCTATCCAAACATGACGCTTACCATTCATAACAGCGTGATATCGACGGAGTTCTGCAGACTAATAGAGTTTTAAATAGGAACGATATAAAGAAAGAGGGAGACAACTCTCCGATGCATATTCTATACTAGAAACAATTGATTGGTATAAGTTATCTATAGACCGATATACGTTGGCCGTGTATGACCGACCTACTTCGCTCTGTAGACAACTGTTCATACAGTGCTAAAACGACGCTATATGGTCATTTGTAATTTTATGCCATTTAATAGACTTAATATTATGCATGCAAGTTTGCATGACTAGGAAAACAATCAATACACTGTATGTTAAAGATTACTGGACGATGATTTGAGATATTTAGACAATTGTCATCAAGAATACAACAAGCTAATACTGAATTAACAAACTCACTGGAAACAATAACATGATCAATAAATGATTTGCAATTACCATCGTACGACACATAACTCACATCTGCATCAGTACAGAAGGGCAAAGTAGTGATCACTGATAAATTAAACAAATTGATAAGGTCGCATAGTGCGGCACCTCTCGATTCAATCTGTTTAATGAAGGACGGGCTGTTTAAATGTGCGTTAAAATCGCCCATTAAAATAACTGTGCCCATTTGTGAGTACGTACTCACCATATTATACAATACATCTATATACTCGCTGTATACGGAAATACAATGATTTGAACTGGGTAGATAAATTTGAAAAATATAAGTATACTCGTTTTGGCTTTTTTCAACTTGCAGGCCTATAATTCTATCACTCTCTCAAGAAAGAGGACATATCTTGTACTGGAGTGTTTTCTTCCATAAAAAGGCCACCCCCCTTTACCTACATATCTACCTGTGTTAACACGTAAACCTTTATCATTTATACCGAAAGCAGTCTTAACACTTAAGCTTCTGAATAAATGAAACGCAAATTTCTACACAATACTAAAAGCCCAAAGTATTGCGGTTTCAAAGTTGATTTCACCAGAAAGAAAATACCGTATCGGACAGTGTGGATCAAAATCAGACTGCACGTTCTGTGAAGTCTGATCTTGATCCACACTGTCAACAAAAGGTCAGTGGATCGCGATTAGCAGCTTAAGGGTTAATCGGGATGTATGCAATTCAAAAATTGAATATCACCGGGAAAAAGCCAGTGTTCAGATATACCGAATATATCGATGGATTCTTTATCTAGGAGGTTACTTAAGTAGTATGCTCTGGACATTAATCCAGTAGCATTCGAAGTGCCAACGTTAAGTGTACAAATGATTATTAGAACTGTAAATATACTAGTAAAACAATTCAATATTAGTGATGACTGTACGTAAATATTCTTGCTATACTGCCGTATTGGGTATAGTTATCCTCATATCCTTGTCGGTATGAATGATAATAATTGTCATCATCATCATAACGACCTTGATTTGAGGAACACAAATCACGCGTGTCACGTGACCGCCTAGAATAACTGTAATGACCAATCTGCTGGTTGTAGGTGTTGCAGGGTTTCGCATGATTAATGTTATCAAAACGCCTGTCACTTTGTCTAAAAAGAACGTCATTGCTCAAATCTGTCGGATCTGTATCCACATCTATATCCTCAAAAGTTCTATTTTGACGAAACTTCCTATTGTACGAATTCCTTGTATTCCTTGTTATCCAAGGTCTACATATGACTCCGTCAGGCCAAAAACCTGGTTCAATTAGTTTTTGAGAATGTGGAACCTCAACATTTAAGCGGATCACGACCGAACGACAACATTTTTGTCTAAATATCCGAATCATGGTTACTTTTAGCCCTCTGTTGGTAACATAACGTGACAGTTTTGGAATCGTTATGGAATATTTAAATTCACCTACATAGAAACGTTTAGTTTTCTTGATAACATGTTCAGAAAAACCGTCTTCGTCACTGTAAGTAGAAATCGAAACAGCGTCATCAATGACCGATTCCTGGTTTGGTGTAAAATATTCTTTCGGTTGTAGATCAAAGTCCATAGATCTTTGCCTTCTATTGGGTGAAATACACACAAGGATTTGTTGAATATTAGACTGTGTAGACGGAGATTTGCCAGCCGCAGATTTGCGTCCAGACGCATCATTAGCAAGGCGTCGGTCGATAGGTGTCATTTGCTCGCGGCCATTCTGTGTCTCGTGCGTGCTGTTGTTTGATAATCTCGATGTAGGATTTGTCTGATCTGTTGAGCACCCAGTCAAAACAAGATAAGAACGAGCTGTTCTTTTCTTTATACCGCATTCCCGCGCCGTCTTTCTTCAAGGACAGTCGTATGAAGCGAACAATCGATATGTAATCCTGCAAAAGATTCATAGACCTCTTCTTTCCTCCTTGGTAAGTTTTATCTTCCCTTCGTCCCGCATTTATCATAATTGTGATTGTATTTATGTATGTATACATTGTGTATTGTTTAGCCTAACCGCTATTTTTTTTTTTTTTTTTTTTTTATTTCAGGCTGTTTGTAATATCTTTTATTCTTTGAATAAAAGTACTTAAATGACCATAACCGACTTTCATTTGGTTTACCCCGGTCTCAAAATGGCTCCCCGACGGGGAATCGAACCCCGGTCTCCCGCGTGACAGGCGGGATACTCACCACTATACAATGGTGATGTTTGGTTTACCCGGTCACAAAACTGTCTCATTATTATTAGTATTATTATTGTTATTGTTGTTGTTATACAATAACCTGTATGCCAAAAACTATATGAGGGATGGATTAGATCAATGTTTTTTCAAAACATGTAGAACAATAAGAAATAGTAGTCAATACTGCGACTTGAGTGCGGATTTCTTTAGGTAAAAATCGGAATCAACCGAGGCACTTCCGATGTAATTTTTAGTCTGGATAGGCTTTGAACTATCAGCATTCCATGTTTCCATCTCATAGACAGATTGAATGTTTTTACGCCACTTTCAATCTTTTCAGTCATATCATTCCCTTCCATTTTTCCTTCTGTCATTCTGTAGACGGGCCACCTGTTCTTCAAGCTTTTCGATGCTTTCCTGAAGGCTTTTCATGGCTGTTGCCGTGAACATATTTTCAGGCACCATTTCCCCCATAGCATTGGTTGAACCGATAATCCCCTGTCCTTCAAGCTTTGATCTCTCAGCCCTATTGAAGGTTTCTAATTCCACAGCATGACGTATGGCGTCATTAAGGTCTGTAGGTCGCGCCTGTTTCACTCTCAAACGCATGTCAACATGATAAAGTGCATCCATAAATTGTTCCTTTGCAAGGATCTCCCTTATGTCAGCCGGAGCAGACGGGTATGCAAGGTTTGTTAGTCGTCTGATCTCCTGACCCAGCTCTGATAGAGATTCTGAGGCTTTTTGTCGCCTTTCCCTCAACTGAACTCTGTCAGTTCCGTCTGGTTTGGGGGAGCAAAATGTTCCTCCTCCAAAGCTTTCTCTAAGGCGTCAAAGTCCCTAGAATTCGGTGCCAAATTGCCAAATACACCTTGTGCCTGACCTCTTGAGGATACAGCTAAATATCTACCTTTGTCTAAGTAGTTCCAATTATTTATTTCTGCACACGTCTCAAAATGCTCTTTGTAGTCCAGCCACGATGTAGTTCCGTCATATGTAGCAGGATTCACAGAGAAACCTCTTGAAGCCACTGGACTTCCAGACGCTTCACGTTTGTCAAAACGTGGAGTTGACACCCGGTTCCTTATTGGTTAAAAACGGGGAGTGCTAGTTTGAGGCAAACCACTACTACGGTCTGTTATAACGTGTGTTGTCCCAAGATTTTGCTCTATCCTGTAATTATTCAGCTGTTGCTCCAACTCGGTGATTTCACACTGCATCCTAAGTTAGGCATGTTCTTACTCGAACTTCTTTAAGCGCCACTTAAGTTCTTCTTCATTGCCCACTGAAGCCATCTTCAAAGTAGGGGTCTGAAAATGTGATGGTGTCAATGAATCCCACCGCTGCTACCAGTTGTAACGAGCCTCTTTTGGCTTGCTTAAAAAACGGCTATGAAACAATATGAAGAACAAAAATGGGGAACCAAGGTATGTACAGTCCTTCTCCAGACACTCTGACGTCGGCACTATGAAGCCCTTCAATGAAGCTTCCTCAATAGCCTCAAACGCTCCTTAGGCCTCAAAAGGCTACAAACGGCTTCAGAGTCACGGTACCTAAATCAATTACAACTTCCAACGTTCTAACCGAGCAGCACGACTACAGAATGCTCCTTGATAACTGTTAGACTTTAACAGAGAAAGGAAGCATTCGTAAGAGTCTAATTACCCAAATTGCAAGGTTGTTGTTGTAGCGAAGTTCACTTCTTAACGTCTATTATCGAACTCTCCGAGTTTCTGAAATGTGCTAGTATATATACCTTGCATAATATGGAGCGCCACCTACCTTAAATACACCACCTAGCGGATATACGGACATTGCCGACTTCTTACGAACAAAGTCGAACCACCAATTCCTGTTCCAATGAGCGTCTGGAGATTGAAGATTAAATGATTAACTTAGGCTTATAAAATGCAAATTACAAAGATACGGACAGGCGTGTAGCGCACATATATACGTCAAAAACAAGCTGAACATATTCCTATATTGCCCAGATGAATAGTTGTAACAATAAGAATGTGAAATCTACAAGCCGAAAAGGGAAAATACGCTGTGTCTGTAGTATGTAAATGTCGCCTATCAAATAAAGGAGGAGAACTTTTGAAATTTGGATTCATCCCTTATCCGCTACACTATGTTATCAGCTTAGGACAACCCTGTTGCAGAGGTCACATGTGTTCACAGATTAAGCTGCAAAATCTAGACTGGAAATATGTGGTAATTGGCATCATCTCTTGGTCTAATAAAAGTATAATTGTATAATTACATGAAGTGAACGGGTATTTTGTAAAACTCGTAACTCGTAGAAAGTGTATACTTCTTTTGAGACAACCCTGTAAGTCCGCAGTCCGCTGCCCGCTCTCGTCTTCGGCATCCGCTTAAACACTCTACAATGTACAACGAGCACGTTAAAGAACAAAGCGTAAATTGGGTATGTAAATGCGCGTAATTTGGTTTTCGTTCTGTATTTCGCACTATCCCCCACTAAAATTGTGTCAACTTTGGAACTGTTCATTGGCCAAGACATTCGGCGCGAGTACTGGTGTAGTTTTAAGGAGGCAAAATCGAGAGAGATTAGAATAAGTTATAATCTGTTTCTCAATCGATGTAAAATAAATATGGTAAAACTTAATTAAAATTACAAACAGCCTGTTTATGGACACGCCCATATTGGCAACCGCTTGCAACAATAGATAAACACAAAACAAACAAACAATATGGTCATTGACTTTTCTTCATTGTGGTTATTCTGAAATGCATCATGTAAACTGGTACCCTGTTATCGATCATCGTATCAACAACAGAAAATACCCGATGGTACAAGGCAGAAATCTATCCATTACGAGATAACGCGAGACTTGGAAATTTCAATGGTGAAATTATTTATGCACAAAGATATTCCCTTTCAACAAAGGCTGCATATTCGCGGGTTTGCTCAATTGATCCTGGTCAGAATCATCTCTTGTCTGTCATGAAAATGTTAGCCGAAGATAGAATAACTCCATCATGATTATTAATATAGAAACTAAGGCGTTTTGTTACAGGCCATCTGATTGGTGGATTCGGTGGGTATGACAACAAATAGCTGCCATCGATTAACCGTGTGTCGCATGTTGTCGACCGGACGTTCATGGGAGATGCAATGGGTATCAGGTTTTACATCAAGCTGCCTCCTCTTTGGTGGATCATAAGACGTTTTCTTGCGATCACAGCTGTTCTGGAACAAGATGTTGCCTAAATACAGACACGTAAACCTGTACCCTTTTACTAGTCAGCGCGATAAATTTATGCCAGATGTTACCCCCATTAATTTGACGATAGATACCAAACCACAACTTTCTAAATTGATCCCAGATGGGTTTTAACACTTAACCTGCTACTTATATGAAATGATACTATCCAGCCTTTAGTAAAAACCAAGATCTTGCTACTTCAAAATTGTTTTAGGGAGAAAGTATCTCCTTATCGGACAGAGTAGACCCAATATCAGACGGCACGTTCTTTGCAGTCTGATCTTGATGTATACTGTCCGCAAAAAATACGTCCTTGAGTCGCTCTTGGCTGCTTAAGGGTCAATGTTTTTTTCCGTAGTTTCTAGGGGGATATTTATGCCAAGAGAGTCGTGTCAAAATCTCCGGCTTAATCACGAGGTAGAATGACACTTTGGTGTGCAGAAAATTTATCGATGGCAAAAAGTTTCGATCCAGACCAAATTGCGCAAAATGCACAGGCTTGCATGGGTCGAAACTTTCTGCAGATACGTTAAACACTTATGTAACAAACAGTGAATCAAGTATAACATCAATGTGCGTCTAGGAGTTAAGATGAGGACAAGAAGGGTAACTAAAAGATTTGTATTGGTGTTCTTCGTTGGGACTGCTGTGGTGGCACGCCTCGTGATATTCAACGGTACGGAGTATTTTCTGTTTATATTTTCTACTGTTAGATCCCCTTCCCTCTATGAATAGCAGAGTTAGCTCCCTTTCTCCAAGAGCAGAATTGGCTTGGTTTTGGAGGAGGGATGCTAAATCTGCTTCTGGAAGATCGGAACTAACTCTACTTCTAGAAGAGACGAGCCAGGTCTGCTCTTGAAGGAAGGGAGCTAACCCTGCTTTTGAAGGAGTTCTTTTTTTGCATCCTAATATATTAGACAGGATGTTTGAGCAGCTATTCACGAGCTCAGTAGTACATAACAAAACCAGAACTGGAACCCGAAACACGATAACAAACATAAGCCATGGGTTTTTAACTCCAACTCGATAAACCTGTCATTAACAGTTAATATCATCTTTTGTTTTTTGGGGAATACATGTTTAAAACCACGAACTATGATGACTTGATATAAACATTATCGAGTTGGGTTTATAAATTATCTCGTCTTAATGCGTGATTTTAAACCTGTTATCCCAAACATAAACAAAAATATAAACTGATAATGAACGGTTTATCGAGTAAGAGCTATAATACACCGCTGGGAGAGGTTTTGAAACTGATAATAATTCAGACATATTTCTTCTATAGCTAGACTTTTACTGAATAACTACGAGAAAAAAATGTTTAAACGAAACTTAGGTTGTCATTGAATAAGTTATATATGAGCCATGCTCTGTGAAAGGGGGCTTAATGCAACTGCGAAAAGTATCGACCCAGATCAGCCTGCGCAGTCCTCGCAGGCTGACCTGGGCCGAAGCTTTTTGCTATTGGTCAATTTCCTGTATGCCAAAGAACCATACTACCTCATGATTCAGTCGGTTGTTAGATAATATTGACTTTATGGATCCATGATTATGTGATAACTTGCTAGGTATAATGGGTCACGCGGTGCATTAAGTCCCCTTTTGTCAGAGCATGGCTCATATACATTAAAAGCTGATTTATTAAGTTTTAAGTTGGAAAGAAGGTGCCATTGAACATGATATCGTTAACGTGAAAATATCTGTTACTGTGTTCCTATCAATGATTTTAAACAGATTTACCCGTAAACTCTTTACCAAACAATCCAATTATTTAACAATAAAAGGTCTAGGGAAACATTGTGGGGAAAGGAGAAATGCTGGTAATGACAAACCCCATCAATTGGGACAAATCTTACTTGTCTGCAAATGCTTTCAAATTGGTACGAAAATGTTGTCGTTCATGAAGAGTTCGTTCAGCAAGTAATTTAAATATTTCACTGCAGTAGATACTATGAATCAGACGGATGGATGGAAAATTTATGCAAGTGCTTCTTTTTTCTCCATGAAATCAAAGTACGCCAGATGTCATCAACAAAGATGAAAATAATCTATCGACATCCAAATCTGAAGGTAAAAAGAATTGTCTAAAGACTAAGTCAACCCTTTAAACCAAGAAACAAACAAAAAGAACGTTTCTAATACCAACCATCAAAGAACAAAAATCATTTTACGTTTATACATTTTTGTAGAGGTTATTCCATATACGTTTCCTTCATTATCACTGCCCGAAGATACGAATGCCATTGGTCGCCTGTGAATGTACCATTGGTTGTCAATTTGTTAAAGAAAATGTTACATTATACATAAAGAAAAAACATTTTTTGTGATAACTCTGTAAGACTGTAAAATGTCAATTAAATTAACATAATAAGTCTAACAGGAAAATAAACTTAACTGTATATTTATAAATGATTGGTAAGTTAATCAGTTTAAGAATTGCTTTAGTAGTTATCCTGACCTGTGACGATATCAATTAACAGAGAAAATATCATTTTTTAAAATGATGATATAATCTTTTATAGTGAGGATATCATTTTTATAGAGATATCTTCTTTAATTGTAATGATATCACCTAATAGTAACGATATCATTTTTATACTGACGACATCATTTACTTTACGGTATAGTCATCTATTTTCACCGTGACAAACAGTGAATGAAAAAAAAAAAAAAAAAACAAAAAAAAAAAAAACGATGTGCGTCTAGGAGTTAAGATGAAGAAAAGTGGGGAAGCTAAAAGACTTGTACTGGAGTTTTTAGTTGCAACTGCTGTGATGGCACGCCTAGTGATATTCAACGGTACAGGTATATTTTCTGTTTATATTTTCTACAGTTCGCTCCTCTGATGACAGAGGTTTCTCCTTTCATTCAAAAGCAGAGTTAGCTTCCTTTTTCGAGAGCAGAGTTGGCTCCCCTCGTCTAGACGTAAAGTTAGTTCCGATCTTACAGAAGCAGATTTAGTTTCCCTCCTCCAAAACAAAGTCAATTTGATTTTGAGTTCGCTTTTTGCAGCCTGAAATATAAAACAGGATGTTTGAGCAGCTATTTAACCTTCCACTCATGACCCACATCACTTGTCAGCGTCTTTCACACTTTTCTAAATAGGCTGGAAAAAAAAAGGTCCTTAATTCTATAGTGTTCTAAAGTAATTTATCTTCGATCTGAAAGATATAATGAAACAAACGGATAAATATTATGCGAGTAATCAAGGTTGAACCTTTGGACGTGGATATTTTTTTTTTTTTTTTTTTTCTTCTCCAATCCTGTGATGGAAATTCTAAAACCGCAGTGAACACGCCGAAAGAATCTAATTGGTCAATAGAATTTGAAGACGAGCTTTGAAATAACGGCGTGATACTAAAAAAATCCTTTGAAAGTCAAGATTTGTTCAATATGTAAACTGATTGGTTTCGTAACTAAATATTCAACTACATTGGCGTGTCAAGTCAATATGAAACAAAACAGAAATTAACACGAACACCGGATAGCAATACAATGGATGATTAGGCAGATGGCTGGATAATGCTGCAGTTTAATGTAATGTTGTGTATTATCATTTTTCATGAAACGAGTTGACTGAAATTATAAAACGAATGACGGACAAACAAGTATCCTGCAACATCACTGTAAGCCTATAAACCGCTCTCGGGATCATTTTTAAAGATACACTTCGGTTTGAAAATGTGTACATACATAAGAAGATAGCTTTGTGACACGTATATCGAAAGTAGCATGAAACAGTTTATAGGGGTAGTGAAGTGAACTATTTCCACAATTTTATTTAAATATTTTGATATTGTAATTAAACGTGTAAATCATATTTTTCTCAACGCGTGTATGTCTTAGCAGCAATGACGTCATTTTCCTGCAAAATGACGAAGTTGTAAAAAAGATCCGGCCCGTACTTAGATTCGATTCGCTGGTTGTACGAGCTCAGTAGTACAAAACAAAACCAGAACTGGAACCCAAAACAATCTAATGTATTGGCAACAATAAGCCATGGGTTTAATACACTACTGGGAGAGGTTTTCAAATTGATTCAAATTCAGACATATTTCTTGTATTGCCAGACTTTTACTGAATAACTACGAGAACAAAATTTTTAAACTTAACTTAGGTTGTCATTTAATTACACATGGAATGAGTTATATATGACCCATGCTCTGTGAAAGGGGGGCTTAATGCAACTGCGAAAAGTATCGACCCAGATCAACCTGCGCAGTCCTCGCAGGTTGACCTGGGCCGAAGCTTTTTGCTATTGGTCAATTTCCTGTATGCCAAAGAACCATACTACCTCATGATTCAGTCTGTTGTTAGATAATATTGACTTCATGGATCCATGATTATGTGATCACTTGCTAGGTATAATGGGTCACGCGGTGCACTAAGTCCCCTTATGCCAGAGCATGGCTCATATACATTAAAAGCTGATTTATTAAGCTTTAAGTTGGAAAGAAGGTGCCATTGAACATGATATCGTTAACGTGAATATCTGTTACTGAGTTCCTATCAATGATTTTAAACAGATTTGCCCGTAAACTCTTTACCAAACAATCCAATTATTTAACAACCCTGAGATAAAAGGTCTAGGGAAACATTGTGGTGAAGGGAGAAATGCTGGTAATGACAAACCCATCAATTGGGACAAATCTTACTTGTCTGCAAATGCTTTCAAATTGGTACGAAAATGTTGTCGTTCATGAAGAGTTCGTTCAGCAAGTAATTTAAATATTTCACTGCAGTAGATACTATGAATCAGACGGATGGATGGAAAATTTATGCAAGTGCTTCTTTTTTCTCCATGAAATCAAAGTACGCCAGATGTCATCAACAAAGATGAAAATAATCTATCGACATCCAAATCTGAAGGTAAATAGAAGTGTCTAAAGACTAAGTCAACCCTTTAAACCAAGAAACAAACAAAAAGAACGTTTCTAATACCAACCATCAAAGAACAAAAATCATTTTACGTTTTTACATTTTTGTAGAGGTTATTCAATACACGCTTCCTTCATTATCACTTTCCGAAGATACGAATGCCATTGGTCGCCTGTGAATGTACCATTGGTTGTCAATTTGTTAAAGAAAATGTTACATTATACATGAAGAAAAAATATTTTTTTGTGATAACTCTTTAAAGGTGGCCCTTCAGAATTTTGGACGAAAATTTGAAAAAAATACATAAAAATTATTTTTATGCTCCTAGAGCCTTCTTATTTACATTTGTAAAAACCAAAACGTCGAAAACCGTCCCGTAACAAGTGAATTTTGAGATTTAATACGGCCGAGGTCAACATCGACGGGAAACACCGTCTATTTTTACTTGACCGCATTTGAGAGGCAACATGCTCATTTGCATACCGGAATAAACACAGGCGATGATTCAAACATGGCGTCAGCAGACGAAAAGTATGGTAAATAATTACAGTTTTGTTAAACTTTCGCTCAAATAAAGAAATATAACGAAAAACAAACGCCACTGTTTGATTTTTCTTAATAAGAATAAACAAACATTACATTTTAAGCTACAGTTCACATCGAAATACGCCGATATTCCGTGCACGATGTGGTCAAAGGGTGTAGAGGGGTTTGTTCAAAAGGCGCGAAGAAAATCAAACAAACGAAATACAGCTGCAATGTCCACCGATTTTTGCTTGCATACGTTACGACGCTGATAGGTGAATTACAAATGACATGTAGTTTTAATTCGTGTTTCGGACTAATAATCAAGGATTATTCCTCTTTGTAATCGCTGTGCCACCATTGGTTTATCATGGATCGTTTTGTTAAAGTCTACGTAGGAGAGCCTCTCTGCGTTCATTAGACATTACGATCACTTTTAGTTAGACAGCCTTAGCTTCACCATTGAAAGATATTTAAAAGTTGAAGGACTTGTGATGCATGAAGGAAAAATCCTCTTTCAGACTTGAGATGTCTGTATTAGCAGACAAAAAAAAAACCCTACTGTAAATTTGAAAGTGTCATATATGACATAAACAGATAAGCGATATCATCACCCAGTATTCTTAAAACATATTTGTATTTCCATAATTGTATATTTTAGATTTCATCAGAGTCCCTCCCCTTCATCCTTGTCTGAATATTTAGCTACCAGAAAAAGATTGTAAGCAGAGGTAGAGGAACAGGAGCCTACAGAGGAAGGGAATCTTCTAAAAAGCCATGGGGAGATGGACCCAAAGAGATAGGAATGGGTACCAGTAGAGCGGAAGATGAAAAAAAAGTGGTGTATTGAATTGACAGAAGACGAAATGCAGCAACTTGAGAGCCAAATATTGAATAAAAAGAGTCGAGCCAGAGTATGTTTTATGTAATTGATTTTGGAATGAACCATTTACTTTGCTTAAATCCCTAGCAGACTAAAAGTAAACAATGCAGGTGTTAATACAGAATATGCATTTAAATTTATATCATACTTTTAAAAAAAAATGAAATTATTGTGAAAATGACAATCTGTTATTGTATGGTTGGGATCCAAGTGTTTACTGCAGGAAGAAAAATGAATTTCAAAACTAAGTAAAATATTGGTAAAAGACAGAGTGATCCTTGCAACTTTTAACCTTTTTTACAGTAATTTCTGTAAAGGTTTTGATTTAACTCTTTACCGAACGACAAAATTTTAGACTTATCCAAATTGAAAGCTTTTGCAGACGACAAAATGAATATGACTCAGAAATGGAAATTTACATTTGAAAGGTTAGAAAACATTGTGGGAAAAGGAGAAAATGCTGGTTACCAGCATTTTCTCCTTTCCCACAATGTTTTCAAAAGGCTTCTTCCTCGGGGTCGTTAGGTCGGGACTGTGTGGTAAAGGGTTAAATGCTTGTTAACCCTAAGGCATTGAATAAACCTGCCAGACATTTTAATCCTAGAAAAATGACCCAAATAATTGCCATTTCATGTTTGTTTTTGTCAACAGTGATTCATCAAAGCGAACAGTGTTACTGTGTAGATCAAAGATCAGGCTGCACGTTTTGTGCGGCCTGATCTTAATCTACACTTTCCGCAAATGCAACTATAGTCGTAAAAAGGCACTTTAAGGGTTAAAATCTGCATTGTTTATTTTTGGCTGCTTTTGGCTTTTTGTTATGAAAGAAAATCTGGGAATTAGATCACTAATAAGAATGAATGCATCCATCATTTATCCCTCTCACTACTAGCTGAGAAATTCCACTTTTATCTGAGGTCTGAAAGAAGATTCCCTCTGCTATTGAAGATGAATCATGTCATAGTCTAGCATCAGGTAGCGGATGGTGTAGATCAAAGATCAGACTGCATGTTCTGTGCAGTCTGATCTTGATCTACACCACCCGCAAAAGCTATTTCAGTCGTCAATAGCAGTGAAAGTGTTGATGAAAAGATTACCAGTATTACTTAGAGCAATATTTGTTTCTGTCATTTACCTTTTGTCTTGCGTGAAAATTTTATTTGGGTCTAAAAAATGAAAGCATTTGCAGACAAAAAATTGGTTACCAGCATTTCTCCTGTTCCCACGATGTTTCAAAAAGGTTTTTTTTTCCCCCAAGGGTTGTTTTAAGTCTGAGCTGTTTGGTAAAGGGTTAAACAATAATGACACTTCACAAATTTTATACCAGTTATGTGAAATGATTTTAGAAACTAGCATTGATATCAACACGAAACATTATAAATGCCCTTGTGTTAGTGAATGTTATAGGCAAAATGTCAAAGGAGTTATTTGTGATCAGGAAGGGGATGTCCACTGTGGAGTTTTGAGCATGTCATTTTTTTCCCTTTGGATCTTGTTCAGAATTAGCCACAGACCATCAACTAGGTTTTTATCAGACAGCTAAATTGAGACTTTATACTTTGCAGACAATAAGTAAACAAATGTATTTTGTGATTAAAGGAGCAGAAAATATGTTCAAACAATAGTTTTCCCTTTTTTCCCACAATGTTTTCATAAGCTTTCAAACTTAAGTTTTTTTAATGAAAAAAAGACAGAGCAAAATCCTTCTTCAGATGAAAACATTTGATATGGCGCACACTTGGTGGAGATGCTCAAACAATGTATACTCAAAATGTGATTCTGTTACTTCACACTTCGAAAAGTTACAAAGATTGAGCTATCATGTGGAAATCTGTCATTTATAGTATTATTTATCATTTCAAAGTAAATTGGCTAACCACAAGTTATCTTTTCCCCAAAAGGAAATGGTCCAAGGATTGTCTGAGAATGCAGTTAAAGAAGCGGTGCTGAGGCAATGCCAGCCTTTATATTTGTGGTTTCTGGCCAGACTGATGTCAGAGCATCATTCCCGTAAGGATTCATTTATTTTTTGCTAAAATTTGCTGTAAAAAGCTTAAGAATACATACCTAGGCGTAACAGAGGGCTGGGGGGGCGCATTTAAGATTCTTATTGTCATACCAAACTTCGAACATGTTAATCAGTCGTTTAGGAAGGGGGTGGTATTCAGATTATTATCAAACAATATTAATCACTGAATTGATAGTAAGGTAATCATTTGCAAACTTCAGGTAAATAAGAAGTAAAAGTTAACTGTTTACCCCACAATCCTGAGTTTTAACGACCCAGAAGAAGAATACTTTTGATTGATTGATTGTATGGTGTTTAACACCGTTCTCAACATTATTTCAGTTATATCACGGTGGCCAGTGCACCAATCCATGCTTTACTGGAGTTTCTTTTACCAGTTGTGCTTACAATATTCTTTCCTTGACGCTGGCTGCTTTCCAACATAACCACCAAGGAGACAACGGTCAGCAATGAGAGAGGAATGAATCCTGTCACAATGACTATCATCAATCTTTGGAAAGAAATTGGTCAAGCCGGGATAAAACCAGTGACCCCCATGTTCTCAAGTCCTGTACGTTTCTGCCCAAACTACTGGGGCTCAACAGAACACTTTTGAAACATTGTGATAAAAGGAGAAAATGCTGGTACCCATCATTTCCTCTTCCACAATATTTTCTACCCATTGAGAGAAAAATTTCATCGTAAAGGCCTCACTTAATTTGTCGTCTGCAACAGCTTTGAATTTGGATGAGTCTGAATTTTTGTTGCTTGGTAAAGCGTTGACTTTGAAATAAAAAAAAAGTCAATAAAGTCAGTGGTATTTCCTGAAACAAAACCTCTAACATATCCTTATATTTTGACTGGAGTTTGACGAAGCAAATTGCACTTGCAAATTACTTAGGATCATGTTCAGATGTGGTGCTGATCTTGTTGGTTTCATAAAGATATGTGGATTTCCTAAGGAACTACCCTATTAGTTTTATCATGCTTGCAAAGAAAAATTTATTACTAGTATTCCTAATCAACTCTTTACCATACAATCCTGGGTGTTAACGACCCTGACAAAGAAGCCTTTTGGTAACCAGCATTTTCTCCATTTCCCATGTTTTTTACCCTTCCCAAAACAAATTTCAATTTTTAGTCACATATATATTGTCGTCTGCAAATGCTTTCAATTTGGATGAATCTAAAATTTTGTCATTTGGTAAAGGGTTAATAGGGTTTTCAAAGGAATATTTTATTTGTGACAAAAAAGTGAATATACCCCTAGGCGATTTCAAATTTTTGGTTAAATATAGATTGTTAAATTAACTTCACATGTTTTATAATAGTAGCATGTTGCTTTCCAGCAAGAAGAGTATTTGGCATCTAGGCTCCTACTCAAAGTGAAATATGAAAGGTCTGTGGCTACCTTCTAAAGTTCAAGAGTAATTTTTTTTAATGGTACAGTATTTTTTCTAGCTGAAACTGCAACATCAGCACAGGAAAGAAATTTGCTTTTCCTCTGATTTGAATCTCAAAATCACTTAACTGCTTCTGTTTATGAATTGTATCTAAACTATAGATGCACAGTTTATTGTCATGAACCAATGAACTGTACACATATTGTCATGGGTAGAAAATTAAGCATTCTTGTACGATTTTTCAGGAAATTCAACTCATCACCGACATCAGTGGTTAAGAAATGCAGAGAATGTGTAGGCCCAGTGACACCTTTGCCTGAAATAATGCCACAGAGGAAGAATAATGCAAGGCCACCTTGTGCTGTTTGGGTTACCATGCACAATTTCCACCTGCCCTTCGGACACTATCTAACACATATATCCTCCTTGTTGAAATGTTACATTTCAACAAACAGTAAATTGTTCATTCTTTACCAAACCATTATTTTGGACTAGAAAAAATTAAAAAACATTCACAGATAACAAATTGTGATGCATTTAGTTGTATATTTCATTGAAAGGATAGAAAACATTGTGGGGAAAGGTGAAAATGCTGGAAATCAGCATTTTTGTCATTCTTCCACAATGTTTGTAGAAGCTTCTTCCTTAGAATCATAATTGTGTGGAGTAGTCCGACTAGAGGGCAAATTTGTTACCTTTTGAAAAAAATGCATGAGGAAATTAAAAGATCCTTGTAACATAATTGTTAAATCTTTGGCTAAAATAGTTTGATGTGTCTTAACCCTTTACCACACAATCCCAAGTAATGACCCTGAAGACTAAGCCTTTGGAAAACAATGTGGGAAAAGCTGAAAATGCTGGTAACCAGCATTTTCTCCTTTTCCCATAATGATTACCACCCTATCAAATAAAAATTGCATTGTTTTTGACCACATAATTGAAATTGCCATCTGAAAATAATTTCAATTTGGACAAGTCTAAACTTCTGTTGTGTGTTTGAGAGTTAACTCATCACCACAAGAGTAAATGTAGACTTGTCCAAACTGAAAGCATTTTCAGAATTAAATATGAATGTGGCTCAAATAATGTATTTGTCTTTGAAAGGATAGAAAACATGGTGGGAAAAGAAGAAAATGCATTTTATCCTTTTCCTACAATGTTTTCTAAGGCTTTGTCTTCAGGGTTGTTAATACTTGTGATTGTGTTGTAAATGGTTAAAGGATAAAGAACATTGTGAAAAGAGAAACTAGCTGGTTACCAGCAATTTTATCTTTTCCCTAAACTCAAAAGGTTTCTTACCTGGGTTTTTATCCCTTTCACTATTGACAAATTTTAGACGTTTCAAATTCAAAACTTTTGGAGATGACAAGTTCAAAATGAGTCAGAAATGAGCTTGAGCTCTGTGATAGGGTAGAGAACATTGTGGGAATAGGAGAAAATGTTAGTTACCAGCATTTTCTCCTTTTCTCGCAATGTTTTCAAAAGCCTCCTTCCTCAGGGTTGTGAAAGCCTGGGATTATTTGGTAAAGGGTTAGATAACATGGTTTGGTAAAGGTTTAAATTGAAATATACATATGTGTACTGTGTGCCAATAAGAGGAATGCCTTCTAGAAATATCTCTGTTTGGCCACAATGTTATCAAAATTTGCTTGAAGCCAAGTTGTTAGTTCTCCACGTAGGCAAGTGTTTCATTTAAATGCTGTTAAGTACAAATGAATCTTAGCATATCTGGCTCTTCATCTTTATTTTTCTCATACATTTAAAACAATGTGAAAAAAGTACAAGAAACAATTTTTTATTGACTAGGTCTATAAGTGATTAGTAAATTATTGCAAAAAAAAAAAAAAAAAAACGAGAAATAACAAAAGCAGAAAGGAAATGGACAAAACAACTCTCAGTTCTATGAACAACACTCTCAATTCTAAGATCCCTGATGCTGACAAACAGCTTTTTCTCTTTTGCAAATACGGCTTTCGACCCTGCAACAGGTAAATCCCTTGAGTCATATGTTGTCTGCAAATGCTTTCAATTAGGAATGGTCTATAATTTGATCCTCTCCTAGAGGTTAAACAAGTTTTGAAGTAAACCATACAAAATCAACTTTACAGTGAACTTGCAATAGTACCAACTGATACAGAATGTTGATTTAACCCTTTCAGCGCCATAGGCGAAAACAGGGACTTTTGTGGGTGGCATAGATCAAGATCAGACTGCACAAAACATGCAGTCTGATCTTGGATCTATACCATCCACTTGTTAAGTCAAGCCTTTGAGATAAAAATCTGTTTGACTTTCAGTGGATTTTTTTTCTGCCGTCGAAAGAGGTCAAGATTATTTATTTGGCAATGAAAAGGTTATATTCTTGATTAGATTAATGTGAACTTGACTATACATTCTTTCATTTACATGCGATTGCACATTATTTGTCAACGCCATTTGAGGACTTAAAAGGCTTTACCAGCAAAATTCTGTGTTTTGACGTCCTCCTGACATGAAGGCCTTTAAAAGCATTATGAGAAATGAATGGCTACAGTAACGATAATTTTTTTCTTCTTTCTCAAAATTTTATACACAAAATGCTGTCTTTAGATAATTTCAAAATGGGTTAAGCTGATTTTTGTCTTCTTAGACTACAGACAGTTTTGCCAATACTGGACCGTGCTCCAAAATGAGTAAATACATGTATTGATCTTTGATTGGTTCTTATTTCTCAATAAGTTCATTGTTGTTGGTGATGTTCAGGTGCATTAGTTAGAAAATAATGTTTTAGTGTTTTTGTAGTTATTTGGTTCTTTCTTGGGTTCGACAAATCAGTGATTTTGCGGCTTTGGAATGGACTGTGGTGTAACTGAAAATATATACATATTTTTTTTTAATTTTCTGTAAAAAAAATGTGAAATCAATCTGTTACCCTCTGAAAATTAAAGTTTATTAAGAAGACATAAACCCTGCACTGTTTATCAGTGGGCATGTGATAATTTTCAATACATAACACAATTTTTGACATGGATGACATGGTTATTTTCAATATTTTTTACTCTAGCATATATAACTTAAAATAAGGAAATACTTATCCTAAGTATCAAACATTGAGGCACTTTCTGTATTTGCTTTCAAAATTTTTGCTCGTGGTAGTACAAATGTTCAGGTTTAGGGTTAGCCAGTACCTGTAATGGGTTTTTTTCAATCAAGATCAAAAGTTTCTTTCTAACTGCCAGAGTCTGTCTCAATAATGTGTAAGTCAAGTTAACCCCTAAAGCACCTTTCACTAATATAGTTGCCTTTGAAGCCAGTGTAGATCAAGATCAGGCTTCACAAAATATACAGCCTGATCTTTGATCTACACTGTCCGCTATGTTAAAACACTACACGCAAAAGTAGCCATGAATTTGCAATTACATTGGCTTTATCACAGAGTGAAAATAACCATTTGGTTTATTCAGTGCTTTAAGAGTTAACGAGAAAACAAGTCATGTGGGCTCTAAAAGGAGGTCATTCGAATAATTTTATCTCTAGGATATGCACTTTCGAAACTTTATCAGTTCGAAGTTAACCCTTTACCAAACGTCAAAATTTTAGTCTAGTCCAAATTGAAACAATTTGCACACTACAAATTAAACATGACTCGAAATTTGAATTAAGAAGGATAGAATCTATTGTGGGAAAAAGAAAAAAAAAATACTGGTTACCAGCATTGTCTCCTTTTCCCACAATGTTTTCGAAAGCGTTCTTTCTCAGGGTCGTTAAAAATAGGGATTGTGTGGTAGAAGCTAAAGATGATTTTTATCACAAACCCATCTTAGTTATGTTATAATTATTTTTTGTAACTTACCAATATTCTCCCTGTCTGCTTTTTTTTTTTGTATGATCTATTCAGATGTTCCATGTAGTCAACTGCAGCAAGCTGACATCTAGACTTACATACTGTATACCTGTAATTTTTTATTTGTAATTTTTTATCTTCAGCTCACCTGAGCACAAAGTGCTCAAGGTGAGCTTTTGTGATCGTGCTGTGTCCGTCATCCGTCGTGTGGTTGTCAACATTTACCTTGTGTGCACTCTAGAGGCCACATTTTCAGCCAGATCCTCATGAAACTTAGTCAGGATGTTTGTCATGATTAAATCTTGGACAAGTAGAAATTGGGTCACATGGGGTCAAAAAGGTAGGTCACAGAGCCAGATCTAAGAAAAACCTTGTGTGTACTCCAGAGGCCACATTTTCAGCCTGATACTCATGAAACTTAGTCAGAATGTTTGTCAGGATAAAATCTTGGACAAGTTTGAAATCAGGTCACGTAAGGTCAAAAAGTTGTCATGGGACCAAATCTAAGAAAAACCTTGTGTGTACTCTAACAGCCTTATTTTCAGCTTAATGAAACTTGGTTAGAATGTTTGTCTGGATGAAATCTTGGAAAAGAATGATGTTGAGTTATGTAACGTAGATCACGGGGCCAAATCTTAGACAAACCTTGTGTGACTCTATAGGCTACATTTTGAGCCGGATTAGAAATTGAAAAATGGGCTGAACCAGTCAAAAAGTAGATCACTTATACTCGTGTGTTTTACATCATCACGACCAGGATCTTTTCAGCCTTATCAATCTTAGATGACCTTACTCAGGTGAGCACTTTAGGGCCAATGGCCTTCTTGTTATATTTGTTTTCATGTTTATGATCAAATTGTTGAAAAGTTAATAAAAGAAGCAAACAGTTTAACTTTCAAGTATTTACTTTTTCCCTGTTTTCAGTGTTATTGTAACTTGAGCAATCAGTTGATTCAATGGTGTTTTATGCCGCTTTTAACATTATTTCAGTCATATCATGGCAACAGCTCACATATTCATGTGTTACCTAGGTTTCACCAGTACTAGGCTGGGGCTCTGAATTGTCTTGTCCAAGGACATTCCCACGAAAAACCAAATGCTTCCAGCAATGCTCAAACCCATGGTCTCCAGATTATAAGTCATACACTTTACAACTGTGCCATGAAGGACATGCCCAACTTCAGCCACTTATTTGACAAATCACTTGAGTCCTAAGACAAACCATTAGAAACTTCAGTGACTTACAAAGGAAAATCCTTCAACAATTGTTAAAAACTTAATATTTTATGAGACAACAAACTTTTACACTGATCCAGATTGAAAGCATTAGCAGTCGACAATTTAAATGTACATGTAGGTCAAACAGTGATTGCTGTCTTTGAAAGGGTAGAAAACATTATTGGAAAATGAGAAAATGCTGATAGCATTTTCTCCTTTTCCCACGATGTTTTCAAATGCCTTCTTCAGAGGTGTTAAAACTTAGTATTGTATGGTATAGAGTTAATTGAAGAAAAGTGACCCATCAAAATGAGTATTGTTGAAGATCATGAGTGCCTGTTTATTCTAATTCTTTCTTTTATTATTTGGCGTCTCAAAGATTGATAATTACATGCATTCAGGATAATTCAGCAGAGTCAATAGACATACATTGATTAACAAATCAACAGGTTTGCCAAAATTGAATGCTTTTATACATTGCTTTCAACATCATTTTATTCATATTGCAACAGCTCGTGTAGTCACTTATGTCCTGGCTTTCACCACTACAAAGCAAGGGCTGCATGCCTTTAAAGAGGATCAAACAAAGGCCATCAGATAGCTAATCCTACACTTTCTCCATTCAGAACCACACAAGCAGATAATAGTGCTACAGTTAAGTGTAAAGAATCCTACAAGGACATAGATTTATATTTAAATATTTATTGTATGTACTCTCTTACCGCATAAAGTTTCTTTCCAAGGTTCTTTGTCCCATACCAAATATTCCAACTGTGGCTGATATTGTGAAAGTTTCTTCCTACAAAGAAAGACATGTACACATATATGAAGGCCACATTAGATTATCAAAATGCCACTGAAATATGTGGATTTTGCCATATGGCTTATTTTATCCAAAAATATGCAGTCGCTATCCATATTTTCGTAAATATAATGAAAAAAACAAAAGTGAGCCATGTGGCTTATTTTATCCAAAAATATGCAGTCACTATCATATTTTCATAAATATAACGAATACAAAAAGTGGACCATGACGGCCCTGGATCATGTTCTGATCTAGTTCCATGAAATGTATGCAATAACACACATTTTAACTCTTTCACCAGACAATCCCACATTTAACAACCCTTGGAAACAAGCCTTTGTGGGAAAACATTGCGCAAAAAGGACAAATTCCTGGTTACCGTAATTTTCCACTATTCCCACTATGCTTATTACTCTTTCAGAGAACACTTTTTCATTTGTATAAACTTCTGAGTTACTTCTGCAGATGGTTTTGGCCGTGAAGAGAGTAAAATTTGTCATTGCGTAAAGAATTAACTCTTTACTGCATAGTGCCGCCTTTTAACGACCCTGGGAGAGAAGCCTTTCGAAAAAAATGTGGGAAAAAGAGAAAATGCTGGTAACAAGCATTTTCTGCATTTTCTCCTTTTCCCACTATGTTTTCTGCTCTACCAAAGAAAAATTGCACCATTTGAGCCACATTGAAATTGTCGTCTGCAAATGCTTTCAATTTTGACAGGGCTAAAATTTTGTCTGGTAAAGGGTAAATAGACAATTTTTTTTTTTTTTTTTTTGTCGTTATTTGATCGAGTGGTCAACTTTGATAAATATTACATTTTAACTTATAAGACATATAACAAAAACAGGCATACACAAAGTATATCCAATAGAAAGCACACATTAGATACTGACTCATTTGTGGACTCAATGTTAAGCATTTTCAAAAAGATCTTTGACTGAGATAATTTCATGGGCAAATTCTTATCTGTTTTCATGAACACTGGACAGAGGATGTTACTTTTCAGGTACACATAGGATAAACATCTGCTGCACATGACAAACACAATCATACCCATGTTGATAAAAATTTTTGGTTTTCTGACTAAAACATAGATCTAAATCTATAAGAAGACTTTTGTCTTCAACTTATTCATTATTGCTGGTATCTTGGGGTGAGCATCTGTAACTAGTTAATACCTCAAAAGTATCTAACCCACTTCTTTTGAGTTCAGTTTGACTCCCTCAAACCCACCAGCTTCCATTTGTCCTTGGGCCAACATACATTCCCACTTAGAGATCTTCTATTTCCACAGCAAGTATTTTTCTTTAAACTATTCTGGTCCATCATTGTGGAAGTACAATAGCTTGCAAAGTGGCTGGAGTTGTCTATTTTACTATCCCCTTAATATATAAAATTTTATCATTTTAAGTATATAGGCCTTCATGTATATGCAATGATGAAATTTAAAAATAGATCTACATGTATTTTTCAAATCACTATACCAATGAAATTATCAAATCTTAAGAGGTTTAATAGGCTATTTATGCTGTAAATCAAAATTTCTTGTAAAACACCAATAAATGGAACTAGATATGTTTTTCTCTGCAATCATATAGAAACTGTGCAGTTACAACTTGCACTCAGTAAAGAGGAGCTATTTTGGGCACTTAACCCTTTATCAAACAATCCTGTGTTTTAATGGCCCTGTGCCAGAATGCATGAAAACATTGTTGGAATAGGAGAAAATGCTGGTTACCACCATTTTCTCCTTTTCCCAAAATGTTTCCTACTGTTGAAAGACAGAATCATCATTTACGCTATGATTTGACGTCTGCAAATGTTTTGAACTTGGTTGAGTCCAAATTATTGTTGTTGGGTAAAATGTTAACCCTTTACCACACAATGCTGACATTTAAAGACAACGAAGAAGAAGACTTCAAAAAACATTGTGGGAAAAGGAAAAAATGCTGGTCACCCGCATTTTCTCCTTTTTCCATAATGTTAATTATGTTTCTCATCCCATCAAAGACAAAAATAATTTGTTGTCTGCAAATGCTTTCAATTTGAAACAGAATAAAAGTTTGCTGTAAAGAGTTAAATAACGGTATTTTCGTTAAGCAATGGGGAAGACTAAGATCAGGCTGCACCAGTGTAATTCAGTCTTTTGTTGTACATCGATAGGACAACGTCATGTACTTGATTCAAAACTGAAGCCAAAGACTGACGGTTTTAAAAAGCGGCAGATGCATACCACAACTACGGGAGGCTTACCTTCGATCCGAAGGAAAGCTCCGGTGTTATTTGTGGAGAAATAACATCGGAGCTCCCCTTCGGATCGAAGGTACGGTAAGAAATATGCTCGATAAAAATGTCAGAAGTGCTGTCGAAAGCAGTAAAGTGACGGTCGACACTGACCGAGTTTGATTTGCAGATTTCAAAATAGCTTACTTGGTAAAGAGTGTTACCGACATGGTTTTCAAAATGAAATACAACAAAAACGAAACTGAGAGCACTAGAAATCTGTCAAAAACAGCGACACTCATATAGTTTGAGACGGTTCCTTACTACTCGATCTAAATTTTCGCCACTCGTCTGTCGTGCTCACAGTTGTTCCCTTCCGTTATTTCTGTCCACCTAACAATCTGGTCACATAAATTTACCGTTTACTGTGTAGTTTTACGAGCTTCTGCTGATCTTTGTCTTTTAACGGCCAACTGCGTCGTTCACTTCAGGCGAGACGCCATTTTTGTTATGGAATTTAAGGTCAACCTAAGGTCAAAAAGTCACGTAACATTCCCACGATGCTTTTTTGAATTCTGGCGCGAAATCTTTAAATACCTTAAGGGGCTACGTAGCCTTTTAAGGGAATACCATATAAAACATTTTTTTTAGTAATTTTATTATTCTTATTTATTGATGATTTGCATTGTTGTTTCTTGGAATTTCAGTGGTATAAATATTTTTTAATTCGGTAACATGTTAAAAATCTAAAGAGCCACCTTTAAGACTGTAAAATGTCAGTTAAATTGACATAATAGGTCTAACAGGAAAATATACTTAACTGTATATTTATAAATGATTGGTAAGTTAATCAATTTAAGAATTGCTTTAGTAGTTATCCTGACCTGTGACGATATCAATTAACAGAGAAAATATCATTTTTTAAAATGATGATATAATCTTTTATAGTGAGGATATCATTTTTATAGAGATATCTTCTTTAATTGTAATGATATCACCTAATAGTAACGATATCATTTTTATACTGACGACATCATTTACTTTACGGTATAGTCATCTATTTTCACCGTGACAAACAGTGAATAAAAAAAAATTTTAAAAAATGTGCGTCTAGGAATTAAGATGAGGAAAAGTGGGGAAGCTAAAAGACTTGTACTGGCGTTTTTAGTTGGAACTGCTGCGGTGGCAGGCCTGGTGACATTCAACGGTACAGATATATTTTCTGTTTATATTTTTTCTACAGTTCACTCCGCTGATGACAGAGGTTTCTCCTTTCATTCAAAAGCAGAGTTAGCTTCCTTTTTCGAGAGCAGAGTTGGCTCCCCTCGTCTAGACGTAAAGTTAGTTCCGATCTTACAGAAGCAGATTTAGTTTCCCTCCTCCAAAACAAAGTCAATTTGATTCTGAGTTCGTTTTTTGCAGCCTGAAATATAAAACCGGATGTTTGAGCAGCTATTTAATCTTCCACTCATGACCAACATCACTTGTCAGCTTCTTTCACACTTTTCTAAAATAGGCTGGGAAAAAAGATCCTTAATTCTATAGTGTTCTACAGTAATTTATCTTCGATCTGAAAGATATAATGAAACAAACGGATAATTATTATGCGAGTAATCAAGGTTGAACCTTTGGACGTTGATATTTTTTTCTCCTCCAATCCTGAGATTGGAAATTCTAAAACCGCAGGGAACACGCCGAAAGAATCTAATTGGTCAATAGAATTTGAAAACCAGCTTTGAAATAACGGCGTGATACTAAGAAATCTTTTGAAAGTCAAGATTTGTTCAATATGTAAACTGATTGGTTTCGTAACTAAATATTCAACTACATTGGCGTGTCAAGTCAATATGAAACAAAACAGAAATTAACATGAAAACCGGATAGCAATACAATGGATGATTAGGCAGATGGCTGGATAATGCTGCAATTTAATGCACGGTTGTGTATTATCATTTTTCATCAAACGGGTTGACTGAAATTATAAAACGAATGACGGACAAACAAGTATCCTGCAACATCACTGTAAGCCTATAAACCGCTCTCGGGATCATTTTCAAAGATACACTTCGGTTTGAAAATGTGTACATACATAAGAAGATAGCTTTGTGACACGTATATCGAAAGTAGCATGAAACAGTTTATAGGGGTAGTGAAGTGAACTATTTTCACAATTTCATTTAAATATTTTGATATTGTAATTAAACGTGTAAATCATATTTTTCTCAACGCTTGTATGTCTTAGCAGCAATGACGTCATTTTCCTGCAAAATGACGAAGTTGTAAAAAAGATCCGGCCCGTACTTAGATTCGATTCGCTGGTTGTACGAGCTCAGTAGTACAAAACAAAACCAGAACTGGAACCCAAAACAATGTAATGTATTGGCAACAATAAGCCATGGGTTTAATACACTACTGGGAGAGGTTTTCAAATTGATTCAAATTCAGACATATTTCTTGTATTGCCAGACTTTTACTGAATAACTACGAGAACAAAATTTTTAAACTTAGGTTGTCATTTAATTACACATGGAATGAGTTATATATGAGCCATGCTCTTTGAAAAGGGAGCTTAATGCATCTGCGAAAAGTTTTGGCCCAGGCCAGTGTGAGAGGACTGCTATTGGCTAATTTCCTGTATGCCAAAGAACCATACTACCTCATGATTCAGTCGGTTGTTAGATAATATTGACTTTATGGATCCATGATTATGTGATCACTTGCTAGGTATAATGGGTCACGGGGTGCATTAAGTCCCCTTATGCCAGAGCATGGCTCATATACATTAAAAGCTGATTTATTAAGTTTTAAGTTGGAAAGAAGGCGCCATTGAATATGATATCGTTAACATGAAAATATCTGTTACTGAGTACCTATCATTTTGATTTTGATCATAATGATTTTAAACAGATTTGCCCTTAAACTCTTTACCAAACAATCCAATTATTTAACAACCCTGAGATAAAAGGTCTAGGAAAACATTGTGAGGAAAGGAGAAATGCTGGTAAATGACAAACCCCATCAAATGGGACAAATTTTACTTGTCGTTGGCAACTGCTTTGAGCTTGGTACGAAAATGCTGTCGTTCAGCAAGTAACTTAACCCTTTACCAAACAATCCCTGGTTTTCACGAACCTGGAAAAGAAGACTTATAAAGACAGTGTGGGAAAAGTAGAAAATACTGGTAACCAGCATTTTCTCCTTTTCCCACAATGTTTTCTACCCTATCGGTGGGCTTTAGCTCATTTGTACCAATTTTGAATTTGTCGTCTGCAGAAGTTTTGAATTTGAAAAGAGTCTAAAATTTGCCGTTTGGGAAAGGGTTAAATCATTCACTGCAATAGATACTATGAATCGGACGGATGGATGGAAAATTTATGCAAGTGCTTCTTTTTTCTCCAGGAAATCAAAGAACGCCAGATCCCATCAACACAGATGAAAATACTGTATCGACATCCAAATCTCAAGGTAAAAGAAGTGTCTAAAGACTAAGTCAACCCTTAAGACTAAGAAACAAACAAAAAAAAAAAAAGGAACTTTTCTAATACCAATCATCAAAGAACAAAAATCATTTTACGTTTTTACATTTTTGTAGAGGTAATTCCATACACGCTTCCTTCATTATCATTGTCCGAAGATACGAATGCCATTGGTCGCCTGTGAATGTACCATTGGTTGTCAATTTGTTAAAGAAAATGTTACATTATACATGAAGAAAAAATATTTTTTGTGATAACTCTTTAAGATTGTAAAATGTCAGTTAAATTGACATAATAGGTCTAACGGGAAAATATACATGTACTTAAATGTAAAAAATTGCTTCAGTAGTTATCCTAATTAGTGACGATATGAATTTACAGAGAAAATATCATTTTTTAAATGATATCGTTTTATAGGGAGGATGTCATTTTTGTAGTGTTAGAATCTTTTTTAACTGTAATGATATCATTTGATAGTGACGATATCATTTTTATATTGACGACATCAGTTACGTTGTGGAATAATCATCTATTTTCACTGTGATAATGTATTCTTTTAAATGACGCTATTATTTAACAATGAACTTATCCCTTTTGGAGTAACGATATTATATCTACAGTGACAGTAGCATTTTCTACAGCAAGAATATCACTTTTAAAGTGACGAATCTATGTTCAAAAGGCAATATATCACTGTTACAGTGACGACTTTATTATTTGCAGTAATGCCATCATTTTTAGGGTGATAACATCCATTTTACAGTGACAATATAAGTTTCACAGTGTGTGTTTGTGTGTGTGTGGGGGGGTGTTACAGGAACAATATATCAGTTTCACTCTGTCGATATGTTTCTTAACGATTTTAGGTTTATTTTTTTTTTTACAGTGACAATTTAAAATTCACAGTCACGATATCACTTTAACAGTGACTATTTCTTGTTAACAGTGACTATTTCATTTCTATGGCGACAATATTAGATTCACAGTGACATTATCACTCCTAAAATGGCGATATTTCTTAGCCAGAAAAATGTTATTCTTCATTAATAGAAAAAAAAAATGAAATATGTGATGTCAAGATTTACGCGGATCATAACATTTATTTATTCCTTATTGTGAATAAATAGTCAATTTGTATAATCGAAATATTGAATTGGTGAACAATTTATCATTTTACATAAGATATAAAGAAAATATATATCTCATGACTGAAGATACTCCTTACCTATCTCCCCGATTTTTTTTTTTTTTTTTTTTTTTTCCTTCTTTCATTGCTTTTCAATGTTTGCATAAAATTTCATATTACTACCAGTGATAGATGCATGAAAAATAATGAATATTATAACTTGACATTGACGTCATCAATCGTTCTTAATTATACTTTAATCTTAATTCTCAAGAATTTGGGTCTTTGGGATAGGTACAATATGTTGTCTTACAGACACCATTTTATAGATTTTATAGATCGTATCTGACGTGTAGCATAGAATTTACAACACCAATTATAATGAAGGGTTTGATGGGTGGATCAAAGCTTACAATTTACCCTACCTATCTAATATTTCTACAGGAAGTCAGTGTGCGCCACAACCCACCCATGAAGGTGAAAAGAAGGTATTGGAGTATAATTTTACTACTGTAGAGGAGTACCTAACGAGTGAGTTAACCATTAATTGATTAATTTGAATTATATGAACCTTACCATTGTCGATAAGTATAGGCTGTAAAAATTGACATGGCAGTATGGAGCTATGGTACAGTTCAGTGCATTTAAGATTGAGGTAAGATAGGTTATTCGGAAATCATCGTGAGTATCGGAAAAGGATCGATAAAGTACTGTTATGATGCATGTGTTTACGTAGAATTACGACGAATAATGCAGAATTGGTTCGAGGCCTCTAAAGTGAAAAAAGACTGCTCGACTTATAAATGACAAAGGTTAGCCACGCCCTGCCTAGTCAGTTCTTACAGCCTATATTTAACGGCTTTTTTGTTAAGAATAAGAGGGCTAGTTTTTGATCACGGAATTCTATAACTCTTTTGGGGTCAAATATACAAACCTGACCTCTTTCGACGGCTTAACCCACTACCAGCTGACAAAATTTTAGACCTGTCCAAATTGAAAAAGCATCTGCAGACGACAATTTCAATGTAGCTCGAATGATATGATTTTTCTCTGATAGGATAGAAAACATTGTTGGAAAAGGAGAAAATTCTGGTTACCAGCATTTTCTCCTTTTCCCACAATGTTTTCAAAAGGCTTCCTCCGCAGGGTCGTTAAAAGTCGGCATTGCGTGGTAAAGGGTTAAAATGCAAACTGCTAGACTCATTTTTATCCAAGACTTACATGCACGACTAGAAAAGGGCACGGTATGGATCAAAGATCTTGATCTATGCTGTCTACAACAGCCTCTGCTTTTACCGAAGGAGCTGAAAAGGTCTATGAACATTGCTGTTTATGTCATACTTTTCGGTAATGTATCGAAAAATAGTGGTGGATTATGGCTTAATATTTCATGGTTACGACCAGTGAAAATACTGATTTCATGATTTCTACCACTTCAATCGAACAGTAGTTCCCGCGCACTAGTTACCAAAGTAAATGGCGCGTGCCATTCAACCACAGGTAATTATGACGAAATTAATGCTATATTTCTCGCTCTTTACGTAATATTGTAATGCGTTGCTATGCGAGGGGGGGGGGGGGTGTTTCGCCACCTGAAATAAATTACCGTAAACAACCGTACTGGATTTTGCTGAAAGTACCAACAAAAAAGGGGTCAGAAGCATGATTTTTTTTTTCGGTGAAAGATGGAAATTTATTTCATCTCGTGAACAGCATCGGTAATAGTTTCACTCGTGGCTGCGCCACTCGTGAAAAAATACCGTTGATGTTCACTCGATGAAATAAATTTCCATCTTTCACCGAAAAAGCAAATATCTTCTGTACATTTTGTTTTTTAGATTTGTTCCCGCCATGTCATTCTACAGCTTTACCGGATATGCCAGCATTTCTTACGGCGTTTTCATCAAATCACTTTGAGGAAGGCCGAGCGATGATTTATAATTTCAGTAAGACAATTCGCAGAAGATATCCAGATGTGAAGTTTTATTTCTTAGACCTTGGGCTCTCGAAAAGAGAGGCCATAGAGGCAAGTAATAGTTAGCTCTTCTGTATTCGAAAAATGATAAACGCGGTATTGCCATAGTGTTGTTATCGTCTGCATCGCTGTTGTCGTGCGAAAACTTTGACATTTTCTCATATTTCTGTTATATTGGAAAATACTCTAAAAGGAAGAAGAAACAGTTGGAAAATATTTTATATGCTAAAATAAATAGAGTTTAATTGTTTGATTCAATACTTAGTATATTGCCTGACAAGATATTTTCGACAAATGGCCAAAATATCATAACAATAAGACTATATAATATCTGTAGTTATCCAGCAATATCCGGCGGCACCCCCTGGTATACCCTAGTAGCTCGGCCGTTCAGTAGTTATGCATAAAATATTAAACCTGAGTTTCCCTAACCGTTAAGTACACTTACTTCGAACGTTGGCTAGTTATTAAATATCAAAAGGAGAATCTATCTAACGACGGTAGATAACCCTGAAATATTTCTGACACAGTTTCCCTCCCTTTTCAGCTGGTAAATGTCAATGAAAAAGCAACTGTAGCCCTGGGATGGCGAACATCTGCATGCAGTGCTTTTTTTGTGTGTATGAGTTCATTAACATTTTTCGGGATAAATAAGTTGAATGAAACTTTCAAGTCGATACTATAAACCAGAATAATGCTATTTTAGACTTAATTTTGGAGACAAATGTCCCCTTTGGAGAAAAATATCCCACGTTCTGTGCAGTCTGATCTTGATCTACGCTGTCCGAATAAAAGCCATTCAGTCGCGTTTGGCAACCTCGGGGTTACTGAACAGCTTCAAGTTTAATATTACCATCTTGGCTCATGTTTCCAGATCCAAACTATCTGTAATTGCACCTATCGACTGTTCCCCTTAGTAGTATAGGCAGGTAGATCTCGGCATTTTGCCGAGATCTCCCTGCCCTGGAGCCCAATTTGCCCGAATCTCCCTGCCCCAGGGCAGGGAGATTCGGGCAAATTTGTTCGAATTGGGTCGAAAAATCGTGATTTACCCTTAACTTTCCCTTAACCCTTCTAAAACCCTTTTGTTTTGTTCTAAAACCCATATACTTTCTTCTAATGGACAAATTTCTTCTAAAACCCTTAACCCTTAACGGTTCCACTGTTGGACTTAGTCTTTTTTATCCCTAGTTCCCTCTCCCTGGGAGAGGGAACTAGGGACAGCCCTTAACGTTTTGATACAACCCTTAACTCCACGATATGTTTATTTTACCACCTTACGCTGTTTTAGGCAACCACCTTATTCGACTTAGTCTTTTTCTTTTGTCCCTAGGCTCCTTTGCCCGAAATAGACTGCCCCAGGGCAGTCTATTTCGGGCATCTTTGGACTTAGTCTTTTCTCCGTCTTTGTTCGGCTTAGGCTTTCTCTGTCATCGTTGGACTTAGTCTTTTCTCCATGATATGGGTTATTTTCCGTCTTTGTTCGGCTTAGGCTTTCACTGCTTTCGTTGGACTTAGTCTTTTTTTCCCACGATATGGATTATATTCCTTCCCAGCTTGGTTCAGCCGAAGGCCACTGTTTGACTTAGTCTTTTCTCAACCGTCTTTATTCGGCTTGAACGATCATCGTTCATCTCTGTAGGACTTAGTTTTTGGAGAGGTGTTCTTTCTCTCTATTGGGACAAAGGTTGGGGGTTGGACTTAGTCTTTTTTCTCTATCATCGATTATGTGTTGTAGATCATAGACTTAGTCTTTTTTCTATAATAGATATTATAGATAGAATATCATATTCTATATGAGTCCTGTAGGCAATGTAGATAGAACGTGATGCTCTATCTGCATGCTTCCGCTCACGTTCGCGCTCTTTTAAGAGAATTAAGGTTAGCCAATCGTTGATCTCGTTACATTTTTCTACATTCATATGGATATATTCCTATAGATAGGGTATAATATACATTATATTCTACCTACATGCTTTCGCCCATGATCGCGCTCTTAATTCTGTTAATTCTGTATCAAAGTAGGTCAATCCCCTGCCAATCCCTGCTAGGCTATAAAAGCCGACCGATTTCTCTCATTTCCACGATGAAGTTGTCCGTGCTCGGTTCTCCATGGTGAGTCTTTTTCTCCATGTTGAGTTTCTTTGGAAGTACTTAGTAATATTTGTACTAAGTTATACTGCTAATACCAAATACTGCTAATACCAAGTTGTTACGGGTTATCTGATGGATGTTCGGGAAGGAAGTGAAGGAAAACTTGAAGGAACCTTGAAGGAAGTTATAGTCTTTTCAGACCTAGTCATTCAGACCTATCCAAGCCCAAGAAAGTTCTATGAAAAGTCTGCTTCTTCAAGTTGTCCTTTTCAGAAGATTATGAATCGAGTAACCAAGACCCAGAAAGTCTTCTTCAAATTGTCAAAACAAACAAAGTCAAGTCCTATATGCTTTTCATATCTTTTATTTATTGTCAGATAATCATTACAATGAACGGTTAGAAACAATGAACTGTTAGAAACTTTGAATGAATCATGTATTGTAAGTTGAATAAAGTTAAAAAACATTCTGTACAATAACCATTACAATAAAATGTTTATTTAAAACAATGAACTGTTAGAAATATATACAATGAAAATTTTTATTTAAAACATTGAACTGTGAAAATATATACAATAATTATTATTACAATGAAACTTTGACATATTCAATGAAATTTTTATTTAAACTTTATGTACAATAATCAGTCTATGGGTCATTATTTGACTTATCATCAGCTTCTAAAACCATGCCTAAAAGGTTGACTTATCATCAACCCTAAAACAAGGTCTAAAAGACTTGACTTACAGGCATGTTTAAAAGTTACAGGCATAAAACAATGTCGAACAGTACAAATGTTTTCGGATAGTCCCTTATTCGGACAGTACACTTCTAAAACCACGTCTAAGAGACCATTGTCTGAATTGCAGTCATGTTTTGAAAGCTACAGCCCTAAAACAAGGTCTAAAAGTCTAGTACCCTAGTTAGTATCCTAGTTAGTCTCGTATTTGGATAGATTCTTCTCGTATTCGGACAGTACAAGAGACGATGAGGCAATTGTAAGAGCAACGCAGTCTTTGAAAAAATTTGATTTTAAAATAGTTTTGAAGCAGTTTTTAAATAGTTCTTTCTTTTTTGTTAAAAATTACAGACACAATTTTCTTTTTTTCTTCGGAATGTTAGGTTCACACTCACTCTTACGTTTCTTTTCATTATTTTTCACAACACCGGATTTCCATTTACATCTCAATTCGATATCTGAACAGATCTTCTTTCCTTCTCGTCGAGTAGGTTTTACTGAAGAAATCTTGTTGATTTTCTTTTCTGAAGAAATCTTGTTGATTTTATCGTTGGTTTTCTTTTCTGAAGAAATCTTGGCTTTCCCCTCTCCAGGTACTGAGGAAGGTTTTCCTGAAGATTTTTGAACCGTCTGTTCGTTGATTTGGGCTTCTCCAGATTTCTGATCGAGTATAAGCGTATCCTCTTTCTTTTCTGAAGAAAGCTTGTTGATTTGATTGTTCATTTTATCGTTGATTTTATCGTTGATTTTCTTTTCTGAAGAAAGTTTCCCTGAAGAGTTTTTCTTCTTCACAGGGTAATCTATCTGAATTCTACAGATTTCTGTATCGCTGATTTCTGTGTTATCAAACTCCATATTTTCAATCTCCCTCTCGATCTGTTTTTCAGTCGATGACTCTTTGGTTTTATCGTTGGTTTTATCGTTGATTTTCTTTTCTTCAGACCCTGAAGAATTCTGAGATACCTGTTCGTTGTTTTTCTTTTCTTCAGGCAGTAAAGAGGGTTTCTTGTTTTGGGGTTTTTGTTGTGAACTCTGTCCCTTTCCACTCGCTAAAGTTGTAGGCTGTGACGGTTTTGTCTTTCGTTTATTCTCGTCTACTTTATAGGATAATAGAGATCCAACGTATTTCATATGTTGAGATTCACCATTCGTTTCCGCTATTGATGAAATTTTGACATCGTGGGTGTGGGTGTTCACGAAGACAAAAACGAATTTACACAGCTGATTTTCTTTCTCTGGACATCGGTTGGCCCAATGTCCTGATCTGTCGCATGTAAAACAAATATTCGTTGTCACATCATCCCCTTTATGACGTTTGTCGAATGTCGCTTGATCCAGGACTCTGGTGATACGATAGACGCCTTTTTCTGCAAATTGTTGGTGGGATAGAAATGATCCCACGTAGTTCCCAGTATGGTAGATTTGATATCGTGGTGGTATATTGCTGATCTCATAATCGTGAGTGTATGGGTTAACATACAAATACACTCTCTTTGGGTTTGTACTTTTTAGCTTGAACTCGCTCATTTTTTCTATCGACTGTTCTGTTCGAACTCTTTCCGAAGAATGATGGAGTTGTCGGTTGTAACATCTTTTATATCCGTTCGATCTGAAAAAAGATATAAAAAGCCAGGATTTTTGAGTTCTGGGTCATTGTCTGACTTACAGTCATAAACATGTCATTGACTGAGTTAGAATCAGGTATAAACATGTCTAAAAGGCTAGTCCTGTATTCGGACAGCACAAGCGACGATGAGGCAATGCAGCCCATGTCGAAAAAGAGAAAGAAATTACTACCGGCCAAGAAAAGAAAAAGAATCCTAGTCTACCCAGATAGCAGTACCAATGATGAAAGTGACGATGAGATATGTCCACCCAAAAAGAGAAAAATTTTGAAACGTTTACCGTTGAAAGAAGAAGAAAGTGACGGTGAAAGCGATAAAAAATCTTTGAAAGAAGAAAACGATGAGACATGTTCACCGTCAACAAAAGAGAAATCTGTACAATTGAATATGGATTGTACCAACGACGATGAGAAATCTTTGAAAGAAGAAGACAGAAAATCTTCTTCAGACAAAAAATCTTTGGATATGAGAAGTCTATACGCCTTAACAGAAGTGGGGAAAAAGAAGTCAAGAAAATTCAAAACAGAAGCCCATCTACTGGAGGCGTCTTTTAAGAAATTCGATGAACTACAGCCACAACAGTTGACCAGTTTATTCGACGATGTTATCCAACAAATCGTTCAAAAGTTAAAGGCTGAATCGAGGGATATGATTAGAATCAGCGTCAATCATCCCTCATTGGATATGGGGATTCATATTCCCTTTCTATATGTGGGGGAGTTGGAGAGTCATACGATGTTGGACGAAATTGAAAAAGTTCTACAATCGAATGAAGAATTCGTCTTGAACGATGGCCGCATGACATTCGATATCACACATACGATACCGCCAAGTGGAAGTGGGAAAAGACTTAGAGCCACAGACCTATTGGATTCAAAGGTTTTCGCAAAGAAGAAATATTCACTTGTTGAAATTAACAATGAAGATCATCTATGTTTTGCAAGAGCTGTTATTGTGGGGATTTGTTACCATGAACGTGAAAACACCCAAGCATGGAACCGAAGATGGGATAATATTAAAAGATCAAACAGATTACTTCAAAAGACTGAAGCCGAAAAATTAATGAATGAAGTTGGACTTTCATCGACACAGCCTGTAGGTCTTGAAGAATACAAAAAAATTCAAGAGTTCCTGTATGAAAAAGGTTATGTTATTAAAGTTCACCAACAGCTATCGAAATTGGAGAAAGTATTTGAACATCCAGAAGTGAAAGACGATAGTAAAATCATACATTTGTACTTTCATCAAAACCATTATGATTACATCAAATCCATCACAGGATTTCTTGATTGTGCTTATTATTGTGAGTTCTGCGACATACGTTACAGCAAGCGGGAAGCCCATTATGCTTGCCCAAAGATCTGTAAAGGTTGCTTTCGTGTTGGAAAATGTCCATCAGAATCAAAAGAGTATGTCTGCGACAAGTGTCATAGACGATTTTTCAGTGCAGCATGCTTGAAAAATCACAAAACACTTCAAGGCAAAGAGAAGAAAACCATTTGTGAATTAGTGAAACTCTGTTCAAAATGTGGAGGTCAAATTTTTGACAGAAAGAAAAATCATGTCTGTAACGGAAAGAAAAAATGTCATCTCTGCAAGAAAATCGTTGACTATACTCATCAGTGTTTTATTCAGCCTTACCAAAGTAAGATGAAACATGACACCGATGATGAAACGAGTTCTTCTGTAGTCAAAAAACCTTTGTTCATTTTCTTTGATTTCGAATGTCAGCAAGATACAGGGGTGCATATTCCGAATTACTGTATTGCACATCGAGCCTGTGCTGAATGTATCGATAAACCACTTGATTTTCATTGTTCCACATGCAGCGAATTCAAAGAAGGAAGAGAAGTTATTTTTCAAGGAAAAGAAACTTTGAGTCAATTTTGTAGCTGGCTCTTTACAAAGCATCATAAAGGAATCATAGGTATTGCCCATAATCTCAAAGGTTATGATGGCCAATTTATTCTCAATCATATTATCAACGTAGGAATGAAAGAACCAGAAGTAACCATGAATGGAAATAATATTTTGAAGTTAGAACTGAACGGTGTGAGTTTGATCGACTCCTTCAGTTTCATGAACTTTGGTTTGGCAAAATTTCCGACTACGTTTGGACTTCAAGAAATGAAAAAAGGCTACTTTCCTCACTGGGCAAATACAGACGAATTCTGGGATTATGTTGGGCCGTATCTGGACATGTCTTATTACAAGCCCGACTCAATGTCTGAAGAGGCTCGATCAAAATTCATAGTCTGGTATAATGACAAAGTTCAAAACGGTGGGGAATTCAATTTTCAAAAAGAGATGGAGATGTACTGTCGATCAGATGTTGATATCCTAAGACGAGGCTGTGGTGAATTCAGAAAGTTGTTCATCGAACAGAGTGGAATTTGCCCATTTACAGAGTCGTTTACCATCGCTGGAGCCTGTAACAAGATTTGGCGAAAAGATTATTTACCAAAAGATCAGATAGCCATCATTTCATGCAAAGACCCAATCAGACGTCAGTTTTCTATGAAAGCAATACGCTGGATTCAAAGCATCGCTAGAGAAAAAGGGATTCGTATTCAACACGCCAAAAATGGTGGTGAATACCGAATAGGGAAATACACTGTAGACGGATTTCACCGTCAATCAAACACGGTCTATGAATTCCTCGGGGATTTATTTCATGGCTGTCAGACATGTTTCAAGGATCGAAAATATATCAACCCCATCAATGGAAAATCAATGGCTGAATTGTACGACAGTACTATTGAGCGGCTAGAAACCCTCAAAAGAATGGGATATAACATCGTGACCATATGGGAGCACGAATTCGACGCCAAGATGAAGAAGGATAAAGAGTACAGAAAAACCATTGAAAGTCTATACCCGAACCAGGACCCCATCGAACCAAGAGAGGGTCTGGCTGGAGGCAGATGCAATGCCATAAAAATTGCCTATGATGTTGAGGAAAACAGTGAGAAGGAAATCAAGTACATTGACATTTGCTCTCTGTATCCTTACGTCTGCAAACATAAATTCTATCCTGTAGGCCATCCCACAATTTTGACTGCTGAGAACATTGACATGGAGAATATTCGTCAGTATGAAGGACTCATTAAATGTAAAGTTCTACCCCCGATGGATTTATTTCATCCGATTCTTCCAGTTCACTGTAACAACAAGATGATGTTTCCACTTTGTATGACATGTGCACAAGAAAGTTCAAAATTTTGTAATCATGACAGAGAAGAGAGAGCCTTGGTTGGAACTTGGGTTACATTCGAACTGTTCAAAGCTCTCGATTGTGGCTATCGGCTAATGCAAGTGTATGAAATCTGGCATTTCGACTCTGTTTCGGACCAATTCTTTAAAGGCTATGTGGACAATTTCTTGAAAATCAAGCAAGAAGCTAGTGGATATCCCGGTTGGTGTCAGACAGATTCGGAAAAGGCCCAATTCATTCGTGAGTATGAGGAAGCTGAAGGGATTCGTCTTGATCCCAAATGTATTCAAAAAAACCCTGGTAAAAGATCATTTGCTAAGATTATGCTGAACTGTCTTTGGGGAAAATTAGCACAACGTGAAAACATGAGCAAGACGAAATACATCAGAGAACCGTCTAAATATTTCGAGTTGATTACCGACCCGAAATATACGGTGAAACATGTGGAAATCTTTGACAATGAGTGCGAATGCATCTTGGTCAACTATGAAGAAAAGATGGACTTTGTCGAAACGCATGCTACAGCCAATGTTATTGTAGCATCCTACGTAACAGCTTATGCAAGGTTGGAACTGTACAGTGTTCTTGAAAAATTGGGGGATAGAGTTCTGTATTTCGACACAGATAGTTGTATGTACATTCATGATTCTGAATTGTGGAACCCGCCCATTATTAACAGCAGATTAGGAAAATGGACCGATGAAGAGCCTGATTGCAGAATCACCCATTTCAGAGGATTAGGACCCAAGAATTACGCTTATAAGATGAAAACAAAAGATGGAAAAGAAAAAAGCAAATGTAAAGTCAAAGGAATTACTTTGGATCACAATACAAATCAGCTGGTGAATTTCGACACCTATTCAAAATGTGCTTTGGATCGCACCGTAGAAATTAAAGTTCAGTATGACTGTAGAATCAAAAGGCATAGAGACAGAACAGTGACCAGCGAACCCCAGTCAAAAACGTTTCGCTCTGTCTATACCAAAAGAGTCATTGTAAACGATACTGATACTGTCCCCTATGGTTATAAAAGTTTGAGGATATATAAATAGTCTGTAAGAAAACAACATCGTGTTATATCGAAGTGAACGATCAAAGTAAGACGTTCTTTTAAAATCAGATTTAAAATCAGTTTTAAAAAACAGATTTTAAAAAAACAGTTTTAAAAACAGCTCTAAAAGAGTGAAAAAATCAAAAGTGGAAAAAATCAAAAGTGAGAAATCATGTCAAGTGAAATGCTACCTTTAGACCTAGGTGAAAAAGATGATAGAGATTTCAGTCATCAGCATGCGCTCGATGAACAACTACAGTTTGACATCAAATTCGCCTGTGTGAAACTTTGGATAGATAAATTGCATAAGGGAGTTGCAAAAGGAGAAACATCCTGCAAGTTGTATAGAATGCACAGCTTTATTGTGATGATGTGTGATGATACAAATTTCGATCTTCCTCTCCAAGCTTATTTAGCAATTTGTCTGTTGAAAGATAACTATATTGCTAAACAAATGCGAACCACAAGTCGATGGGTATTCATCATCGTAGGAAGAACAGAAGAAAGTTTTCTGAATGTCCTAAAAATGAAATCCGTTCTATTTGACTTTTACTTACGCTACAAAAAGGGATCTATTCAAGACGGTGAGGAAACAGTGGAAACCATGGAAGGCTATATTCTATTTGATAGAGATGTCACAGAAGAAACCGTATATTCAGCTCTCTCGACAAAAGATCTTTCAAAACATGTTTCAAAACATGTTTTAAAACATGTTTTTCCATTTAGTGGTGTACGCGAATATAGCGAAATGGATAGCAAATTTCCATTGTCTTTAGGTTATGACCAATTGCATAAAGTTATTGTGGAACATGAAGACAAGTGGAAAAATCGAGGTATCTGCGAATTTGCCTTGTAAAGAATTGTTTTGTCATTGTTGTAGATCAAAACTGTCTTGTTAAAAACAATTGTAAGTTGAATATTGTTAAAAACTATATTGTATATAAAATGTATTACCAATGTTTTGTATATAAAAAATGTTCCCAAAAAGTTCAGACTTGGGAAAGAGTTTGAATAAACAAACGATTTTGAAAGATCGTTTGTTTTTTTGATTCCTTCCAAAAAAAGAAAAGCTCAGCTTTGAGCAAAGAGAAAAAACTTGAATAAAGAATATATCTTGCAGAGAATGTTTTAACGATTGTTAAAAATGTTATAGTGCTTTTTAACGCTTGTTAAAACTATCTTGTTAAAAACATTGTCAATGGTTTGTATATAAAATATATCGCCAACGCTTTTAACAAGACAGTTTTAACAATCGTTAAAAAAACACTATAACATTTTTAACGCTTGTTAAATCTTTGAATGAATTATGTATTTGTAAACATGTTAGAATAATTTAAACATCTGCTTTAAACATTCCTGTTTTTCATGATGATATTATCATGATAAAGTTAAAAACTTTTGAATAAAGAAATGATTTTAAAAAGGTCGTCTGTTTTGATTTCTTCCCAAAACTTGGACAAAGAGAAAAATCTCACAAAGAGAGACCAAAACTTGAGCCGAAGAGAAAGACTTGGAATAAACAAACGATTTTAAAAGATCGTTTGTTTTTTGATTCCTTCCCAAAAGACTTGGGAAACAAAAGAACGTCTGTTTTTGACTCCTTCCCAAAAGAAAACTTGAGACTTGAGCAAAGAGAAAAATCTCACAAAGAGAGAAAAGTTCAGACTTGGAAAAGAACAGAGATGGAAAAATGTACTATATGACCTCGCCTTCTATGTAAGGTCATATAGTACATTATGTTCTATCTACAAGACCTACAGAAAAAGTCTACGTCCCAAGACAAGACCCCTTCGATCAAAAACTATAAAAGGCTGGGGACCTTTCTCACTAGAATCATTCGAGGTTCGATTCTCGAATAGTACGAATAAACCTGTTAACTAGTGCAAACTTTTTTACAATTAAAAAAGTTTTTGTTAACTAGTGCGAATAAAAACAAACTGTTAACGGAAAATGGGGTCCAACTTAGACCAAGATGATCACGGAAGAATGGACTCCAACTTAGACCAGACAAATCACGGAAGAATGGATCCCATGGAATCCAACTTAGACGGCGACTCCTTACCACAAGAAACCCCCGACCTAGGCATCTTCTCACCACAGCCTGAAAACAGCAGAGATATTCTATCGATAGCTATGAATTCAACATTCATCGACCCGATGATACCACCAGCTAACAAAATCGAAGAAGAAATAACTCAAATGATTTCAAACCAAAATTCTGTAATAACCCAGATTTTAGACGAAGTGAAGATGTTGAATAGAAACATTGAGACATTATGCCAACAAAATCAACAAAGTCGACAGAACTACCAGAGTCAACAAGATTCGTCTGTAAGACAAGATTCAGCTATAACGATTTCAACCCAGATTAACTTTGATAAAACCAGTTTTCAAAAGTTAACAGCTTCTACCGTCACACCTGTAGACCGTCAGACAACTCACCAGCCAACTCCCCAGACAACTCACCAGGCAACTCATCAGTCAACTCAAACAGAAGAACCCAAACCAAAAAGAAGAGGAAGAAGACGAAAATCAGAGACAATAGAGAAAGACGATAACCAACGTCACAAAAAACAACGATTCGATCCCTACTCTGTAATACCACCACGAGTAGAAACAAAAACGGGCTTGGGAAAATATGGAAAAAACATTGACAACTTCAAGGAATTCAAATTTCCGATGATCTCGAAAGAACAAGGAGAAAAGTTGGCATCAGAAGAAAAGCTATCGTCAGAAGAAAGCTCACGATAGAGGAAAGATCTCAATAGAGGAAGACTCTCAATAGAGAAGAAAAAGCCACAGAAATCAAAAGATAGACTTTTCTAGGGATTTTTTGGTTAGTCCTGAAAAGGACTGTTTTTGTTTTTCGATTTCTGTGATTTTTCCCCTCTATTGAGAGCCTTCCTCTATCGACAGCTTTCCTTTGATTCTTTCTTGCTGGGGGTTTATCCTCGTCTAATGATGGGGTCCAAAATTTGCCTGACAGATAGGACACTCCACGATTCTTCTTCGATCTGCTATCAACTTTCTTATTTTGTTTATTTTATGTATAGGCAAAGTGGAGTCATGCATCATGGCTAGTAGAAAGGTTGTTAGATACCATTTTGTCATCGAGAGAAGTAGAAATTGTATACGATAGTCCATCACCATGTCTTCTAGCTGTCGTCTATTCGAGAGCCGAATGATTAATTACTGGAAATAGCATCGTCTTTTATAGGTTTGGAGTCTAGGTGTCTTACTTATTCACAAATGTCGAAGATAGATTTTCTAGGGGTTTTGGTTAGTCCTGAAAAGGATGGGAACTACGTGGGATCATTTCTATCCCACCAACAATTTGCAGAAAAAGGCGTCTATCGTATCACCAGAGTCCTGGATCAAGCGACATTCGACAAACGTCATAAAGGGGATGATGTGACAACGAATATTTGTTTTACATGCGACAGATCAGGACATTGGGCCAACCGATGTCCAGAGAAAGAAAATCAGCTGTGTAAATTCGTTTTTGTCTTCGTGAACACCCACACCCACGATGTCAAAATTTCATCAATAGCGGAAACGAATGGTGAATCTCAACATATGAAATACGTTGGATCTCTATTATCCTATAAAGTAGACGAGAATAAACGAAAGACAAAACCGTCACAGCCTACAACTTTAGCGAGTGGAAAGGGACAGAGTTCACAACAAAAACCCCAAAACAAGAAACCCTCTTTACTGCCTGAAGAAAAGAAAAACAACGAACAGGTATCTCAGAATTCTTCAGGGTCTGAAGAAAAGAAAATCAACGATAAAACCAACGATAAAACCAAAGAGTCATCGACTGAAAAACAGATCGAGAGGGAGATTGAAAATATGGAGTTTGATAACACAGAAATCAGCGATACAGAAATCTGTAGAATTCAGATAGATTACCCTGTGAAGAAGAAAAACTCTTCAGGGAAACTTTCTTCAGAAAAGAAAATCAACGATAAAATCAACGATAAAATGAACAATCAAATCAACAAGCTTTCTTCAGAAAAGAAAGAGGATACGCTTATACTCGATCAGAAATCTGGAGAAGCCCAAATCAACGAACAGACGGTTCAAAAATCTTCAGGAAAACCTTCCTCAGTACCTGGAGAGGGGAAAGCCAAGATTTCTTCAGAAAAGAAAACCAACGATAAAATCAACAAGATTTCTTCAGAAAAGAAAATCAACAAGATTTCTTCAGTAAAACCTACTCGACGAGAAGGAAAGAAGATCTGTTCAGATATCGAATTGAGATGTAAATGGAAATCCGGTGTTGTGAAAAATAATGAAAAGAAACGTAAGAGTGAGTGTGAACCTAACATTCCGAAGAAAAAAAGAAAATTGTGTCTGTAATTTTTAACAAAAAAGAAAGAACTATTTAAAAACTGCTTCAAAACTATTTTAAAATCAAATTTTTTCAAAGACTGCGTTGCTCTTACAATTGCCTCATCGTCTCTTGTACTGTCCGAATACGAGAAGAATCTATCCAAATACGAGACTAACTAGGATACTAACTAGGGTACTAGACTTTTAGACCTTGTTTTAGGGCTGTAGCTTTCAAAACATGACTGCAATTCAGACAATGGTCTCTTAGACGTGGTTTTAGAAGTGTACTGTCCGAATAAGGGACTATCCGAAAACATTTGTACTGTTCGACATTGTTTTATGCCTGTAACTTTTAAACATGCCTGTAAGTCAAGTCTTTTAGACCTTGTTTTAGGGTTGATGATAAGTCAACCTTTTAGGCATGGTTTTAGAAGCTGATGATAAGTCAAATAATGACCCATAGACTGATTATTGTACATAAAGTTTAAATAAAAATTTCATTGAATATGTCAAAGTTTCATTGTAATAATAATTATTGTATATATTTTCACAGTTCAATGTTTTAAATAAAAATTTTCATTGTATATATTTCTAACAGTTCATTGTTTTAAATAAACATTTTATTGTAATGGTTATTGTACAGAATGTTTTTTAACTTTATTCAACTTACAATACATGATTCATTCAAAGTTTCTAACAGTTCATTGTTTCTAACCGTTCATTGTAATGATTATCTGACAATAAATAAAAGATATGAAAAGCATATAGGACTTGACTTTGTTTGTTTTGACAATTTGAAGAAGACTTTCTGGGTCTTGGTTACTCGATTCATAATCTTCTGAAAAGGACAACTTGAAGAAGCAGACTTTTCATAGAACTTTCTTGGGCTTGGATAGGTCTGAATGACTAGGTCTGAAAAGACTATAACTTCCTTCAAGGTTCCTTCAAGTTTTCCTTCACTTCCTTCCCGAACATCCATCAGATAACCCGTAACAACTTGGTATTAGCAGTATTTGGTATTAGCAGTATAACTTAGTACAAATATTACTAAGTACTTCCAAAGAAACTCAACATGGAGAAAAAGACTCACCATGGAGAACCGAGCACGGACAACTTCATCGTGGAAATGAGAGAAATCGGTCGGCTTTTATAGCCTAGCAGGGATTGGCAGGGGATTGACCTACTTTGATACAGAATTAACAGAATTAAGAGCGCGATCATGGGCGAAAGCATGTAGGTAGAATATAATGTATATTATACCCTATCTATAGGAATATATCCATATGAATGTAGAAAAATGTAACGAGATCAACGATTGGCTAACCTTAATTCTCTTAAAAGAGCGCGAACGTGAGCGGAAGCATGCAGATAGAGCATCACGTTCTATCTACATTGCCTACAGGACTCATATAGAATATGATATTCTATCTATAATATCTATTATAGAAAAAAGACTAAGTCTATGATCTACAACACATAATCGATGATAGAGAAAAAAGACTAAGTCCAACCCCCAACCTTTGTCCCAATAGAGAGAAAGAACACCTCTCCAAAAACTAAGTCCTACAGAGATGAACGATGATCGTTCAAGCCGAATAAAGACGGTTGAGAAAAGACTAAGTCAAACAGTGGCCTTCGGCTGAACCAAGCTGGGAAGGAATATAATCCATATCGTGGGAAAAAAAGACTAAGTCCAACGAAAGCAGTGAAAGCCTAAGCCGAACAAAGACGGAAAATAACCCATATCATGGAGAAAAGACTAAGTCCAACGATGACAGAGAAAGCCTAAGCCGAACAAAGACGGAGAAAAGACTAAGTCCAAAGATGCCCGAAATAGACTGCCCTGGGGCAGTCTATTTCGGGCAAAGGAGCCTAGGGACAAAAGAAAAAGACTAAGTCGAATAAGGTGGTTGCCTAAAACAGCGTAAGGTGGTAAAATAAACATATCGTGGAGTTAAGGGTTGTATCAAAACGTTAAGGGCTGTCCCTAGTTCCCTCTCCCAGGGAGAGGGAACTAGGGATAAAAAAGACTAAGTCCAACAGTGGAACCGTTAAGGGTTAAGGGTTTTAGAAGAAATTTGTCCATTAGAAGAAAGTATATGGGTTTTAGAACAAAACAAAAGGGTTTTAGAAGGGTTAAGGGAAAGTTAAGGGTAAATCACGATTTTTCGACCCAATTCGAACAAATTTGCCCGAATCTCCCTGCCCTGGGGCAGGGAGATTCGGGCAAATTGGGCTCCAGGGCAGGGAGATCTCGGCAAAATGCCGAGATCTACCTGCCTATACTACTCCCCTTTCACGAGTTTCCAGACCATGTGAAGATTTTAAAGGGTTATGCGTGGAAACCTTTAGCAATTCAGGTAACTTTCTTCAAATCCTTATCTGTACTTACATTTTAGCAATGCGCAGTGAAAAGGGGGCTAAATACATTTGCAAAAAGTATCGACCCAGGTCAGCCTGCGCAATCCGCGCAGGCTGACCTGGGCCGAAACTTTTTGCTTTTGGTCAATTTTCTGCATTTCAAAGGATCAGTGTTCGTTGTGATTCAGTAGTCCGTTATATAAAACGAATTTTAGGGCTGTATAATACTGTGATGTCTTGCTTGGTAAGATGCATCGCTGGGATGCATTAAGCCCCCTTCTGCCAGAACATGACTCATTTGATTGCATGTTTGGTTTTTGACGCCGTTTTTAATATTGCTTTCGTTATATCGTGCAACTATCGATGCTGTCCATTTACTTTGCTTTACATTCCTTCCATGCCACTGACTGCTTTCACACATAAACATCGATAATCGAAACAATGCTCGGTGGTGCGAAAGGACGACGTTTTGTCGCAAAGAGGATATTGTCAGTCCTTGGAAAAATTTTGGCCGAGCCTGAGAATCGAACTATCTACCCATGGGTTTCAAACCGACAGACGTACCGGACTCGTTGTATCCTTCCATAGCGCTCACTTGACGCGTCTTCAATGCGTCTTAAAGCGTTTAAAACACTGACTTTTGCTATCGCCTATAAGTAGACAACCAATCAAATTACAGAATCACCATCACATGTGAAAAGTCGGATTCAAAATTTGATTGGTTAACAAATGAGCGGCGCTGTGGTAAAATGGGGTTGAATACATCCGCGTGATGTACTCAGCAAGTTATCACATAGTTATGGACCCATAAAATCCATTTTGTCAAACATTTGTCTAAATCCCGAGGTAATGTGGCCCTTGGACATGCAGAAAATTAACAAAAAAAAGAAAATGTTTTTACCCAGGTCTGCCTGCGCGGATTGCGTAAGCTGACCTGGGTCGATACTTGAAGCAGATGTATTAAACCGCTTTTTTCATAGAGCATGACTTAAATGGTTTTCCGCTCCATCAGCAAAAACAAAAACAAAAAGTGAGTGTACATGAGGCCGGCCCGTTTATACATGAGCCATGCTCTGTGAAAAGGGTGCTTAATGCATCTGCGAAAACTGTCGACCAGGTCAGCCTACGCGGCTTGACCTGGGCCGAAACCTTTCCCTATAGGTCAATTTTCTGTATGTCCATGGATCATTCTACCTCATGATTAAGTCGGTTGTTAACAATAATTGCTATTATGGATCCATAATTAATTGATGGCTTTATAGGTACCATGCATTACGGAGATGAATTAAGCCCCCTTTTACCAGAGCATGGCTCAGTCATATATGCGTATTTCAAAGCGGGCAATTGAGAAAGGAAGATTTTGTTCGATTATGAAACATCTAATCATGCTGTATTGTGCTTGAATCCTGATCATTTACTACTTTCAGCTCGTTCTAAGAGAGCACCCTTTTGTCATTTGGATGGACGCATCAATTAGATTTACGACACCTAATATTGACGGGTTACTAAACAGGGCTAGGCTAGAGGGAGTCCTAGCAAGGAAGGGTGTAGCCCGTCTAGTCGCATATACATTGCCAGACACATTCAAACAGATGAACACAGATCGTCGTATGTTCAAAGGAGCGTTCATGTTCGCCGCTGGTTTTATCGCCATTCGAGCAACACCCTACGTGATACATTATATATTACAGCCTTGGATATCTTGCGCACTAAAGCTGGGGTGTATGGTGCCACCAGAAAATGTTGCGAAGCATCGCAATTGTAGCAGAGAAAGTCCTTACCAATGTCACCGTTTTGAACAATCCGTTTTGAGCATTCTGATACACACGTTATATCGCGAGAAGGCTCCAGACCATATCGTGCACGATGGTGATTACTTTTTTGTTTGTAGGGGATGTAAAACGTATTAACCCTTTGGCTGCTAAGCGCGACTCACTGACCTATCGCGGATAGTGTAGATCAAGATCAGACTGCACAGAACGTGCAGTCTAATCTTGGATCTACTCTGCCCGGTAAGAAGATATTATTTTCCTAAAAATAACTTTAAAATAGCATTATTTGGGGTTTTACTTCTGGTTTGAAAACTTCATTTCAATTATTTAACAGGATAAGGCTTAAAGCTATGTAAGTACAATTCAGATGTATTCAGCCTGATTGTTTGTGTACAAAACAACATCATAACCTTCGGAAAGAAGGAGCGTTTAATAGACGGTATAGATCAAGATTAGACTGCACAGAACGAGTTTACGTAAGCCAGTGAGATAGATAGAGAAGCTGACATGAGTGCTTATGTACTATCATTTTATGTAACGTAAAGCTGACTTACCGAATGCGAAATGAAATCCGCATCTGTTTTCAGGCCTTTTGCTGAATATGTATATTTACATGGGGCTCTTTGATTAAAACAAAAGAAATAAATGCTAAAACAGACGCCCGATTGTTCTTTTTGTGTCGCTCTCTTCGGCAAATTCGGTAAATGAATTTGGTTTTCTGTCGAATTTGATTCTCACACCATCCTCCATTTTGTTTTTCGTTTACCTTAGCTTCTAGGTATCACGTGGTGTATCTACGTCATGGTTATTGATGTAAACAAAAGATTGAGATACCTGGTAGTATTTTGTTTTAGTTATGAAATTAATTCTTCTGCCAGCGAATGGAACTTTGACCAATCGCACATTAAGAGAGTGTCATCGTCATATTAATTTACATATTTTTAAATGGTATGATTAAAATTTATCTTCATTTTAACCCCCGCATTGTTTACATTTGGACTTTACTGGGGCTTTAACTAAAATTATATGACGCGAGCAACTCGGGGCTGTGTGCTGAATATTTACAAAAGCCTTAAGCTACCAACATGTTTTAGCCACTAATCTGACCATAAGCATCGACCGATTCTCGCAAATTTCCAGGAATAAACGCAGAAAAAAGTAAAGTGACAAATACGTGGTAGGAAACTTTTCTCTCATTAGAATCAGAAACATGGTGCACAAAAATTTATGCCCGTGGTCTTTAAATGACCCTACTTGGTCACTTGAGAGATAATTGAGAAACAGTCCCAACTTTTTTTTATGCTAATAGAATTAAGTTTTGACAAAAGTTATGGAAACGGGGTCGGCCTATTATTTCTCTCTCATAGATGAACTTTTTTTCGAGACATTTTCATGTAAGAAAGAAGTTAGTGTGTTTGAAAGAGTGTGGTATACGTATTAACGGTAAACAAGAAATAACTTAAAAAAAAAATAGACGGCGTAAGAGATACTGGAATATGAATATTGAAACACTTTTGTGGGTCAATACGAAGTAAAATTATGAAATGTAACCTCACGAGCAATAGTCTCTTTTTCCTCGCTGTTTTTCATTTGGTTGAAAAGTAGTATTGGGTAACGCTTATGAAAATATCGAATTGTCCAAAGAGCGCAAGAAAAGAATCATTCTCTACTACATTGTTTTGCTATGTTATGAATCAAGGTCCCGGGATGTCGATTAGCAGTAGCAACGCTTGTTGATTTTGGTTTCATCAATGTGTGAGCAAATATGCCAGCAGGAGCCCGCTGAATAAACAAATGCACATGTTTGACCAATCGCAAGTTGCCATCTATTCATTCTTTATGTCAGCCACGCCGAAAAAAGAAACCTTAAAAAATGACTAGACGCACTGGGCGCCATGAGAATTAAAGTAACTTCATTCAGCCTCCGTCGCACTAAACTAGGTCTTAGAACGTCTTAAAGTAGCCCATCCTAACAAAATTGTAAAACGGGTTGCAGTCGGGGTAGAATGTGCAATTTCATTCGGTTTGCAAGCGTACTGCCAATTGAATGCCTACTGCACCACGTCGTCACACGTCCCTAATAGAATCGAAGTACGTCAGGTCCGTTTGTAGTACGTCTATCTCGTTTTAAGTCCGGTGTCACTCCGTCTAATTAAAAAACGAGATGGACGGCAAAAATTTTGATCAAGCTCAAAGTTCTGGAGCACCCTTCCCGTCCTAGCCAGTCCAAGAAGTTCGTAAACAGATTGTGAAAGGTTACTACTACGTCCGCTCCGTTCGGACACAGCTTGAGTCCGTCTGACAATAATTTTCGGAATGCAGTGAGAATGACTTCGGTGTGACGGGGGCGCTACGAGACTACACAATTTTAGATAAGTCTTAACTCAAGGTATTTGCACACGAGGAAAAATCAATGTCAAAATGAGTGTTTCTTTCTGTAAAAGTTTAAGGCCCATTTTGGGGAAAAAAGCAAAAAAAAAAATAAGAGAAAATGCTGGTATCTCCCATTTTCTCTTTTCCCACGATGTTTTGAAATCCGTCTGCTTCAGGGTCGGAAAAAAAAAGCTCTTCTAATAAAAAGTCAAATATTGTGACATATGGCATAATATTTGTATCAAGCGAGTAGACAAAACCTTTAGGTGTTAACTCTTTGCCATACGTAAACCCTAGGCTGCTAAGCGCGACTCACTGACCTTTTGCGGACAGTGTAGATCAAGATCAGACTGCACAGAACGTGCAGTCTGATCTTTGATCTACACTGTCCGATACGGTAGTTTCTTTCCGGTGAATTCTGCTTTTAGTATTGAGGAGAAATTCGTGTTTGATTCATTCAGCAGCCTAAGTGTTAAGAACATTCTTGATCATTCTATCAGCGATTTCTTAAATTTGAAAATAACACAACTTCTGACTGGCAGTCAGAAGTTGTGTAAATGGTTTAGCCAATCAGAAGTTGTGTTGTTTTCAAATTTGGAAATTTCTAGAGAGTAAGACTAAGAATATTCTTAAGAATGGTTGGTGAATACAGACCCTGGTTTCCAGCATTGTCTTCTTTTCAAAGCGTACTCCCTCAAGGTCGTAAAAATCAAAAGCTCTTCCGCTAGGTGACACTGTGCAAAAATAATTATCGTGGAAAATGGCGTGAAACTCAAAGCAAACAAGAAGACATAACCAAGCGGGTTGAATAAGTTTGTATTAGATAAGAAAGTTGTTTATCTGTTGACACAGTTAGGAAAAGTTCAAGTACTTTCACCGTCATTGTAGATCAAGGTCAGACGACATAGGAGGCTCAGTCTTGTATTTTCACTGTCTGATTTTGTTTTCCTTATTCAGTTGTTTGTTTGTTTATTTGTATGTTTGTTTGTTTATTCGTCTGTTTGTCTGTTTGTGTGTTTATTTGCTTGCTTGCTTCCTTGTTTGTTTGTATCACCGTTTTCAACATTATTTCAGTTTCATCGCGCAGGTCAGTGCACCTATCCATGCTGTCCTTGAGTTGTTTTCAACATATTTATTTCACATCGATGGAGATACAGGTTCCTGCAACTTATAATAATCTCTCGAATCTGCTTCCTGGAAACTACACCAGTACTTGCGTCGAATGTGTGGGTCATTGAAAAGTCCCAAAATTGACACCAGCTCCCGGGAATAGAATTGGGGACTCTACGATTGCTAGGTCGACATAGTTCGAAACTTTTTTCAGATGAATTAAACCTTGTGGAATTTCCTCTACCAGTAGTTTGCACAATATTCTTCCCAAGCCACTAGCTGCTTTCCCGCATAACCCTCGTCGAAACAATGCTCAGCGGTGAGAGAAGAATGAATCCAGTCGCAATGATTATCATCAATCCTCGAAAAGAAATTGGTCGATCTGGCGAACAACTTCCTGTTTTCAAGTTCTGTATGCCACCGACTACGCTGCCTGGCTATGCTTTTCTTATTTAGATTTCTTGACCAAAGCAGCGGTAAAAATACGTTTGAATCATGTTCTTGCAAAAGGGGCCTTAATGCATCTCCGTGATCCATGATAACAACCTAGCCATCCCTTAATTATGGATCCATAATAGCCACTTTTTTTTAACAACCGTCTTAATCATGAGGTAGACTGGTCCTTGGGCATACAGAAAATTGACCAACCGCGAAAAGTTTCGGCCCAGGTCAGCCTGCTTTTCTTTCCTTTTACCAGTACTCCGCACAATATTCTTTCCAAGCCACTGGCTGCTTTCCCACATAACCATTGTCGAAACTTGAGAGAGAAATGTATCCTGTCGCAATGACTATCATCAATCCTCGGAAAGAAATTTGTCGAGTCGGGGATCGAACCAGCGACCTCCTGTTCTTAGGTCCTGTGCCCTACCGACTGAGCTGCCGGGGCCATGCGTGCTATTGGTTAACTATAATCCAGTTTAAGTTTAACCCTTAACCTGCTAAAAATGTTATATGAAACTTCAAAGCCAGTGGTAAACACCTGAATATTGCTATTTCAAAGTTACATTTTGGAGAAAATATATCCTCTTATCGGACAGTGTAGAGCCACGATCAGACTGCAACCTCTGTGAGTCGCTGTAGTGCTGGTAAAAGAAACTCCGGGAAAGCATGGATAGGTGCTCTGGCCGCCGCAATATCACTGAAAGAATGTTGAAAATGGCGTTAAACACCATGCAATCAATTAGTCAATGTCCAATAGCACAAGATGTAGTTAAATGTAACTATTTAACTCTCTTTAAAAAACGAAAAAAAATTACACTTGTCCAAATTCAAAGCTGTTGCAGACCATAAATTAAATGCAGCTGAACTGACGAAACCTGATTCAAAAAAAAAAAAAAATTAGGAAAAAGAGAAAAAGATAGTTACCAGCATTTTCTCCTTTTCCCACAACGCTTTCAAAAGAATTCTTCCGCTGTGTCATTAAACCTTGGGATTGTTTGGTAAAGGGTTAATATTCAAGACTAGAATAACAGTTTAGCATAACAGTTTAACAGTACACAATGATCTAAATAATGAATGACTGAAGGAATGACAATGGTTCCCTGTCCACTGAGGGTTAGTGTAACTGGGATTTGCTACAAGTTACCTAGGTGTATCTATTAATAGATTCATTCATAATGTTACAGTGGTGTAGCAAAAAGTGATTCTATGCTTTGCATAGATCACTTAATTTACATATAAGCAAAGATTTGTAACTTATAAATGACATCTTGTTCAGTTTATTATGTTGTAAGACTTCATGTTAAAATTGGAGTCGTAGAGATTTAGTGGTTTTTGTAAACATTGTCATATATAATAGAATTAAGATTTCTAACAGAAAGAAGTATTTTCTGTGAGGCAGTATTTGGCAACTGAGGTTTTTTTTGTTTACATTGACTCTAGGTCAATCATGATGCCTATAGACTAGCTTCGCTAGTCAACAAGGTCCAATATATAATCACGGCGGGTGTTCTAGAATTCAGAAAGTTGTAGAATATTCTTATTTATGCAAAATTTCGTTTAGAAGTTTATATAGGCGTAGTTTCATACATGTGTGCTCTATCTAATGTCCAATGTGGGCCATTCTTCAGTTATTTCCCATGATTCCTCTACAATTGGTCCTAATACGGGGATTACTTGGTTTTTGTGGCATTTGTCGAGTACAATGCAGTATGAGTTCAATACTGTATTTTGAAAATCGTGCATCGTTGTTTGTGCAAAACCGAAGGAAGTAAACCCAATTAAACTCAATTTTTCTAAAACCAGTAAGTGTTTCGATAGCACTCAGATATATAATTAACCACTGCGTATTAAAATAAACTGGATTAGGGCATCGATCGTGGGAATACTTCTTTTTTTTTTTTGTATTGAAAATATCTATACCCGCTATGGCCTTCTATTGATACACACAACCTTTGTCTCCTGACCGTGTTCGTACCAAAACCAGTTCGTACCTGCGCTTGTTCGTCCGGGCTCGTTCGTCCCACATTATTCTTTGTTTAGTTTTCAAATTATCAATTCCACATAATGGCTCACTTGACAAATGCCACACCAGTGCTTTCAACGCTTTAATTAACCTTGATTTTCTTATATTACTCCAGCTACATGTATGTTCTTGGAAAAAATATCTCGAATAAATCTACTCATATTGTTTTACAAATCGATACATACTCTTTATCTGATGATTGAGAACACAAATCTGCTTATGAATTACATGGAGACCTTACTAATGAGCCATGCTCTGGCAAAAAGGGGCTTAATGCGTCTCCGTTGCATGATACCTAGCAAGTCATCACATGATTTTTGATCCATAAAATCCATCTTGTCTTACAATAGACTGAATCAAGAGGTAGAATGGTCCTTGGACATACCAAAATTGACCAATAGCAAAAGGTTTCTGCCAAGGTCAGCCTGCGCGGGCTGCCCGGGCTTGCCTGGGCCGATACTTTTTTGCTGATGCATTTAGCCCCCTTTTCACAGAGCATGGCCCAAATATATCATGGATCATATCATATGAGCCAGGCCATGTGAAAAGGAAACTTAATGCATCTGCGCAGTCTGCGCAGGCTGACCTGAGCCGACACTTTTCGCTGTTGGTCAATTTGAAGACAAAGGAATAAAAATAAAGGAATACAGATAGAAGGGTCAATCTGCTCTAGGTTACCTTTAGTTTAAATCTGGCAAGGAAGATAATTTGACTTAAAAGAAATCCCCCCCCCAATCCGTTGGGTTGTATAGTTTCGTAGAATTGTAATTTTTCTTATCTATGGAGTGGCGTAGTTGCTTCCGGCCTTGTACTGCTTCCGGTACAAGTTCCCGTTTTCGAAACGAAACGTAATCCGCAATCATTCGGTTTACAACACTGTCTTTTTGTCGTAAATAACTTACATCATACCTTTTGTGGTCATAGGTATGAGTCACGCTCTGTCAAAAGGAGATTTATATCCGTAACAGCAGAAGATTTACTAGCAACACATAAGTTTTATGTTTTCGCATTAAAGTTGAATGTCCAACATTTTACTTTCCCCCTTTTTATTTATTGCGAAAACATGTTTGTGCATTATCTTCTATTCAGTTTACTTCTTCTCCTAGTGTTCTCATTAATTATGATTTATGTCACCATTTACTCCTTTTGAAAAGCGATGCCGGTCAAGTTGGAATTTACTACAGTCCTCAGCCTATATTTCGGCAGTGAAAGTCTCTACCATTAACACCATTCTGCTTTGATGTTTTTGTCTTTTATTTTTGTTGTTTTTCTACATTATTTACTCTGATTTTTTTCTCATCGAAATCATGATAAAATATAACCGTTGACCGGAATTTGGAGAATAACTTTATAAGCTTCAGCTTCCGTTCTGATCCATTTCTTCAGTATATGTGTAATATGATTATATTGTTTGCTGTAGATTGTTATATTCTGATGAATAAAATATGTTTAAACAAAACTAAAGACGATTTAATGCATCTGCAAAAAGTTTTGACCCAGGTCAGCCTGCGCAGTCCGCCCAGGATGACCTGGGTCGAAACATTTTGTTATTGGGAAATTTCTTGCTTAACAAAGGATTGTTCTACATCATGATTCAGTCGGTATTAAGACAAAATGGACCCATAATTATGCGTTAATTTGTTTAGTACAATATAAGATGCACTAAGCCTTAGGCTACTAAGCGCGACCCACTGACCTTTTGCGGACAGTGTAGATCAAGATCAGACTGCACAGAACGTGCAGTCTGATCTTGGACCTACACTGACCGATAAGAAGATATCATTCCTCCAAAATACCCTTAAAATAGATAAATTTGGATTTATGCTATCGGTTTGAAAGTTTCATTTCTTATATTATTTAGCAGAGTAAGGTTTAAACCTTTCTGTACCCAGACTCCTGCACCATGAATTTTCACTTTTTTTCTAACTTTGCCAGGTGACAACCTACCGCCTTTATACTGTACATTTCGCAACATTGACTCAAAAGTACTGTTATAAGTATATATCTTATCTACAAGTGGTAAATAAAATGTCCCGGGATACGTAGGAATTACATGTTATCGCTTGCTCCCTAGACCCTCTACTCTATAACATACGACTTATAGGGTTAGAAACACTGTTGGAAAAAGACAATTTCATTGTTACAAACAATTTCTCCTCTTTTCCCCTTAGTCTTTGAAGAGGATGCCACAAATTGTCCATAGCGAACAATTAATCATTTTGCCACAATGTTTTGTTTTTTTTATTATTATTATTTTTTAAGATGATCCACTGCAAGTCGAATGAAGTCGTCTTCAGATGGTTAAGTGTTATGTGCATACGTTGAGAAAATTAAAGTGTTTGTGAAATACGTGGGATAACTATTCGTTGTTTAAACTATATTATGCTTATTATTAATATTTATTAGAGTGTATTGTTGTTTTCATTTTCTCACTTCGACTTTGTCAGCGTTAAATATGTAATCTCCACTTCTTTTAACGGATGAAAATGCAATCTATTGACACACAGAGAGATACGGGCATGCTCTGAAGAAAAGAGGCTTAATGCATCTCCGAGATCCATGTTACCAATTATGCCATCACATAATTATGAATCCATAATGGCCATTTTTTTTAAACAACGGACTTAACCATGAGGTAGACTGGTTCTTGGACATACTCAAAATTGACCAGTAGCGAAAAGTTTCGGCCCAGGTCAGCCTGCGCGAACTGCGCAGGCTGACCTGGGCCGAAACATTTCGCAGATTCATTAAGCCCTCTTTTCTGAGAGCATGGCTCTTTTTTATCTTATAGGCTTGACTAAATAATCGGAGGGTATAGATCTAAGATCATATGCACGTTCTGTGCAGTCTGATCTTGATCTATGCCCTCCACAAAAACCCGATGTTTCGCCTATGGTACTGAAAGGGTTACAGAGATATATGTATATGAACCACGCTCTGTGAAAAGAGGGCTTAATGCATCTGCAAAAAGTATCGACCCTGGGCCGAAACATTTTGCTAATGGTAAATTTACTGCTTGTCAAAGGTCCAGTCTACCTCATGATTCAGTCGTTTGTTTGACAAAATGGATTTTATGGATCCGAAGCTATGTGATGATCTGCTTGGTATGATGTTTTACAGAGGTGCAGTAAGCCCCCTTTTGCCAGAACACGGCTCATATGTATATTTTTGGTCAAAGTATAAATTTCTTTTTTTTTATTTTGTGCTGAAGTCAGTGTGTACATGTAGTCCATTTTGTTTACTGATTTTCAAAGGAAATACTTGGAGACTACGTATCACTTTAAGGTTACACTCAATACAGCTCTGAAAGCATTTAACTTTTAATCTTTTTCCAGAGAAGTTAGTTGATGGTAGACTTTGTCAGGCAGACCTACATGTAATAAATGAAGAGAAAAGAAAACAATGAAATTATGTAATTCAAAAAGTTCGTATAAGAATTCATACATCTCCCTTTTACAAGTCAGATTCCGGATTTAGTCATCGTTTTTATTTTTTATTATTTTTTATTTATTATCTATTATTTTTCTAATTACATTTTATTTCATTTTTACCTTTGGAAGGGGGCTATTTATCGTATGCACATGCTTTCGAAGTGGGCATGTCTGAAATTTTATCGTTTGGTAAAGGTTTAAATACTCTTCTAAATGCAATTCAACCATGATTATGCAAAAAGAAAAAGAAAATCAGGAAAGCTTATATATTTTGACCAAAACATTGAAAAAAAAAAAAAATTGCAGATTCACTATCAGTAGGGTAAAATGGAGGACGAGGACCAGATGAAAAAACATAAAAAACAAAACAGAAAATTTTGTACTTCGAATAAATGTACATGTCTGGTGCTTCTGGTCCTGTTTGTTACCATAGCAATCGTTGTTGTGGTAACCTTGTTCGTCCCCGGAGTCAGAGGTGATGTAAAGAAGAATAAAGAGAACCTGGAGTGGTGGAAAACTTCCATAATTTATCAAATATATCCTCGGTCTTTTCAAGACACAAACGACGACGGTATAGGAGATGTACAAGGTATGTAGATTTCACTTCTACTTTGAAGTCCTCGTCCACCCGTCACAACTCGGCAGATTCCGTAACTGCATCTGACATCGTCCGTATCAAGGAGATTTCTACTGGAAATGCTGTCAGTCACATGATTTTAAACATGGCGGTACCCATGACATGCTTTCAAGACGAGATCAACAACTACAGTGAAGTTACTTACAAATATCTTTTAACCTTTTACCAAACAAAAAAAAATCTACACTAGTCAGAATTGAAAGCATTTACAGACGCCAAAATAAATACGATTCAAGAATTGTAATTTTGTTCTTTGAAGGGTAAAAAAACATTGTGGGAAAAGGAGAAAATGCTGGTTTCCAGCATTTTCTTCTTTTCCCACAATGTTTTCAACAGGCCTCTTTCTCAGGGTCGTTTAAAGTCGGGATTGTGTGGTAAAGGGTAAATCCGTAAAGGAAAGCCTTGAACAAAATGGACAAGTCATATAAAAAATGAAACAACCAACCGTCTGCCAACGTAAATGTTTTTAGAACGATTTAAATCGAAACTTGACACTCATGAATATTTTCGGCGAGGTTTTAATTTTTAGTGCAGTGAAGTAGTCTATTTCCGGTGGGGAAAAAAAGCCATGCTATGTAAAAAGGGGCTTAATGCATCTGCGAAAAGTATCGATCCCGGTCAGCCTGCGCAATCCGCGCAGGCTGACCTGGGCCGAAACTTTCCGCTATTGGTCATTTTCCCTACGTCCAAGGACCAGTCTACCTTATAATTACAGTTGGTTGTTAAAAAAGTAGCTATTATGTATTTGATTTGATGGTTTGATCGTTGGTGCACAGTTACAGCAATAAAAGGCTTGGATAGCTATAATATTCAGACTACAAGAAAATTCGTAGACGGCACAGTGAATTTATTTTGATCGAAAAAAAAAAACGTCTGTAATTGGTTGAAAAAGTGGCGGGAAAAGAGGAAAACACTGAGAGAGGTTATCAAAGACTCAAACAAAACGAATTTTTGAAATAGTTAAACATACACTAAGTACGGGCGTGTAAAACCGGAAACTTTCATGCCATGATCAACAACTTCAGAACACGTTTCTATGATGTTATCATACAAAAGGGGCGTTTTGCGGAGTACACATGTGCTGAATGATGTTTACTGTTTACAATATATCTAAAATAGTAATAACATGTAGGTATAATAAGTCGCCCTACACAAAAAAGCCTCACCAATTCAAATTGCAGTAATTGGCGTTCAGTCTCTCGGTGGAAATAAGGCAAGGTACTTTGTGCTTAGCGTTCGGATGGGCAACCCTGGCATTGCTTACAGCAACACAAATAAAGTATATAGATAATCATGGAGGGCAAGTAGGTCCTTCGAGCATGATCTGGACCAAAACGGTCCTGGGAGAGTCTGTATTTATAGGTGGATATTTCTGTATAATGTAGGTGACTATAACTGTAACTGTACGGGACATAGGGCTTAGGTATGGTTAACCAGGGGCGTATACATGTGAGTCATGCTCTGGCCAAAGGGGGCTTAATGCATCTCCGTGATGCATGATACCTATTGTATCATAACATGACCATGTATACATTTTGTCAAACAACCGAATGAATCAAGATGTAAAATGGTCCTTGGACATGTAGAAAATTGACCAATAGCAAAGACTTTCGGCCCGGGTCAGCCTGTGCGGACTGCGCAGGCTGATGTGGGTCTATACTTTTTGCAGATGAATAAAGGTCTCTTTTCACAGAGTAGAGCCTAGGTGTTGATGAATAAGGGCGTATGTATAAGGTTCACAAAGAACGTGTGGTCACGTAAGCCTTCAAAGCCTACATGTACTAAGCCTTTACTAAACAATACAGAGTTTTAACAACCAAGAGAAAGCAGCCTTTTTGGAAAACATTGTGAAGAAAGGAGAAAAATGCTGGTAACCAGCATTTTCTCCTTTCCTCACAATATTTTCTACCTTTTCATATCAATAACAAATGGTTGGACTAGCCTAAACATTTGTCGTCTAGTTAAGAGTTAACCCTTAGGCTGCAAAGCACGACTCGCTGACCTTTTGCGGGCAGTGTAGATCAAGATCAGACTGCACAGAACGTGCAGTCTGATCTTGGATCTACACTGTCCGATAAGGAGATATTTTTATCCAAAAAGTAAGTTTGAAATAGCACTGAAGTTTCATTTCAGTTATTTCGCAGGATAAGGATTAAATAAAGAATCAGGGTCAAGTCGATGTTATCAGTGCAATTACATCGTTTCTAGGAGTTTTTTTTTTTCACTTTTTTTTTTTCTCTTCGTCTTACTTAAACTTCTCAAGTTTATCACCTGTGGTAAAGTATGACTTATGTAAGGAGTACAGTTGTGAAAAAAAAAAGAAAAAAAAAACTGATTGAGTTCATTAATGAACAGAAATAAAGCAATTATATATAAAATTTTGCTCAGTTTCCACCGCTAAATGTGTGTGTGTGTGTGAGTGTGTGTGTGTCTGTCAGTCTGTCTGTCTGTCTTAGAATTTAGTTTAACCACTCATTCTAATTTGTTCTTCTCCCCCCCCCCCCCCTCTCTATCTCTCTCTCTCTCTCTCTCTAATCTCTTGTATCTGCCTCTGTCTCAATCTATTTATCCGGAAATTTTGCTTGTAAATGACGCTACAAACATTCTGTTTGTTATAAACCCATGTTGTACCGTGCTTGTACCTGGGTGAATAAAAGGAAAGCTGTGTTGTGTCATGTTCTATTCTGTTCTAGTAAATTTTTACCAAATAGATTGATTTCCTTACTGACATGAAAGTACAGTAATTATAAAAGATGATTTAAAGAAATCAAAACTGGCTCAGTTGATTAATGTAACAAAAATGAAATGTGTTAATATAACTTAAAATTAATGTATTATACAAGTTTAAGTATCTTAAGTCTATCATTCAACAAAAACATAGTTAGAATTTGAAAAAAAATAAACTTGATCCTTTCGAGCCATTTTTCCAATTTTCCCGATGTTTTCAGAAGTTGCCGACTGTGGATAAACCAGAATGCGTAGATGTATTCAGAAATAATCTCGCGTTAATCCTAAGAACGCATGGATAGGTGCACCGACCGACGTGATATGCCTGATATAATTTTGAAATCGGAGCTTAACAGCATACAAACTGATAAATAAAGCTTCAAATTTGAAAAGCGGGGCTTAATGCATCCGCAAAAAGTGTCGACCCAGGTTATCCTGCTAACTTGGTTTGACACTTTTAGCTTATGGTCAAGTTTCTACATATCTAAGGATCAGTTTACCTTAGGATTCATTCGGTTGTTTCACGGAATGTATTTTCTGGATCAATAACTATGACTTGCTTGTTATAATGTATCAGGGACTTCCATAAAACCCCCTTTTGCCAGAGCAATGGGCATTTGTTGGTTAAATATCGACCCTTGGTATAGAACTGACAGGCATTGGGAAAGAAAGAAAGAAAGAAAGAAAGAAACAGACAGACAGACAGACAGACAGATAGACATACAGACAGACAGACTGACGTGCAGATGTACAGACACACACACACACGAACACTGAGATAGAGACAAAGATGCCGAGACGAACGGACGGACAGACAGAGAACGAAAGATGACAAGGGACGGGATATATATATATACACACAACGATATGTAATCATTTTCTGCATTATCTCGCCTGTTTATCAAAGTTTCTACTACGTATCAAGGCAGTTAGATAAACAGAATAGTTTATAGTTCTTTAGCAAAAAATTTGGCTGGTGAGAACAGTAAATAAAACAAGTAAAAAGTGTTCACAAAAACCGTAAGTGTTATCCTCGAAAAACAAAAAAACTCTGTCCAGGATAAAAACTGATTAAATGCTCACAAACTAATTGAAAAAATGTTAATGACATCAGTCAGTTATAATCACAAAAAGGTGATATACATTCAAACAAAACGTGCATCGTGCTTATGAAATCGATGAATGGTATTCGCGATATGGGCGAGTACTGTTAACTAAAACAGTGAGAAGTATTCACAAACTCGATGGGTAAAGTTCACTAAACCAGTGAGAAGTATTCAAGAAAACGGTGAGTACTATTCACCCAGACGATGAGAAGTGTTCATGAAATTGGTGAGAACTGTTTACTCAAACGATGACAAGTATTCACACTGTGACTGATAAATGTTCACTCAAAAGGCACGAAGTATTCAACGAAAACTTTGAGTACTCAAACGATGAGATCTAATCAGGAAATCGGTGAGTAATTAATGCTCACGAATTCGGTGGTTCTGACTCAACTGTGAATTTAAAGAACTATTTATGCATATTGTCCAAGAAACCGTTATCGCCACAGGTATAAACAACTATTTACCAGCTTAACCGTTCAAGCATTGATTGGCGTACTTTTTTTCAATCACCGTTTATTCTTACATTGTCAAAAATTAACTAGTATTTCTTAACAAAGTCAAAGATAATGTAATACTCCACTGTAGTGGAAGGTTTAATTTAGTTATTCTATGAAATCTATTTATTGTCCGAGATTAGTCTATGCATTTTCTGCTGTCTGATCCCGATCCACGCTGTCCATCAGTAAAACTAACGGTGCAAGGATAAAGGTGTTAAGCATGTGAAATAGGCACGCTTAGTCGTAATAGACAATAAAGATACATGTACTCTGTATCCTTGAATCTATTCCCAAAATACTGGTCAGATTTGAGATCAGGGTCCATATTCACCAACCATTCTTAAGAACATTCCTATTCTCCAACATTTTCTGGATTTGAAAGAAACACAACTTCTGAGTGGCTAAATCATTTGGTCGAGCCAATCAGAAGTTGTGTTACTTTCAAATTTGGACAATCTTGCCGAAGAAGACTAAGAATATTCTTAAGAATGGTTGGTGAATACGGGCCCAGACAGCAAGTTTTCTAGAGCGGTATCTTGACTCTTTCAGCGCCATAGGCGAAAACAGGGACTTCTGCGGACAGCATAGATCAAGATCAGACTGCACAGAACGTGCAGTCTGATCTTTGATCTATACCATCCGCTTGTTTGGTCAAGCCTATGTGATAAAAATCTTCCGGAAACTCAGTGGACTGTATTTACAGCCATCAAAAGGGGCGGAGTTTGTTTATTTGGCGCCGAAAGAGTTAATCTAATCCGAAAAAGCGCAGTACGTTGACAAACTTGTAAACGGTGCAGGCTGACATGGCTTGATACCTGTTGCAGATGCATTAAACCCGCTTTTCTCAGAGGATGGCTTATATACAATTATCTATTGACAGGTATCACATCAAGACTGAATTACGTGGAGAAACTAAAGGTCGGGGCGATATGGATCAGTCCCTTTTACAAGTCTCCAATGAGGGATTTCGGATATGACGTTACAAACTACACGGAAATTGATCCTATTTTCGGTAACATGACGGACTTTGAGAATCTCCTTAAGGAAGCCCACAAAAGAGGTACGATGTCTTCAACCTGTTCCTGTAGGTAACGCTTCATAGCATATACATTGAACATACTGGGTGGTTTTGGCAAGGAAAATGAAGAAGAATAAGAAAAAAAATATTGTCCCTTTTTATGCTTTTATGTACAGCTTGTAAGTAGAAAGATATTTTTTCTTTTTATAAAATGAATAAAATATACAACAAAAAAAGTTTTAAGACGTGATTGTGTAAATTTCAGACAGACAGACAGACATTGTACACTCCATTCTCCCATTTTCAGCAGAATTTGTATAATAACTGTTTGTTTTTTTTTCACAAGGACTCAAAGTGATCATAGATTTTGTACCAAACCACACAAGTAACGCCAGTCACTGGTTCGCCATGAGTCGTACAGGCACGGACGAACACTATAAAGATTACTACGTTTGGAATCCTGGAAAAACCGCGGCCAATGGTACAAGATTCCCGCCTAACAACTGGGTACTTATTTCTTCTTGACTATTTACCAAAGTACAAAAATTTAGATTGGTCTAAATCAAAAGCAAACAACAAATTAAAAGTGTGTAAAATGATGGCATCTTTTTAGGAGAGTAGAAAACATTGTAGGAAAAGGAGAAATGCATTGTCTGCTTTTTTCACAAGGTTTCCAAAATAAATCTTTCTCGTGCTTGTGAAAACGTGTTTTGTAAAAGACTGATACCTTAAGACGTCTCAGTTTTTCGAATAAACTCGAACATTCAATAGCATAGAAAACAAATACTCAATACAAATGCAAATATGTAATATATTTTAGGGCTAACTGTCCATTTCGATTATCTTTTTTCTTTTGTACTTCAAGCAAAGTGTATTTGGCGGCTCCGCCTGGGAATGGGATGAGACTCGTCAACAGTATTACTACCACGCTTTCCTCGTGTCCCAGCCTGATCTAAACTACAGAAACCCGCTTGTTTTAAAAGAAATCGATGTAAGCTATTGATTTTTTTTTTTCTGTACTTGAGCACAAGTTTACATATAACACTGTAAGGGTGTCCTTGGGTAAGCTTTGCAAAACCCCAGTCTAGTGCTGGTGAGACCCAGGAAAGGCATGCATGGAGGAGCTGTCTCCGTGATGAGAATTATGTTGTTGAAAGCGGCACGAGGGTACACTTTACTCGTGTCCCAACTTGTTTTTGCCTTCTACCGGTCTCGTCCACAATGAAACCATTTGCATATAACAAATTAAATCTGACCTACAGAATAGGACATTTCATAGAATGCCAGAAGACATTGTGGAAAATGGAGAAGATGCCCGTTACAAGCATTCTCATTTTTTCCACAATGTTTTTTAAGGCCTCTCATTTCAGGGCCGTAAAAAACCATGGAATAGCTTGATAAACAAAAAAAAAAATGTTGTGTGTATATTTTTTTTTTTTTTTGAACACTTCACGCGCACCTAGTTAGGAGTCTACGTATCTCAGGTGTTAACTTAAAGACTAACATTAGACTACAGACCAATATGTTGCAGTTTCGATGGTGATTATTGAATTTAGAATTAGAACAATGTGTACAATATGTTGAATACGGACACTGGTATGTCTTTTAAATTTTAGGACGTACTTACTTTCTGGCTAGACAAGGGGGTAGACGGGTTTCGTATAGACGCCATCCCACACTTGTTCGAGGTTTCCAATATTAGTTTGAATGAACCTGAAGGCGAGGTAAGATACGTAGGAAAAACATATCTAACCCTTATTCTGCTGAATAACTCAAATGAAACTCTCAAGCCGATCGTAAAAAAACAAAATGTTGATATTTCAAAGTGATGGGGGTTGGAGAAACACCTTCTTATCGGACAGTGTAGATCCAAGATCTGACTGCACGTTCAGTGCAGTCTGATCTTGATCTACACTGTCCGCAAAAGGTCTGTGAGACGCGCTTAGCAGCCTGAGGGTTAACACTTTACCAAACGACAGATTCTGGACTCTACCAAACGATAGGCAGATGCCAAATTCGAAGGTAATAAAAATAAATCAAAGTTTATTGACGGATAAAAAACACTGTGGGAAGAGGAGAGATTGTACCGCAAAATCTTAATTACCTGGTACCTTCATATGCTACTCAACCGTTGAAGGACCTAACATTGACCTACCTATCTATCTATCTATCTATCTATTTGTTTGTTTGTTTGTTTTTTTTTTTGTTTTGTTTTGTTTTTTTATTTTTCTTTCTTCCTTTTCGGTGGTTGCAAACTCACATAATTAAGGATTCATTAAATCCATTTTGTATTTTAACAGACTGAATCATGTGGTACATGTACATTGGTCCTTTGACATCCAGAAAATTGACCTATAGCAAAAAGTTTCTACTCAGGTCAGCCTGCACAGACTGTGCAGGCTGACATAGTCGATACTTTTTGCAGATGCCATTAAGCCTGTCTTATTATATGGCTATCAGATCTTTGAATGCATGTGTATATCTATCTATTCGCAAGAAATATCTTTACCCTTAAAGAGCCTTTCACTAATATAGTTGCCTTTGCGGGCAGTGTAGATCAAGATCAGACTGCACAGAACGTCCAGTCTGATCTTTGATCTGCACTGTCCGCATTGCTAAAGGTCTACAGATGAAAGGAAACCATCATTTGCAATCATCTTGATCTTATTCTAGAATGAACATGTCCATTGTGTTTATTCGGCGCTTTAAGGGTTAAAAGTTATCATTGGCCTTTGGAAACATTTGAATTATTTTATGTGAGCCATGCTCTCTGAAAAGGGGGCTTAATGCTTCTGCAAAAAGTGTCAGCCTGACATGGGCCGAAACTTTCTGCTATCTTTAAATTTTCTGCATGTCAAAGGACAAGTCGAAGTCATGATTCAGTCGGTCGTTAAACAAAATGGATTTTAAGGGGTCCATGATATATATATATATTCCGACGAAACGTTGGTTACACTGTAACAAGTTTTGCGCTATATGTTGTTTTATTTTGTATGTGTATGTGTGTGTTTCAGCAGACAAATGGTTTTGACCCAACTCTGCACAAATATACCAAAAACCAAGAAGAAACATACGGTGTGGTCAGAAGATGGAGGGCCTTAGCTCAGAAACACGAGGCAAAAAGCGGGAAAAAGATGTATGTAATGTGTGCCAGACATCCCATACCAGTGACTGGAACTTATAGTTAAGTCACGAGGTCTTTCGACCAATGGTTTCAAGGAATATGCTGCTTGCTTCTTGAAGCCCTATCGGCATTTTACAAGCAGCGTGTCGGTTATATCGGGGCGACAGCTCACTTTTTCATAACTTCATTGGGCTTCGCTAGCGCTAAGCTGGATATATATATATATATTGTGCCTCTCCATAAGGACATTCCAGCGTGATTGGTGCTGCCAGCAGGGTTCGAATCACTCATCACAACTCGGCCGATTCCGTACTTACATCTAACCTCGTCCATGTAAAGGAGGTTTCTATTTTGAACTACCGATCACATGATCTTAAACGTGGTGGCGCTCCTTTAAATCGCTTAGCAACGACATGAACAACCACGGTTGTTATTCACATCCATCGATATGTCAATGAAAACGCCTCACGGAATTGATAAACCATGCTAAAAATTGAATGTACAAACTTTTTGCCGACGGAAATATTCTTAGAAAGATATCGATAGAAAATTGTGACTCATGTTTTCTTTTTTAAGAGGAGCCTTACAATTTCAATAACGGTAAAACGATGTGCATCCGGCGAAGAAATGTACCGTGCAGGTGCTTATCAAGCTATGTGATATAGCCTAGGGACCTGATCACCGAATCACCCGTGGTTTGCCGAATGGGTTCGAATAAAGATTTCCTGATCACAAGTCCAACCTTGGCTGATCGAGTCCAAATTTGTGAGTACGGCGACGCGCTACATACTGGATTTTGATTGTTATCACCCCTAGATTTACGTCATCGAAAACCAATCAAGCGTCGCCTAACATTACTCTTTTGGCATTTCGTTAAATGTGGCCAAAGGCTTTTTTACCTTTCTAGGTGTTAGGCTATAATCTATTAGGCGCCTCGGTGTTGTTTTAACGGGGGTCCTTGACAATTGACCACTAAGGGTTGGTTCAGTAATAGTTTGTTCAGCATGTTTTTTTCCGTAATTCACCATAAACTGACTGCTTTTCAGATCGCAAACTTGACAGACGATTTATCAAATTAAAATCTACTTTCGGAATCTTCTTAAGTTTCGCAAAGCAAAGGCCACGCACGTAATTTGACAGTCCACCATCTAGTGTTGGGATGTATCCTAAAACTTCATTGAATTGATTTGTGACAGTGAATGCTGAAGAAAATATTGTTCATCTGTATTTTTTTGGTGATAATTGCCAGCATATCAGACAACTTTCTCCTGCGGTCGCCATTTTTATTTACGTTCTGCTGATGTTGGATAGCAAATGTAACGCGGTATTTGATTGGTGCTTTCAGTCCTGACTGCAACCAATGATTACACGTATCGCGGAGCTAACAAATTTCGCCTCGATCAATCAAGGGTTAAGATCCACGTAGTGATCGTCACCTTGGCTTGCGAAGATGAATGTCAGCCTGCGCGGACTGCGCGCAGACTGCGCAGGCTGACATAGGTCGATACCTTTGGCAAATGCAGTAAGCCCTCTTTTCACAGAGTATGGCTCATATTATGCATTACAAGTCATTTTATCCAGGTCCAAGTTTACATAAGAAGATTTTGACACACCTTCGTATATAGTATAAGTGTCATCTAGAAACGGTTAAATCAAACGGTCCTTCGGTAGAAAATGTAACTGAGCCATGCTCTGTGAAAAACGAGTTTCATGCATCTGCAAAAAGTATCGACCCATGTCAGCCAGGGCAGTCCGCGCAGCCTGACGTGAATCGAAACATTTTGCTATTTGTAAATTTTATGCATGTCGAAGTACCATTATCATTTTCTACCGGAAAAAAACGACTTGATTTGGCACTTAAAACAATTGCGACACTATCGTCGTAGTATACAATACTGGTAACTTACAACGAAAGAACGAAATATTCTAATGACGAAAACTTACATAGTTTATAAGTCCTAAACGTGAATATACATAAATACATGAATAGATGAATCGAATCATGAATTCTCGTGAAAACATGTGGCAAAAAGAGAAATAGCTCTAAATGAGCAATTTCTCTTTTTGTCACAATGTTTTCAGGTTACGTCTACTTCAAGATGAAAGTAAGAACGTCGTCTACAGTGTAATTGTTTTTTGCTGAGCTGGGTAAATGTTCATTCTAAATGACGCATGCTTTACTTTTTCAGCGTATTAATCGCGGAAGCATTTGGCGTGTCTCGTGAACAGAGAAACAAGTACTATGATGCTGGGTCCATACCATTCTTCTTTGACCTTATAAACGCCAAAACTGAATGCGGGGCAACATCTGCTTGTTACGCCAAAATCATTATAGATGGAACTAACGTTTCTAGAGGGCAATGGCCAAATTTTGTGGTAAGTATGTTTTCTTTGTTCTTCTGCTTTATTTTGAATTAGGTGGTACTGTTTGTTTTGTATTTGAACTTAGAATTCAGTAATATTTCATACATTTCACGGTCGGAAATGCATCAATTTATTTATATCCGTCCTTACTAGCAATGAAGGTCACGTGCTTTTTGTCCCGAGGATTGATGATAGTCATTGCGACAGGATTCATTCCTCTCTCACCGCTGATCATTGCTTCGTCTATGGTTATGTGGGAGAGCAGCCAGTGGCTTGGAAAGAATATTGTACGGAGTACTGGTAAAAAGAACTCCAGGAAAGCATAGATATGTGCACTGGCCGCTGCGACATAACTGAAATAATGTTGAAAAGGGTTTAAACACCATACAATCAATCAATCAATCAATCACGTGGTGTATGCTTGGGTAACCCCAATGTAGAAATAAAGTTCACACGAAAGACATGCATGAGTGAGCTTTCGCCCTGACACTGCTGATATACACAATAAAATTATACCAGTATAAATATACCTTTAGAAGCGACGTAGATATTCAAATAAATGAGCAAACATTTCTTGGGCCACTTTGCTGGTTCTACGCACTTATTCCGAACCTATCGCTGTTCGACCAAAAGTTGCAAGGTTTGAACGACTGTTCTGAGGTACATGTAGGAGATGCATTAAAAGTATTGAATATATTGAATATATATCAAGAATGCAGTTCCAGTATTTACGGGTTGTATTCTCCAACTTTTCTAAGGTTGTAATTCGGTTTCTCGATAATTATTAAATTGTAAATTGGCGCATTGTCTGATTGCCTAATCCAAATGTTGAACTGCTTTTCTTAACTCTTTACCTGAGGAAGATGCCTTTTGAAAACATTGTGTAAAAAGGAGAAAATGCTGGTTACCATCATTTTCTCCTTTTCCCATAATGTTTTCTACTCCATCAAAGACAAAAATCATCGCTTAAGATACATTTATTTTGTCGTCTGCAAATCCTTTCCATTCGGTCGAGTTCAAAAAATTTTTGTTTGGTGAGGAGTTAATTTAGAACAAGAATGCAATTTGGAATGGTCGTTAAATGCAACTGTGGCTCAATTTGGGTCTCGTGTATCATAAAATAGTGTTTCTTTCATCCTTATTCGATAAAACTGTTTAAATCGCAGATGGGTAACCACGATCAAAGACGTATAGCCGACACCAAAGGTCCAGAGTACGTGGATGCTATGAATATGATGCTGCTCACCCTTCCTGGTACCCCAACTACTTACTATGGGGAGGAGCTGGGCATGCGCGGTGGAAACTACACCGGAATGACACCCCAGGACCCATATGCAATTACTTCTAATAATCCGGTGTGCTATATTACTGGTTATATCTATTGGTTTGAATGTTTGTTTGTTTGTTTTTTCTTTTCACGATTTCGAGGTTAAAAAAGAATTAATCTTAATAATACAAAATAGAATTGTGTGAAACAATAGATTTTCAGTGGAAAGAATGAAATGAACCTGACACATGTCAAAAAGTGCTGCCAAAGTGTCTTTTTAGGACGGAAACGTTGAAGAAAGAAACATTTAGACCGGAAAAAGAAAGCAGTATTTTTAGTAATATGGATATCCAAGAGTGTCAGGGTGCCAGCAAAAATGACAGAGTGTCGTGGAAAAATACAGCACAAAGTCACAGTTCGGTCAATGAGTTAGCCTTGAGTAATAGCAGCGCTGGACGTCTATTTGGTACAATTCCTCGATATACCGGTATATTAAGTTTGGACCGAAACTTTTTACGCCTACGTCTCGGAATTAGTCTTGGGTGTATAAACAGCAATCTGTGATTAGTAAAACATGTGGACATGTTTATTCTGCTGGTGTCTGTCTCTTCATAATGAACTAGAAAAGAATGTCAATATTAATATGAGCCGTGTTCTTTGAAAATGGGGGCTAATGCATCTGCGAAAAGTTTCGACCCCTGTCAGCTGCACAGTCCGCGCAGGCCGAGATGGGTCGAACGTTTTTGCTATTTGTCAATTTTCTGCATGCCCAAAGACCAGTCTACCATGGGATTCAACCTGTTGATAGACAGGCAAAATAGATTTTATGGACCCATAATTTTATGATTTGCAGGGTATGGTACATCACGGAGATTCATTAAGCCCCCTTTTTACAGAGCACGGCTCATGTTCTAGTACCTCCTACGCTATCTGTGTATTTAATATATTTCTGGTTTATACACAGGAGAACTCTAGGGACTCAGAAAGAAACCCCATGCAGTGGGATGACTCGCAGAATGCTGGATTTACCAATGGAACCCCTTGGTTAAGCGTCACACCCAATACGAATTATAAGGATATCAATGTCAAGGTCAGTTCTTTAACCCTTTTACAACACAATCACGATATTTAACGACCGTGAGAAAGAAGCCTTTTGAAAACATTGTAGGAAAAGGAGAAAATGCTTGTTACCAGCATTTTCTCCTTTTCCAACAATATTTTCTACATTTCAAAAAACAAATCCCGCCATCTTGACCATATTTAATTCCTCGTCTGCAATTGGTTTCTATTTTGATCAGTCTAATTATTTTTTGTTTGCTAATTACTGAAAGGTCACTATACTGTATTTGGGATTTGTAAATCAAACGATGCCAAGGATAAATTTTAGTTTTTTTTTTTTTTTCGGAAAGTGTAGATCAAGATCAAATTGAACAGTCCCGTTCTGTCTGATCTTAGGTCTACAGTGTGATGTGTAGACAAAACCAGATAGCCATGAAATGGTCTTAAATTGATCTGTCTTTCCTGACTCTGTGTATTTCGGTACTTCACCCTTATCTATTGCAACATTTTATACTACGGGTCAGGTTTTTGTAAAGAGTTGTTTTTTTCTTCATTAATCCTCTACCAGACGACAAAAGTTTAGCCTAGTCTAAATTGAAAGCATTTGCAGACGACAACTTCAATGTGGCTCAAATGCTGTAATTTTCTCTTGATAGGGTAGAAAAAATTGTGGGAAAAGGAGAAAATGCTTGGTACCACCATTTTCTCCTTTTCCCAGAATGTTTTCAAAAGGCTTCTTTCCCAGAGTCGTCAAAAGGCGGCATTGTGCTGTAAAGGGTTAAGCACAATGATTCCCAATTTACATTTTGGCAGTTACAGTTGCCAAAAATAAACAACAGCCTAAATGAAAAGGCGTGAGAGACACCTTTCTCTCTTTTCCAGTGTCTGTATTCACCCACTAACCTCAAGAACCTTCTTAGTCTTATTCTCAAGAATTTCCTAAATCTGAAAGCAACACAAGTTCTGATTAGCTAAACCATTTGGTTTAGCCAATCAGAACTTTTGTTACTTTCTAAATCTGGAATAAGACAAAGAACATTTTTAAGATATGGTTGGTGAATCCGGGACCAAGTCTTTCATTATCTTTTTACACGGAAAGCAAATTTTGCCCTCATTGCAACAGAATGAGACTTATAGGCACAGTCGCGTCAAAATGTAAACAAGGCGTGTTCTCTAATGCATTTAAATGTGAATTATAAGTACCATTTAAAAGTATGGATTTTTTTGTGAAGATGACACTCGATCTTCTATAATTATACTTTCTTTTAAATTAATTTTCTACCAGATTTGGCTGACACTGAAAACACGACCGATCGATGAAATATGTCTTTGAAAGGGTAGAAAGCATTGAGGAAAAATGAAAAAAATACTTGTTACCAGCAATCTCTCCTTTTAACACAATTTTTTTTTTTTTTTTTTTACTAAAATAATCTTTTTCCTTAGGGCCGTTAAAATCCGAAAGAGTTTTGTATAGGGTTAACTCTTTACCACACAGTAAAATTTGAGACCAATCCAATGTGAAAGGTGTTTACAGACGAAAAATTCATTGTGGCTCAAATGGTGATTTCAGTCTTTGATAGGGTAGAAAACTTTGTGGGAAAAGGAGAAAATGGTGGTTACCAGCATTTTCCCTATTCCCAAAATGTTTTCAACAGCCTATCTGCCCCAAGTTCTTAAAACTCGGGACTGTGTGGCAAAGAGTTAATTACTTCTAGCGAACAATTTCCTGCTCCTTCAATATTTTCAAAAAACCTCTCTCGACTACACCAGCTTTCAGCTTTTTACGGCGGCGTACACATTATATGTTTGCAAAAAACTTAAAAATTTGTATTTTTAACGTGCAGGTGGAGTCCACACACAGTTCATCACATCTTGGAATTTACAAACAGCTAGCTCAACTTCGACAGTCCTCAGCTTTTCAAAATGCAGACATAGGTATAAATCTGGGCTACTTCAAATACAATTCATATCCGGGCCACTTCAAACAAGCACAAACAAATTCGATTCAGCAGCTTTAGATAAGCATCCAAAATCTAATCCGAACAGCTTCAAATGGGCAGAAACAAGATCAATCAGGGAAGCGTCAAAAAGACACAAACAAATCAAATCCCGGCACCTTCAAACAGAGCTCTAGATAGAGGGGGTGATTTTGCTTTTAAAATTGAAAATAGTAATCACTCTCCACTAAACCCTATGTTATGGGTACTCATTAGAATCGTCCCATCGATACGATTCTAATGAGTACCCACAACATAGGGTTTGGGAGAGAGTTAATGAATTAATAATGGATTTAGAATACGAAGGTCATTCATTTAATTGTGTCACCAATGGGCCGCCATACCGCATGGCAATACGCATCACAAGGAAATAACGGTATTTTCTGAATACTGGTACGAAATTTTGTTGTAATTGGTTCATCCTTTCAAAAGTTATTGAAAGTTAAAGTAAGTGCAGATATATACACTGGCTATACCTCTGATTACACACCGGCTCCTTTATTTGGACCAGGAGTAGTAGGGGTAACTAGACTGGGGACAGTGTCCCTAGTCTAGCTACCCTGAGGGAAATTTGTCCCCAGAGTACCTACCCCGGGTAGGCACTCTGGGGACAATTCCGGTCAATTTGGAAAATTTTGGATCGATTTGGGTAAAAAATGGCATTTTCTGGCATTTTTGCTTCCCCCCCTCCGTCCCTAGTCTAGCTATCCTGAGGGAGGATTTGTCCCCAGAGTACCTACCCTCAGGGTAGGTACTCTGGGACAATTCCGGTTGATTTCAATGGATCAGAAGACATTGACAATTTTGAAAGATAGATCTTTCATGGTAGATGGTTAGCCCTGAAAAGGGCTGTTTTGTTTTTTTAGTGGTTGTGATTTTTTTCAACTTCTAATGACAACAACCGAAATTCGCCTGGCAGATGGGGCATACTCCAACTCTTTTTGTGATCGTCACTACTCCGTTATTGAAAGTTATCTTTCTCCCAAATTTGACATCAACTAAAATAATATCAGGTGTTGTCTTTAAGAATAGCTGAACTAATCTTTCACCGAGAACTTTGTACGGTTGTGATATACGGTGTAGTTGTACGGGTTGAGTGTTTAGCAGCAATATCTGCTGACCGGCATCTAGATAGTCTTTGAGAGTCTCACGCAGTTGATGGTTGATTTCCTCCATATTGTTCTGCTCCATATTGATTTTTAACTCCCGAACTGCTCGAGAGCTGAGAGTCGAATGATGAATGTATTGGGAAATATCAGCCTTTCTTTATACGATAACAGGAGGATTGAAAAATAAGAGCGCGGACCTGGTGGAAAGCATATACATTTTTTCCCCAACTACGTTTTCATGCTAATATAGTAAAAAAGTTATGACTCGTAGCATGGGGAAAAATGTAACCAGATTGGAGTCTTTTTGGGAAAAAACAGAATGAAAAAACTCGACTGCTTTTTGAACTTTTTTATTGAACAGAACTGAAACAATGAACATATTTACAATAAACTTAAAAAGACAAAAAATGAACATAATATCAATAAACTGTTAACAATAAAAATCATTTTTGAAAATGTTTTTTCACTGTTTGTGGGGAGAAGTCTCTGAAATTTTCTTGTATAGATTTCCATAGTATTGATTAAACCACGATGATACATTTCGATCGTTTCGATGGTGTTCCGTTGAGAGAAATTTCTGTTGAAGATATTTCTGTATATTATATCCTCTAGCAACAGCATCCAATGCGAAGATACAGTAAATTCCGCAAACTTTGCCCTGTAGACTCTGAAGAGTTTGTCGATTGTATCTCCACGAATAAGAATGATTGTCTAAAAAGTTAATAATTTCTGTCTCAAGTGGTGGTAGACCGTAGGGATCAAAGTATAGTACATTGCCATTATTGTCAAATATCACGGCCACCCAGTGTTCTCCTGAACCGGTTGATTTCTCTGTGTTCACAATGTAGGCTTTCACATGATTGGGTTTTTGTCGAGGTAACTGATCTTTTGCACAGACTTTTGCCTGTAGATTTTTTATCCATGTTCCATGATCCAATATGTATTGAATTTCAGAAGTATACATTTTTTCTAATCACTTTTCCAGGCTTGTTTTACTTTGTCACACCAATATTTTAAGAACGACTCCGTGATATCAGATAGAATGTTTTGTTTTATATTTCGCCAAAATCTGTAGGCTTCCGCATAGTCAGTTTCATCGAGTTTCATTTCTACGAGTTCAGGATACCATTTTTTCATGATTCTGTATGGATTTAATTCCTTCATGGCTTGTTCTATGAACATATCTGTATGTTCTTGTCTATCCTTGAATAAACATAGTTCATGCTGTATTTGACTGGGATGATCCACTTGACATCCGTAACACTCGTTGCGAACTTCACTGACTATTAGATTTTGTAGTTCTTTAATCATATGTTTTTCAAAGCTGTTGTGAATGTCATTTTTCCGAGTAGAAAGACACTCTGAGGTGGAATATTTCACTTTTTCTGCTTCTTTTCTCAGTGAAATAGCAAATCTGACTCCCGACATTGTTTATTAGTCCTGAAAAGGACTGTTTTTTCTGATATATCTTTCAAAAGTTAATTAGTCCTGAAAAGGACTGTTTTTTCGATATATCTTTCAAAAGTTGATTAGTCCTGATAAGGACTGTTTTTTCGATATATCTTTCAAAAGTTGATTAGTCCTGATAAGGACTGTTTTTTGTGAAAGCTATCTTTTTCGATCAGAGAGTTTCTGTTGATTTTTTCAGGATTAATAATCTGTGATGATTTCTCTCAAACTGTTGATTTCAATCTGATTGTCAAATTCAGCAAAGACAATAACGTTGATCACTGTTGCCAAGGCTTGCGCGAATTGAAGCTCAATGCGAAGACTTCCAGTTTTTATAGGATGAAGTTGTCCTTCTTCACTGCCTTGATCAGGTGTCAAATCGTACCCCCACAAACAGTATCCACCGACATAGTCTTCTTTAGCAATATCAAATGATTTATTGAGTCCTAAGGCTGAGACAGCCTGATACATAGACAAATATGATTTCAAATACAACCCATTTTCAAAGTCAGGCTCAAAGGGTCTGTTATGAATACTATGTCCATTACATGATACATCTATTTTTGACAGATTAAAGTGTTGAAAGAAAAATGGATTGTTAGCATAAGCCCCATTATAAGCAGCATTTGTTACCATTGCAATGAAAACACGTTTTGGAAGCTGGCCTTGAAACAAATGATCTTCAATTTTAGACTGAAGTCCATTACCGATAGTAAACGTCTTTACTTCTACCCTACGGATAGGAATTTTCATGTTTTGCTGAGCTATGAGATGATTTAGATCATTTGCAACAACAGGCAACAATTCAATATTTCGTACATGAAGACTGACTGTTTCCATTACAATTTTTGCATCTGGTGCAGCAGTACCTCCTGTAAGGCAAAAGTTTGATGAGGATCTGTTTAATCTAAGTCTGATTTCAACCCCATTAGGTAAATATTTTTCTTGCTGAAATAGATCAAGATGCAATCGTCCGAAAAGCTCTGCAGTTCTGCTTAGTCCGATTACACCGATTCTGTTTACTAGTCCAGTATTTCCCGCATCATGGTTGAGTGTTTCAAATTGTCCACTGCTGTCTTCAATCCAAAGTGCACCAGCTTTCAAAAACGTAGTCTTGCTGTCAGCATTATAGGACAAAAGATTTTCGATATATGCTCTGTACGGATAGGTGTCTGAATTACTGCTGATTAGTTTATTATTTAGATACAAATCGACGCTGCTAAACATACTATGCAGGAAATTGTTTACAGGTGCCACATTTGAACCGACGTCTAAATTAGTACCGTCAGCTTTAACGATTTTGAATTTGATATACAAATACGATTGTGACAAATCTGTCCAATGTTCGGTTTGAGGTGGTATGATGAATTCTATCGGCGAATTGCTTGTCAAAGATGCTATTGGAAAATGTTCAACCCATTGACTTTCTTGCATCGTTGTCATTGTAGGTGGTACAGAAAGAACATTGAGTTCTGATTTACTGCATTCACAAGATCCGTTTTGCATCATTTTTATATAATATATATATATAATATATATAATATATATCAATCAAATATATCGAGAGTCCTTGATCTACTGTAATGATTTCTTTGTCTTTTATTAATGATCTTGCCCTTGCGAGATCGAGAAGATGAATGACGTGACTTTTGTGATTTTCTTTTATTTATCCCCGGTATTAACTGTTGTGCTAGATCATGAATGGCTTGTTTTCCCCTTGAAATTACAACTTTTTTAGGGTTTTCACCACGTAAAAGGATATCTCTTGCCGCCCCTAATCCTTGTCTGATTCCTTCTTTTTTTACAGCATTCAACCCAGATTTGACCAAGGGCTTAAGCAATGGAGTCACTGTTTTAAGTGCTGATCTAAATAGAGAACCTAGTCCATAGCCATACTGATGTTTTTCGCCGCGATAAACTGGTAGCATTTTTTTGGTCGAATATTTATTTAAATATTTATTTGTCAAATATTTTTATTTTTCTGTCTGAAATGTAACTTGACGATTGTCTTACCAATAATAAAATGAAACGGTATACCAGAATCCCCTGTTATTTGAATGTGAATAGTATCGAAATCAGATTTCGAAACGGGGACGTAATGCGGTAATGTAATTTCATGATTGATATGTTGGCTTTCATAATTATTTTCATCTGATATGCTTGGTTTGAACGGAAGAACACGGAGTATGGGAGCCAATGTATCACCCACTATAGTGTATTCAGCAACATCTGAATAAACAAACAGATGATTGTACCCAGCATCAATGTTAGGACTGTATTTAAATACCTCTAAAATATTTCTACTCGAAAAAATTATCTCATTTTTGAATTCTGGTGATCCTCCCAGTTTTAAAAACAGCTGTGGATGAAATTTGAATCCGGTTCTTGTTATATTTGTGAATCCCAATTTCGGTCGTTTGCTTGAGGTTGAATAGCTAATAGATACCCCGATTGAATGCTTCTGAAAGATTTCACTTAGGTTATTTTGAATCAATTCGTCCATTACCTCTATAACATGTTTTGCTGAAGTGTAACTACCCGGTGAAAAATGAAATCCAATTGACCATTTTACTGCTTCACCTTTTGCGTTTCGTTTTATTGGGATTATCTTCATATTATCTCTTCTTTTATCTACCGCTGCTGCTGCATTGTATAAATTAACATCTGCAGTTATAATTTCGAACTTTGCTTCTTCTTCAGTTATGTTTAAAAACTGAGAGGGGGTAATAAGATGAACTAATGCAACTTCCCAATTTTCCCTGTCAATATGAATTGTTTTTGGTAAATGAACTTTAAAACAGCACTGTGTGTTTGGATAAAGGTTTATGGAACTATCGCTAGGTAGAGTAAGATAAAACGAATTCATTTTTTAAATTTTTTTGATTTAGTATTTTTTACTGTCAACGAAATCAGCCCCACTAGTTGTTTTTTGTCCAGACTTTGTGAATTTTAGCCCTGGAGATGGAAGAATATACCCGAGTGAACTGCTTAACAGTATCAACCACAATTCACGATCTTGACTTTGAATACTTAAATGTACTATCGAGGTTGCAATAATTGCGTAAATGACTAATATCTGTGAAATATACGTAAACTGATTCTTTGGAACACGATTTCCACAGCAGTTGTAATTTTTAGTACTAACACTATCGACACTTTCTGTCCCAGTCTCAATGTTTGACTGCGAATTTATCATAATTGTATTGTCTTTTTATTTTTCCGATCAAGATACCAAATGCGATTCTGGTATCCAACTTTGAAATTTTTTTGGATAACCTTTCCAATTGACTTTTATTTCTTTGATTATTTTTTTACCCTCACGTCTTGTACGTCTATCAAGAACTGAATCAATTTCATAAATTTCATCATCTTTTATCAATTGAAGTTCGTATTCATAATAAGTCCCCAAAATTTGTTCACCCTCTAAATCTTTTATTTTATAGGTGATAGGTGAAAATGTCTTGTTAACATGAGTGATTTCAAATATTTCTTGAGTCCAATTTGGTAAATAACCTTTATCAAATGTACGTTTCGTTTTATTGATACGAACACGATCTCCAATTTTGAATTTTGGCTTTTTTGTCATTGCAATTGTCGATAAACGAGGATACAGATTTTTCGAAATTTCTGCCTCATTTGATTTTGTTACCATTGCAGGAGATGTTTTGATACTTCTGTGAAAAGTATGATTGTAATTCTTAACTAAAGAATTCAATACGTCAATGTAACGTCTTGTTTTCTTGTACGTAAAGTATTTCCACATTCTCGTTTTTAAAGTTCGTTGAAATCTTTCAACAATACTTGCTTTCGTCTCTGGATTTTCAGTGGTAAAGAAATGAATCTGATTCTTTTTCAAGTATTGCTGAAACAGCCTGTTTTTAAATTCCGAACCTTTATCTGTTTGAAGTGACAAAGGTTTTCGATTTGATTTCTGAACAATAGATTGAAATGCTCGAATCAAAGTTTTTCCCATCTTATTTGGAATAGGGATAACCCATGAAAATCTTGAAAACACGTCAATTATACAAAGTAAATATTTCTTGTTATCATTTTGTCTTGCTAAATGTTGCATGTTAGCCAAATCAGCCTGCCATTGATAGTCTATACCACTTACAATAGTTTTTCGTCTTTTGAAACGACGACGAATTGGTTTATGTAAGGTATAGGTGGATTCACCTCGTAACCACTCTTGAACATCTTTGTATCTTATTCCTTTCAAAACAGATTTTGCAGCGTGATACAATTGCTTTATTCCAGTAAATGCGACAGTACTTTTGGGATCATAAAACAATTTTCTTAACACGTAATCAAGTTTGTAATCAAGTTTAGGCTTTACCAGGATTCCCATGACTGAAGCGTTTTACGGCTAGGGGTCTTTTTTATAGATTTTGGTGGAGTTAACAACTCTTTGGTATAGAATTGCCTCAGTCTTTCTCTTTCTTCGGGTTTCATGTATGGAGATGATTCTTTTATTCTTTTTGCAGATTTTTTAACACTTCTTGTAAGCGATTTCCTTGCACTTTTTTGTACGCTTTTTGGCGTGTGAAATAAGTGATCGGATCCGCCGTAGGATTCTTCATCTTCACTCACTGATTTAGTCAATGATTTATCTTGAGCTTTTTGCATCCATCTCCATCTATTTGAGTTACCAATAACTTCTCGCGGTATATTGCTTTCGTGTAATGCCTTTGAAAAAGTTTTCCATCCTCTAGGTTCAGTGCCTTTTCTCTGACGAATTGTATCATTGATAAGATCGATGATATTGGAACCATGAATGCGTACACCTTTGTATGACACGACTCCTTGTTCGTCCCAAGTTAAATTATTGTTATCTTTTATCATACTCAAAAGTAACTCAGCTTTTCTTTTCATGGTTTTTGGTACGCTTTGCAAAATTTGATCATGCAAGGTAACAGATGCTGATTTCTGTATACTGTCATCACTTTTTGTCGTTGAAAGTGAGTTGAACAAAGTTGGTCTTGCTTTTTGAAGCGAATTTTGTAACTTAAACAAAGTTTCACCATACCTTTGAGCCTTTTCTGTTTCTGACAAATCAGTGCTTTGTAAAATATGACCCATATCCTGCCGAAGATGTGCTGCATCCACAACTTGCGGATTGGGTGGTAAACGAGGTTTATGATATTGCTCGTCTTTCCAACGATTCATATTTTCTAAAACCTGATAAGGCACGATAACCATTTTTTTAACAGACATGATTTTTTATCTATAAGATTTTATCTACAAGATTTTTTTATCTATAAGATTTTTATCTACAAGATTTTTTATCTATAAGGCTTTAAGTGCCCCTCCTATTCCTCCGATAACGGCTTTTCCTAACAATGGTAATAATGCAGGTGCAAGTAATGAAAGAAATCCACCTTTTTGATTTAATATTTGTTTTTTATTTTTTACAGAAGCTGATTTCGAAGCTAAACGTCTGATATGTTGTCGGCTTGAATACAATTTCTTCTTCTGAGCTGATGATAAATGTACATTGCCTTTTAAAACGTTATGACAACATTCCGATATACATCTTATCACTTCTGGCGATGAATCTTTTACAAGTTTTTTACGTATTTTTGGTGTAGCCTGCATCATGGCCATAACCATCGAACCATGTTTTTTTATCAGAGGTGTTTTCCTTTTCATGTTGACTTTAACTCGATATCGGATTAAATGATAATACAACGTCCATGTCGCTATCATTTATACCTGATGTTTTTAACATACTGTTTTTCAAAAGAAAACTTTTTAACATACTGTTTTTAACATACTGTTTTTTCAAAAGAAAACTTTTTAACATACTGTCTTTTACAGTCAGAATTACTTTTTTTAAGAAAACTGTGAATAGAGAGCGTCAACCAATGTATCAGCGCTAGCCATGGACGAATCCACGGGAACGGATCTTCCTTTCCCAAGGTCAAGCATCTGCTTTTTTTCGTCAAGTTTATATCTTCCTGTGCCAAGGTTATATCGTAGCATATCTTCTATCATCCGTCTATATTTTCTTAATCCTTTTTTATGTTTAGCCAATGTATTTGGAGACCAAGCGACGGATGGAATTCTTTGAAACGCTATTTTTTTGCCTGGTAATATAAATCTTGAATACTTTCTTTGGTAATTCCTCATTCTTTCACCAAGTATTTCCTCTCTAGATTTTGGATATTGTTGATGTTCTGAAATGGTACTTGCTACAGGGGTTCGTTTTCGGGTAGTAACAAATCTTTCATCAATCGTAATTGGAGCATGCTTCTTTGGTGGAGCACGGTTTTTCTTTGGAGATTTTTTCTTTGGAGACTTCTTCTTTTGCGGAGCACGCTTTCTTGGAGATTTTTTCTTTTTTGGAGATTTTTTCTTTTGCGGTGCACGTTTTCGTGGAACACGTTTTCGAGTTTGTCTTTCAACTCCAAATTTTCTGATGGTTTTTACTCCATCCCATCTCAGTAAGCTTCTGATAATAACACCACCTAGAAACCCTCCCCCTCCAGGTTTTAAAATGATTTTACGTTTACTTTCCTCGTCTATGGATGGATCTGCTAACCGTTCAATATCTGTTCTATGTTTTGTCATGTACATCGTGGTTTGTTTTGGTAATTTGATTTTATTTTCAATGATGTTTTGCGCAGCCAACGTAAACCATTTTAAAATTTCTTTTAATCCTGCTTTTAACACAGCTTCTCTTTCATGTCTATCGGTTTGTTGGCTTAAATTTCGCAAAGCAGCTAAAACTGAACTCGGTGTGGATGGTAAAGCCATGTTTACTCACGGGTGTGAATCATAAAAATGATTTATGTTCAAAATGTTATTCTCTTTTAAGCAAGAATTTTACATAAAGTTTTTTTAAGCAGGAGAATAAATAATGGGTCCTCTTTCAGTTCCTTGTGTACGCCAACGATGAAATATATCTGCTCGTAGTCTTAATTCTTTTTTTGTTTGTGAATGAAAATCTATGACTAAATAACCATGATCCGTCGATGTAGCATCTTCATAAGCAGGTAACAAATGTGGGGCTTGCATTTGGTGAGCTAGTGTTTTAATCTGATTCTTATCTCGTTCATTTCGAAATAAAATCATATATCTGGAATTAAGACTTATGGTTCGACTCGATTTCGACTGCTGAAACATATTTTGCGTGATGTAAATCACACTTGCATTACGATGATGTCCTTTTCTTGTAAACCAAAGTTTAATTTTTTCCTCATCTTTTTCACCCAACATATCATCAAAGACAATTAAATGTGGAATAGATACATCACTGACAATTTCGTTTTCATCGTCAGGAATTCCCTCCACGAATTTTATCAATTTGAACTGTGAATTGAACTTTTCTTGCATAAGATTGTAAGCATGCTGCCATTCTTTGTAACACCAAACAACTCTTTCAGGAACGATGTTGAACAAGTCTTCTCGATAGTCAATTAATTTATGAACGAACTCTGTTTTTCCGCATCCACTCGGGCCTGTGATGAAAATATTACAAGGGTGTTGAAACAATATGGATTGTACATCCATATTTTTTTACTTTTCTCGTTAAAGGCTATTGATAAAATGACAATATCAATGAAAATAAAAGCATTTTTATTGAACATTTTTTATTGAACATTTTTTATTGAACAGAGGTGAACAATAAAAAACATTTCTTACAATAAACATTTTTTACAATGCAAATTCACAAATACCGCGATTTTTCCATTTGTCTTCATGTTCCACAACAGTTTTGTGCAATTGTTCATTGCCCAAAAACAAACTATATACACTGTCCAAACCACTATATTCACACGTTCCTCTAATTTCAAAGACGTTTTTGAATACTGCTTTTGTCGAAAGAGTTGAAAGTACGATTTTTTCTGTGACATCTCTATCAAATAGGAGATACCCTTCCATGATATCCACTCCTTCTGCATTATCTCTTGATTTTGTATACCGTAAGTAAAAGTTAAACAGGACTGATTTCATTTTCAGTAGATTCAGATAACTTTCTTCTGGTCTTCCTATGATAATGAATCGCCATCGACTTGTGACTTTCAACTGCTTAGTGAAATAGTCACTTTTCCACAAACAAGCTGTTAAATAGCCTTTGATGGGGGTATCGAAGTTTGACTCAGTTATCAGCATTGTAATAAAGTCGTGCATGCTATACAATTTACAAGATGTCTCTCCTTTTGCAACTCCCTTGTGCAATTTATCTATCCAAAATTTCACACATCTGAATTTAAGGTTAAACTGTGTTCCTTCATCGAGCGTGTGTTGTCGAACAAATTCTCAATAAACTTTTTCACGTAGCTCTATGGGTAACGGTAACACAGTTGCCATTTTTTCACCAAACGCCTAATATTTTTCCGTCTTACTTTATCTGTTTACCACAAAACAATGCGATATAGAAATTTATTTTCTCAGACTTTTATAACCATAGGGCACAGTGTCAGTAGCGTTTACAATAACTCTTTTGGTGTATACAGAGCGAAACGTTTTTGTCTGCGGTTCGCTGGTCACTGTTCTATCTCTATGTCTTTTAATTTTACAATCATACTGAATTTTAATTTCTATCGTACGATCCAAAGCACATTTTGAATAGGTATCGAAATTCACCACCTGCTTGGTATTGTAATCCAAAGTAATTCCCTTCACTTTACATTTACTTATCTCTTCTCCATCTTTTGTTTTCATTTTGTAAGCATAATTTTTAGGCCCAAGTCCTCTGAATTGGGTAATTTTACAGTCAGGCTCTTCATCAGTCCATTTTCCTAACCTACTGTTAATAATGGGAGGATTCCATAATTCAGGATCATGAATGTACATACAACTATCTGTATCGAAATACAGAACTCTATCTTTTAACTTTTCAAGAACGGCGTACAATTCCAACCTTGCATAAGCTGTTACGTAAGAACCTACTACCACGTTGGCTGTAGCGTGGGTGTCAATATGTTCCAATTTTGATTCATAGTTAACCAAGATGAATGGACAGTCCTCGTCAAAGATTTCTACATGCTTTACAATGAAATTGGGATTGGTGACTAATTCGAAATATTTAGACGGATCACTGATGTATTCCGTCTGAGTCAATTTTTCACGCTGGGCTAATTTCCCCCAAAGACAGTTCAACATAATCTTAGCAAACGATCTTCTCCCAGGGTTTTTTTGAATACAACTTGGATCAAGACGAACCCCTTCTGCCTTCTCATATTCACAAACGAATTGATCTTTTTCCGAGTCTGATTGACACCAATTTGGGTAACCACTGGCTTCTTGCTTAATTTTCAAGAAATTATCCACATAGCCTTTAAAGAACTGGTCCGAAACAGAATTGAAATGCCAGATTTCATACACTTGTATTAGCCGATAACCACAGTCAAGAGCTTTGAATAATTCAAAGGTAACCCAAGTTCCGACCAAAGCCCTCTCTTCTTCACCGTGGATACAAATGTTTGAACTTTCTTCTGCACATTTCATACAGAGTGGAAACATCATTTTATTGTTACAGTGAACTGGAAGAACGGGGTGAAACAAATCAGTTGGAGGTAAAACTTTGCATTTGATTAACCCCTCATACTGACGAATATTGTTCATCTCAATATTCTCACTAGTCAAAATTTCTGGCTGGCCTACAGGATAGGATTTATGTTTACAAACATAAGGGTACAGAGAACAGATATCAATGTACTTGATTTCCTTCTTGCTTTTTTCATCAACATCATAGCTAATTTTTATGGCATTACATCTTCCCCCAGACAATCCCTCCCTCGGATCGATGGGGTCCAAATGTGGATATAGCTTTTCAATGAGTTTTTTGTACTCTTTATCCTTCATCTTAGCATCGAATTCGTGCTCCCAAATGTACACTACATTATACCCCATTTCTTTGATATCTGCTATACGTTTAAAAGTATGTTCGTACAATTCAGACATGGGTCTCCCATTGATGGGGTTGATCTGTTTTCGATCTGTATAACATACAGGACAACCATGATACAAATCCCCAAGGAATTCATAGACAGTGTTTGATTGACGGTGAAAACCATCTACAGTATATCTTCCGATTTGAACTTCCCCACCATTTTTTGCATGGCGAATATGAATACCTTTTTCCCGAGCTACGCTTTGAATCCAACGTATCGCTTTCATAGAAAAACGACGTCTGGACGAATCTTTACTTGAAATGATAGCAATTTGATCTTTTGGTAAATATTTGCTTCGCCAAACTTTGTTACAGGCATCGGCGATGGTAATTGCCTCTAAAAATGGACAAATACCACCCTGTTCGATAAACAGCTTTCTGAATTCAGCACATCCCCGTCTTAGGATATCGACATCTGACCTACAGTATGATTCCATCTCTTTTTGAAAATTGAATTCCTCACCCTTTTGAACTTTATCATTATACCAGACTATGAATTTCGACCTACCCTCTTCAGACATTGAGTCGGGTTTGTAATAAGACATATCCAAGTATGGTCCAATATAACTCCAAAATTCATCTGTATTTGCCCAGTGAGGAAAGTAACCTTTTTTCATTTCTTGAAGACCAAATGTGGCTGGAAATTTCGCCAGCCCAAAGTTCATGAAATTGAAGGAATCGATTAGGCGCACACCATTCAATTCTAACTTCATAATATTGTTTCCATTCATGATCAATTTTGGAACTTTTAACCCAACTTTAACAATATAGTTAAGAATGAACTGTCCATCATAACCTTTTAAATTATGAGCCATAGCTGTGACTCCTTTGTGATGTTTTGAAAAGAGCCACTTGCAAAATTGACTCAAAGTTTCTTCTCCTTGAAAAATAACTTCCCTACCCTCTTCAAATTCACTGCATGTAGAACAATGAAAATCAAGTGGTTTATCGATACAATCATCACATGCTCTATGTGCTATACAATAATTCGGGATGTGTACCCCTGTGTCTTGTTTGCATTCAAAATCAAAGAAAATGAACTGTGGTTTTTTGACTAGAGAAGAACTCGTCTCATCATCGCTGTCGTGTTTCATCTTACTCTGGTAAGGCTGAATAAAACAACGATGAGAAAAGTCAACTATCTTCTTACAGAGATGACACTTTTTCTTTCCATTGCAGATATGATTTCTCTTTCTGGCAAGATACTGTGCACCACATTTTGAACAGAGTTTCACTAATTCACAAATGGATTTCTTTTCTTTACCTTGAACATTTCTGTGATTTTCAAAGCATAAAACACTAAAAAATCGTCTATGACACTTGGAACAGACATACTCTTTGGATTCTGATGGACATTTTCCAGCACGATAACAACCTTTGCAGATTTTTGAGCAAGCATGATTTTCCCGCCCGTTATAACCCACATCACAGAACTCACAATAATATGTACAACAAAAAAAACCTTTGATGGACTTGATGTAGTCATAATGGTTTTGATGAAAGTATAAATGTATGATCTTACTATTGTCTTTCACTTCTGGATGTTCAAATATTTTCCTCGTTTTGGAATGCTGGTCGTGAACTTTAATGACATAGTCTTTTTCATACAAAAACAATTGAATTTTTTTGAATTCATCAATTCCTACAGACTGTGTTGGTAAAACTCCAGCTTCATTCATCAATTTCTCGGCTTCAATCTTTTGAAGTGGTCTGTTTGATCTTTTGATGAGATCCCATCTCCGATTCCATCCTTCGTTGTTTTCACGTTCATGGTAGCAAATTCCCACAACAACGGCTCTTGCAAAACATAATTGATCACGGTTGTTAATTTGAATAATGCATTGTTTCTTCTTGGCAAAAACCTTTGAATCCAATTCCGACGAATTATATTTCACTTTTCCGCTACCACATGGAGGTATTGTATGTGTAATGTCAAATGTCATGGATCCATCGTTCAAGACAAAATCTGTATTCGACTGTAAAACTCGTTCAATTTCATTCAATATAGTTTCACCTTGCAACTGTTCTGTAGCTAAAAAGGGAATATGAATCCCCCATCTCCAATGAAGGATGATCGATGGTAATTCTAATCATATCTGTCGGGTTTGCATCTAACTTTCGAATGATTTCATGGGTAACATTGTCAAATAATCCAAGCAGTCTCTGGGGTGATAATTCTTCAAATTTCTTAAAACTCACTGACAATACATGTGATTCTGTTCTAAATTTTCTTGACTTCTTTTTTCCCCTTTCTATTAAGTCATATAGACTTTTCATATCCAAAGTAGAGCTGCTGTTTTCTTCTTTTTTATCCACGAACATATTTGGTGAAAAGATATCATCTTCACTGTCACTTTCTTCTTTCAATGGTACAGTTTTTTTCTTTTTTGGTGGAAATGACTCATCGTCACTATCACTTTCTTCTTTCAACGGTAAAGATATTTTCTTTTTTGGTGGAAATGACTCATCGTCACTTTCACTGTCTGAATAATCTACTATTCTTTTTCTTTTAGCCATCGTTTCAGCTCTGGCTGAGAAGACAAAATGAAGGAGCCGAGAAAAAAACCTAACAATTTATAGACTCTTTCCTTACAGTAGTGTATAAATAGAGACATCGACTGTGAAAATCTCATTATTTCTCTGACCAACCTCAGACAATACAGTTGATAAAAGAAAATGAGCGAGTTCAAGCTAAAAAGTACAGCACCAAAGAGAGTGTATCTGTATGTTAACCCATACACTCACGACTATGAGATCACCAATATACCACCACGATATCAAGTCTACCATACTGGGAACTATGTGGGATCATTTCTATCCCACCAACATTCTGCAGAAAAAGGTGTCTATCGTATCACCAGAATCCTGGATCAAGCGACATTCGACAAACGATATGGGATGGATGGCGTGAGAACAAATATTTGTTTTACGTGCAACAAAACAGGGCATTGGGCCAAACAATGTCCAGAAAAAGAAAAGCAGACTGGAGAAAATGTTTTTGTCTTCGTGAACACCCACACCCACGATGTCGAAATTCATCCAATAAAGGAAATGGATTGGGACTCTCAACATATGAAATACGTCGGGGTAGTAAATTCATTCTGCAAATCATTCACCAATGAAAATACATGGAAAAAAAGTTCACCACAGGATACATCATCCGTTGAAACTCAGACCATAGACATGCAGAGCGACAACACGGCTATCAAGGATTCAGAGATCTGCAAAATAGCAGATAAATTAGAGACTTTGCGGAAAAATCTGGACAAACAAAATCTCATAGATTGCACAAAAAACGAATTTTCTGTAGAGTCGGATTGTTCAAACAGGAAGGAAGAACCAAAAGATTTAGTGTTGATAGAAAAAAGACCAGAGGAAAAACGTCAAAATAACGAAAAGAAGAAAAAACGACAAAGCAAAAAAAACAACTGTTTCTTTTGCAAATCGACAAAACACGGGAATGAAATGTGTCCAGATATGGTATTAAAAAACAATGAAAGGGGAAAAAAACGTAAGAGTAAATGTGAATCTGACATTCCAAAGAAAAAAAGAAAAACAGCCTAAGTGAAAAAAGTTTTTCATTCATTCTGTCTTTTTACAGTTCAAAGTTCTATGACATTCCGAAGAAAAAAGTTTTTCATTCATTTTGTTTTTACAGTTCAAAGTTTCATTGTAATGAATATTGTACAAAAAGTTCTAAAATAAAAAGTTATAAAATAAAAAGTTTTAAATAAAACATAAAGGATTTGACTTTTTTGTTTTTTGACAATTTGAAAAAAGTTCTTTTCTTGGTATTGGGTAGCCCATAAGACTAAGATCGGATAAGTCTAGATGATTCAATTCCTGGGAAATGGTGGGAAAAACCCAGCAAACATGATTTCGTTACATTTTCGGAAAATGACGTCATGTTTGATTTCCGGGAAAGTCACGTAGTGCACAAAGGGAGATAAATCTTGTCTGACTAATGCAGTCATAATACGGTATATAGCTCATATAACCCATACCGTGGAGAAAAAGTCTAAGTTCAACGATGCTTTCTGACTTGGCCAAGTTGAGAAGGGAATATAACCCATATTGTGGAGAAAGACTAAGTCCAACGCCTATAGAGAAAGAAATAACAGCTCAACTTTATCCTAATAGAGAGAAAGAACACCACTCCAAAAAACTAAGTCCTACAGAGATGAACGATGATCGATCAAACCCCACAGAGGGGTCAGCGGACCACTTTGTCCCTAGTTCCCTCTCCCAGGGAGAGGGAACTAGGGACAAATCCAAGATGGCCGCCAAAAGGTCAAAATAGCCTTCCCAGTGGGGTCAGCGAACCATTTTGTCCCTAGTTCCCTCTCCCAGGGAGAGGGAACTAGGGACAAAATGCATTCTTTTATCGGCTATGAATTCAGCAAACATCAATCCGACGACTGTATTGGATAACATTTACGAAGAGGTGAAACAGTTAAATTCGAAACAAGATTCTATGCTGTCTCAGATCTTAAAAGAACTGGAAACATTCAACAAACATTTGGAGGAGATTAAAACTTTAAACACAAACACCGAACGGTTGTGGAAAAACATTGAGACACTACGCTATCAAAGTCAGAGCATTTCAGCAGTTCCAGTAAAGATTCCTGTGGAGTTTGACTTCGATAAGACAAATCTTCACAAGTTAGTGGACTCTATCGTAGCTGTTGTGAAGAAAGAAAAACAACCAAAACAAAATCAACCGAGAAGAACAACAAAACGAAAATCAGAGGAAAACGATAGCCATCTCCACAAGCGACATGTTGACCAAAAGAGATCTTCACCGACACTGACAGGCCAGGGCAAATACGGGAAAAACATTGATAATTTCGATGACTTCAAAATCCCAAAAATCCCAAGAAAAACGAAGAAAAGCTGTCAGTAGAGAGAAAAAACACAGTCTCCAAACAAAACAGCCCTTTTCAGGGCTAACCATCTACCATGAAAGATCTATCTTTCAAAATTGTCAATGTCTTCTGATCCATTGAAATCAACCGGAATTGTCCCAGAGTACCTACCCTGAGGGTAGGTACTCTGGGGACAAATCCTCCCTCAGGATAGCTAGACTAGGGACGGAGGGGGGGAAGCAAAAATGCCAGAAAATGCCATTTTTTACCCAAATCGATCCAAAATTTTCCAAATTGACCGGAATTGTCCCCAGAGTGCCTACCCGGGGTAGGTACTCTGGGGACAAATTTCCCTCAGGGTAGCTAGACTAGGGACACTGTCCCCAGTCTAGTTACCCCTACTACTACCAGGTCAATATTTTTCAGTACGAACCGTCTTAACAATAGAATGCACGAGCGCAGGTCTATCTTTGCACGTGCACAGGTTTTTCTGCAAATAGAAAACCTGCCCACGTGCGAGAAAGACCTGCTCCTGTGCGAGAAAGACCTGCTCACGTGCGAGAAAGACCCGTCCACGTGCATTGACGGACCGTCGTGCAAACAGGGTCGTGAAGAACATTGGTACTCTCGCGACCTTGATTATGTTGAAGAATTTTTTAATAAATAGGAAGAAATCTTGCACATAGGTTTCTTGTAAATAACAGATTTTAATATATATTGGTGACCAACTCAACAATTTTTAAATACGTTTTTTTTTTTTTTTTTAACAGATCATCAAAAAATCTATCCCACCCGATCTAAAACATGTGCGATAACATTTAAAACATTGTCGGAAAAAAGCATTTTCGTATGTTTCTTTTCTCATAATGTCACATTTCAGCTCCGTTATTACAATAATTCATTCATAATTAAAACCATCTGAGTTTTAATATTTTTCTAGTATTCTCATCCGTGTGAAATAGTAAGAGTGAGAAAAAAGTTAATCATCAATGCATGTACTAAAACATGTCTGCAACATTGCTGTATTTTGGTTCCATGCACCCTATTTCCTATGTGACCAATTGTTACTTTGTCCGTGCTGGCAGAGTAAGCCTTTGAAGCAATAAAGCCCTAATGCTTTTTTCTCAGTGCAATAAAGCAAATACAATGTATAAAATAGTTGGGAGCGTTCTCCTTCTTGCACTGACCCGGGAGAGTTGGTCGCCAGCAAAAAACGAAAATTGAACAGCCTTATCACTCTCATAAACGAATTATTAAATCGATCCAAAGTCAGGTCGGCCAAAATGGTGTGCTCTATGACAGGGCACGTTTTTCTATCTTCAAAAATTTATCAGCTGTGAAAACACAGATAAGGTACCGATATATATTGAGTAAGGGATAGAAACAAATATGGGAAATCTTCGAAAGGCCGGAAACGCCACAACAGTGATTTTTTTATGACCCCTATAAAATGAAATGCATTTTCTATCGGTCGTAATCTATGCAACCTTGTAACTGTCAGGGTCAACATTTAGCATGGAGACACAAGATGATTATAGTTTGATACAATACAATAAAGAGGAAATGGATTAAAAACTGGCTGAAACCGAGTGTGTATATATATACACATGTATATATATAACAGACAGCTGAACTGAAAAAGGTGGTACGACGTTTAATTTAACGTAATTGTTGTAAAAATTATATGATATATCTATATGCAGAAATAGCTATTCTCCATTATCGAAATTATCTCATGAGTTACAGATGTAAATTTGCATAAACCTAATATGATCTGTGTATTAACTCTAAAAGTGTGCTTATACTACCAACTTCTGGTTATGTCATCTTTATTTTTCTCGGCAGATATTCCTGAGACCACAGGCAAAGTTCTGGCTTACATACGGAAAGACAGAAACAGTAAATACCTCGTTGCTCTCAATCTGAACGACGAGCAAGCAACAATCACAATTGAAATAGAGAATACCGTGGGAGAGCTTGTCCTTTCGACAGATCCGACAAGAGATAACAAATTAGATTTGTCCAAAATCACGTTAAAGAAAGGAGAAGGCATTGTTGTCAAACTAATCAAGGCATAGGAAAAAATACGGACTCTCAGTCTTTTGTGGCCATATTTACTGATTCTAGAATCCAAAATATATCGTTCTGATTGGCTTAGACAGAACGTTTCAGCCAATCGGATGGCTGGGCATGAACTATAGAATTTATTCAATATCTAGAATTAAGCCATGCTCTGGCAAAGTGGGACTTAATGCATCTCTGTGATCCACTACCATTGCAGATTATCATAGAGTGAAATAGACACTACGGGGTTAAGAAATCAATTCTAATTAGATAAGATGAGTATATAACTCAACATGCCAAAGTGCTAAGGGAACCAACATGGTAGAGCAAAGGCTGTACATATTTCTTTTTTTTTTAGTTTGAAATTTTAATGTATGTCTTCGGGTAGATATGGGCCATGCTCTGTGAAAAGGGGGCTTAATGCATCTCCGTTATGCATGATACAAAGCAAGTATTCATGGCATCATACATCCCTAAAATCCGTTTTGTGCAGCAGCCTACTGAATAATGAGGTATACCGGCCCTGGACATACAGAAAATTGATCCATAGCGAAAAGTTTTGGCCCAGGTCAGCCTGCGCAGATTGCTTTTCGCTGATCGATACTTTTCGCAGATGCATTAAGCCCCCTTTTTCAGAGAGCATGACTCACACACACACACACACACACACACACACACTGTGTGTGTGTGTGTGTGTGTGTGTGTGTGTGTGTGTGTGTGTGTGTGATAAGATTTACATAATCCTTTATATATCATAGACGGATTGATTTCTCAAATAAAATGTTTTAAAAAAGCACGGGGAAAATTTCGTGTTGAAAATTTCATGTGACCCAAAACTATGTTCCCCCATGGCGTTGAAGACGTCGGTTTCAACAGTGTTAAGTTATATCACAGCGACGGCTCATTTGTGCATGTTTAATTGGACATCTGCAGTATTAGTCTGGAGCTTTGCAGTGCCTTGTCCAAAGACAGGTCAACACATGCTGTCGCCACAAGCAGCGAATACACCTACGAGTACACGGCAGCATGGTTTCCAGGGTTCGTATTCACCAGCCATTTTTAATTTTATTCTCAGTCTACTTCTAGATTTAGAACTTAAGGTAGCTTCTGATTGACTGAACCATTAGGTTTAGCCAATAAGTTCTGTTAGTCTACTTTCAAGTTTTGAAAATTCTGGAGAATAAGACTAAGAATGCATACGGAACCTTTTAAATTTCAAACATCTTTACCACTACCTCTTTTTTGATCACAAAATTCATTGTTATGGAAGAAAACTTCGTGGGCCCTTTTCTGCTGGTTACCACGCCCTTTTCTCCAGGGTGATCTACACTGTCTGCAAAATCGCATAGAAGGGCGCTAAGTAGTGTTATATTATATCGACTTTATGATGATAATATAATATAGAACTACAACATGTGCTCTAACTAGTGTTTAATCAGTGACTGCTTATACAAGAGTAAAATAAGTTTCAAAGTGTACAAGAATATATAGTGAATAAATGACACAAGGGATATAATCTAAATACTATTTACAATGTACCGACAAAGACTAAAGAGTTGTCTTTCTTAGACACATAATACTACAAGCAGCCCAAAGGTTTCAAAACACAATTTTCTGATAACAAAAGTGAATAGCTGTATATGGAAGCAAATGTAATCGTGGAATTCCTTTCCCATTGTCATCATTTTCATAAAATATTCAACAATATCAGAGGTTCATACCGTACGGTGCTTTTAGCCCTTTGATTTTTTTCTCCCTGACACGAAGCATCACTCGTTACAACTCGGTCGATTCCGTAAAGTTCTATGTCTTTCTTGGTCAAAGGACCCGAGGTGGGACGAATGACGATGCATATCACATATTTTACACACGTCGAATACATACATGTACACAAAGCAGACGACACTGATATCGACATGACTCTCATAAGTATAAATAAACGCGGTTTCACTTTACTTTTTGTGATTATTTTACTGTTGATATGCTGGACATTTGTGCGATTTTTAATTGTACCTGGACGTGTTGATCCGGTATATGGACCAAAGTTATCCAAACTGTCGTCTGCTAAATTGAAATGGTGGCAGAAGCGTGTGATTTATCAAATTTACCCGAGATCTTTTCAGGACAGCAACGGTGATGGTACTGGCGATTTAAAAGGTAAAGTTAATCTAATTATAATCCTTAACCCTTTGCCACACAGTCCCGAGTATTAACAGTGATCTTATATACGCGTGTAGACCCCTAAATATATATAGGATCCCTGGTTTTAAGGGAACTTGAAGAGGAAACTTTTAAATACATTGTGGGAGGAAAAAAAGGAGAAAATGCTGGTAATCAGCATTTTCTCCTTTTTCCACAATGTTTTCTACGCTTTCAAAGACACATTGTTAATTTCAAGATTTGAGCCACATACAGGGTGCCCAATCACGTACTGCAGTACGTAATTCACGTATAAATTCTACTCTGCGCGTACAATTTTTTTGTGCTTACGTGCATGCACGCACTGTCAAAAGTATGCACGGACAAAAAGGAAAGTAATTACGTACACTGCACGTACAAATTAGATACCATTTCGTATTGCATGCCAAACAAACAAAACGAAAGTAGTTTTCCTCGTAAATGGGTACCACACTTTGTCCTCAACATAGAGCGGGTTACCAAATATTTTCACTATATATATTTTGCGGCTCCCTCGTCTGTCTAAATAATTTTCTCTACGATTTTTTAAGGTGTCAGAATCTACCACGTGTACAGGAAATCTGGTAATTAATTTTCAGTGAGAAATTAAAATCATTTAATAATATTATGATGCACAGTTATCGTTAAAAACAAATTTTTTGACATATGAAAGCTGAGAAATCGAGCCGCAAATTAAACGTGTAAGTTTTGTATGTATGGCGTCTGCTGCAGAAAAAAATGTCATCAAAACAAAAGCTGTTAAAATATTTTACAGCGTGAAGATCTGAGAAAGGCAGGTTTACACAAGTGATTCTACCATTACACCTTTTGTTTTATTTTGCCCAAACACGGCATGGCCTTTATTTGACAGAGTTTGACCTTACAGTGAGCCAATCGGCCTGCTCCTCTGTGATTTTAAAATAGCCAGATCTACAAACATCATCTTTGACAACGAGCATCAGTCTGTATACGCTTCCTTTTTAAAGCAGTTCTAATGTACTTCGCAACTTTGAGAAGGAATAAAGGTGAAAAATCCTGCATAAAGGCGGTCGATTATCAAACCTCATGGCCGTTTTTGGCTTTTAAACCCTGACCGCTGTTGCGATTATATCTATGGTCGACTGACCTGTTTTCGTGGGGTACCTGTTTTCGAACCCCAAATGATATCCAAGTTTTCTCGTAAACTAAGAAGTGAATGACGTCACTGTTTTGTGTGAACCGCTCATTTGAATTTACACAACAGCGCAGAGCTGGGATGGGTAGAAATTTTGTACCCGAGTACCCGTGGCCATATTACCCGCGGGTACTCGGGTACCCGATGTTATTACTTCCAATATTAGTTCTCCCGTGCCAGAGCCACCAGTTGCCATAAAATCTGAGCTGGCTGATCAAGATATACATGTACATGTAGAAATACCCAGTGCAGAGCGGGGACAGGATATCAAACCGCTACTCCTTTCTTTGCCTGAAATGTCAACTTAAGTTGTGTGCACTTTTGCTTGCGGTGATTAGAATTAGTTACTAGTTAGCAGCAGTTCGTTCCTAGTCACTGAATAAATTTTGTCATTTAAATTGTTTCATATTGTCTTAAAGACCTTTAATAACAATGATTGTATTAATCAAAGTACTGAAAGTACTGACAGGCTAGCGAATTTGATTGATTGATTGTTTGTATGGTGTTTAACCCTGTTTTCAACATTATTTCGGTTATGTAGCAGTGGACAGTGCACATATCCATGCTTCCCTGGAGTTTCTTTTACCAGTAGTCCGCACAACATTCTTTCCAAGCCACTGGCTGCTTTCCCACATTTATATTATAACCATCGTCGAAACGTGAGAGAGAAATGAATGTTGTCACAATGACTATCATCAATCCTCGGAAAAAAATTTGCCGAGTCGGGGATCGCACCAGCAACCTCCTGTTCCCAAGTCCTGTACACTACCGACTGAGCTGCTGGGGCTATGCGTGCAATTGGTTAACTGTAATCCAATTTAAGTTTAACCCTCAACCTGCTAAAAATGTTAAATGAAACTTTCAAGCCGATGGTAAACACCTGAATATTGCTATTTCAAAGTTACATTTTTGAAAAAAAAAATATCCTCTTATCGGACAGTGTAGATCCAAGATCAGACTGCACGCTCTGTGCTGTCAGATCTTAGTCCATACTGTCCGCAATAGGTCATTGAGTTGCGGTAATGCTGGTAAAAGAAACTCCAGGAAAGCATGGATAGGTGCTCTGGCCGCCGCAATATCACTGAAATTATGTTGAAAACGGCGTTAAACACAATACAATCAATGAGTCAATATCCAGTAGCACAAGATGTAGTTAACTATTTAACTCTCTTTACAAAACCAAAAATTTTACACTCGTCCAAATTCAATTAAATGCGGCTGAACTGATGACACGTGATTCCAAAAGTGCAGAAAAAAATGTGAGAGAAGGAGAAAATGATGGTTATCAGCATTTTCTCGATCCTTTTCCCGCAATATTTTCAAAGGGATTCTTCCCCAGTGTCATTAAACATGGAATTGTTTGGTAAAGGGTTAATATTCAAGAGGTAGAATAACAGTTCAGCATAACAGTTTAACTATACACAATGATGTTAATAATGAATGACAAGGGTTCTTTGTCCAGTGAGGTTTGATATAGCTTGGCATTTGCTACAAGTTAATAATACCTACGTGTATCCATTAATAGATTCATTCATAATGTTACAGTGGTGTGGGAATAAGTCATTCTCTGCTTTGCATAGGTCACTTAATTTACATATAAGCAGAGATCATGTACCTTATAAATGGCATCTTGTTCACTTAATTACTTTTAAGACAACATGTTCAACTTAGAGAGGTTAGAGATTTAGTTGTTTTTGTCTAAATTGTCATATATAACAGAATTAATATTTCTAAGAGAAAGAAGTATTTTCTGTGAGGCAGTATTTGGCAACTGTGGGGTTTTTTGTTTACTTTGAATCTAGGTCAGTCATGATGCCTATAGACTAGCTTCGCTAGCTAAAAAGTAAGTGCCAGATTGTCATGATCATGCAACGCCTGCAAAATGCGGATTATTCTCTGGATAGACTCTTTCTTATTACTGTTGAATAGGCCTTTGATTGTGTTGAGTTTTTCGTGATGACTTAAGCTGTTACAAATAAATCACGAAATACGCATACATGTTTTGCTTTTAATTCAAATTACCATTGTCTGTGTCAAATAAACCTAAAATGCTGAATGGGCAAATATATAACAATATTTAGGCTACCCATTACTGACGTGTTATGCGTTGCTGGGGATATAAGCGGTACAGCCTTATTTCAAGCTATTTCAATTATCTACTTCCGGTTCATGTACTGGAGTGGGTAACATGTTTTTTGCTTGTATTTAAATTAAGATCAAATTATTTCATTGGAACTTCAAAATTATAGCTTTTCTTAATAAGTCATTATATAATATATCGGGTACCCGGGTAATGATTTAGTACCCGGGTACCGGCAGTACCCTACCCGATACCCGGGTACTCGAGTACTCGTCCCAGCTCTACAACAGCGCCACTGCAGCTGATTTATAACATGCATCGAAAACAAGACAGTATGCACGTTTCTGAAGGAATGATCGGTTTTAGTGACAAATTTCTTATTACCTTTTTCAGACCGATACGTACCCAATTCAGTTTCTCCGTCTGATATTTAATTCTAATCCTGAAAAAGTCCTGACATGTGACATAGTCAGTTTTGATGCCAAACAGTCATGTGATCATACTGCAATAATATGACAAGAGTCTAGTCTATAAATAGATCGGAGATTTTCGTTACCTATTTCGTTTGGTCGCTTATGAATGAACAATTTTTCCGGAACATTCGCTGCTACAGAGAGAAAATGTTTCCAATCCTTTTATTAAGATACTCAATGTTTTCAGATGTTTTATGATAAAGTGGTGTTTAAAACAATTCTTAATCTACACCTCATAGGTGTATTTAAATTGATAGAAGGGACCAAAATGCCTTAATTTTTGTTATTCTGATATTCTGGTGCTGCCGTCACGAAAGGGCCAATGGCCGCCATGACACTAATCCATCCTTTTCATCGCACTTCAAAAACTTATGATTATTGACTCAGAGCTGTTCATTTTCATTGTTTAAAACAGTCCCTTGTCATGATAGTTAACACCTTTGATGAGTTTTGGTGTATATAATGATTTTCAGTTCTTTATTTATGAGCTGTTCTACAGATACTGAAAGCCACGAAATGAGGGCATGTTTTCCCATGTGCCAATTCAGCTTCCGGCACAAAATTTGAAGGGTGAAATATGTTGTTGCTGTTGAACATGCATGATTCAGATAGAATTTGTGGCTTCATATGCATTTGAATTAAATTTTTTGTTTATAATATGTTTTTTGTAATCGGTTCTTCATTTAGATATACGTAGGCTAAACTTGCCAATTTAGTCCCACGAAAACTGGTTAGACCACCATAAGTATGTGCATAGGGTATGACGGGCACTTTCGTTGATCACGTGATGGTAACCGATGCGGAGGTGAAAATAGACGTCATCTTTAGTAGTGTTTGATAGTGAACGAGTAATATTTTAACACCGAAATTCGTTGTAAAAGCGATAGATATGCCGAAAATCTGCAGTGCCATTTGGGAAAATAGAAAATGCTTTTATCCAGCATTTCTCTTTTTAAATTTCGTCTAAAATTTTGCCATTTGTGCAAAGAGTAAAGGTTTAACTCCTTACCACCAGGGATCGTATATTACACGTAATTTACGATCCCTGTTACCACACAACAAAAATATCGACTTGTCAAAAACTGTAAATGTTTGCAAACAACACTTTAAACATTGGTCAAATGATTAAATTTGTCTTTGGTAGGATAGAAAACATGGTGGGGAAAAAGGAAAAAATGCTGGTTACCAGCATTTTCTCCTTTTCCCACAATGTGTTCTAAAGTCTTCTCTATCAGGGTCGTTAAAAGTCGTACTTGTGTGGTGAAGGGTTAAATTGGCTCAAGGTACGAGTTATGTAAAAGTTTTAAAAAAAAAAACAATGTTGGAAAAGGAGAAAGTGCTGGTCATCTGCATTTTCTCTTTTACCCACATTGACCAAAATAATAAAATTCAAACTTGTCAAAACTCAAAAGCACTTGCTGACGAAAAATTAGATATGGCTCAAATAGTGATGAAATATCCTGTTTGTGGTTAGAAAGACTTTAGGAAATGAAGAAAATACTGATTACCAGCATTTGCTTTGTTTCTTTAACTTGTCCAGTTTGAAAGCCCTTGCAGATAACAAGTTCAATATGGCTCAAAATGATGGTGTTACAAGGGAGAAAACATAGTGGGAAATGGAGAAAATGCTGGTTTCCTGTATTACTTTATTATCAAATGTTTTAATCTGTAACGTTTTACCAAACAATCCCATATTTCAATGACTGTGGAAAGTAACTTTGGAAAACATTGTGGGAAAAGATAAAATGCTGATAACCAGCATTTTCTCCTTTTCCCACTACGTTTTATCCTTCCTAATCCAAATTCCATCATTTGTGTTGCACTTAATTTGTCATCTCCAAATACCTTCAGTTTATACAGGTCTATCAAGAATATTGCCGTGTGGTAAAGAGGAAAACTTGGGGAAGGAGAAAATTGTCTATCAAATGCAACATTAATTTTACTAGAAATCTACATTTTCTTCTTTCCCTCAGTGTTTTCTGCTCCTAGAGATGAATACCATCTTCTAAACCATATTTAATATGCTGTCTAGATAAGCTTTGAATTTGGACCATTCTAAGTTTCTTGTGTGATAAGGAGTAATTTATAAATATAATATGGTTCAACTAATGTGATTTGTCTGAAAGAGAATAGTAAGCATCTTCCTTTTCCCACAATGTTTTAAAAGGCCTGTTTTTTTTTTTCCAGGGACCTCAAAACACTGGGTTGTATATGGTAAAAGATTAACTGGTTATTTTTTTTTACAACCACAGGGTTTTATGGACCCCTGACTGTTATCTTTGAGCCATAATACCTTTGACATAGCAATTCAGTCAAGGATATACACTGTTAACATATGTATTTTTTCAAAACAAATATCATTTTGTATCAGTTACACATTTCTTGTAGTGGAATTAGATGTGCAAGGTGTGAAACCATTATGGGTAAAATAGATTACTTTATCTTACCACAATTCATTTTTTGGATTTGAACATTTCACTATGTCGATAAAAGGGTTTTATATTCTCCTTTTTTTAATGGGGTGGGTGGGTGTCAGTATTTTACACTTGGCCTGTTAAAAGCAGTTGCACACATGTAAACTAAATATTGATCAATTGATGACATTTACATGTATTTTGTTTTTGAAGTGTTAGACGACATTGTGCAAAAAGATGACAATGCTGGCTGCTAGGAACCGCTGTTAGCATTTTCTCTTTGTCCCATAATGTTTTTGAAGGCAACCATTGAGGTGGTTGAAACTCTGGATTGAATGTATTAAAAGGATTAAATGACTTTCAGCCATGGATAGATCAATAATGCAGTATGCAATGCCACTGACAGAAATGAAAATTCATTCTTAATTATTAATGATCAAGCATGTTAGATCAATTATACCTTTACCACACAATCCCAGCTTTGAGCGAGGAAAAAAGCTTTAGAAAATATGGTGGAAAAGGTAACAAGCAATTTCTGCTGACACTTCGCACCTTGCGCCCGGTCCCTCATACCTACTATGACTGGGTGGTTTTACCTCTACCCCGGTATCAGTCAACTCTACATACATAATATTAAATCTTATTTGTGACAAAATTCTTGGTCCGCAATAGTTTGTGATCACAAAAAATAGTTCTTATTCCACGATCAAAATCTCGATCAGCCTATAGTAATAGCTGGTTGCTATGTAACATTTTCACCTCCGAAAATAGTGTCTGCTTGTTGCTATGGGAAGTGACGTCACGCCGACATACCCTATGCCCTGGAGACATATGATGCATCCATATAACTACCAAATGCACAATTTACAAATTTAATTAAGATCCCATTCATTATGGTAAAGGAGCTAGGGTGTTAAAATTCATTAATAAAACTGAAACGGCCCCAAGTTACTCTGTACCCCCTAATTTTTCTTTGTATAGTCGCTTCCGTGGGTTCTCCAATATCGTGGTATTTACAATTTCCAAAAGTGAGGCTGAAATGCTCCTCCTTCAGGATGTCCTCATGTGAGCATTTGTTGGTCAGATACAGTCAACACACTTTGCAAACTTACATCGGCAAAGTTTCCGAAAATGGTAGGTAAAATCAAGTTTTCATCCCAGTGGTAAGAAAACTTGCCTCTTTGCAAAATCACTCTATCCCCTAGATGAAGTTGATGACCTTATCAGCGTAACAAAAGCAATATCGGTATAAAAATTCTGTAAAATTTGTTTTCCTGTCACTGAAGTCTATGAAACAGGAATGTAAATTTCAGATGACCATTAAATGATGACGTCACCCCTTTCCAAATATGGAAATGAATATAAGAGGCGCTGACGAAATTTTTGACTCAATAATTATAAAAATCCTATTCTCAAAGCACTACATTTTTTTTCTTACTTATGTTCCCTGATCTATTGAAATGGGAGAACACTCCAGAAATTACATATTCACTTTTTATCCACAAAAGAGGTCCAAAGTGGGGTATTTGATGCTTTTTTAAACGGATCTGTAGACATCCCTTTTTTTCCCGCCATCTTTACAGGTGCCCAAAGTAAAACCTCGCTCACAAAATGACAAGGAGAATTTACGTATATCTGTTGCTCAAAATTCTTGATAAAATAATCTCAACACTCTGAAAATAACTGAATTTTCATTTGCCAAAGTTTTGAAAATAAATAGGGTAAGCATGTACATCTTCCAGGGCCTCATCTCAATGCCACGATAATACTGGAAGTAAGCCTTTTTGACAGTTGGTCAATGCTGGCCCCTGCTTTGCCTTAATTAAAATAGTTAACTGACATGCAGAAAATTAGTTATCGTAGAAATATACATGAGATATAATTGCATGTTTTTTTTCTGCAACAAAAAAAAATCAGGCAAGACGCTAATTTTTCTACACACAGTGGAATGTTTTAGTACCACGATAATAGGAGATTCAATCCTACCCCCATTTCAAAACTTAGGGGGTACAGTGTACCCCCAGTTTTTTCTCTGTACCCCCAATTCAAAACCTGGAGGGTGCATGTACCCCCAAATTGAAAACCCAGTGGGCATGCTGACATATAATTGCCTTTAGTACAGGGATCATAATTATTATATACATGTGTATATATTTTGTAAAAAGCTTTAAATTTTGATGAGTCTAAAATTTTGTCTTTTGCCGTTTTGGTGATTTAGAGCTATAAGGGCCTATCACAATGACAATTTCTCATGGGACCACAGGCACAGATCAATCTGCAAAACTGTTAGAAAATTTACAACATTACTTGGTGCTAGTAGCCTCGTACCACAGACTTGGAGGTTAGCTCAACTGTTATTTTTTATGTTTTGTAGCAGTTTAACTCTTTCACTACTAACTCCAGAAATTACATGTTTTTGCCGAGCTCTAAAAATAGATTTCCACTGCCATTTAAAACATCATTCATCATAGTTTAAAAATAGAGTAGTGGACAGCATAGATCAAGATCAGACTGCACGTTCTGTGCAGTCTGATCTTGATCTACGCTGTCCGCAAAAGGTAGTCAAGTCGTCATTAGTAGTGAAAGAGTTAAAAGTGCATAGATCTATAACTGTCTGAAAGATGACCAGAAAGATTCTGAAATTTCCAGAAGCAGGTACAGAAGTAGTGCATAGAAGAGGATCTGAAAAAATTGAGGATTTAAAAAAGAAAATTGGAGCCACCCTGCACATCAAAGTTATGGCGCTAAGGGTTATGAAGGCTTTTGGATTTGACCAAAATTATGATTAGAATCTCTCTTTCTTATTTCATATAGATAGAGATATGTTATTGTGAACTCTACACTGACATTTTAAATCTATACAATTTCTGATTGAACATGGAAATTTTTAAAATATTTACCGAATGACAAAACTTTAGACTTGTTCAAACTGAAAGCATTTGCAGTGGACAAGTTAAACATAACGCTGAACATGAAATTTGCCTTTGATAGGATAGAAAATATTGTGGGAAAAGGAACCACCATTTTCTCCTTTTTCCACAATGTTTTTAAAAACTTTCTTCCTCAGGGTCACCAAAAGTTGGGATTGTGTGGTAAAGAGCTAATGACAAATCTATCTTTCATATTTGTGCAGGTATTCTGTCACGCCTGGATTACATACAGTTCCTGGAAGTTGGTGCAATTTGGATAAGTCCATTTTACAAATCACCAATGAGAGATTTTGGCTATGATGTTACAGATTTCAAACAAGTGGATCCAATCTTCGGTGAAATGGCAGACTTTGATAGACTAGTTCAGGAGTGCCATTATAGAGGTAAGGATCACAGGCGCTTGACAAAATTCAAATTAAAAGCTTTTGCAGCCAACAAATTAAAAGTGGTTCAATTGATGAAACCTACTCTTTAAAGGCAGATAACATTGTTGGAAAAGGAGAAAATGTGTGGCCAGTAGTAATAAATAATAAGATTTTACTACAAACCTGACAACAAAATGTTAGACTTGTCAACATTGAAACCTTTTTCAGATAGAATATGCATCTCAAATGATGGTGCTTGTCTCTAAAAGGGTGAAAAATGTGGTGGTAAAAGAAAAATGCTGATTGCCAGCTTTTTTGTTTTCCCACAATGTTTTGGAAAGCTCTCCCTTGGGTTTCATTGTTGTAAACTAAGTAGGCTGTCTTGTAAAAGGTTAACTCTTAACCAAACAATTTTGAATTTTAAGACACTGAAGTAGAAGGCTTTTTGAAAACATTGCAGGAAAAGAAGAAAATATTTGTTACTACCTTTTTTTCAAAATGTTTTCTTCCCTTCTGATGAGAAATTTCAGTTTTTAAGTCGCATTTAATTTCTCATCTGTAAATGTTTACAATGTAGGCAGGTCTAAAATTTTGTCATCCAGTGAACAGTTAAGGAAATTTACTTTTTCGGTACATCTTTCAGACATCAAAGTGATCACTGACTTTGTTCCGAACCACACCAGCAACGAAAGTGCCTGGTTTCAGAAGAGCCGAAGAGCCCAGGCTGGGGATAAATATAGGGACTACTATGTATGGAATCCTGGTATAGATCTGCCCAATGGAACGAAACTACCACCCAACAACTGGGTAATAGACATACTTGAAGCATGCTCTGTGAAAAAGGGGCTTAATGCATTTGCAAAAGGTATCAACCCAGGTCAGCCCGCGCAGGTTTACTTGGACCGAAACCTTTTGCTTTTGGTCAATTTTCTGCATATCCATAGACCATCCTACTTCAGGAGTCAGTCATTTGTTGGAGAAAATGGTCCATGATGACTTGCATTAACCCTTTCCCAAACAAGCCCTGGTTTTTAAGTGTCTGCAGTACAGGTCTTTTGAAAACACTGTGGGAAAAGGCGAAATTGCTCGTAACGAGCAATTTTTCCTTTTCCCACAGTGTTTTCTACCTTTTTTGATAACTTTCTGCCATTTTCATCAAATTTGAAATTGTTGTCTGCAAACTCTTTCAATTTGGACCAGTCCAAAATTTGTCGTTTGGAAAAGGGTTAAGGAGATGCATTAAGCCCCCTTTTGCCAGAGCATGGCTCCCTTGTTTGTTTGTTTGGTCTGTACAAGGTGACTAAATTACAGACAGGTCTGTAGTGAAAACATTTGTAGACAACAAATTAATACTTGAAGATGGCAAAATTTTAGATGTGTCCAGATTGAAAGCCTTTGCAGACAATAGATTGAATATGATTCAAATAATGGAATTTGTTTTCGAAAGGGCAAACAAGATTGTGAGTAAAGGAGAAAATGCTGGTTACCAGCATTTTCCTTTTTTTCCACAATAGTTTAAAAAATGTCCTTTTCTTCAGGGTCGTTAAAACTCGGGATTGTGTGGTAAAGAGTTAACAAAGTTGTAGACAGATTTCATCATTTGAGTTACATTTTTGTTGTCTGTAAATGCTTTCAATTTGGACAGTTCCAAATGTGGTCATTTGGTAAAGAGTTGAGCCTTATCCTGCTGAATTAGTTAAATAAAACTTCCAAGCTGATAGTTAAAACCCCAATAACGTTATTTAAAACTTATGTTTTGGAGAAAAATATCCCCTTATCGTACAGTGTAGATCCAAGATCAGACTGCATGTTCTGTGCAGTCTGATCTTGATCTACACTGTTCACAAAAGGTCAGCAAGTCGCGCTTAGCAGCTTAAGGGTTAAAGTAATGGAAGTTTCTTCATGTGTCTTTTTATTTTTGTTTTTTTTTGACAGCAAAACTTTTATTATTAAAATTTTTGCCATGTCTTTTCTTTAAACAGGAAAGCAATTTTGGGGGTTCAGGATGGACTTGGGATGAAGTTAGAGGAGAGTTTTACTACCATGCATTTCTCTCATCTCAACCTGATCTGAACTATAGAAACAGGGATGTTCTTCAGGAAATTGATGTACGTATTTGTAGAATATTTCATTGAACAGTGAATAATGATAGAAGGATGGATGGAGGGAGGGACAGATGGATGAAAGGACAGACTGAGGGATGGAGGAATACAGAGATAAGATGGGATGGGGATGGGCCGAAATTGCCAGTTTTAGTTAGAAAAGGAGATAATGCAGGCTACTATCATTTTCTCTTTTTCCAACGATGTTTTCAAAAGCATATTTAAATGTTTTCAAAAGATCATTTCAACATGCTGATACCTGGCGTGCAGTCATTAGCAAACAAAACTTGAGACTAGAGGTTGCAGGTTCAAATCCCCAGCTCAGCCAGTTTCTTAAACATTTCAGGAAGTGTTAGAATTTTGGCTTGCAAAGGGTGTTGACGGCTTTCGGATAGATGCTCTGACCACATTATTTGAAGTAGAAAATGTGAAATTGAACAATCCAATTAGAAAGGTAAGCTGTGGAAGATTTCAGTTTGAGCAATATACATGTGCCATGCTCTGGTAGAAATGGGTTTAATGCATCTCCGTGATACAGGATATCATCAAGTCATTATAAAGGTATGAAAGCATAAAAACCATTTTGTCAAACAACATACTGAATCATGAGGTGGCATGGTCCTTGTACATGCTGAAAATTGACCAATAGCAAAAAGTTTCGACTCATGTCAGCCTGTGCGGACTGCACAGGCTGACATGGGTCGATACTTTTTGCAGATGCATTAAGCCCCCTTTTCACAGAACATGGCTCATATACAGTAAAACGTGTCTTGGTTGCAACCACCATTAAGCAAGCCACCTATTTTTAACCCTTTACCAAACAATCCAGCTTTTGAAACATTGTGGGAAAAGGAGAAAAGGCTAGTAACAAGCATTTCTCCCTTCCCTACATGTTTTCAATGGCCTCCTTCCTCAGGGTTTTTAGAACATGGGATTGTTTGGTGAAACGTTAAGATTAGTGATTTAACTTTCAGCTTAAAAATACATCTGTTGTGTCATAATTATGCTCAAAGCTGCTTACATGTTTTGTCTATGAATTTCCTTGTTTGCTAAAGACTGCTTGGATGTCTGTTTATATTGTGATCTTTGTCAGTTTGTTTGATGTTTAATGTCATTTTCAACATTATTTCAATTATATTGCATCTATCCATACTTTTCTTGATTATCTCTAAAACTTTGCACGACATTTTTTGGAAGCCATTGGCAGCTTGCCCAAATTTATATTGTGAAAGCAATGTTCAGTGGTCTAAGAGGACTGAATCCTGTCACAACTGAAGAAAATTACTGTGATGGGCATTGAACTATTGACCCCTGTGTTTTGAGTCCTATACATTACAGACTGAGCGACCACGCTTGGCTATGTATTATTTTATCATTCAATATTTATGGAACATGCCTCTTTTTTTATTTAGATATTAGAGGCTACATCTGCTTCCCATCATCTTGCGTGATACAATAAAATGAGTCGTGCTGTATGACCAGGGGTGCAACCCTTTACCAAACGACAAAATTTTAGTCTTGTCCAAATTGAAAGCATTTGCAGAAGACAAATGCGACCCAAAAATTGAAATTTGTTTTGGGAAGGATAGAAAACATTGTGGGAAAAGGAGAAAATGCTGGTTACCAGCATTTTCTCCTTTTCCCACAATGTTTTCAAAAGGCCTCTTTCTCAGGGTCTTTAAAAGTTGGGATTGTGTGGTCAAGGGTTAATATATCTGCAAAAAGTGTCAACTTAGGTCAGCCTGTGAAGTCCATATAGGCTGACCTGAATCAAAATGAAAAAGAGGATCAAACCATCTCCAAAAGGTATCAACCATTGTCAGCCTGCGCAATTCGCACAGGCTGACATGTGTCAAACTTTCAGCAGTTTGTAAATTGTCTGCATGTCAAAAGACCATTCTATCTCCAGATCCATTTGGTTTCTAGACAAAATGGATTTTATGGTCAAAGAGATGCACTAAACCCCCTTTTGCCAAAGCATTGTTAAAGTATTTTCATCACATCAAGAATGTTAACCCCTTCCGTGCTATAGGTGAGAGCAGGCTTTCGCAGATGGTATAGGTTTAAGATTAGTTCACATAGAATGTACAGTCTGACCTTCAATCAGTACCCTCCATTTGTTCAGTCAAGGCTCTAAGATAAAACTTTGTCCAAATTTTAGGGGATTATACCATAGTCTTCAAAACAGTTTAATACATTTGGTGCTAAAACAGTGAACACTTTGCCTAGCGACAAAATTTTGGACTCCTCTAAGTTGAAAGTACTTTCAGATGACAAAGTGAATTTAGCTGAAATAGTCTCGCACAAATTTTCTTTGAACAGACAGGAAATATTGTGGGAAAAGGAGAAAATGCTGGTTACCAGCATTTTCTCCTTTTCACACAATGTTTTCAGAAGGATTTTTAAAAACATGGTAAAAGTAAAAAAAAAAAGAAAAAACATTCACACATTCAACTTACATAAAGAGTAGGTCTACTGTGAAAGGTTATCTATACATTTTCTTTATTATTTTTATGGTAGAAGAAGAATCACTTTGTAAAAGACTTGTTCAAGAATACAGAAAATCTCCCAGAAATATTTTCTGTGGTAAGAAGATGGAGAAAAATATTAGACAAATGGGAAGACACCCATTCATCAGCCAAGTAAGTTTCTTGTAATTTCTCTGTTTCAAAACTGTCTGATGTAACCCTATACTATACAATCCCATATTTTTACAACTCTGAGAAAAAGGGCTTTTGAAGACATTGTTGAAAAAGGAGAAAATGCTAGAAAGCATTTTCTCCTATTCCCACCATTTTTTCAACACTATCAAAGACAAATTTCTTCACATGAGCCAATATTACTGTATACTTGGATATATACACATGTCAAAAAATATGTGAATTACTGATTATGGATATTTTGTGTACAAAAATGTTTGCGAATTCAAGACACTCTTTGTTTGTTGGTATACTTGTGCCAAAATATGGGAACAGAAAGTTTGGGAATTTTTCACATTCACAAAATTGCAAAAATTTCCACATATACAGTATTGTTTAAATTGCTGCATAAATAAACAGAAAGTTCCAGCGGCAAATATGATCACAAATATAGTGACCAAGCCCTGGTCTCGCAGTAGGTAGCAATAAGGAGTTGAGAACGGGTTGCTGGTTTAAATTCTTAGCTCATGGAATTGCTTAGCCCGTCGCCACACAATCCCGAGTTTTAATTGACTTGTGGAAGGAGGCTTTTAAAAACATTTTGGGAAAAGAGAAAATGCTTGTAACCAGAATTTTCACCTATTCCAACAATGTTTTCTACCCTTTACAGTTTCCATCCTCATTTAATTTGTCATCTGCAAGTGCCTTTGATTGGACAAATCCCAAATTTTGTAGTTGGTAAAGAGCTAAGGATGAAACCAGTCTACCATTGTTGCAATTACCATAACAGAAAGGAAATATATTTTTAGGAAAGGAAATTATCCTTATGGAAAAGAGCCAAATTTCTTTGTATAAAGCAGTTACTGGTCTTTTTGTTTCAACATTTTCAAAAGCTGCCTTCTGCCAGGATGTGAAAACTTGTTTGGTGATATGTTGGATAATAAAGTTCATTAATAAAATTGAGCCTTGCTCTGTGAAAAGTAGTCTTAATTTATGTGCAAAAAGTATCAATCCAGATATGCACAGGCAGACCTGGGCTAAAACTCTTTGCTTTTGGCCAATTTTCTGCATGTCAAAGGACCATTGTAGGCGAAATCTGCCTTTGGGGATGAATAATACTGTGATGTCTTGCTTTTTACAATGCATCATAGCGATGCATTAAGCCCCCTTTTGTCAGAGCTTGGCTTAATCAATGTTTCAGATTGTTGATCGCAGAAACAGCAAGAATTTCTGAAGAACAAAAAATACTTTACCACAAAGAAGGAGCGATTCCATTTTATTTCAATTTGATAAATGCAAAGAGACAGTGTGGAGCAACAGCAAAATGTTTCAGAGAGATCATCAGTAAAGGAACATTACACAGCAGTTTGGATCAATGGCCAAGTTTTGTGGTAATTGATTGATTTTCCATTTATCTTTCTTCCCCACCGGTTGCCTCTATTGGCAACATCCCCTGAAGGCTGTTAGTTATGTTACAGGGGATGGTGCAAGATACAGGATGAAAGTTACACCTGTTTCTTCACTGTGCCAGGTCCATCGCCCTGACACGTAGGACCTCTGTTTGTTGCTCTTAAGAAAGACTATTAGTATTTTAGATAGTCAGCCATTGGGCTTGAACCTACATCCTCTAGTGGCCTGAGACTTGATGTTTACGAGTCCTACATCCCTACCAGTTGAGCTATTTGGACTGGTCGGCTTTATGGTAATATACTGTCTTGTGATGAACTTTTGTTATTTGTGATTCATGCTCTCTCTGTGGTAAAATACACTTTATCACAAGATCCTTAGTTTTAACGACGCTAAAGAAGAAGGCTTTTGAAAACATTGTGGGAAAAGGAGAAAATGATGGCTACCTGCATTTTCACCTTTTCGCACAATATTTCAAACCCTATCAAAGACAGAAATCATCGGTTGAGTTACATTTGATTTGTCATCTTCAAAATGCTAATAGTTTGGTTAGTTCGAGTCCAATATTTTATTGTTTGATAAAGAGTTAACCCTTTACCAGACTACAAAATTTTAGCCTTGTCAAAATTGGAAGCATTTGCTGACAACAATTTCAATGTGGTTCAAATGGTGCAATTTTCGCTAGATAGGGTAAAAAACATTGTGGGAAAAGGAGAAAATGCTGGTTACCAGCATTTTCTCCTTTTCCCACAATGTTTTCAAAAGCCCTCTTTCCAAGGGTCGTCAAAAGGAGGCATTGTGCAGTAAAGGGTTAAAGGTTATGTTTATTGATTTAGAGACTGTGTATAGAGATTGTGTAATATAGACCTCATGAAGTGTATTGTGGTTTGCGATGAGAAATGTTTTATTGTAAAAGGGAAAAATATAGTCTTACGATTTAGAAGTCTGACACCGCTCTTGATCAAGTTACCTTCCTTTGTAGCTACTCCCTATTCTGTATTCAACTATATGCTTTCCTATGTAAACAAGGACTGACATTTTCGAAGGAGAATTCAAATAGGCAGATTTTATGATATATACAAAAAGCAGTAGCTGAGCCAAGGTAGTGCAGGTGATAGCATACAGGACTTGAGAACTGGGGTCACTGGTTCATATCTCCAGCTCAGCCAATTTCTTTCCGAGGATTGATAATAGTCATTGTGAAGTGATTCATTCCTCTCTCACGGCTGATCTTTGTTTCAATGAAAGCTAGGTGGGAAAGCAGCCAGTGGCATGGGAAGAATATTTTGCGAAGTACATGTGCTAGCTGGTGAAAGAATCTGCAGGCAAGCATAGGTAGGTGCTGGTCATCATGATAGAACTGCAACAGGAAGTAGACAAATGAGCCATGCTCTGTGAAAAGTGGCCTTAATGCATCTGCCAAAAGTATTGACCCAGAATGGCGTGCACAGTCTGTGCAGGCTGACCTGGACAGAAACCTTTTGCCTTTGGTCAATTTTCTATGTGTCAAAGGACCATTCCACCTCATGATTCAGTTGGTAATTAAAAAAGTGGCTATTATGGATTCATAATTATGTTATTGCTTACATAGTATCATGCATCACAGGCATTAAGCCTCATTTTCACAGAGTATGGCTCAAATATTTATCACAATGTGAGTTCAAACATGATACAAATAAAATAAAATTAACTTTTCTTTTTTACTCACTGAATTTCTGACACACGGAACGTAAATAACACAATTATATGCAGAGCTTCAGCGAAAGGTACTGGGTCCCATGTAATTGCGGTATTTTTTTTTTCTGAGTTGTGTTTTTTGCAGGTATGGGTAAAACTCAGAAGAGAAAGATTAGTATCGAAATAAATGACTTACAAATATATAAATCAAACTTCAAAGGTGTCTCAGTCTTAGGCTTTCAGTCATGGCTTCTTTTTCATTTCATGTTATACAGGTCTGTGCTTAACTCTTTACCAAACGACAAAATTTTAGACTGGTCCAAATGGAAAGCATTTGCTGACGGCAATTCAAAAGTGACTTTAATGGTAGGATTTGTCATTGATAGATTAGAAAACGTTGTGGAAAAAGGAAAAAATGCTGGTTACCAGCATTTACTCCTTTTCCCAAAATGTTTTCTGAAGACCTCTTACTCAGGGTTGTTAAAAGTCGGGATTGTGTGGTAAAGAGTTAAACATATATTTACTACCTGTTTGGTTCTTGTGATATATTTATCTAGATTGGAAACCATGACAACCAGCGGGTAGCTGACAGGATGGGTAATGAATATGTAGATGCCATGAACTTGTTACTGTTAACCCTGCCTGGTACCCCAACAACATATTATGGGGAAGAACTGGGCATGCTTGGTGGGGATTACAGAGGACTGACTCCAAAGGATCCCTATGCCTTCACTTCTGGATTAAAGGTTTGTTTGTTATGTAACTTGTGCTACATATTTATTGTAATGACATCCAGTGCACCTGTCCAGAGGTCCACTGTTACTCAATTACTCAGTTGTGAAGTTGAAGGGTTGGAAATCTGGTGGCCCTTAGTTCGATCCCCAGTTGAGGTGCTGGGTTTTTTATTGGATTGTCCTTGGTCAAGACACTTCAGAACCCTTGCTTAGTATTTATGAAACCCAAGGACATATATGAATAAGTGTGTTGAATTAACTAGTTATTGAGTGATTTAAGGTGTTTATAAGCTCATCTGAGAGCAGACTGCTGAATGTGAGCTTTTGTGATTTTGCTTTGTCATAGGTATGTTGTCTATCATGCATCATTTAGGCGGCAGTAATTACCTTCTTTGTACTCTAGACGCCACATATTCAGTCTGATGCTCATGAAACTTAGTTGAAATGTTTTTCCTTAGAATTTGGAAATTGGGTCATTTCAGGTCAAACCGTAGGTTATTGGGGCAAATCTTAAAAAATGTTTGTGTGCACTCTAGTGGCCAAATTTTCAGCCCAATACTCATGAAACTTGGTCAGAATGTTTGTCTCGATAATATCTAGTAGGAGTTCAAAACTTGGTCATGTCAGTGCAAAAAGTAGGTCACTGGGACAAATCTTGAAAAAAACTTACGTGCACTCTAGAGGCCACACTTCCAGCCTGATACTTATGATCAAGTCAGAATGTTTGCCTTGATAATGTATCAGACAAGTTAAAAATCTGGTCATGTCAGGTCAAAAAGTAGGTCAACAGATCAAATCTTAGAAAAACCTTTTGTGCATGCTAGATCCTACAATTTCAGTCTGATACTCACAAAACAATGCTGGAATATTTGTCTTGATGTTATCTGTAACAAGTTCTTAAGTAGGTCACATACGTAAAAAAGTAGGTCACTAATACTGAATGTGTTTCACAACATCCCAACCAGGATATCTTCAGCTTCGTCAACCCTGCATGACTTTACTCAGGTGAGCTCTTCAGGGCCAAAGGCCCTCTTGGTATTAATTTGTTGGTATGTGTTATTCACATTATTCACACAGGAGAAATCCCGTGACCCAGAGAGAAATCCCATGCAGTGGAACACTAGTGTTAATGCAGGTTTTACTTCCTCTTCCAAACCATGGCTGCCAATAACAGATAATACAAAATGGCGAACTTGTAATGTTGAGGTATGGATATTTTAATGAATTTTTAGCTCAGCTGATTTTGATATAAGCATTGAGATATTGTCAGTGCCCTGTCATTATGTTTGTTATGGTCATTCAAGTACTTTGACTTTTTCTGATTTTCTATCATTTCTGAAGAATATTTACTTAACCCTTTCCCAAACGATGAATTTTAGACTGGTCCAAATTGAAAGAGTTTGCAGATGACAATTTTAAATTTGATGAAAATGACAGGAAGTTCTCCAAAAGAGTAGAAAACACTGTGGGAAAAGGAGAAATTGCTCGTAACGAGCAATTTCTCCTTTTCCCACAGTGTTTTCAAAAGACTTGTACTGCAGACACATGAAAACCAGGGCTTGTTTGGGAAAGGGTTAACTCTTTATCACACAATCCAGAATAAGAATGTCCATTTTTCAACTTAGAATTTTACTGAAAAAAAGAAAAAAAATATTGGAAATCATTAGTGGAAAAGGTGAAAATGCTGGTATCCAGGATTTTCTTTATTTCCCTCAATGGTTTCTCTCCTGTGTAGTAGAAATCCTAGTATTCTATCCTTTCCAAATTTGTCAGTGCAACTGTTTTGTGTATTGACTAGTCTGAAATTTTGTCATCTTGAAGGGAGTTACAGAAATAGACAAACAAGGCAAAAGCCAATAGAACATCACAAAAGCAATTTTCTGTCTTTACTTCTTTTCCAGGAACAGAAGAAATTTCCAGAATCTCACTTGTCCATTTATAAAGATCTTGTACATCTTCGTCAGCATCCAGCATTTCAAAATGCAGAAATCTGTATGAATATGTTTTTGTCTGTTTATTTCACAAAATGAATGTTTTTTTTTTTTTAATTATAATTATCTCTTGCCCAGATGACACAATATTAAAACTCTGAAAATGGAAAACATTTGCAAATAATGAATTGAGTCATGCTCTGTGAAAAGGGGGCTTTATGTATCTGCAAAAAGTATCGACCCAGGTCGGCCGACGCAGTTCATGCAGGCTGACCTGGATCGAAACTTTCCCCTATTGGTCCATTTTCTGTATGTCATTCTACATTATGAGATAGTCTGTTGTTTGACAACATGGTTTTTATGGATCCATAAATTATGTGATGACTTGCTCAGCATCATGCATCACGGAGATGCATTAAACCCCATTTTGCCAGAGCATGGCCCAGTTAAATGTTGCTCAAATAATGAGAATTGCCTTCTTATATGGAAGAAAACACTGTGGGGTTAGCAGGACTTTCTCCTTTTCCCACCATATTTTATCAGAGGCTATCTCCTCAGGGTTGTAAAACAATGGACTAACATAGAAGCAGTTACAGGTGGTAATGTTCACTGACTTTTGTAAATAATGTGGCATTAGAAGAAATTTTTTAACAATGTTTGAAATGCATGAGCCATACTCTGCAAAAAAGGGGTTTATTGCATCTGCAAAAAGTATCGGCCCATGTCAGCCTGCGCAGTCCATGCAGGCTGACACGGGCCAAAACTTTTTGCTATTGATCAATTTTCTGTATGTCCAAGGACCAGTTTACCTCATAATCAAGGCGATTATAAAAAAAGTGGCTTTTATGGATCCATAATTTTGTGATTGCTTGATATGGCAAAATGAATCAAGGAGATTTATTAAGCCCCATTTTGCCAGAGCAGGGCTTGTATATGGCATGCAACACATGAAAAAGGACCTTCGGACAATTGCGAAAAGTGTTTTCCCGGATTAGCCTGCGCAGTCTGCACAGGCTAATCCGGGACAGCACTTTACGACTACCTAAATTTTTTTTCATACAGTAGACTTTTGTGAAACAGAAAATCGCACAAAAAGGAGAAGTGTTGTCTCAGATTAGTCACAGACTGCACAGGCTGATCTAGCACGACACATTTTAACGCATATGTCTGAAGGCCCCTTTTCGTGTGTTGCACGCCATATAGTTATTACAAATAAAACCTCAAATAACTCTGTACCAAATGACAAATTCTTTTAACCCTTTAGCAGGTGACAAAATTTTACCCTCGTCCAAATTCAAAGCATTTGCAGACGACAATTTCAATGTGGCTCAGATGGTGCAATTTTTCTTTGATAGGGAAGAAAACATGGTGGAAAAAGGAGAAAATGCTGGTCACCAGCATTTTCTCCTTTTTCCCCCAGTGTTTTCAAAAGCTTTCCTTTTCAGGGTTGCTAAAACTCGAGATTCTGTGGTAAAGAGTTAAACAGAAAGCATCTGCAAAAAACAAACTCAAAAGTGATACAAGTGAACCCAGGTTTTTTGACAGGGTTGAAAACATTTTGAGAAAAGGGCTAGTTACCAGCATTTTCTCCTTTCCTCTCTATAATTCCAAAAGCCTTGTATCTTTAGATTGTGTGCAAAAGTTAAACCTTGATTAATCTTTATTTCTTTACTTCAAAAAAAGTGTATGTCTCAGAGATATATAAATGCAAACATTTGTTTGCTTGCAGCTAATTTGAAGAGCACTGGTGAGGTACTGTCCTACGTGAGAAACAACACTGAAGATGCCTTTTTGATTGCCATCAACTTCGGGAAAAGGGACACAACTGTGAATATTGAAATTGACTATAATGAAGGAACTCTTATCATAGCAACAAACAGACATAATTTACATGCAAAAGTGCAATTGAGAAAACTTAGGATAAATAGTGCAGAAGGGGTTGTGATTCATTTATTGACCAATTGAGCTTTTACTAAACAATATGGTACTTTTATGATCCTTAGGCAGTAGAGTTTTGAAAACATTGGTGGAAAAGGAGAAAATGGTGGTCACCAGTATTTTCTCCTTTTCCCACAATTTTTTCTACCATTTCAAAGACAAATTTCAGTTTTTGAGTCATATTTAGTCTGTTGCAAAGCAACAGCCTTTACTAAACTGACAGCTGTTTTAACGATGCCCAGTAAGAAGGCTTTGTGAAAATATTGATGGTAACCGGCATTTTCTCCTTTTCCCACAATGTTTTCTACCATATCAAAAAAAAAAAAAAAAAAATTGTACCATTTGAGCCTCACTGAAATTGTCAAAGTTTTTTTCTCAACCATGAACACTCAAAAGGACATTCTGTAGACTCAGGAATATGAATTTGATGTTCCTTGCTGATCTGAGGTATAAGTTTTGTTATTTTTTGTGCTTTACAGTTGTTATTTTTCGTGCTTTACATTCAGATATCAACACGTCATTATTTTCAATATTATTATTATTATTATTATTATTATATTCCTGATGACAGGTTTTTTGTTTATTTTTAATTGGTTAAAAATTTGGACTGTTTTTAATGAATCATAGTTATTGATGAAATAAAAAATATTCCACAGAAAAATGTCGAGTGATTTTTGATAAGCTTTGATATCATAGTATCATACATATAGTTAATAAATCATAAAAGCCCCTTTAGAATCTTGGACCAAAACATGAACTTTTACATTTGGCATGGATCAAGATCAGACTGTACAGAACATGCAGTCTGATCTTGGATCTATTCCAACCTTTGTGTAGTCAATCCTATGACTATGAGATAAAAGTTTTTCTTAGTTTCCATGAATTGTACCTTTAGCCATCTAAAGATATTCAACTTTTTTTGGTTGGGGCTTAACCCTTAAGCTGCTAAGCGTGACTCACTGACCTTTGGCTAACAGTTTAGATCAAGATCAGACTATGTTCTATATGGTTAACTTTGAAAAAAAAAAACTTTGTTAAGAAAAAGAGGCTATTGCTTATGTAAGCAATTTACAGTGAATCAGAAGTGGTGGGGAGGGGTCTGTTGCCAGTTAACCCTTTACCACACTATCTTGAGCTTTAAGGACACTGGCAGGGAACACTACTGAAACATTATGGGAAATGGAGCAAATGCTGTTCAGCAACATTTCTCATTTCCCCAAAATTTCCCCAAAATATTTTCTTTCCTTTCAAAGACAACTCCTATAACGTGAGCCATATTACATTTGTTGCCAGCAAATTATGCTTTTGATTTGGACATGTCTAATATTTTGCAATCCAGTTAAGGTTAAACAAGTACAGTGCAAATGCAATTTTTCATGTCCTGAAGATGACAGCTTTTGGAAAAAGAAAAGCTGATAGGGAATAATTAATTGATTGAGTGGTGTTTTTTGCAGTTTCAACAATATTTCAGTTATATCGTTGCGGCTGCAATAATAATTATTCATGTTTGTCCTGGGTTTCACCAGCACTGGGCCAGGGCACTGAAGTACCTACCATGAGAAATCCTGTGGTTCCAATGGAGATGGAGGATGGGGCCTTCAGGTCATGACTCCTTTGCAAGACCTGTTAATATTGAATCGTTTGTTGTTGGATGTATGATTGGGAGGAAAAAGGTAGTGGCTGACCATGTTCTATGAACTCTGAACCCCTGGCCCACTGTGCGAGTGCTCTGTCAATTGAAGTATCAGGGCATTGTGGAATAGATAAAATATACACATTCTCCCCCAGTATCTCAAGATTCATCCTTGTAAACATCATGAACGTTCCATATTGATCCAGCAGTATTATCATGGGTGATTTACGCAATTCACTCCCAACTGAATCCTGGACCAGTCTGTCATTTTTGCCAGTGCTTCATCAATCAAGCTACGTACATTTCAAATCATCTGTTGACAAAAGGTATTCACATGTACGAACATATTAAAGTTTTGCTATACAGTAGAAAGCATCATGGGAAAAGAAAATGCTGGTTACCAACATTTTCCTCTTTTTTTTTTTTCACAATTTTTTCAAAGGGCTTCTTCCTCAGTATGTTACAGGATTGTTTGTTAAAGGGTTTATTTTTCCCATCACTGCTTGAGCAGTTTATTGTGAATAGCTAGGTTGACGGGTTACTATTGTGACCTGCCTTTCAATGATTAGAGAACAGACTCTGATAAGATCTAGTAATGTTTGATGGATCCAAGGGAAAAAAAATATGAAAAATTGAGGTTGAGCACCTGCAATTTTTACTATGATTGGTTGACTATCACAGCAGTTTTGACCCTTTAACTCGTCACCAAACCACAAAATTTTAGACTTGTCAAAATTGAAAGCATTTGCAGACGACAAAATAAACTTGACTCAAAAATTTGAAAATTTGTTTTGGGAAGGTTAGAAAACATTGTGGGAAAAGGAGAAAACGCTGTCACCAGCATTTTCTACTTTTCCCACAATGCATTTTCTACTTTTCCCACAATGTTTTCAAAAGGCTTTTTCTTCAGGGTCGTTAAAAACTGTGATCGTGTGGTAAAAAGTTAAATATTTTCCCTGATTAATCCAGTTACGAGGCAACCCGGCAATAATTCACCGACGGTTTTATTCTTAGAAGTATAGACCTTTATTTCAATCGTTATCAGAGAAAGAGGTTTCGTCTATTTTGAAAGCATGTGCTTAAAATGATGGGTTTTTTCTAACAAAGTGTAGAAAACTTGGGAAATGGAGAAAGCGATTGTCAACAGCATTTTCTCTTTTTATCACACAGTTCTACAACGCTTCACACCAGTGGTTTATTGCTTGATTTAAAAGGGAAAAAATAAAGAAAATAAATGAACACTAAATATAATGACCGGGGAAGTAGTAAGTTGAAGAATTTGGGGGCTTAGAGAACGAAAGAGTCGGGTGACGGAAATGGGTTGATAATAACAACAACCACAACAAGCAGCGATGAGCACGGTCTCCAAAGGTTGAATTCGTTTATTGTTTTTTTCACTGTATTTTTTTCTCCAAATATGAAATTGATTAAATGATTCATATCGCAAAGAATCATTGCTACAATTTTACGATACAGATTGTAATCTCCTTAGTCCAAATTTATACGTATGTTCAAGTATATTTTGAAAGTGTCATAGCACTCGGACAGTATGAGGTCCGGATATAAAAAACAATACGACAGCATTACAAGTTATACCTGCATTAAAATCTCGGATGCATGATTACAATACCACGTCTCAATATCCAATGACCTGCTCACTTAAATTTATAAAAACTTGACAATTAGACTTAATAAGTGCAGAGTATTTTATTTTTTAGTTCTGAATACTGTTTATAAACTCTTGTGGATAAATAATGTTCTTGATTGTCTATTAACTGGAATTTCGAATACATACCCAGCCTAACTCTTTTCAGGCGAAAGAATTTGAGGCCCATCCATATCAAGAGCAACAAATGGAGTTTTCAAAAGTTGTTTCTTAAGCGTGTAATTATTTTGAGGGACTTTGCTTATCCTGGTGTTAGGTGTGAAAAATGTCACACTTGTTGTAATTGGCCTTGGGTGGACTCACGACCAGTTGCCCAGCTAGCTCAGTTGGTAGAGCTGTGGTACTAGTGTTCCGGTGGTCATGGGTTCGAGTCTCTTGTCGGGCACACTTTTCTCCTCTGATTTACTTCATTGGCGACGATGTCAATTGATGAGCGCGGTAATGTGGCACCGGTGAGAGAGTAAGGGAGAGAGTGCAAACGCATTTTATAGAGTTTGGGGTATCGGTTGATGTAGGAATTGTTAAAATAAGGGGAATATCTAAAACATTTCCTCGCCCTCCATTTCATCGCACCTTTTTTTTTGTTTTCCACTCTTGCCACCACCTGCAAATGCACACACCACCACACTTTATCCACCCGCTGACTGGCTGACCATTAACCGACGGAAAGGCTAGCCATTGACTGAATGACTCGAATATCTCGGTTTTTCCGGTTTTTCCGGTTTTCTCTGTTTTCTCGGTTTTCTCGGTTTTCTCGGTTTAGCCGGTTTAGCCGGTTTAGCCGGTTTAGCCGGTTTAAGGCGTAAGCCAGCGAAGCAGCCTGTTTAGCCTGTTTAGCTTGTTTAGCCTGTTTAGCTGAAGCGAAGCCAGCGAGTGAAACGGAGCAATTCCCGGCAATCCTCGAAATATTGGATATCTCACGCCGTCGGTTTTTCTGGTTGGCGGGTTGGCTGATTGGCGGGGTGAACGAGCAAAAGCAGCGGATCACAGCGAATCGTGGAGAACCGGGAGCAAAAGAAAAAAAAGAAGGAAAAGGAAAAAAAAACAAACCAACAAAAACAAAAAAACGCGGTGTTATTTTAACAATTCCTACATCAACCGATACCCCAAACTCTATAAAATGCGTTTGCACTCTCTCCCTTACTCTCTACTCGCTAGGTGCAACTGCAAAAACATCCGCAACCCATCACATGCAACAAATACTAAAAACTTTAAAAATTGAATTTTTTTTTTCTTGCAATATTAAAAAGATAGAGATTTAAAAATGGAAGGAATTAATGAAATCAACAACGAAGAATATATAGATTTGACGGGAGAAATTGAGGATATGAAAGAATACCAAAAAAAGATGCAAACAGAAGAAGCTAAAGAATGGGGACGAAAACAACATTTAAAATATATTGAAAGAAAAGAAAAATTAGAAGAACAAAAAAAGAGAAAAAACAAAGAAAAATATATTGTTAAAAAAGTTATGAAATTTATACATGTGGATTTTATGAATGGAAAACACAACCCAGACCCTTGTATAATATACAACAAAGAAGAAGAAGAAAAATTTAAAGATATTATTAAGGATGGGCTTAATTATCATATGGATTTAGTTTTAATACATATAGACAAACAAAACAAAAAGGTATTAATAACTTTTAATGATTTTGCAGAAGGTGAAAGAAAAAATCATAGATTTTATAACAATATAGAAGAAGCAAGAATACGTGCAGTTGAACAAATACTAAATGAAGATGAAGAAGAAAATGGGGTTTTAAGTTTTAAAAAGACTTTTAAAACTTTTACATTCAGTGAATTAAAATATTATTAAAATGTATATATATTATCATATATATATACATTATGATTTTAATATCAAAGGCTCTCCGTTTTCTAAATATTTTTCTTGAAACTCTAGTATTACATCATCTAAACAACGAAGAAAAAATGACTGTAATTTCCAAGGTTCCATATTTTTAAAATCTTCTGTTTTTATCTGTTCTTCTAAAATTTTTTTATACTGATCATGTATTAGACGTTCTACTCTCGATTTAAAAAGTTTAAAAACTGTTTCGTTAATTCTTTCCCGTTGTTCTTTTTGTTTTAAAAATTTATTTAATCCATTAATATTTCCACACATACAGAGTAAAAAATTTTCTTTTTCTCTCTCTAATTGCCACTTTCTGTTTTTTTCTTTTTCTTCCGCCTCCTTCTCTCTTTTTTCTTGTTCTATTTCCTCTACTGTCTTTTCTGTTTTAACTTCTATCTTTTCTTTTTTTCTTCCCATTTTAAATACTATTTTCGCGCTTAATTAATTTAAAACTACGGGCTGCCCGCCTATTAAAAGATTAGTCCCAAAGCTTGCTATACTATGAATCAAACAAGTATTAAACAACGCTCTGACTTCATCCTCTGGCATTTCATAAATATTTTTTCTTTCTAGGTTTAACCTATACTGCGTGCTTCCATTTTCTACAAGATTAAAAATATCTTTGCTGAACTGTTCATATACTTTCTTTTTTAAAGCTTCTACGGCTCGAACAATTACCGCTCTTTGCATCAATTCCTCCTTTTCCTTGAATATCTCCTTTAAAAACTCATCTCCTATAATATCAACTTCTAACGTTTTAACTGCCATATTTTTTTAAAAAATATTTTTTCTTAAAATATTTTTTTTTAATTTTCTTCATCTTCCTCATCTGAGAAGTAACCAATGGGAACCGTATTAATTCCATCTTCTAAAACATGTCTCACATCTTGTAATGGATTCAATGCTATCTTCTCAAACTTTTCCGTATACACTTGATGACTTGAACTTTTAAATCCTAAAAATTTTACATGTTTCTCCTCTTGTTCAAATATACATTTTAAGTAATCCTCAAACTCTATATCTTTGTTAATACAACAATCAACGACACCTTTAATTTTTAAGTTTTCTTTTAGCTCCCCCTTGTCTTCCACTCTATAGGCATACGACTTAGCACAGGTGCCGGCATAATCTTTTATTGGTTTTCCCTTTGTTTCATCTTTAAAAAATCCCAGTTTGTTCTTGCTTTCCATTGAATGAAGCGGGTGATTTTCCGGATATTTCCATGTATCAAAACACACATTAACGTCTTCTTTCATCTCTTCATAAATATCTTCACTCTGTATATCTAAAATGAAGCTGTCCGTATCAGTATATAGCAGTTTTACACGATCTCCAAATTTAGGTTTAAGATAGTCATAAAACAACTGATACATTTTTAATTTTGCTAACTCTAAAACACAAAACCCGATATATATAGGTTTGTTAGCTCTAACCACGGTTTTCTTTTTTGTGACACTCACCAAATCTTCACTAAATATTTTAAACCCTGTATACTCCGGACTTTTTAAAAGTTTCTCGGCTCTTTGTTCTGTATTGACTATTACAACATTTGAACGTTTTTCCGGGTTCTCTATTGTCTTTCCATATATAGCATTAATTGAAAGTTTAAAAAAATTCTGTTTAGATGTCTCTTTTACCTCTCCTCGTTTCTTTGTATTGTTTGTAATGTATGGTTCAAGCCATTTAGACACTTTTAAAACATATCCCCGGTGTATCTTTGTAATCTTTACTCCAAGCTTTACATAATACTTTAACAGTTCCCCATACACTAAATATTCTTTTTTGTTTCTTAAATTTGTTACGAGCTTCTGAACTCCGTTAATTGTCAAATGTTCCGGGCAAGGTGGATAATCTTTAAAATATTCTTTCTTGTCTCTCGGTATCTCTAAATCACACACTACGACACACGGGAATTTTTGCCATTTGTTTAATTCATCTTTTCTAAGTTTCCTCTCTACCTCATACGGCAACTCTTCACCCATGGCATCCCCGTAAAGGCTGTTCATATCAATGTAAAATATGAAGTTACTTGGTTTGTTTGGGTCATAATCACTTAAATACTTGTTATTGGCTGAAGCATGCCTACAGACACACATAGTAACACCCCCTCTAATTCCATTTTTAAAGTCATCATAAGTATCACGGTCAGTAATGAGTGAAATTTTCTGTTCTGTGAATTTTAACATATTCATCCAAGACGCTCCAGGTAAAGTATAGCCGTATACTATAGGATCTAATCCGTAGGTTTCAAAGTTAAGTTTTCTGAAGTTCTCCACTACATCAACCAATAAAAAAACATCTAACTCACAATATTTAAGTTGGTAGTCATTCATTGTTTGACAATTAAAAACATTCCAAGCTTTTAAAGCGTGTTGGTAGTCTTCCTCGGTTATCCCTTCTTTTTTAAGTGAAGAGTAAAAATTATGTATAGGGGGTAGCCTGGTATATTTTGTTTTTTCAATTCCATCCATCCATTCATACGGGTAGACACCTTTACTTGTTAACACATCCAACGACACACCGGGGAAAGCTGAAGTTGTATATTTAAAGTTCTCTTTGTCTTTTGGTGTATCATTTACAAGTTGAGACAAAGCGGAAGACAAAAATTTAAAACTATCTAAAAATCGTACTTCGTGTTGTTTGTTGCTAATGAAGCAATACTTACTAAAAGATATATATTTTTCTTCATTTGATGGTAACACTGAGAGATGACCGGGATACGAGGCAAGTTTTAAAATGCAAAGGTGGGCATCATATCCACTTAAATTATGACAAAGAACAGGGGTTAATTTTGAAGCTTGCCCCATGTTTAAAAATGTTTCGTTGGCGTTTGTTATCACTTCCATTAATTTTTTAACAAAGATTCCCGCGATATCCTCCCCTTTCCTTTGTATGACATATGAAACCTTGTGACTTTTATAAATTTTTTCGTCACTTGAGACAACAACAAAACAAAAGCCGCTGGGTTCGTGTTTTTGTGTTTTGTTTCCTTCTTCATCTTTAAACGGAATTAAAAAACTTTCAAAGTCAAAGTATACCGTAATGTTTGGCGGGTTGTCTGGTTTTTCTTTGAATTGTATGAATCTCTCCTCGGAGTCTTCTTCAGGTAGTTGTATGAGTGTAGCATCTGAACAATTTTTTAAATGATTGTTTAATACATCTTCATCTTTAAAACATCTTTGACATTGATAACAAAAGTGTAAACGTCCATGATGACGTGAAAGTTGAGAAGAAAGAAGGCGGGATATATCACCTACAAGATAGAAATGTTCTTCATGTAGCAGTAAATATATTTTTTCTTTTCCCCATTTTTTCCTTCCACTTCCTCCGTCAAATATCACGGGTGTCCGTTTATTGGCACCGTCTACTCCGTAAACTATTAAATGAATATTTGGGTTTTGATTTTGGAACAGTTCGAGATCATTAGCTGAAGTTGGAAAGTTGACATCTGAAAAGTTGGCGTATTTGTTTGGTTCTTCTTTTTGTATCTTTCTTAATTCCTTGGTAACTCTTCCTTTGTCATTTTTTATTGGGTTGAAGTGTCGAAGTATACACCAATAAAAACATTTGTCATCCCCCGAAATTATACATATCAACGCGTGTTTTGATGCTAACCAATGAGGGAGTTTATTGTTTCCACATCCCCCTCTGAATGGGTTGTATTTTCCGTAGTTGATACTTACACCATCAAAATTTAAAAAAGTCCAACCGCTACCCTCAAAGTCTTGCTTGTAAAAACTATTTAATACTTCTTGTATCATAGTATTAATTAATTGTTGTTTATTGTTTAGTAGAGTGACAACATGAGGGGAAGAGTTAAAAAAGAATTTTTTTGTTTGTTCGTTGTTTGTCATCTTGGCACATACCGAAAGTATAGCTTTGTATCCCACATTTTTACTTAAAGACAAACTGGCAGAAGGTTTAAACTTTGAAATGTATGTTTCAATATTTACACTTGTTGAAAATTGGGGAACCTCTAAAAATGTTTGTTTGAAATATCCATTTAATGATGTATTACCTACCGTTGTTTTTGCTTTCACGATATTGTTTAAACTTCTTGATGTACCAATTGAAGGAGTAGGATCCGATGTTTTAACCATTTTCACCACCCCGTTTTTAATCACATATTTAAAATTCTGCGCCATAATTTTAATTAAGTAATTTTTATTTAATTAAAAAACAAAGAATGCCAAAAAATCAAAACGTTGATACAAAAAAGAAGAATTCAGAGATTAACACTACTCCCCCAACTCCTGCTCCTTCTCCTACTCCTTCTATAGTTTACACTCTCGGCCCAGAGAATGCAATTAAAGGTGAGAAGAAGACAGAAAAAATATTTTTCAGTGATATCCGACACAATGGAAAGACTGGGATATATACAAATATTGTAAGTAAGACTCCAGAAGGTAAACCAACACTTCTAACTTTTGGACAAAACAAGTATATTAATATTGAGCTATCTGATATGTTTGATCAGTTTTTAACTGGAATGTATCAAAGGTTCGACCCTGAATATATTGATTTGATTAATGACTCCTACCAACTAGAAGGAGTTTTTCAATCATACGTAACAAATGGATATGTAAAATGTAAGATAGACCTTGAAAAGTTTAATAGTTCTTTCTTCTCTACTGTTGTACATGAGGGAGGAATTAAAAGTATACGACCACTTCAAAATATCGATTTCTTGTATGACCGGATTACTTCGGGTGTCTATACTTTGAAGGTTACCGGTTTATGGAGAAAGGAAAGCCTCGTTAATGGAAGGCTTCAAACAACACATAGTGGCTTGAGTATCAAGGTTATCAAAGTTCTAGTTAATGGATATTCAAACAGTGAAACAGAAGATCAAGAATATGAAAGTTTACAACTTTCACAACTTCAAGAAGATAGTATAGCTTTAGCAGAGTGAGATGTTTAAAAATGTATGTAGCTCTCGTCATCCATGGTATATTTTCCCGTTGTGTGCTTTGTCTGTTTGTATTTTATAAATTTTTAAATATTTTTGAAAATATTTAAAAAAATCTATACTATTAAAAAAGGGAGGGTTTAAACCGTTTTTTTGGTTTAATATCTTTCGGATGGGTTGGGATTTTAACACTGCTTGAGTTCATTTCTTTCCATTTGACGATTTCTATATTTTTATAGATATATTTTATCAGAACACCGATAAAATATATATTTCATTTTTCATTGTTTAATAGTTCTGAAAATTTTGTTCTGGTTCATATATCGGAACGTAAAACCTCCCGAATCCATGCCTATATTTTCCTTGGTCTCTAGGACTTGACCTATCAATTACAGCGAAACTAAACGGTTCAGCCCAACATGTATACAAGAAATTTTTAAATTCTTCCAGTGTCATATCTCTGCTTGCATAGTCTGTATATATATTCATAATATCCCTATCTGGTAAATCAAACAAAATTATAAAATTTGAGTTTCCACGTATTGTATGACGAGGCAAACTAAAAAAAGATTGAGACAAGTAAAAACAGTCCGTATTACTATGTCTTCCTCTTGTATAGTATTTTTCAGGTACGTCTTGTTTTTCCTTTAACAAGTCATCAAAAATCATTAAATTTTTGTTTGTATTACTCAAATCACGAGGATCTGGAACCTGGTCATCCTCTTCATTAAAACAAGGGGTAACCACGGTTCCCTTCTTTTTCTTTTTTTGTTGATCTTTAGCTTCTTCTATTACATCCTTACGTGAAATTTCACGGTTTTCTATTTCCTGCATATTCTCAAATATCCCATCAACTGTTTCTTTAAAAAGTCCATTTTCTAATGCTTCCCTTAATAGTATATATTCCGGTTGTTGTTTCATTGATTTTCCAAATATATATAGATGGTCATAATCTAACCAACCAGGACGAAGAAGAAGATTTAAAAGTGTTGTAGTCTTACCACATCCACTTTCTCCTATAATCAAACCTCTGATACTCCGAGGTAACATTTGGTTGTTCTTTCTTTTTGTCTTGTTCAAGTTACAGCTGTAATTTTTAACTTCCATAATTATTAATTTCTTAATTTAGAAAAATTAAAACTAAATTAAAAAATTTTTTTTAATTTTCTTGTTCTTGTTCTTGTTCTTGTTCTACTTCAAGCTTTCCCTTGGTATCTATTAGATGATCAAGGCACATTATAGCATCTCCCATTTCACACTTCAATTCATGCCAATCTTGACTAAATACTGGGTAATATTCTCTTTCTGTCAATGTTTTAATATATGATACATAAACCTTCATTTTTCTTAGTATCTCTTCGCAATCATTTACAGCTTCTTCTATGATTACTACATCTTCTTCTTCGTCATTCATCATATCAAACAAATCATTAACATCAAGTGCGGTACTCTCAAGTAATTGCTCATAATGTTTAAAATCATCCTCTACTTCTTCTTTAAATGCGTTAATATTTCTATTTTTTCTTTCCATTTTTAATATTTCTTTTTTACTTAAAACATTTAATTTTTTTTTTAAAACGAGACATTATGACTATGATTTATTGTGTAAAGTGTCGAAAAAAGACAGATACAACGAATGAAACACAGACAACAATGAAAAATGGACGGCCTGCTCTCAGGGGTAAGTGTTCAATATGTGGAACACAAAAGACCCAGTTTTTACCGGGGTCAGGTGGTGGAAGTAAAAAAAAAAAGGGCCGGGGTATCGTTAACAAAATTATAGAATCGGTCCCCGTTGAAATGCACCTCCCAGGTTACAACTTCTGCGGTCCAGGTACAAAACTTAACAAACGATTAAATCCAGATTTAACACCTAAGAAAAACAGTAAACCTATAAACCGAGTTGATGAGGCATGTATGAGACATGATATTTTTTATAGAAAAAATCCAGATACGAAGACACGAAATATAGGAGACGGTCACCTTTTAAATGAGATTAAAGGAATACACAACCCCACTTTATCAGAAAGATTTGCGAGAAATGTGATAACTCCGGCTATATCATTAAAAAAACGTTTTGGTATGGGGTTAAATGATGAAGTTAGCGGAGCAAGTAAAAAAAAAAGTTGCTCCTAGAAGAGGATGTTTCACTGTCTAAAGAATTACATAGGCCAGTTTTACGTCAATATCCAACGCTTAGGGTAACCGTTAAAAATATTGATGATACATGGGCGACTGATTTAATGTTCATGCCAAAAAAGATTAAAGCAGGTGAGGCAAAAGGACAGGAGGAAATAGACGCCCGACTATCTGAAAAATTCGGCGGACCAAGAAAAACGGCCAGTGAAAAACAGAAAGAAAATTTAAACATCTTTTTAGTTGCTCTCGATGTTTTTAGTAGATATGGTTGGATACGTCAAATTCCCAATAAACAAGCTGTTACTATAGCCAGGGCATTCGAGGATATTTTTAAAGAAACAGACAGAAAGCCTAAAAAATTATGGAGTGATAGAGGGGGTGAGTTTACCGGTTTGTTAGAAAAAGAAGAATGCCCCGATGATTTAAGTTGTCCCATTTGTGGGAAATGTACTAAAAGTAAAAATGGTTTGATGCAACATTTAAAACATCATGAGAAAAATCCACATATGGCACCAAAAACAAAATTAAAAGGTGATGTTGAAATATATCATACTGAAGGAAAGGACAAAGTGTCATTAATAGAAAGATGGATTAAGACTATTAAAGACAGAATAGGGAGATGGATGACAGACAACGAAACAACAGAGTATTTACCTCATTTACAGGATATAGTGGAAGATTACAACAATACACCACATAGAAATTTTAAAGATCAGTATACACCAACACAAGCGAGTAAAAAAGAGAATGAGGAAAAGATTTATAAAAAATTTTATGAAAATGCTAAACCGCGGAAGTTTAGAAAAAATGACAACATCACCCAGAAAATCATATTAGACAAGGGTGACCTGGTCAGAGTAGCAAAAGTTAAACCTAAACAAGATAGTTATGCAAAAGGTTCGATTCCTAAATGGTCTAATGAATTGTATAAAATTCGTGAAATTAAAAATACAAATCCTATAACTTACCATTTAAAAGATGCTAATGATTATGATATTATAGGAACGTTTTATAGACAAGAATTACAAAAATCACGTTTCAATATGGAAGAATGGATGGGATTTGATAAACCCAGAAGAAAAATAGATGTAAGGTTGGGGATGGAAGCGGTGAAAGAAGAAAAAGTAAGACAAAGTGAGAAGAAAAAAAGACAACGAGAAAGGGAGAGACAAGAGAAAGAAGCAATGAAAGCACAAGAAGAACCGAAACCAAAACAAACACCTAAACCTCAACCAACACCTAAACCTCAACCTTCAACTAGTAAACAAGAAGAAGAAAAACATATATGCGAACACTGCGGGAAGTCTTTTTCATCAAAGAAAAACGTAACCAGACACCAAAAAGGAAGCTGCCCCGTTTTAAAAGGTGAACTAACAAAAGAACAAGCAATGGCACAAGCTGAGAAAAAAACAGACTTTCAATGTGAACACTGCGGGGCGTATTTCTCATCAAAGAAACACTTGACAAGACACCAAAAAGAACACTGCCCCGTTTTAAAAAAACAACAATCAGCCGGTAGTTTAGAGTTTAGCAATACTGTAAAATCACTCCCTATTAAATCATTAACTAACTTTGAGTTAGAAGATATATGCAAACGTCTCAAAGGTTGGCGCGGTGTATATTCGCGTGATGATTTACCCCTTCACCCTCAAATGTATGAATGTGGAATTTTAAATCTTGATGATACGGAAGGCCCAGGAACACACTGGACGGCTTGGCATCGTAACAAAAAACATAAATTCTATTTTGACAGTTATGGTTTGCCTCCTCCCCTTGAGTTTCAGGAATATATGAAAAGTCCGATTTTGTATTCATCTGATCAAATACAAGATCCAAAGACTGTAATATGTGGTCATCTTTGCATTCACGTCTTACAAAAATTAAACAAGGGTTACCACATTCAACCAGTAGTAAATCATTTAATGACTTTAAAAGAAAAAGGATTACTATAAAATGTCATATAGTAGAGTTTCAAAATTTGGAGATCCAAGAAAAAAAGAAAGTAGTGAAGAGGGAGGGGTCGCCCTTCCTTTCATTGTTAAAAACTTTTTAAAACTTGATGGAGGTGAATTATCCGGTAATCTTGACTTAGGAGGAAATTTTATAAAAAATCTTCCTGATCCTGTTGATGGACAAGACGCCGTAACAAAAAATTATGTAGACAGTAGCCAGGGTCATTCGTTTTTTAGAAGAATACCTGGACAGGGTTACGCCGCTGTTAAAGATTTAGACATGAATGAAAACAGACTGCTAAACGTTGGGATGCCCGTTGACAATCGTGAAGTATCCAATAAGCTATATACTGACATTACGGCTAACGATGTAAAACAAAGTTTAGAAGCTCACAATCCATTCTATCTCAACACTGATAAACACAAAGCAAGGGGAAACATTGACATGTTAAATTTTAAAGTCGAAGGCTTGCCGTTTCCTGTAGAAGACAAGGACGCCGCTAATAAAATATATGTTGACAGGTTAACGGAGGACAGAAGGAGAAGATTAGAGGCAAACAATCCCTTCAGTTTTGACAATGGAGAATTTCAAGCAAAGAACAAGATAGATATGAAGGGGTTTAAAATAGAAAATGTCGGGTTTCCTGATTTACCGGAAGACGTGGCAACCGTGGGATATGTGGATGAAGCTAATGTTTGGGAACGAAAAAATGGGGGATTCGTTGCTAAAGATCATATATATTTGGGGAAGAAGAAACTGGGAGGGTTGAAACAACCAACGGGAGATGGAGAAGCAACGAATAAAAAGTACGTGGATGAAGAGTTAAAGAAAGTAGCGGATGAAGCGTTAAAGGCTATAGATGAAAAAACGGCTAATCTTCAACCTGCAGCAGCTGGAGTTGATCCCGCTGAGTTAGACAGAATTAAAACAGAACTTGAGAAAAACCAACCGTTTAATACAAGAAATCAAAGAACTTTTAATGCTAGGGGGAATATCAACATGAAACAGAAGACATTACGAAATATCCCCGATCCTGTAGAACTTACCGATGCGGTGCCTCTTGGTTTTGTAAATGAGATGAAGGAGTTTTTTGAAGATCGAATTAAAGAAGTAGAAGATGAAGCAAAGGAAGCGAAAGCATCAGCTGATAGAGTTGCAAGATTACAACCAGGAGGAGGAGCTGGAAATGGAAACACTGCCGATTTTGGAGATATGAAAGGTAAGAAATTAATTAATGTAGGAGATCCAGAAAATCCAGGAGATGGAGCTAATCGGAAGTATGTAGACCAAAAAACACCGTTTACTAAAACAAACGGATACTATACATCAACACATGGGATTAATATGGATTCAAAGAAAATTACAAATTTGGGAGAACCAACAGGTGAGGGAGATGCTAGCAATAAAAAATATGTAGATGATAGTATTAATAATATAGATACTGGGTTGTTAAGAAGGAATGGGGGATTTTTGGCAATTGATGCTATAGATATGAATAGTAATAGAATTAAAAATATAGGAGCTCCTGTAGCTTATGATGATGTGGTAAGTAAGAAATATGTAGATGAAAAAGTTAAAAAGGGGAAAGATCAAGCAAAAGATCAAGTAAAAATATTTAATAAAGAGATAGAACAGCTTAAAGCGGAGGATGGAAAAAGGAAAACGGAAACGGACAGGGTGCGGGTGTTGATAAATGAAGTAGAAGGGAAAGTAGAAGAGGAAAAGGAAGAAATTAAAAAATATGTAGATGAAGAAACAGCAAAAATTTTACCAAAAGAAAGAATTTATAAATTTTTAGGTACCAGTATAATTTTGATAAGAGGAGAGGCAAAAGGTCCAATTATAGGAAAAGTTGAAGTTGGAAATTCAAACAGACGACGTCCTTCTCCTGATGCGCCTGGGGGATTTGTTGCCTTAGATGCTAATGGGGAAATTATTCAACCTACTATAATATATTTTGGAAAATATGATGGTTTTGGTCGTGAATATATACATCCTCCGAGGTTTTTAATTCCTACTTCTTTTTCAATTAATAAATTTGGAATTTTATTTGAAGGAGAAAGTTCAAGAGAAACTTTTGAATTTGAAGTGAGTTTTGTAGAAGGTGGTGTTTTAAATAGAATTTCACAATTCGAGTATACTACTCAATCTATAGAAAGAGGAGATTTAGTTTGTGAAACTGTTCCATTAGTTGAAACTTTACATTTACAAAATTGTAACACAATAGCTTTAACTTTTTTTTCTTCTCATCCAAATGTAGCAAGATTTTTTATAACTTTAGTTTGTCTTTTACATATACCTGACTTTAATGAACAATGGTTACCCGAGGGCTTCAACATTGTTTAAACATACATACAATAATATCTAACCTTTCTATAGGTTACATATTATACAATATTTTTAATCTTCCTTTGTCTCCTCTATAACACTATAAAAATTATACCTCTTTAACATTTCATCTTGTAACATCCTCACCGCATCATCTATTAAATGCCTTCTTGGTCCCCTCTTCTCATCCCCATCTTCTACAATAAAATACACTTCAACATCTGGAAAATAGAAATGATCTAAAATTTTAAAAAGTTTTTCTGTCTTTTCTAATAGTTGTGTCTCACTCTCATCAAACAAGAAAACGTCATCATACCGGTGTATATATTGATTTTGTACAACCAAACATTTAACAACCATTTTAAACGTTTCTTTTTCTTCCTTCCTCTTGCTCCATTCATACATAAAAAACGACTTAATCCTTTCTTGGTATTGCTCGGCACACTCATACGTGACAGAGGGGCAAGTCCTGAACCTATACTTTAATTGTGTGTATTGGTCACCGTCTTCGTTTTCTTCTTTCTTTGAATGTATGAATTTGTTTTCCATAATACTTAAAAGTTCAGTTTTCATATTTTATTAAAAAATTTTTCTTTTAACACTATTTTTAGTTCTACATTTTGGACATTTAGAGTTTTCAATCATCTCATCACATTCATCACATATACACAGATGACCACAAATACAAAAAAGAATATTTGGTTTGTTTTTTAAACATATCACACACTCTTCATCTTTAAATACTGAATTTCCGTTTTCATCCAAAGGTTTAGTGTTTAACTTTTTTAATAATTTTTTATTTTCTGTTTCTAAAATTAAATTTCCGGTTTGTATTTTTTCATTTTCTATTTTTAATTTATCATTTTCTCTTTGTAAATTATTAATGCGTGTTTCAACTATTTTATGTGATTCAATTAATGCATCTACTCTTTTATTAGCTTCAAAATATCGTTCTTGTAGTTCAAGATAATCATTAATTAATTTTAAATATTTTTTTGGAATTTCACTAAATGCTTCACACATCTCTGAATCCGATAAATCAACATCAAATTCTAATTCTTCTAACACATATATATTTTCATTTCTTTCCGTTTGTGTTAACGTTTCCATTTTTATTAATGCAATATTTTTTTTAAAATACAATCAAATTTTTTTTAATATTTTAGTTAATTTTTTGTTTTAATAAATATGACATCTATACAGATAATATTGAGTGACAAGAAAACAGAGTTTACAACACATTTTAACCCTACAATAAGACTTAAAAAACAGTGTGAAATTGCACTCGTTAATCTTGAGACATATTACAGCATCCCAAACATTAAACCCGGTTTTAATTCTTTCAGGTTGATAAATGTAAACAACAAACAAATACATACGATAACCTTGGATATTGGGTCGTATGGCTTGGAGGATATCAACAAAGCAATACAACAAAAATTAAATTTTTTGGGTTTGATTGATGCTAATGATCAGTATCCAGTCGATATTTCAGCAAACTATAACACATTAAAAGCATTAATGGAAATACAGCCAGGGTATGAAGTGGATTTTAGTGAAAATTCATTAAATCGTGTTTTAGGCTTTAGTCCTATAAAATACATAGGAGAAGAAAAAAAAATACATGTTAGCGAAAATGTAGTAAATATTTTAAATGTGAATAGTATACTTGTAAACCTTAATATATGCTCTGGTTCATATGTAAAAGGACAAATGGGAACAACTGTACATACATTTTTTCCAAATGTAAACCCCGGATACAAGATTATAGAACGTCCACCTTTCCCAGTTTACACACCTGTAATAATGAATGATATACACAGTATTAAAGCTACTCTCACCGATCAAGACGGGGAATTAATCAATCTGAGGGGTGAAAATTTAACTATGCGTTTTCATATTAGGGATATTAAAAACACATTAAAAAAATGATGGATGAAGAAAGAATGAAAAAAGAAATAGAAGGAGAAAAAAAAGAAAAAGAAGAAATGGAAAAATTAAAAAAACTACATGAAGAAAGAAGGAAAAGAGATAGAGAAAGACATAGAAAAGAAAGAAAGGAAATATTAAAAAGAATGAAAGATGAAATTTCAACAAATAAAAAAGAAAAAGAAGAAATCGATAAATTAAAAGAACTATATATAGAAGCACAAACAGTAAAAGAGGCACAAAAGATAAAAAAGGAAATATTAGAAAGTATAAAAAAAATGGAATTTAAAACATATCCATTTTTTAATGAAGAATGTAACCCTCTCATAAAAGCAATAAATGAAAAAAGAAGAGAAACACAAAATAGAAAACAAAGGGAAAGAAGGGAAAAACAAGAAGAAGAAAAAAGAAGAATTGAAGAAGCAAAAACAAAAGAAGAAAAAGAACACGACAGAAGAGTGAAAGAAATAGATGATAAATACGCACCTCAAATTACAGCAATAGATCGCAAATATCCAGGTGAACCGAAAAAAGAATCGTTTACAAATCATTCTAGAGGAAGAGGAAAAAATAGAGAGAAAGCACCAATACTTAAACTTTGGGCTTCGGAAAAAGAAGAAGAATGGAACAGATGGAAAAAAGAAAAGTTACAACTTGGATTATAGTTTTTTTAATTAAACGTTTAAAACATATTAAAAAACTATGACTAAAACGACATATATTAAAGCAAATATTGATCTTTCTGAAAGTCAGAAACAAAAAATATCTTCTGCTCATAAGAACAAAACAAAGGTAACAATAAACTTAAATCCTGAAGATGTTGATGGAAGTGATACATTCTATTTTACAAAAAGCCAAGTTAACAGAATGAACAAGGCTTTTAACAAAGGACACGGTGTAAATATTAATCTTTCAAAAGTACAGATTAGATACAACGCCAAACACGGGGGATTGCTTCCACTTTTAGCTGGTTTGGCTGGGGCTTCCGCTCTTCCTGCTATCTTTGGAAGAGGACAAGAAGGCGGATTTTTGGGTGGAATTGCAAAAACGGCACTTAAATTTGCTAAACCTCTCGCTAAGCCTCTTTTAAAAAATGTAGTAAAACCATTAGCAAAGGGAGCTCTAGGTTCAGCCGGCGCACACATTGCAGACTCTATCCTTGGTAATGGGTTGTATTTGGTTAAACGAGGACATGGGTTAAAGTTGGAAACTGACGGAAGCGGTTTGTATTTGCTTCCTACTGCTGGTATAGTCCAAGCATTGAGAAAAATGAAACTTAAAGGAAACGGTCTATATCTTGTACAAGATGGCCAAGTACAACACGGAGGATTTTTACCGGGTATTCTACCGGGTGCCATTAAAGGAATCGTTGATTTAATAGCATAAAATATATATTAAAATGACACAACCTAAAACGATTTATTGGAAACCTGAAGAAGGTTTAAAATATCCTTCATTGAAAAAGTCGGGGACTTGTTGGTTGATATACACTCAACAAACTTTAAAACTCGAGGCATTGGAAAAAAAGACAATCGGGTTAAACTTTGGATATATGTTTTCTGATGGCTTGATTTTGACGTTCGCCACTGATGCTATAAAACAAAGTCTAGAATTTAAAACTCCTTTTCATTATGAGAAGAAGACAGACAACATTAAAACGGTGTTGTATAACTTTTCTAAAAATCCCGTGGTGATCCCTGAATGTACGCCGTTTTGTTTTGTGAAATATATTAAAGTTTAAACAATAAAAAACCATTAAAAAAATGACAGAGCTTAAAGATGATAACAGACAAAGCGGGATTTATCCTAGTATTGTCGGACCTGATCCAACTGCTCCCGTTGCGATCATTGAAATGCAAGACTCGGGGCAGAGTTTCAGATTAACTAAAATTTCAGATGTTCAGAAGTTCCTAGAGGAGGAGATCAGAGACAGGGGAAGACTTGAAAAGAAATTTTTAAAATATTCTAATGTAGGTGATGGAATAGAGGCGGGGCTAGGTATCGCTACTTTAGGGCTGGGAGCCGGTGGCGTTGCGCTACTCTCAACAATTGTAGCAATTCCGGTAACAATAGCATTAGAGGCCTGTGCTTTAGTTTCAGGTTTGGCTGCTGTATCACTTAAATTTTTTACAAGAAGAACCAGAACGAAGGCAGAGAAACACGGAGAAATAAAACACTTAGCGACTTCAAAGCTGAATACGGTAAATTCTCACATATCACACGCTATAAATGATAATAAAATTTCACACGAAGAGTTCGCGTTAATTATGGAAGAATTGGAGAAGTATAAGGAGTTAAAAAATGAAGTAAGAACCAAGACAAACAAGAAGAAGAAGGAACAAGAAAAAAACGATTTGATAGAGAGGGGAAAGAGGGAAGCACGGGAAGAGTTCCGCCGATTGGTGGAAAGAAACCAGCCAGCGCCTCACACTTTCTAAAATTAAAAGTTCCTAAATTTTCTTTTAGATGTTCTTGTGTATGTAGTAATATGGGAGAAATAGAAAAAAATACAATCTTTGAGATGATATAAAAAATAAAATGTATTAAGTAATTTCTTAATATATTTTAAGTATCATTAAACCTTAAAAAAATGTCGTTCTATACAATACAAAGCCCAGGAAACAGAAGCGAAGAAGTTAAAAAATATCTTGAGTTAAAAAGATATTTAAGAGCCAAGGACAGCGCGGAAAAAACAGGGGACTATACGAGATTAGAAGAAATAAGTAAATATTTTAAGCCTGTTACTCAACCTTTACAAGAAATTAAAAAAGATGTTAAAACTCTTCCTTCAGAGCTTATAAAAGCTTTACCGGCTAACATTTCAACCAAAACAACAACAACCAAACCACAGCGAATAATTGAGGGGTTTGATGTATCAAAAATTAAAACTATTGAAACACAAGATACAAAGGAAGGGTTTGAAGTTAGAATAGGAGGGGTTCCTTTAAAAATCGGTAATGAAGATGTTGAATACAGAGGGGTTAAATACAAGAAAACACCAGAATTATTAAAACTGCTTTTTTCTCATGATCCACCAACTGATTTAAAAGTTAGATCTCCGGAATCATGGGATGATTACAAGGAAATTATGAGGGAAAGCAATACTTTAGTGATTCCCGGAGCAAAACCTGGAACGTTTAAATACAACAACAAAATTAAATCAACAGGGGCAAGATGGAAGTATATTGTAAAACCTATAGCAGATGAAATTAAACAAGATTTACAAAAAGGAACCGGTCTTAAATCTTCCTCTCCTTCTGCCGTTTTTCTTTCATCAAATCCGGTAACCCTTGCCGATCGTCTCGAGTTACTATGTGCAGCAGCTAAAGCTGGAAATACAGGAGTGAGGAATGAGATGGTGGAGATATGTAAAGAATTAGTAAGAATGGGTGCCATGAATAGACAGCAAAAAACTCAGATATTAAAGAATTACAACTCTTCTTAAAAACATCATGTATATCAGAAGAATGGCAATAGTTCCAAGGTATGTAAAAGGTGGTTCAAACATCTTTACAGATGCCTATAAAAAGATTAGGAGGCTATTTAAAAGACATGGACCAAAGGCTTTAAAATTTGCCAAACAAGAAGGTTTAAAATTTGCAAAGAAACACGGACCGGCTCTAATGCAAAAAGGAGGAGATAAACTTTTAAAAATGGCCATGGGTAAGATTTCAAACTTAGCGGGAGGAAATATTATCCCCGTTATGAAGCCGAGTATTAAATCGGGTCGAGGTATAAAATATGTTTAAGAGTTAAACAATAAAAACATATTAAAAATGACAAGTTCAAACATTTTAGATTGGAGTGAAGAGGTGCCACTAGATGAGGGAATCGAAGAATATGAATTTAGAAGATATCCACCCAATGCCGGGGGTGTCGCTATGTTAAACCAACCCGGACAAATTCGTTTTAGTATTGAAAGCGGGGATATTTTTGTACACCCTCACCGTTCATATATTCAATTTGAAGGAAGAGTAACAAAAGATGACGGTTCAACATATGATAATTCTGATATGGTAACATTAGCAAACAATGGCTTAATGTATCTTTTTAATCAGGTACGTTATGAAATGGGAGGCCGTGAAATTGAAACCCTACTTTTTCCAGGACAAGCTACGACAATGCTGGGGTTGTTGGAGTATACCGAAGATTTCAGCAGATCGCGAGGGTTGGCTCAAGGATGGGCAAAGGATGAAAAGGATTACACAGATACAGGAAATATTATTGTACAAGCAGGAGCGGGTAACTTGGGTTTTAAGAGAAGGCAGCAGTATTTATTGTCAGGATATGAGGCTGAAGCAGAAAAGGGATATTTTACAATAAATGTTCCTTTGTCTCATATTTTCGGATTTTGTAAAGATTACGATAAGATCATATACGGCATAAAGCACGAGTTGTTTTTAACAAGAAAAGATGACGACCAACCAATATACAGAGTTGGGACAGCTGGCGTGGGGAAACTAACACTGAATAATATGTATTGGTTTGTTCCAATAATCAAACCTTCAATATCAAATTTAAACAGTTTAATGACTGATATGTCAAAAAACATTAACATAAAAATAGACTTTGATAGAAGGCAAGTTTTCAGTGTTGACCTTCCACAAAACAATACGAGTTATACCTGGAATTTAACAACTAAGGCAGCAAATGAAAAGCCGCGGTTTGTCATTGTTGCTTTTCAGGAGGGAAGAAGAGAAGCACAAACGGATAACCCGAGTACTTTTAATCATACTAACATCCGAGAGCTTCACATATTTTTAAACAATGTTAAAAGATATCCTGCTCTTGATTTTACAATGGATTTTAACAAGAACAACTACACGGATGCATACAATGCAGCGATGGAGTACAGGTGTCTAGTTTCTGGCCTTCCTTCTTGTGTTTCTAATTTCTCAATTAGTCCTATAGATTTTAAACATCTTTATCCATTGTTTGTTTTTGATATATCGAAGCAGTCAGCAACTCTTAAAACAGCTATAACAAATATTACGGTAGAAATGGCTTTTCATACAGGAGTGCCAGTAAATACAACCGCTTATGCTGTTGTTTTGTCAGATAATACACTACTTTTTAAGTCTGATGGAAAGGAGATAAGACCGGAGTATTAGAAAGTATAAAATATTAAAAATCTTAATATGTTTTAAGTAACATATTAAGATTGAATTGTTACATAATCTATTTCAACTTGTCTGTCTTGTTTCTTTTTTAATGGATGTCTTACACTCTGAAGCAATAACAATTTTAAAGGAGTTACAACCTTTGTTAAATCTTTGATCTTTTCATCTAGTTTTTCCTGCAGATAGTAACCAGTAACAGGATATCTTCCTTCTTCTGTTTTGATGTATAGTATTCTTTTTTTGCTACCTCTAAATTCATATTCACTAAAAGCATCTACCAGATATTCACCAGTTTCAAGTTCAGTTAAATCTTTTGGTTTTACTTCATCTCTTTTAGGTTTGGGAAGATTTGTTAAAGTTTCAGGAGTTCTTCTCATTTCCTCTTCTATTTCTTTAAATCTTTGAACGGCATTCTTAACTTTTTTCCAGTCATTTTTAAATTTTGTTTTAAAGACTTCTACTTTTTGTATATCTCCAAAAACAAGTTCATTTTTACCATTAATTTTTTTTGTAATCCCCATTATTAAACTATGTAAAGGCATACAGTAATAGTTTCCATCTTTCTTTTTAGTTTCAACTTCTCTAAAAAATAGTTTAACCATTTCATCATTATCATACTTCAACCATTTTTTTAAAATTGAAGTAGGAAAACAAACACCTTTTTCATCTGTATCACCATATGTAAAAAGTATTCTATGAGCTCTTTCTTTACTTGTTGTATTGTATTTACATATTTTAAAAGCATATAATTTTATAAATCTGTGTTCTCTGATTTTTCTTAATACTTCTTCCTGATTTGAAAATGTTTTAAAATCATTTTCTAATGTGCTTTTTCTTTCATCAGCTCTTTCTTGTTTCTCAATTAAAACTTCAAGATTTTCCTTTTCTTTTTGAAGTAGTCGTTTTCTTTCCTTTTCTTCTTCTTCTATTCTTTCCCTTTCTTCTTTGTTTTTCTTAGACCATTCATAAGAAAGATATTCGTTTTCTTTAATGATGGTGTATTCCTTTCTTTTAGCTCTACTATACAATGAAATGATGAAAGAATGTTCTTGTAATTTATTAGGTTTGTTTAAAATTGGACGTGTTCCTCTTGTATGGGTATTAGGTCTCATTCTAAACTCAAACTGTATATTTTTCGAATGTGGGCAAACATCTTTAATATCTGGTAAATCTTCTCTTTCCCCATAATTTTTTGTGGGATAATTTGTAGGAGTTAAAAATGTTGGTCCTCTTCTTACATAACTTTTAGGTTCTAAAAATCGGAAACGTTTTTTATCATGTTCATATTCAATAACATTAATTACTAAATTGTGAAAACCAAAATCACTCATTGCTTCCTTCTTTGTCTTCTCATAACGTTTTAAATATTGTTCTTCAGTTTCTTCTTTTCTTTTTTCTTTCATATCATAATTTACACATGCTATCCTATGTGTTAGAGTTGAACCATACCACACCATACATATTTTTTTTTCTGTTTTATCACAAATTAAACAGGTTTTAGTAATTGTATCTCTCAACTTTTCAAATTGTCTTGCTATTGGTTGACTGTGAAAAATTTTTAAACCATGTATCTTTTTTAACTCTCTATTAATTAAACTTGCCCCGTTTACCTTTTCTTTTAAGGAAGGACAAAATGAAAGTTCAAAACGGGTTGCTCCATGTTCTTTAACATCGGGATGATTAAAAAGATCTTTTAAATATTTACTTTGATGATTGTATGCATATTCTGCAAGGTGAACACCCATTTTTTCTTGAGTATTACCAGCTTCAAAGTTTGAAACTATCTTGTTGTAGTACTTGCAACGTATTGCTTGATCTTTGTAAAATGTAATATATTTTAAAATGTTACGCCCCGATTTTTTTTCTTCTTGTTTTAAATTTATTAAAATGTCTTTTTCATAATTTTCTCCATATAGCGCTTCTTCTCTATATGCATTAATAACTTCTTCATCTTCATCATATTCTTCTTCATCATCTTCTCCTTCTCGTTCCATTTTTCTTTTAATATCATATTGTTCTCTTGTGTTTCCATTGTTTAAAAATGCATCATATAAAGCATTACGATCTAGGGTGCCCGCTTGATCGTATGTAATATCACATTGAGCAACTACATAACCCACCGTTTTTAAAATTTCATTTAATCTTTCAATATTGTCATTAACAATTTCAAAAGGAATATTAGAAACATCAAACTTAAATCCTACAATACCTATAGGATCTTCTCCTTCTTTTCTATTCCAAATTTTAGATCTTCTTAAAATTTCTTTTTTCTCATCTATCTTACTCATAGTTTGTATTAAATAGCTGTTAGTTTTTGTTTTGTATTGTGCAGATGTAAAAATTTTTCCGGTACTACTAGAAGAATGGCAATTAAAAGCTTGTAGCACCAAAGCTTTAGCACTATCTAAATATGATGTTGATGGTCCTTTAGTAACAGTCCCATCATCATTTTCTACATCTCCTTTAAGCGTGATACCTCCGCGATTACTTGCTTTAACATCATCTTCATATACGTAAGTATATATGTAAATATCATCATAGATAAACGGGATATTAAGCATTCCTTTAAGTTTCATTAATCCGTTTGAATTTTCGATATATGAAACATTTCTAATATCACTGATTAAATTACTATCGAATGTATTTTCAACAGCAAGATAATACATAAAATTAGAAAAACTCCTAAGTCCTAAATCTTTTAAATGTATATATTCAGAAATAGGTTTTTCTTCTTTGTTGATTTTAATACTGCATTCATTTCTATTTTCCATTTTCTAATCTCTCTTTTTAATATATATAAAAAATTACTTAAATCAAATATTTTTTTGCGTTTTTAATTCAAATTTTAAAGTTTGTTTTTGTTGGTTTTTTTTCTTCTTGTTTTCTTTTTCTCCTTTTTCCTTTTCCTTCTTTTTTTTCTTTTGCTCCCGGTTCTCCACGATTCGCTGTGATCCGCTGCTTTTGCTCGTTCACCCCGCCAATCAGCCAACCCGCCAACCAGAAAAACCGACGGCGTGAGATATCCAATATTTCGAGGATTGCCGGGAATTGCTCCGTTTCACTCGCTGGCTTCGCTTCAGCTAAACAGGCTAAACAAGCTAAACAGGCTAAACAGGCTGCTTCGCTGGCTTACGCCTTAAACCGGCTAAACCGGCTAAACCGGCTAAACCGAGAAAACCGAGAAAACCGAGAAAACAGAGAAAACCGGAAAAACCGGAAAAACCGAGATATTCGAGTCATTCAGTCAATGGCTAGCCTTTCCGTCGGTTAATGGTCAGCCAGTCAGCGGGTGGATAAAGTGTGGTGGTGTGTGCATTTGCAGGTGGTGGCAAGAGTGGAAAACAAAAAAAAAGGTGCGATGAAATGGAGGGCGAGGAAATGTTTTAGATATTCCCCTTATTTTAACAATTCCTACATCAACCGATACCCCAAACTCTATAAAATGCGTTTGCACTCTCTCCCTTACTCTCTCCGGTGGTCCGTGGGGACCGGAGGGGGAGTTGTTGACTTCCAAGAAATCAGGAGGGGGAGGAGTGGTGTAATCGGCGTTGGGTGGACTCAGGATCAGTTGCCCGGCAAGCTCAGTTGGTAGAGCTGTGGTACTAGTGTTCTGGAGGTCGTGGGTTCGAGTCCCACATCGGGCACATTTTTCTCCTCTGAGTTACTTCACACTGAATAAACACGACATGTATATGATTACCTTTGTTACCAAACAAGTTAACACCCAATCAATGTACAAGTCCAATTTACTGAAGGTGTCATGTTACCCAAACATCCATAAATCGATAGTTGATGTTATGAGGTTCCAAACTCAGCAGAATCCTGCTGTTACAAATTAGGGCGTTGATGATACAAAGATAACTAATAGATTTATTGCAGGCAGCCAGTTTAGCTGGTAGCCAGCATTTTCTTATTTGTCCACAATGTTATCCAAGGCCATCTTCTTCAGAGTCATTAACCCATTACCACACAGTCCCGAGTTTTAACAACTCTTGAGGATAAGACTTTTGAAAACATTGTGGGAAAAAAGACAAAATGGTAATTAGCATTTTCTCAGCTTCTCACAATGTTTTCTAACCTTTCAGAATCAAATTGAATCTTTTCAGCCACATTTATTTTGTCTTCTGCAAATGCTGTCAATTTGGACCAGTTTAAAATATTTTTGTGCGGTAAGCAGTTAAAACACAGAAATGTTTAGTGAAGAGTTAGTTAGTAAATGGTATTGTCTTTTGTGTATCAAGATCAAACCATTTTCATTAAATGCGTATCACTGTGAATTAATCATTTGGTTTTGGGCCTTTCCAAAACCTTGTAAAATCCTTTCACGCTCATACACTGTGTTTCTTCAACAATGTATTAAACAAAGTATATATTGTGCTATATAATTTTATCATAGTAAAACATGCCACACAATCCCAAGTTTTAAAAACCCTGTAAAAAAAGCTTTTTGATAACATTGTGGGAAAAGTAGAAAATGCTTTTATTAGCGTTTCCTCCTCCCAAAATGTTTTCTACCCTTCCAAAAGGGAATCTTTATTTTTTAGTCTCAATTATTCTGTTGCCTGCTACACTTTTTAAGTTGGATAGGTCGGGAATTTTGCAGTGTGGGAAAGAGTTAAACATCAAAGTGCACAATGAAACAACATTCATCGATTGTTCTTGTAATAATAATTTTGTTTATCCATGCCAAATTTGTATAATGTGATGCCTTTTTTCCCTTTACTTTTGAATTAGGCTTTTTGGCTGGCAGAGGCCTTGCAAGGCACATATTAAGGTAAGCTTGTTGCTGGCTTCTTTTGAACAAAAGATAAGTCATTAGAATTTTTCAGGTTAGTTGAAACCCATCCATTTAACCCTGTACCAAATAATCTCGTGTTTTCATGTCCCAGAGGAAGAGGCCTTTTGAAAACATTGTGAGAAAAGGAGAAAATGCTGGTAACCAGCATTTTCTCCTTTTCCCACAATGTTTTCTACCCTGTCAATAAACATAAGTTCATTTGTACCATTTTGAAACTTGTTGACTGCAGATGCTCTCAATTTGGAAAGGTCTGAAATTTGTTTTTTTTGTAAAGGGTAAACTCTATTTTTTGTTATAAGCCAAATAGTAATTGGCATTAACAGTCTAAATATCAGACTATACAATTTTCAGTGTTGTTCATTTCCAGAATGTCTCAGCAAAGTTGAGAGTGAAGATGGAGATCAGACTACATGTTTTGTGCAACCTGTTGCTGGTTTAAACTTACTGCAAAGGCAACTAAAGTTTAGAAAGGCACTTTAACCCTTTCCCAAATGACAAATTTTATCCTCTCCCAAATTGAAAGCATCTGCATACGACAAATTTGAAAGTAGTACAAATGAACTTCAGGTTTTTTGACAGGGTAGAAAACATTGTGGGAAAAGGAGAAAATGCTGGTTACCTGCATTTTCTCCTTTTCCCACAATGTTTTCAAAAGGCCTCTTCCTCTGGGATATGAAAACACGAGATTATTTGGTAAAGGGTTAAAATAGGGGTACACACATTTAAGCAGCTAGTTTATTATAAACTTTATATGCTGGAGGGTAGATTTCTTTAACAATATCTTGTTTAGATGTTGCTTCATTTGCAGATACTCCCTATTGCCTCAGACTATTTCAGTCTAGTCAATAATAAGACCCAAATATTTGAGCCATGCTCTGGAAAAAGGGGGCTTAATACATCTCTGTTGTGCATTTCACCAATCAAGCCATCACGTAATTATGGATCCACAATGGCCAAGTTTTTCAACAACTGACTTAATTATGAGGTTGACTGGTCCCTGGACAAACATAAAATTGACCAATAGCGAAAAGCGTAGGCCCAGGTCAGCCTGCACGGACTGCACAGGTTAGCAGATTCATTAAGACCTGTTTCACAGAGCATGGCTAAATTACAATTTTGAGGTTGCTCTACACAGAATAGAGCAGCAAAGCAAACAGTGAAGATTAAGATCAAACTGCAGGTTTTATGCAGTCTGATCTTGATCTACACTGCCCACCAAGGCAACTACAGTCTTGAAAGGTGTTTTAGGAGTTAATTATCTCTTTACCAAACAACGAAATTTTGGACTCACCAAATTGAAAGCAATTGTAGATGACACATTAGATTTAGCTCAAATGATGATTATTGTCTTTGATAGAACAGAAAACATTGTTGGAAAAAGAGAAAATGCTGGTTACCAGCATTTTCTCCTTCTCCTACAATGGTTTCAAAATATTCTTGTTCAAGGTCATTAAAACTTGGGATTGTGTGGTAAAAGGGTAAGCGGCAATTTCATAGTCTAAGAGGTAGGTACATGTATCTTTAAAAATGGCTGATTTATCATTTCATTTGCAGATGTTCCCTAACATCGCCTATAACAAGAGTGACACAGGAGTTCCATACATCAAAAGCTCGCCTGGCAGACTTCGATGATAACATAACACGTAAAAAAGCGGGAGAGAAGTTTCTGTCGTATAATGATGTTGTCTATCCCCCAACAAAAGAGGGTGAAGAGCCACGTCCGGCTGTACGTATGATTAACCCTTTACCAAATAATCCTAACTTTTAACAACTTTGATTGATGGATTTATTGTTTGTGTTGTGTTTAACACGGTTTTCAACATTATCGCAGTATTATCACAGTGGCCAGTGCACCTGTCCTTACTGTCCTGGAGTTTCTTTCACCAGTACTTTGCACATTATTCTTCCCAAACCACTGGCTGCTTTCCCACACAACCAGAGTAGAAACATTGGTTGGCAGTGAAAGAGAAATTAGTCATGCCACAGTGACAATTGTCAACCAGGGGAAGAAATTTGTTGGGCTTAGGATTCGAACCAGGGACTCCCTGTCCTCAAGCCCCATATGCCCTGGGCTGCACTACCAGGGCTTGGCCTAATGACCTTTAGAAAGGAGCCTTCTGAAAACATTGTCGGAAAAGGAGAAAATGCAGGTAAACAGCATTTTCTCCTTTTACCACAATCTTTTCTACCCTTTCAAAGACAAAGTTTATCATTGGATTCACATTTCTTTTGTCGTCTGCAAATGCTTTCAATTTAGACTAGTCTGAAATTTTGTCTTGTGATGAAGGGTCAATTCTTACCAAAATGAAAAAGTTTTGGACTTATCCAAATCCAAAGCATGTCCAGACAACAAATTAACCCTTAAGCTGCTTAGTGCAACTCACTGACCTTTTGCGGACAGCGTAGATCAAGGTCAGCCTGCACAGGAAGGGCAGTCTGATCTGGGATCTACAATGTCTGATAAGGATATATCTTTTCCCCCAAAAAAGTACCTTTGAAATAGGAACAGTTGGATTTTTACTGTCGGCTTGAAAGTTTCATTTCTTTTATTTAGCAGGATAAGGGTCATACGTAGCTCAAATTCTAGGAAGTATCTTTGAAAGGGTAGTAAACATTGTGGGAAAAGGAGGAAATGCTGGTTTCCAGCATTTTTCTCCTTTTCCAACAGTGTTTTCTATTGAGCCACATTTGATTTGTGCTCTACAAATGCTTTGGGTTTGGACGAGAGTAAAATTTGTTAAAGGGTAAAAGGGTTAAACTTGTATAGGGAAGTACCCAGTAACACTCAGTGTGCTTCCTAAAGACAGGTGCTTGTTTAAAGGCCCAATTAAGGCCAAACATAAACAGTGTGGGTGTTAAAATGCATTGAATTTTAAATTTCACCATTTAACCCTGTACCAGATGACAAAATTTTAGCCTTGTCCTAATTAAAAGCATTTGCAGACAACAGTTTCATTGTGGCTCAAATGGTGCAATTTTTCTTTGATAGAGTAGAAAACGTTGTGAGAAAAGGAGAAAATGCTGGTTACCAGCATTTTCTCCTTTTCTCACAATGTTTTCAAAAGGCTTCTTTCCCAGGTTCGTTAAAAGGGGGCATTGTGCTGTAAAGGGTTAAAAAACAGAAATTGTTGTGAAAATGACAATCTGTTTTTCTACAATCTCTCCAAGTGTTAGTCAATGGCAGAAAAACAAATTTCAAAACCAGGTATAAGATAAGTAAAATACAGACCAACTTCAAAGCTTTTTACTTCAGTTTTGAAATTATTTTTTCTGTCAAAGTACTTGACAAGGATATAAAGTAACTTACCTTTTCCTGACAGTTCTAGTTTTTACATCTTTGTTTTCAGGAATACTGTTATGTTAAGAAATTTAATGGCAGCCCGAAGAAATTTTGGTATGCAGCTGTTTTAGTGAGTAATTTTTCTCTTTATATTCATATATCATCAGTTTTTTTTTTTTCTCAAACAAGTGATGCATCACCAGTTTCTTTTAGTGCAGGCATTTGTCATTTATCATAAGTTTGTTTTAGTGTAGTCGTATATGATCAGTTTCTTTACCACACATGTAGCCTTTTAACGACCCTGGGAAAGATGCCTTTTGAAAACATTGTGGGAAAAGGAGAAAATGCTGGTTACCAGCATTTTCTCCTTTTCCCGTAGTGTTTTCTACCCTACCAAGAAAAACTGCACCATTTGAGCCACACTGAAATTATCGTCTGCAAATGCTTTCAATTTGGACAAGGCTAAAATTTTTGTCGTCTGGAAAAGTGTTAAGTATAGACCCTTTTAGTCTCTGACCACTTCCTGGTAACGAGACCGGAAAACTGCGCATGCGCACTCATGTAGGGCAAAAAGACACAATAAAACAGTAGAAGATTATTTAAATTGTACACAAAATCATTAAATTATGAGCGATTATATGAAAAACTAATTCCCAGAGGCAAAGAAACGATAATCAGACTTATTTGCTAAGGGTTAAGTAACGTGGAAGAAAACGATCGGTATATTAGTGACAATATAAGACAAAAACAAAAAACAAAACATGTCGCTGTTGTGGGTTGACATTATCATCAAAGGAAATGTTATCCGACCCCAGACAGTAACAGATAGACACCATAAAGCATGGGCTGGAACACTGCGGGCATGGGAAAAATGCATGTTACCAGCATTTTCTACCTTTTGCCGTAGTGTTTCCACAAGCCCACTGATGGAGGTTCGTTAATTAAGACAAGGGTGGGACAGGTAAAGGGTTTATAAAGGGTAGCCATCTGATATATCACATATTTGTTAGGTTAATCGACAGTACAGTGGATATTTTAGTTTAACTTCAATGTCGGAGAGTGTCGGTTGAGATCGGCATAACACGCTGTTACCTCTAATAGTTTAGAGAGTGTGTATCGTGATCAATTTCATCACGAAACAAATTTTGGCGCAGACGTATTTGTAAACATGAATGAATGAATGAATGAGCGAGCAGATGGATGGATGGATGGATAGATGGATGAACTAACGCGCAAACGAAGAACAAACGAACAACTTTACAATGCCCTGTTGTCGTCTGTGGCCGCTCTTTTCCATAACTGCTTTCCACCAGGGATCCTATGTAACATGTAATTTAAAAGCATTTCTTTTCCGAAAACAGTGTTGAAAGAATGTTTACCAGTATATTCTCCTTTTCTCACAATGTTTGAAAAGCTTTTTTTTCTCTTGGTCGTTAAGACTTGTGATTGTTGGGTAAAGGGTTAAATGGAAATTGTAACAGTAATTAGCTGAGCCCATCGTATATGGGGAGGTATTTTAGTGTGTCAAACATGATAATTTAGGGAAACAGTATGGACCTTAGCCTTAACCCTTAACCTCCATTACGTGACAGTGATCTTGAATTGACTTTGCGAAAAGCATAATGAGAGATCTGTTTGCACATGGGGGTAGCATGGTCTTGAAACACTCTGTTACAGATTATGGTTCAAGTAATACTAATTAAGGTTTATGACATAAAATTAACATGAATTGTGCTGGTCAAAAATATAAGTACGGCAGGATATAGGTCAAAAAGCAATAACATTAAATGATGATGGTCAATAAAATACAAAATATTAACGGTGAAAAGGCTCTTTAAAAACATAAGAGATCAAACAAATAATTTGAATAATATATACGGGGACGTTTTAGGGGGATGTTTTAACCAACTTGGAATGGACGTTTTAACCAAAAGTAGGGCGTTTTGACTCTGGGATGTTTAAGCTAGATGCTGATTTACTAATCTGTTTGTACATCCCGGTGCACAGCATGATGACGGCATCCTGTAACACAATCTTCACAGATTTTATCAATAAAATCTTTCGACAAGTCCGGAACAGTGCGTGTGAAAATAGCTTTCAACAGTGGTGATATTGAACTTTTTGCCCTACAAACAGTGCGCATGCACGGAAAGTGGAATTCTGGGATCGTATTTCCTTGGCAATGAATGGCGTTGTAAAAGGGTCTATAGTCGTTTGTCACCAGTTTGTTTCTAGCACGGACATGCACCATCAGTTGTAGTGTAGTCATACATCATTGGTTGTTTTAGTGTAGTAATTCATCATCATTTTCTTTTAGTCTTATCATTTAAACTGGCAGCCTGTTATCGATCTTCGTATCAACAACAGGTAACACCCAATGCTTACAAGTTGAGTTTCTGCCTGGTTCGAGATTTCATGAGATAACTCGAGACTTTGAAACTTAAATTGTGATCTTTCTTATGCACACAAATAGACATTATTGATAAAGATTAAATTCTTTAGCAATTTAGATAAATTGATCGTGGTCAGAAAAATCTTTGTCTATCATGAAAATCTTAGCCAAAGATAGAATATCGCTCAGTTATTTTAAAACAAATAAAGGCATTCTGCTACAAGCTGGTAGACTGGTGGATTTGATACATATGAAAACCAATAGCTGCCATCGATAAATCGGGTGTTGCCTGTTGTCTATTGGACGGCTACAGGAGATACAATGGGTACGAGTTTATGTTATCATTTGTAATAAGTATGTTTTAGTGTAGTCGTACATCTTCAATATCTTTAGGATAAACTGGTATCCATTGTATCTCGCATAATATTCCGATAGACAACAAGCAACACCCAATTTATTGAAGGCAGCAATTGGTTTCCATGTGCACCAAATTCACCAATCAGACAGTCTGTAACAGAATGCCGTAAATTGTTTAGAAATGACCGTGCAATATATTCTGTCTTTGGCTAAGATTTTCAAGAAGTACAAAGATTTTTCTGACCGCGATCAATTTATCAAACTAGCTAAATAATTTAGCCTATATCAATAAGGTCTATTTCTTTGCATAAATAAAATCACAATTCAAATTTCCAAGTCTCGAGTTATCTCGTGAAATCTCAAACTGGCCAGAAACCTGGCTTGTAAACATCGGGTGTTACCTGTTGTTGATATAAAGATGGATAACATGCTGCCAGTTTATCTATAGGATAGATATGCATCCAGAGCTCCAGATAAAGGGAGTGATTTTGATTTCAAAATTGAAAATATTAATCACTCTCTACTAAACCCTATATTATGGGTACTTATTAGAATCGCCATATCAAGAAGATTCTAATGAGTACCTACAACATACAGTTTGCAAGAGAAATAATGAATTTAGAATACTATCACTCCCTTTTATCTGGAGGTCTGGCACGGTCGGTTTCTTTTCCTATAGTCATGTATCATTAGAGACAGCAATGTCTGTATTGCCCATATTGCCGTGCAGCAGTCATAGACTTGTGTATTCAGACTTGTGCATAAATTTTAAGAAATGTGTTCTATTTTTTTGCACAAGTAGATTGTATTAAGTTTGATATTTACTAACAAAGTAGTGTTTGTCCCTAATTGTTTTACTTACATTGGAATATCTATATTGTTGATGATCTCAACTCTAAACCAGATGACAAAAATTTAGACTGGCCCAAAGTAATGTCAAAAAAGGAAAAATGCTGGTCCCTTGTATGCATACAGTCTGGTAATATGCAAATGAATTAACCCAGTATGGTGTATAAGACTACTGGTAAATAGATATAAGCTGGAATTGAAGCAGCAATAACATACAGTACAGCGGAAATTAAAGTTTGTTTTCGCAGTCAGTGCTCTAATAAGACATATTCTCCTGATTGGTTATGCTAGCTGAATGTTTCTCTGCTCTTGTCATTGGTTGTAGGCCTGGTAACATGTACTGTTGTATTTTTGTTTTCATCACAATGCATTCTAAAGGTATGTACACAGTGTGTATGTATATTGTGGTAATGTATCAAGAGAGTAATGTGTGTCTGTCCTACTGTTGTCATCGTCCAACGTTTGAACCTTGCAGTTTTTTCTTTACTTTATAGTTAAGCTGTACCACATTCTGAGCTGTAACAACCTAAATGGAGAAGGCTTTTGAAAACATTGTAGAAAAAGGAGAAAATACTTTGATTCCTATTTATGACAAATTCCATTATTTAGCCAGATTTAATTTGTCGTTAAAAAATATGTCCATTACAGATGAGAAAGATCAGACTGCATGTTCTGTGCAGTCTGATCTTGATCTACACTGTCTGCAAAAGGTCTGTGAGTCGCGCTTAGCAGCTTAGGGGTTAAACCTGTAACCAAACAATCCTGCATTTGAAAAAAATAAAAAGCATTTTGCTGCAATGTGTCTTTTTTGTCTATTCAAGGTCAGAGGTTTGTCTATTGATGAAGCTATAAGACAGTGTGATTTCAGCAAGAAAATTTATCCAAAAGTAGTGAAAGAGGTGGGTATTGCTATTTACGCTCCCATTTCTTCCTCAACAGCAAAGTTAGAAGAGTTAAACTAGAATCATGGGTTGGATCTTTCTATCTGTCTGTCAACCAGCTTGGCTGAAATTTATATTTGTATGGTGTTTTATTTGTATGGTATTTTACTTGCATTGTTGTATCCTTGCTTTCAGGGTGTTTTCATTTTAACTATTACTTTGCACAATATCCTCCCAAGCCACTGGCTGCTTTTCCACATAACCACCGGGCCGGGTGACCATGGAAGCAATGATCAGGGGTGAGAGTGGAATGAATCCTGTCACAATGGCTATCAGTAATCCTCAGAAAGAAATTTTCAGAATTGGAGATTCCAACTGGCTGCTTTCCCACATAACCCCTGATTTAAGGCCCTGTTCATTACAAATTGAGCAACTGAAATTTTAATGAAATTAGTCTCATCATAGGAACTTTCGCAGATGCAGTTTTTATCAGGACTGGATTAATGTTATAAAAATTATCACACTTTGAATTTTGGCTGATCCAGTGACTAGGCACCTGGTAGGTAGTGGGTGAGTTTTTGTCATTCTAGTTGTAGTTTTCTTTGTTGATATTTGCACTTGATACTGTGTGGATTGGAGAAGGTGTTCTATCTTGTGTCATTGGTTAAGGTGTGAAATTTGTCAGGAAAGCCATGATCAATTCCAGTTGTCATTGTATCGCATGTGAGAGTGTCCCTTGGCAAGGCCTTACAGTGTCTCAGCCCAGTTGGGAAGGTAACTCTAAGCGTGCTTTTGACACTAAATTTATGTCTTACAAACATGAAAGTTTGCAACAGAATGCATAGTTCAAATACAAACCGCCCTAGCTGGGTTTCGAACCCATGTAGTTAAGATCCTCATTATTAAAGGTTTGAAAGACTAATACACACCCCCTATTAAAAGTCACCATTTTGTTGACTAAAGCCTTATTAGGCAGTAAGTCTATCATTTAGACAAAAAATGGCTCACAGGCCAATCCTGAACGAGCCTTCATCTAATGAACATGAAAGTTTGCAACAAATGCATAGCTTAAATGCAAAGCACCCAGGCTGGGATTCAAACGTGTGTGGTAAAATTATTCATTATTAATGGTTTAGAAGACAAATACACTAACCACTGAGCTAAAGAGAATTCTCCCTAACGCAGTTGTCAGGTATTGATTTTATACAGGAAGAAGCTATGCTGTAAGGAAGGAGTGATCTCGATAGTAACATATGTCCCATATCAACCATTTAAATCTCCACTGAAAATTGATGGTATGGTGTTTTAACACCATTTCTACCATTATTTCAGTTATGTAGTGGTGGCCAGTGCACCCATCCATGCTCTCCTGGAGTTTCTGTTTACAGTATGTTGCACAAAATTCTTCCCAAGCCACTGGCTCCCTGTTCTGAAGTCATGTACCCTATGGACTGGCCTATCAGGGATCTCCTTCACTGAAAAGCACCTATAGCAGAAGGTCGGCATCCTCATGTGGTGCTCCTCTTTACTTCCTAGCAAGAAGTTGCTCAGTTGCCCATTATATGAGATATTACTATTATCATTTTCCTTTTCTTCAATTTTTTTTGTCAGTGTCGTGGCCCTGTGTCCATCTTGCGTGTGTGTGTTATCTTTTATTTCAAACATCTTTTCTGAAACTGCCCATTGGATTTTAACGAAACTGCACAGAAATGATCCTCCTATGGTCCTTTTCAGAAGCTTATCAAAGAATTTGAATTTGATTCCTGGCTGTCATGGCAACAAAACTGAAAAATATTGAAAAGTCTTTATGAATCTTCTTGTCGGAAACCATAAGGCCTAGGCTTACCAAATTTGGTGTGTAGCTTCATTTAATGGACCTCTACAAAGACTGTTCAAATTATATCCCTGCTGTCAAAAATGGCCCCGCCACGGGGGTCACAAGTTCTACATTGATTTATATAGTGAACACTTTAAATATCTTCTTGTCCTTAATCATATGGCCTATGGCTACCAAATTTGGCATGTAGCTTCATCTAATAGACCTCTACAAAAACTCTTCAAGTTATAGCCCTGGGGTCAAAATTGGCCCCACCCCAAAGGGTCACAAATTTTACAAAGGTTTATATAGTGAAAATTTTGAATATCTTCTTGTCCTAAACCATATACCCTAGGGCTATCAAATTTGGCATGTAGCTTCATCTCATAGACCTATACAAACACTCTTCAAATTAAAGCCCTGGGGTCAAAATTGGCCCCTGCCCCGGGGGTCACAAGTTATACATAGGTTTATACAGTGAAAACTTTAAATATCTTCTTGTCCTAAACCATATGGCCTAGGGCTATCAAATTTGGCATGTAGCTTCATCTAATGGACTCCTACAAAAACTCATCAACTTATAGCCCTGTGGTCAAAATTGGCCCTATATCTGGGACCACAAATTTTACATAGGCTTCTATGTTGGAAAATTTAAGTCTTCAAGTATTAAACCCCATGGCCTAGGGCTACTAAATTTGGCATGTAGCTTTGTCTAATAAACCTTTACAAGAACTTTTCATACTGAAGCCCCGACGTCAAAATTGGCCCTGCCCCGTGGGTCCAGTGGAGCGACACAGGGCTATCATGGCCCTCTTGTGTGCAATTTTTGGAAAGTGTTTGGTGGGACTGTATACAGCATATCTGTATAGTAAGGAGTAAACTCTTGTAGACAGCAAAAGTTTGTATAGAATTGGCAGGCTTAAATGAAATGTGGCTCAAATGATGGAATTTGTCTGTAAAGGAGTGCAAAACATTGTGGGAAAAGAAAAAAATGCTGGTCAAACCTATATACAACAGCCCCAAATTTTAACGACTGTAAGGGAAAAAGCCAAAGGAAACATAAGAAACAAAGAAATTGCTGGCAACCAGCATTTTCTCCTTTTTTCAAAATGTTCTCTGTCTTTTCAGAGACAAATTCAATTATGTAAGTCACATTTTATTCCTCTTCTGCCATTAATTTCAAATTGGACAAGTCTCTTGTTTTGCCATTTGGCAAAGAGTCAAGAATCATTTCTCTGTTTCCCTAAATGTTTTCAACCTTCTGGGTTGTGTGATAAAGGGTTGATCATGACTTTATCAATATCAGGTCCTGTTAGAAGCACAGGAAAAAATGATGGAAGAATGCAATGTGGAATTTGCATCTAATATATGGGTTGGTAAGTAACACAATTTTTAGGTTAGCTCGTTACTCTGCTAGAAAACAGGAAGCATTGTCATTGTCCTGTTCTCGTCTGCATTGTCATTGTCTGCATGATTAACTCTTAACTGCACAATGCTGGAAAAGGAAACGTTGAAAATCTTCTTGCTTGTAGCCATATGCCCTAGACCTATATCATTTGGTACGGGGCTGTATCTTGTTGACCTTTACCAGGATTCAAGTAATAGCTCATAGTTATAGCTTGAAATCATAATTTTAGGTCAAAAGTGGGCTTGCCCTAGGGTTACAATTTTCACATGGGCTTTTATAGAGAAAACTTTATCAGGCTCCTTGTCTGAAACCTTTCGGCCTAGAATTGTAATGTTTGGTATGTAAGGTTTGTACGTATTCCCCAATGGAGCAATACAGGGCCATCATTGTCCTCTTGTTCTCCTTTACCCACACTGTTTTCTACAATTCCTGAGACAACAGAAAATGATGGTATCCACAACAATTTTTTTCAAACGCCTTCTTTTGGGGTGTTGTTTTAAGCCAAGGATCATAATAACACAGGGTTTATGGATAACCTTAACCCTTTACAGCACAGTGCCGCCTTTTAATGACCCTGGGAAAGAGGCCTTTTGAAAACATTTTGAAAAAATGAGAAAATGCTGGTAACCAGCAATTTCTGCATTTCCCACTATGTTTTCTACCCTATCAAAGAAAAATTCCACCATTTGAGCCACACTGAAATTGTCATCTGCAAATGCTTTCATTTTGGACCGGTCTAAAATTTTGTTGTGTGTTAAAGAGTTCAGATTATTTTGCTTCATGTCCCTGCCGTAATATACCTTTGAAAAAAACTGCAGAAAAATAGGACATTGCATTTAACCAGCAATTACTCCTTTTCCCCCTGTATTTTTCATTCTTCTCTTTGATTTTTGTCTTTTATGTAGTTTTTAATTCTTTTGTCAGGTCTGAAATGATTGATAAATGTCCTTTTTTAATTATAGCAGATTCCTTTGTCTCAAGAGCAGGGTCTACATATACCCCAAAGCGGCAGTTTAGGTTCGGAGTTAGAAGAATAGAACATCCATCGACATACTATTTCGTTAGATTGCGTGAAGGACAGCCTCCAGAACACTACTATCCGCCGGAACAAACTGGTTTCGAAAAGTTACGGGATTACATAACTGAACAAAGGGCTCGGAGAATCAAAAACTCCTTGTGATATCTGCACATGGAAATCAGTTCCACCACTCTGTTTATCTAGAAATGTTTTGGTGCTGCTTTTTGGATTATTTATTAAGTCTTTACCACACTGCAAAATTTTGGACTTGCCCAAATCCGAAGCAGTTGCAGATTACACAACAAATGTTGTTCAAAATGAGGGCTTTGCCTTTGATAGGCTAGAAAATGTTGTGGGAAAAGGAGAAATGCTGGTTACCAGCATTTCTTCCTTTTCTCTAAATGCTGTCAAAAGCCTTTTTTCTCAAGGTCGTTAAAAGTCAAGATTGTGTGGTAAAGTTTTAACCAGTCGGCAAAGTTTTAGGCTTTTTCAGATTGAAAGCAGCTGTAGGCAATAATCAAACCTTTAACCAGACAACAAAGTTAAAGTTTTTTCTAAATTGAAAAACAATTCCAGACAACAAATTAATTGTTATTCATAACGTGAAATTTTTATTTCAAAGAGAAAAGATTATTTTAGGAAAAAGGAGAAAGTGCTTGCACCAGTGTTTTCTCATTTTCCCACAATGTTTGCAAAGGCCTATTTTCTTTAGGGTCATTAAAAGTGGGATCCTAGTGTTAAAGGGGGTATTTTAGATATTTCAATCAAGATATAAATTTCTTGCTTTTCAGTGTTATTTTTTGTTAGCATCTTGTCTGTACAATTCATATTTTGAAATTGCTAAACAGTATTTAATCCTTTACCACACTATCCCAACTTTTAACAACCGTGAGAAAGAAACCTTTTGAAAACATTGTGGGAAAAAGAGAAAAACCAGCATTGTCTCCTTTTCCCACAGTTTTCTACCCGATTAAAGACCAATTAATTATTTGTGCCAGATTGAATTGTCGTCTGCAAATACTTTCAATTTGGACATGTCTACATTTTTGTTGTGTGGTAAAGAGGGAAATGTTGTGATGTACATTCTTACTTACTGTGTTGCCGTAGGAGGGGCAAACTTCATGTATATAAATATTTGTTCTGGATAAAATATAGAATATGAGATGTTGCGGTGATATGACTGAAATAATGTTGAAAGTGGCATAAAACATCACTCAACTTACCAATTTTCTCGATATTGTTTTCAAAAGCCTTATTGGCAACGTTTTCAAAGGCCTTTAGGGTTGTATAAAGAGGGATTGTGTGGTAAAATGTGTGGTAACAACAAGAGGGTCAGAATGACCTTGTATAGCCCCACTACCTGATGAAGTACTTCAAGGTAATGCCCTGTGATTAGAATGAATGATGACATTTATACAATATTAGGGAAGAAAAGTTGCTATGATAAACACAACTAAAACTTACTTTTCTTTTGTCGTTATGTCACAATAGGCCATTATAATGGTCTATAAAGTTTTGGAACATTACACTAACAAGAGGGCCATTGGTCCTAGAGCGCTCACCTGAGTAAGGTCCTCTAGTGATAAGGCTGAAAAGATCCTAGTCGTGATGATGTAAAACACTTGAGTGTAAGTGATCTACTTTTTGACCGATTAACCCTATTGTTAAATTTTGAATCTGGCTCGAAACATGGCCTTTAGAGTCACACAAGGCTTTTCTAAGATTTCGCCTCGTGACCTGCTTTTTGACTGACATAACTTGATATCATTCTTTTCCAAGATTTCATCCAGACAAACATTCTGACCAAGTTTCACGAGTATAATGCTGAAAATGTGGCTGTTATAGTGCACACAAGGTTTTTAGCTCCACTGGCCGAAGGCCAGCGGGCTTATGTCATGGCCCGGTGTCCGTCGTGCATCCGTGCGTCCATCCGTGCGTTAACTTTTATTTCAAACATCTTCTTCTCTGAAACTACCCATCCAATTTTCATGAAACTTCACAGAAATGATCCTGCCATGGTCCTCTTCAGAATTTCTTGAAAGAATTTGATTTCTTCAAAAACTCTGGTTGCCATGGCAACAAAACTGAAAAATATTGGAAATCTTTAAAAATCTTCTTGTCTGAAACCATAAGGCATAGGGCTACCAAATTTGGCATGTAGCTTTATGTAGTAGACCTCTATCAAGTTTCTTCAAATTATAGCCCTGGGGTCAAAATTGGCTCTGCCCCAGGGGTCACAAGTTTTACACAGGCTTATATAGAAAAAACTTTAAAAATCTTCCTGTACCTAGCCATAAAGCCTAGAGCTACCAAATTTTGCATGTAGCTATATTTAGTGGGCCTCTACCAAATGGGCCTAAATTTTAGCCCTGGGGTCAAAATTGGCCCCGTCGCAGGGGTCACAAGTTTTACATGGGCTTACATAGTGACAACTTAAGAAATCTTCCTGTTTTGATTTTTTTTTTGAAATTAGCCTTGCATTAGGGGTCTTATGTTTTACAGAGGCTTCATATGGACAAAACTTGAAAATCACCTTATTTATAACCATACAGCATAGACTTGTATTATTTTGGCATGTGTCTTTATCTTGTGGACCTCTACCAGGGTTCAAGTAATTATAGCTCTGGGATCAAAAATGACTTTGCCCTGCGGGTCTCAACTTTCACATGGGCTTTTACAGAGAAAACTTTGTAAGTCTTCATTTTGAAACATTTGGCTTAGAATTGAAATGTTTTGTATTTATGGTTTATATTTATAAGCCAGTGGAGCAATACAGGGCCATCATCGCCCTCTTGTTTAGCTCACCTGAGCACAAAGTGCTCAAGGTTAGCTTTTGTGATCGTGCTGTGTCTGGCATCCGTCGTGTGTCGTCAACATTTACCCTGTGTGCACTCAGAGGCTACATTTTCAGCCAGATCCTCATGAAACTTGGTCAGAATGTTTGTCTGGATAAAATCTCGAACAGATACGAAATTGGGTTACATGGGGTCAAAAAGTAGGTCACATGGCCAGATCTTAGAAAAACCTTGTGTGCACTCTAGTGGCCACATTTTCAGCCTGATACTCATGAAACTTGGTCAGAATCTTTGTGTGGATTAAATCTCGGACAGAATCGAAATTGGGTCACATCGGGTCAAAAAGTAGGTCACAGGGCAAAATCTTTAAAAAAAAAAAAAAAAAACCTTGTGTGCACTTTAGAGGCCACATTTTCAGCCTGATACGCATGAAACTTGGTTAAAATGTTTGTCTGGATAAAATCTTGGACAAGTGCGAAATTGGGTCATGTCAGGTCAAAAAGTTGATCATGGGGCAAAATCTTAGAAAAAGCTTGTGTGCACTATAGAGGCCACATTTTCAACCTGATACTCATGAAACTTGGTCAAAAGTTTTGTCTGGATAAAGTCTTGGACAGGCTTGAAAATCAGTTTATGCTGGGTCAAAAAATCGGTCCCAGAGCCAAACCTTAGAAAAACCGGATGTGCACTCTAGAGGCCACATTTCCAGCCTGATACTCATCAAACTTGGTCAGAATGTTTTTTCTGAATAAATCTCTGATTACTTCGAAATTGGATCATGTAGGGCCAAAAAGTAGGTCACTGGGCCAAATCTTAGAAAAACCTTGTGTGCACTCTAGAGGCCACATTTCCAGCCTGATACTAATTTGTCTGGATAAAATCTTGGACAGGCGCGAAAATCAGTTTATGCTGGGTCAAAAAACAGGTCCCAGAGCCAAACCTTAGAAAAACTGTGTGTGCGCTCAAGAGGCCACATTTCCAGCCAGATACTAATGAAACTTTGTCAAAATTATTGTCTGGATTAAATTTGAAATTGGGTGACATCGGTTCAAAATGTAGGTCACTGGGCCATATCTTAGAAAAACCTTTTGCACACTCTAGAGGCCACATTTTCAGCCTGATACGCATGGAACATGATTAGAATGTTTGATTTGATCTTCGACACATAGAAAATTGGGTCATGTTGAGTTAAAAAGTAGGGTCACTGGGCAAAATCTTTGAAAAACCTTGTTTTTTACTCTAGAGGCTACATTTTCAGCCTGATACTCACGAAACTTGGTCAGAATGTTTGTCTGGATGAAATCTCGGAAAAGAATGATATCAAGTCACGGTAGGTCAAAAAGTTTGTCACGAGGCAAAATCTTAGAAAAAACTTGTGTGACTCTAGAGGCCAGACTTTGAGCTAGATTAGAAATTCAAAAATAGGCTAAAGCAGTCAAAAAGTAGATCACTTACAATCATGCGTTTTACATCATCACGACAAGGATCTTTTCAGCCTCATTCTAGATGACCTTACTCAGGTGAGCGCTTTAGGGCCAATGGCTCTCTTGTCCAAGATTTGGTCCAATGACCTACATTTTGACCCCACATGACCCAATTTCGAACTTCTGTAAGACTTTTACAAAGAATAACATTCTGACCAAGTTTCACGAGTATCAGGCTAAAGATGTGACCTCTAGAATGCACACATGGATTTTAGCTCACTTGAGCTTCAAGTGCTCAAGGTGAGCTTTTAAGATCGTGCTGTGTCTGGCGTTTGTCGTCCGTCGTCCGTCATGCGGTCGTCAACATTTACTTTGTGTGCACTCTAGAGGCCACATTTTCAGCTTGATACTCATGAAACTTTGTCAGAATGTTTGTCAGGATAAAATCTTGAACAATTTCGAAATTAGGTAACATGTGGATTAAAAATTAGGTCACAGGGCCAAATCTTGAAATGAGCTTGTGTGCACTCTAGAGGCCACATTTTGAGTTTAATACGCATGAAACTTGGTTAGAATGTTTGTCTTGGTAATATCTCGGTTAAGTTCGAAATTGTGTCACATGGGGTCAAAAAGTAGATCACAGGGCCAAATTTTAAGAAAAGTTTGTGTGCACTCTAGAGGCCACTTTTACAGCCTGATACACATGAAACTTGGTCAGAATGTTTGTCTGGATAAAATGTCGGACAGGTTAGAAATTGGTTATGTGTGGTCAAAAAGTAGGTCATGGGTTCAAATCTTAGAAAAAGCTTGTGTGCACTCTAGAGGCCACATTTTAAGCCTAATATGCATGAAACTTGGTCAGAATGTTTGTCTTGATAATTGGACAAGTTTGAAATTAGGTCACGTGGGGTCAAAAAGTAGGTCATGGGGGTCAAATCTTAGAAAAAGATTGTGTGCACTCTAGAGGCCACATTTTCTGCCTGATACATATGAAACTTGGTCAGAATGTTTGTCTGGATAAAACCTCAGACAAGTTCGAAATTGGGTAATGTTTGGTCAAAAAGTAGGTCACGTGGCCAAGTCTTAGAAAAAGCGTGTGTATCAGGGTGAAAATGTGGCCTCTAAAGTGCACACAAGGTTTTTCTAAGATTTGGCCCAGTGACCTACTTTCAGACTCGATGTGACCCAATTTCGAACTTGTCCGAGACTTTATCCAGACAAACATTCTGACCAAATTTCATCACTATCAGGCAGAAAATGTAGTCTCTATAGTGCACACAAGGTTTTTCTAAGATCTGGCCGTGTGACCTACTTTCTGACCCCACATGACCCAATTTCGAAGTTGTCCAAGATTTTATCAAGACAAACTTCCTGACCAAGTTTCATGAGAATCAGGCAGAAAATGTGGTCTCTAGAGTGCACACAAAGTAAATGTTGACGACTACACAACAAACGACTGACGATGCATGACGGACACAGCACGATCACAAAAGCTCACCTTGAGCACTGCGTGCTCAAGTGAGCTAACATAAAAACACCAAACAAAAAATAATCAATATTTTATGTTTAGTTCAGCACATTTTGAATGAATTTGTTGAAAAAAAAAAGGGAACATTTTCTGCAGGTTTCATAACAGAAACATAACATTGTACAAAATTGGAGTAAACATCAGTGATAGTTTAAGATAAAATAGCTGTCAAAGGTAAACAAAGCGAGTGTTAAAATGCATTTAAATCGTACCATTTAAAAGTATGGACATTTGTGTTGTGAAGACTACAATCTCTTATTATACGATCGGTCCAAGTGTTAATAGCTGGCCGAGAAATTAATTTCAAAACTAAGTTAAAAGTTACCATGTCACTCTGTCTTTTGTTTACTTTTTGTAAATTCATTTTTCTGCCAGCACACTTGGACCGACCACACAATAACAGATTGTCATCTTCACAATATTTTCCATACTTTTAAATGATATGGTTCAAATGCATCTTACCTCCCCATTGTTTACTTTTGGCAGCTATAGTGCCATTAACAGATCAATTGTTACAATAATATGCCGATAAAACAATGAATTGGCTATCTTACATTACCAATGAACACATCAAACTTTTTCCTGACAAATAAATGAGTATGGTTCATGTTAGTCTGGATTACCTGCCCCTACCAATACGTTATCGGGTCAGGCAAACCGCAAAAATGGTGGCCTGCGTGGCGTCCTCAAGCGTATCTCATCATGCTTTCCTATTTTTCCCAATTTCATTTGATCCAGTTTGATCAGTGAATAAAATGAAATCAATTTTGTACAAAATATACATTACCGAATCTTAAACGTGCTGTTGGGGTATGGTTTAAATATCGATTTGACTATGAATCATTTTAAAAGTAGCCCTGTTTTCGGACGTTATACAGGTCCATTAACATTTCGGATACTTAAAGCATTTCTGATATGTAGTTTTTCTCGCTAAATAAGAACAACAGTTAAAAAGAAAAACTAATTGCATTCACTTTATTGCAAGAGATCTGTTCTGGATTTAGCCTATGATCCGATTCGATCAAGTGAAGTAACTATATCCCGTTACCTCTGCATATTACCAATAGGGGCGGCCATTATTGCGCTTTGCCTGACGAACTCTTGAAGTACGGAGGGGTACCAGACTAGGTTTTTTAGGGCTGCACAATACCCTATTCTATTGCAGACGAAGATAAATCTGGGTCTAAATTTGAACGGTGTAGACCCCAAATCGGTATAGAATGCATCTGCCTAGGGTATAGATCTAAAATCAGATTGATAGTGCCCAAGGTGTGGAGCCAAGATCAAACTACATGCTCTGCTTAATAAGTGTTACATGTCAAGAATAGGCGTGTGATCATTAACCCTCAGGCAGCTAAGCGCGACTCACTGACCTGTTGCGGACAGCGTAGATCAAGATCAGACTGCACAGAACGTGCAGTCTGATCTTAGATCTACGCTGTCCGACAAGGAGATATGTTTCCTCCATAAATACCATTGAACTAAAAAAATTTGAGTTTATGGTAGCGGTTTGAAAATTGCATTTCTATTATTGAGCAGGATAAGGGTTAAGTAAAAAAAAAATCATTATTCCACAAAGGAAACAAATATCGCATACGTACAGTAAGTAGTAATGGGAAAAAAAACATTGGTATTCTACAAATGACACAAATTCCGCATGAGATCATGGAAACCAATTGTGTTTCAGTCAGAGTGAAAGCAGTGTTACAGATCTCTAGTAATTTACACTTAAATCTTTACCGAACGGAAAAATTTTGGACTGGACCAAACTGATAGCATTTGCACTACTATACAAAAATTTTAGTCTTTTAGTTGCGATATAGGAAAACATCAGGATAATAGAAAAAAACATGTTGTCAGGAAAACACAATATGTACAACATTCATTAGTCGTTTGGTTGGGAATATAAGGATATTGTTCAATATGCTAAAAGGTCAGTATCGCATTTGTAATGGTTTTAAAAACTATTTACCACACAACAAAGTTTCAGTCTGGTCTGAATTGAAAGCGCGTAGACCACAAAATAATTATGAATGAGGAATTAAAATTTGTTTTTGGAAGGGTAGAGAACACTGTGAAAAGAAGAAAATGCTGGCTACCAGCATGTTTTCCTTTTCCTACAGTGTTTTCAAAAGCTTTCATCTTCATCTCGATATTGTTTGGTAAACGATTAAATCCTACATAACACATTGATACAGTCGTATCTCGTCATACAAGTGAGGTTTAACTGAAATTATTTTACAGAATCAGAACAGACATTTTATTCTGACACATAAGCATACAGGCTCAGTGAGAGAAAAACACATAAACATACAAGCTCAGTGGTCATGACTATTAATTACAAAGCATGCAATATATATGCCACATATCAATATACAAATACTGAAGAAAAAAAATATTTTAAGTGATTTAGTGGACATTATTACTTAGTAACTTAAGATGTGAGCGTGCTTTAAAAACAATTAATCTTATTTTCTGCAATGTTTTGTATCATTAAACAAAGTAAATTTGGTAGAAACCTTTCGACAAGTTTTGACAAGATTGTACTCTGCATGAAAGACTAAATTAATTGCATCTTGACTAATACTCATGTTCCTTGATAAGTCCATTTCTAAATTAAATAGACTTTTTTTTTCTTGTTCCGACAGTTTACAATTTTTGAAGAAAAAAAAAGAAAAACACATTCAAAGACCAAAAACTGTTCTTTTTTTTTTTTTTTTTTTTAATCTCTTTTGAGAACCTTATGACGCAGGCTGTTCCATTACATGTACATGTAATGATTAATACGAAACTGTGAGGCTCTTTATTTTTGACTTTTAAGAACATTGTGACAAAAGATAAGATTTTGTACGAGTGTTAATGCAAGGATTATATAACATATCAGACCTTATATATGGGTATTTTAATTAACCCTATACTGTGAAGATAGACTAACTTTTTTCTGCAAGTTTGAGACTTTTGAAAGCATTATGGCAAACTGTATCATTTTGTATAAATTAGCGAGGAAATGTAATAGACGATCATAAAAAATCTTTATACATACATAACTGTGCTAATACACATTTCTGTTCTTATGAAACAATATATATAGGTGTTTTAATAAGCCCATACTGTGAAGATACGGGCTTTTGAAAAAACTGTGGCAGATTGTTTCACTTCATAAAAGGTAAACAGAGAAATGTAATAAACAATCTTAGTACATATTTACATACACATAACTGTACTAATACACCTTTATGTTCTTACAGTTTATACTTTTGAGAACGTTTGAAAACATTGTAACACAAAACAAGACTATGTACAAGTATTAATTCAAAAGTTTGATGGCTTATCGGACAATATATATTGGTATTTTGATTAACCCATTACCGTGAAGATACGACTCTTTTTTTTGTTTTTGCAAGTTTGGGACTTTTGAAAACATTCTCGGTAAACAAAGAAATATAATAAACAATCATAGTTCATATTTACATACACATAACTGTATTCATAACTGTACACATAACTATATTCACACATTTGATATGTTCTTCCAATTTATACTTTTGAAAACATTAAGACAAGGGCTGTAACAATACACGTAAAGATTAATACGGCAATATAAGAACTAATCAACATTCTTATTCATGACTCCATTTCTGCGGCCCTACGACTTTAAATGTTTCTCGGTTCCGAGAAGTTTTGAAAACATTGTAATAACAGACAAAATTGCATCAGAAGCTTGCTAGACAGGTGTCATTACTCTTCATACCCTTATCTATTAACCCATTGCTATATGCTTTAAGATTTTACTATACCTGTGATTAAACGTTTCTTCATAATATTGTGACTAAAAATACATTACATTCAAGATTAATTAAACTAAACAGATCAAAGCAGAGACATACTGACTAATTTCTAAAACTAGTTTTTAAACCCATTACTGTGGGGTTCTGGCTCGGCATTGGTGTTTCAAAACTTTTGAAAACTGTCAAATAACGGCTTATTGTACTTCTACAGATCCACAACATTTGGATTGGAAAGCATTGCAACAGATGACAAAATAACGTCAAAAGGTTACTTATAAATAACTATCAACCATCTTTGTTTATACATCCATTACCAAGCTTTTGAGAACATTGTGGCACAAGATAACTTTAGGCCCCGACTGTGACATTAATACCAAATATCTAGTGCCCATGTTTCTTCATAAACCTCCATGATTAAATCATGAATTAGATTTTATGTGCACATATACCTGTCTTGGACAAGCTTTCAAGGATGTTGTGACAAAAGATGTCACTCCGTCTAAACAGTTACATGAAATATAGTTTGGTAATACTACATCAAAATAATAACAACAGAAAATATAACAACGATTATGGATAAGATATTTTTTGTGCCTGTAGATGACCGTTCATTTGAGGCGATATGGAAGGTAGCTTTACTTCAAAGTTTACATACAAACGTACGACCTAATAACATTATTTTTCATTTTTTTATTAAAAAAAAAAAAAAAAAAACAATAACTGAGGGACTATTGTTATGAACATGGTGGTAGGGGAATACAATCCTTAAGTCTAAAAGACTACTGCATAACTTGGTAGTGATTTTGTCTCATACGGAATGCCTTTCGACAGTTTCATTAGTTCTCGTTTTCTACTTATGTTTAGAAGATCTATAAATTTTTGCATACTTGGGTGTTTTATGTAACATTTAGCATGTATTCTTAGATTTTTGTAAAATGGGCATATAAGTGTAAAGTGGTATTCGTCCTCTATATCCTGTAACGAGCAAAGTTCACAATATCTATTGTTTCTTGGTGTATTGTTATGTCTTCCAGTTTCTATATTAAGATCATGAGAGGAGAGTCTGATTTTACTTATGACAAATGTTCATGAATTTTGCTCTCATTTAGAGCGACTGGATTTGTGTAGAGTTCCAATTTCATCTGATCATGATTTTTCTAAAACAACTTTTATGAATTTACATAATCTTATTAACTCTTGAGTCGAAATGCTGTAAAGAGGGGAATCGAATTTGATTACGTTATGATTAAGTGAATAGCTAGTATTAAAGATTTTTGTTCTTCGCAGAACCTTTTACCGTCAAATAAATAATGATATTCCTCACCAATATGTTCAAGATATAGATCGCATATTCTATCTTTATACCCCCGCAAAACGAATGTTTTCGGGGGTATACTGGAATCAGCCTGTCTGTCCGTCCGTCCGTGTGTCTGTGTGTCCGTCTGTGTACAAAATACTAGCAATTTTGTGTCGCGAACTCCTCCTAGAGTTTTCCTTCAATTGCATTGAAACTTTGCACATATACTGATCATATATTGAAGATTTGCAAGACGTAAATTTCAAGTGTCAACTCCCCCTGGTTGAGGAATTATCTCCCCTTGAACTTGACACTTTTTTTCTGTCAAAGCGCTGGCGGGGGTATTAAGTCACATTCAGTGACAGCTCTAGTTTTAATACAATATTTGTTTACCTTCCACACACGATAGGAAGTCTATAGTTATTTGTCCTAAATTTAAGTAAATATCGCTTTGTTAGCTGAATTATGAATTTTCAAAAAGCTTCCACATTTTTTTTTTTTTTTTTTTGAATCGCTAAGCACTGACGTCACACAAATATATTATAGCACAGCACTTGAATTCTTATTCACGTGAATTTATTCTCAAAACACGCACCAAAATGTTCGACAAATAAACGATTTATAGTTTCAGACGCATTGGAAAGCGCCCTTTTGGCTTAGACTATTTATTTTTGATGTCTTTTTCCTTCTTTTCTTTTTTTTTTTTTTTTTTGTTATAACATAGCCAGTTTTGCGAAAAACTTTGTTTTTAACACTTATGCTGCTAAGCGCGACTCACTGATCTTTAACGGATAGTGTAGATCAAGATCAGACTGCACAGAACGTGCAGTCTGATCTTAGATCTACACTGTCCGATAAGGAGATATCTTTTCTTAAAAAATACCATTGTAATCGGAAAATTTCCGTTTATACTATCGGTTTGAAAGTTTCATTTCTTTTGTTTAGCAGGATAAGGGTTAATATAAGGTATTACATACCATACACGACCCCGCCCCGCCCCCCCCCCCCCTCGTAATTTGTCAGTATTTTTCATACATTTCTAAACCGGGATGGAGAAGGTCATTAATTTTATCGCATTCTACGGTAATTTATCTTCGATCTTATGCTTGTGTGTGGGATGGAACAAACAGATAAATATTAAACCTTATCCAGCAAAATAAAAGAAAATCTCAAGCTTATCGGACGGTGTAGATCCAAGATCAGACTGCACGTTCTGTGCAGTCTGATTTTGATCTATGCTGTCCGCAAAAGGTCAGTGAGTTACGCTTAGCAGCTTAAGGGTTATGCGAATAGAAACTTTAGAGGTGGACAAATAGTTGGTTTCCCACCGCGAGATTGAAATTTTAATACTGCAGTGAATATGTCTAACGCATCTGATTGGTCAATGAAATTTGAATATCAGGTTTGGAATAACGGCGTGATGCTGAAAGCAGTTTGACCAAGCAGATTTGTCCTATATCGCATATTGAAATTTTATGACTCAATATGATAGTGACTTAAAAATGTCATAAGTGCACTGCCTCGCCACTTGTCAAAAAAGATTCATCATAGAAAGCCGAATCAAAATTGTCCTTTGTTTTTCGGAGGCAAGAAGGACAAACTCCTTCGTACGACTCGGTAAGATTTGACAGATATTCAGTGTTCTTGGCAAGATCTTCCGAGATGGATTTATATGCGTCGTTTATTTTCTTTAAAGCTGCAAAGTTACTACTGCAGGACTGTGCTGATGTTCCGGGTGCTGTTGTGGTCTGATGCTGATCGTGACTTGAACTGTCATTTTCCAGTGGGATAAGCCTATGTGTATCCTGATGACTGGAGGCACCCGATGCCCTACTTGATGAAGCAACGCCAGTTGTTTCTATTTCTGAAACATAATTTCGACAAAGCTTGCATTATTAAAACAATCATAACAAAAAAGAAAAAAAAAAAAAAAAAAAACCGGGAAATCACTTTGTTTTTGTTCTGATACATTGCACGGAAAAATGGTGGAATTTTGACGAAATGCCAAGGCAAATAGCTTTTTTCTGTTTTCTGTGCTTAATCCCTATCCTGCTAAGTAACTTTGAAATGAAACTTTCAAGCCGATTGTAAAAACTAAAACGTTGGAATTTCAAAGTTACTGGGGTTTTGGAAATATTTCCTTTTCGGACAGTATTGATCCAAGATCAGACTGCACGTTCTCTGCGGTCTGATCTTGATCTACGCTGTACGCAAAATGTCAGTGAGTCGCGCTTAGCAGCCTAAGAGTTAATTCTTTCGATCGATCTGTGCATCGTGTCCCCAGCGAACTCGCGTCTGGATGTAATGGCGTCTTAAAAATTCACACGCTTTGCAAACACAGTCATGAAAGTTTTAGAGATTACCATCGACATCTATTATTTCTATACTTATCCCTTTACCACACAATCCCGAATTTTAATGACCCTGAGAAAAACGCCTTTTGAAAACATTGTGGGGAAAGGAGAAAAGGCTGGTAACATGCATTTTCTCATATTTTTCCACAATGTTTTCTACCTTTCCCAAAAAGAATTTCAATTTTTCAGCAACTGCTTTCAATTTAGACTAGCCTAACGTTTTGTCATCTACTAAAGAGTTAAAATGTAAATGACAAACTTTGAAACCTACAAAAGACGTACCTTTGAGTATACTCATTAAATCATCCAGCAAACGTTTCTCCTCTTCAGAAATGCCGTGGCGTTTGCTCCTCAGGTTATGCACAACATTGCGTAATTCTTGCCGAATGGCCCGAAGTCTTTCTTTATCCGAGTGCTCGCTGTCTGTTACTGTTCTACTCTCTACTTTAGGCTCATCTGACGTGTGGTAGAAATTGACAGAGACCTGAGTCCGTATTCACCAACCATTGTTAAGAACGTTCTTAATCTTATTCTATTCTACGCCCACCCGGGTAGCCCAGTGATTAGCGTATCGGACTTTTGACCTGGTGGTTGCAAGTTCGATACCCGGTTTAGACAAACTTTCTTTCCGGGCGGATTTTTTGCCTCTCACCTCTGATGCATGTGTGAAAAATCAGTGACTTAGGGAGGAAAGCTGTGTCAGTACTGGTGTGAGAAAGCCAGGAAACACATGGGTGCGTCACTGACCGCCATGATATGACCTGAGCTGTTAAAATGGCGCTAAACCCCGATACAAACCATTAGTCTTACTCTACACAATTTTCTAAATGTGAAAATAACACAACTTTGATTGGCTAAACCATTTGGTTTAGCCAATCAGAAGTTGTGTTACTTTTACATTTGGAAAATCTTAGAGAATAAGACTAAGATTGTTCCTAAGGAATGCTTGGTGAATACCGACCTTGAACTGTCCACCAGACAAAGGCCTTAGTCTTTTACAAAAAAAAAAAATCAGTTTTAACGACCTTATAGAACAAGACCTTTGAAAACATTGATGTAACTAGCATTTCTCCTTTTCCTACAATGCTGACTACCTTCCAAAAACAAATTTTACTTTTTGAGTTACGTTTCTTTTGTCGTCTGCTAATTCTTTCAAATTGGAAATTTTGAGGTTCAATGAAGAATTACCCCTTTACCACACAATCCCGACTTTTAACGACCCTGTTGAAGAAACTTTTGAAAACATTGTGCGAAAGGGAGAAAATGCTGGCAACCAGATTTTTATCCTTTTCCCACAATGTTTTCTACCCTGTCAAAGGAAAATCACATAGTTTGAGCCACATTGAAATTGTCGTCTGCAAATGCTCTCAAGTTGGACAAATCTAAAATTTTGTCGTCTGGTAAAGGGTAAAAGAGAAATTTTTAAATACCAGGCAACATAATTTTAGATTTGTCGGAATTGAAGGCTCTTTGCATGCGACAAATTCAGTTTCATTTAAATAATGTACTAGTAAATCATCTTTAAAAAGGTAGAAAACCTGGTAAGGAAAAATTGCAAGTATTTTCTATCATTTTATCGCGACAGTCAACAAATGTCAGATTGTTTTCATCTCATAAAGTTCTGTGTCTCAAGAGTTAGGCATACATGTACGGACCTGCAGATAAAAGGGAGTGATAGTATTCTAAATCCATTATTTCTCTTCCAAACCTTATGTTGTGGGTACTCATTAGACTCGTCTCGGTGAGGCGATTCTAATGAGTACCCATAACGCAGGGTTTCGTGGAGAGTGATTAATATTTTCAATTTTGAAATCAAAATCACTCCCTCCATCTGGAGCTCTGCATGATGTAGATCAATAATAAACATTTATAGATCTTTATTCGAAATCTACATGTGTATGAATGTGAAGATTTCGAATGTAGATCTAGATTTGCTGATGAACTCACGAAAGAAACCTACTCAGTGCTGTGAAACGGCTGTGCGCTCGGGAGAAAAATAGTTGCGATAAATGTGACTTTAGACGTGGTCCGTTTCAACCCTAAAATAAACCAGAACCCAGATTTACCTCGGTCTATAAATTTCGACAGTTGAACTTACTGGGACATTTGTGTTTGACGCGGTCTGGAAGAAGTGAACAGGAATACCATACTTGAACAAATGTAAAATAGGTGACGTCGAAAAATCTTAAATGGTTGTAAGATTAGAAAATTCCTAATGGCTATACCACAAAAAAAAAAAAAAAAAATAGGTGAATTAGATGATAAAATGAGGACTCCAATGAATCCAAGTTGTAAGTTTTTGCCGGTAATAACAGTAAATTGTTTATGAAATACCTCTTAACTCTTTTTCGTGTGCTTCCATTTTATCAGCAATGTCCTTCATGTCGTTTTCCCTGAGAACGTTTTTAAGAATCTCATACCAGTTGTTTACACGCCTTGGAATCAGATTTAACATCACAAAACAGGCGGAGGATTGCCCGAGCCTTTTTTCTTCGGCATTGATTTTCTCCAAGTCTCTGGCGTTTAGAACTTTGTGAGTAAAGAAATGGTCACAAAGACTTGGTACGTAGGCTCTCTCAGTTATATCAGGATAGACCATTCTTAGAATTGTATTGCAGTCAACGTGATCTGCTGTCGTTTTTCCAGTTATTCTCTCTACGATGTATGGATAATCTGTGTAATAATAGTAACAAAAAAGTAGATTCCCAATAATGCTATATATTTCCAAAGTTTGCAGTGAAATTTCAAGTAATTTGATTAATTAATAAGCAAGCAATGCTTCTTCAGCGGGCGCAATAGATCTGATCCATGCTGCTTGAAAAGGGGACTTAGGGCATCTGCAAAAAGGATAAATTCATGTCAGCCTGAAAAGTCCGCGCAGGCTGAAACGGGTCGAAACTTCTTGCTGCTTGTAAATTTTTTGCATGTCAGTTTAGCTAAGCAAACATCAAGTTTGAAAACAAGTTTCACTGAACTGCATAATTTTACTAAATCAGTAAACAGTTACATAACTTTACACCTTTTTCTTCTAAGGTGACATCTCCACCATTAGATCCCACACTCCACACCCATCTGTTCCCCTTTATTTTTCTCTATCTCTGTTTTTTTTTTTTTTATGTCCCTTCTTAGACTTCTTTTGTATATTGTACTTTATACATGCAATAACCGGAAATTGGAGAGGAACTTTATAAGCCCTGCTTTCGTTCCAATCCATTTCTGCAGAATTATATTTGTGAACCGATTGTGTTATATTGTTTATGTATATTGTACTTCTGTGGAATAAAATATGTTTAAATCAAATTAACTTTACGCCAGCTCATATATTTAGGTAAAACAGGGATCGTATGTGTGTATTTTCAATTAAAAAAAAAACTAAATACTTAAATCTACTCAGTTAAGTGAAAAGTACCTCAGGGCTGTATTTGTCAGAATTACTCGCACAATATCGTGCTGTAGCTTATCTGTTGCCTAGTCTTGATCCACACTGTCTGTTTATGTATCAATTTAAGACATCTTAACACTTATCCCGCTAAATAACTGGCACGAAACTTTTCAAGCCGACTGTAAAAACCCAAATTCTGCTATTTCAATGGAATTGTTTGGGGAAAAAAGCAGAAAGTTTCCACACATGTCAGCCTGCACGGACATGGGTCGAGATATATATATATATATATATATATATATATATAGGAGCCATGCTCTGTAAAAGGGGGCTTAATGCATCTGCGAAAAGTATCGACTTAGGTCAGCCTGCGCAATCCGCGCAGGCTGACCTGGGCCAAAACTTTTCGCTATTGCTCAATTGTCTGTGTGTCAAAGGACCAGCCTACCTCATGATTCAGTCGGTTGTTAGACAAAATGACTTGCTTGGTATCATCCATCACGGACATGCATTAAGCCCCCTTTTGCCAGAGCACGATATATATTTTTTTTTTTTTTTTTTTTTTTTTTCCTCAGATGCATTAAACCCTCTTTTCACTGGGCACGACTAATTTGTAGAAATCTAGTTACTTACTCGATTTTATCAGCGCCTCCAGAAACATTTCCCATTTATCTCCCTTGTAAACTCGTTCTATACACTTCAGGAGCAGTTCAACCCGGTCACGTGGTGGCATATTTCTGCTGTCCCAGACATTCTGATAATCTATAAAAGGTTGCTTAGTCATCAGTCATCCTGCCAGCGTTATAGGCGAAAACAAGCACTTTTACAAACGGTATAGATTAATACCAGACTGCACAGAACGTGCCATGCCATTGTTTGGTGACACCTTTAAGATAAGAATCTTTTGAGTTTTCGTAGATTTTATTTTCAGCTGTCGAATGTGGACTTGATGCTATATCCTAGGCTGATAGAGCTAAACAATCATGTGACAGAATCTTAATGAATGCAATAGGGCCAATGCCAGACGATTCTCAGAGAGGAAGCCAGGGAGGTACGCATCTGCAGAAATATCGACCCAGGTCAGCCTGCGCAGTCCGTACAGGCTGACCTGTGTCGAAACATCTTTCTTTTAGTCAATTTTCTGCATGTCAAAGGACCAGCGTACTTCATGATTCAGTCACTTGTTAGATAAAATGTGTTTGATGGATTCACGATAATGTAACAAATAGCTTGGTATTATGGAACTCAGAGATGCGTTAAGGCCCGTTTATTCCAGAGTATGGCTCACTGTGTACACTTGTTCAATAAATCATAAAAGTTATGGTCTTACAGCAAAAGGGGGTGAGAGGGAGAGGTTGTCAAGATGAAACACTGTTACCTATAAAGTAGAGATGCTGGACAACCTCTTCCACATCAATAATACTCTTGATAAGCCCACTGTGTTTTCTGATACTAATATACAACCGTCGGCTCGCGGCACTCAGACATGGTGCTGGGAGGTGAGTGGGTTCCGTTTCGTCATCATGACGTGAAGAGTCCAATTTTGAAAATGTTTGCTGAAAAAGAAAGAGTCGACCTAACCCTTCAAGTAAAATTTGTGGTGTTTATTGAGGACGTAGTAAATCGAGCTCGGAATGCATGCATAAAACAAGATATCTGGTAAAGGATTGACTCTTTGTAGTAACTCTAAACCTTTGCAAATCATCCTATTAAAATTTGCATTTTAGGGGCTTACTGTAACTTAAATCCCCCCTATTTAAAAGGAGAAAGACAAAAAAAAAAAAAAAAAATGGGTCCATACTTTTTGCAGATGCATTTCACAGAGCACGGCTTATTTTCCTATGACGCCCTTTGCGTTAGAAGAGCTGATCTTAGAGAGCAGAATAAACCAAGAGACATTTTCACTCCAGATGATTACGACCCGATTTGCTGCAATGCTCTGGTTGCATCTGTCCAATGTGTTTTAGCCAAGCGATCAGCGTAGGTCAAATATCAGGCTGCGTACTTTATGCATCTGAAGTCTGATCTTAATCTACATTCGCTACAATGATAACTATAGGTGTAATAGATACATAAGGGGACACGTTTTTCTTTGTAGCTACTAGTATCTTGCCTCGGACGATTCAGAGTGAAACCAGGAAGCAAGAAAATGGAAACCAAGACATCACCTAAACCATTGACATCCTGATTCCTGCATCATGTTTTTCACGACTCTGAGGAGAAAGTTCTCACGGTATCGGATGGTGCGGCTTCAAAGTGCACATTCATGCTGTCTAATGTAAGTCTACACAAGCCGTAATAGTATATCCCGTCGGGCTTAGAAGTCTAACCGAGATAAAAAGTTATACATACCTTTGTTTCTGGCCTTGTTTCATGTTCAAGCTTTACAGAACCCTTATTCTGAAGAAGACAAGAAACAAGAAAGATCTGCTAAAACAAGACAGTCTGTGTAGAAAGCCCTGAAATATGAATAACAAAACTCTTTTTTTGGTTCAACATGGAGAGAAATTTTATGAAAAGTAACTCCACCAACAATTGCCCGTTTTTTCCCTATTGTTTTTCTTATTGTTGAAAAGCGAAATGTTCATTTATATCAGTGCCACTGATAGGTCCGCAAAAAAGGCCCGCTGAAGAATATGTCAGCATTTTAGCCAATCACAAATAAAACTTTATTTACTCGATAGTAATACAAAGAAGTAGGTCAAAAGCAAGCTTCAATAGCTTCGCCGAAAACTCTTTGATTGATGAAAAAAACTACGCTCTTTTCAACATAGTCTGGATTACCTGCCCCTACCACTACGTTATAGGGTCAGGCATAACCCAATAATGACGGTCATAATTGCGACCTCAAGTTCAGCCATTCATGCTTTCCTGTTTTTCCCAATTTCACGAGATCTAGTTTGATCAGTGAATGAAACGAGATCAATTTTGTACAAAATATACACTACCGAATCTAAGACGTGCTGTTCGGGTATGGTTTAAATATAAATTTTGACTATAAATCATCAATCTCCGAGCAGAGTTGTCGTTCGTTACTCTCACCATACATCTCTGCAATGGGCTAAATGACAAGAATCTTGTCAAACCGAGGAAAACATGTTTTGTTACTGTTTAACCGTTTCATGTGTAACATAATAAAGTAGACAAATGAATTATGATTCCGGATACATTATAGGTGCATTCAGACTGATGAATGTACCTGTATACAATGGAATTATTTTTTCAAGCTTCTTTACTGATCAGAATCTTACGCCAAAAAAAATGGCTGCGTCCATGAATAATGACAATTTAAACAAAATTAAAAAACAAATTATCGTCCTTTAAAAGACATTTAAGCTTTTCAGAAAATCTCTCTTTTTCACATTTCCTACCACTAAGTCTGATTGGCCGTATGTTGTTTGAACAGCACTCAAAACAATCGATTGTTTTTTCTTTCACCGGCGTTTGTGTCGCCATTTTTAGTTATGGTCAAGTGACGAAAATATCACGTGATGACGGACTACTTTCTGAGCCAACTACAGAGGTGAATGGGAATGATCCGTAGTGCAAGAGAGTGATGAATCATTTTAAAAGTAGCTATAGTTTCGGACATTATATTGGTCCATTGGCATTTCGGACACTTAACGCATTTCTGATGTGTAGTGTTTCTTCATAAATAAGAACGACAAAAAAAAAACCTATTTGCCATTATTTTTTTGCAACCGATCAGTTTTCAGTGAGATTTGATCAAGTGAAATGACAATAATCCGTTTCTTCTGCATATTACCAAAGCGCCATTATTGCGCTTTGCCTGACGCACTGTTAAAGTACGGCGGAGCACCAAACTATTTTCAATATTCATTCATCAGCATCATCTGATGGCTCTACATATATGCAATGCTCTGTGAAAAGGGGACCTAATGCATCTGCAAAATGTATCTACTCAGGTCAGCCTGCGCAGTCCGCTCAGGCTTACCTATACCGAAACTTTTCGCTATTGGTCGATTTTCTGTATGTCAAAGGACCGTTCTACCTTATGATACCTTATTTGCCTTAAAAGGAAACATCTGCCTTTTCATCAGCGTTAAAAGGAGATAATTAGTTCTTTTATTAGACTTGAAGAAGATACCTAGATTTTTCTCAGTGCTTGAAGGAGATATCTAGACTTTTGTCATTCTTAAAAAAAAGATCAGTCTACATTTGTTAGTCTAGCTTGAAAAGAGATACATGTATCTAGATTTATTTGTCAACTTACGAAGAAGATACCTAGAGATTTTTTTTGTCTATCCTACAAAGTAAGCTTAATTGAAATTGAGCCTTCTTTTTCGGGGCCGTAAAGACATGAAAACATGTAAGGGGCCAACCATATTGTAAGTGGCTAAAAGTATAAAGTATAATATATCAATGCATATATAAGGATAGATGTAAATTTGAATGGATAGAGTTTCAGGTTACACAGCTCTGAATAGAAATAAGGAAGATTATGTTTTTGTTTTTTGTTATACCTGTTGAATGTTTTGAGAACAATATGCATGCAATTGTGACCTACTTTTTTCCGTAACTTTGCAACGTCATGGAAACGGGGCAGGAGGAAGTAAAATAATTTTAATTTGACCTACTTCATGATTTAGTCGGTTGTTTACACAAAATGGATTTTATGGATCCATAATTATATGAGAACTTGCTGGGTACAAGCATCACGGCTATGCATTAACCCTTTACTGCACTTTGACGCCCCTGGGAAAGAAGCCTTTTGAAAACATTGTGGGAAAAGGAGAAAATGCTGGTGACCAGCATTTTCTCCTTTTCCCACAATGTTTTCTACCTGATCAAAGAAAAATTGCACCATCTGAGCCACACTGAAATTGTCGTCTGCAAATGCTTTCAATTTGGACAAGGCTGTAATTTTGTCGTCTGGTAAAGGGTTAAACACTCTTCTTCCTGAGCGCCACTTAACGTAAACCACAGGCGTTCGTTTGTGAACAAACTTCGCTATCTATATAATGATATAACAAATGCGGCGTTCTTTTCAAAACAGCAAACACAGTTTTAAATTCCAACAAATCCGGACAAATACGACTTTTTTACTCCCCTATAATTTATTGCTTGGGTAAAAAGAATATCTCACAGAATCCACCATTCCTCCTCGACAATGTTTTTAAAATGTTTTAGGGTTGCCTTTTCCTTCTCTGCAAATTAAGTTTTCCTCTGTTATCGTAATTTAGTATTTATAGTGCATAATGACAGGTAAAATAAATCGGTTAAATCCTTATAAATCTTTTGCTCCGTCCGGTGTACGACATTTCGTAGTAGAAAGCTCTGGCAAAATGGGGCTTAATGCATCTTTGTGATGTATAATGATACCAATCAAGCCATCACATGGTTATGGAATCATGATAGCCACTTTTACTGAATAATCGACTTAATCATGAGGTAGACATGATCCTTGTCACGTGACTGTTTTTCAGTCCAAGACTGAGTAAGCAATTGGTCTGGCATTGCATTTTATATCGGTCATATGCAAACTCACAACCGCCAAAGACAATTTTTGGCATCAAGTCGCAAGAATGACTACAGATACCTTGATAAATTAAAGACTGAAGTATATCATACTTTACTTATTTACAAGGAGTAAGTTTGCCCCTTTAGATTATAATATTCTATTATGCGCATTAAGCAAAATATCATAACGACAAGCAACGATGCTAATTGTCTGTATATAGAAGTTATTCGAATAGTGTTCAACACGTCTTTCATCATTTTTCAGTTATATCAAGGATACAAGTAATTTACTCGATGTTTTTTTACTTTCCCCAATACTATACTGGGCTCTATGGTGTCTTGTTCAAGTACATTCTAACGTGACCTGCATTGCCAACGGAAATTGAACTTAGATTTTTTCAACATAAATCCAACGTTGTTCGGTCAGGTGGCAGGGCACTTGGAAACTTGTTCACGGCTGTGGCGAATCGTGTTGCCCCGAGCAGTTCACAGCAGTGGCGAATCGTGTCGCCCCGAGCAGTTCACAGCCGTGGCGAATCATGTCGCCCCGAGTTTTCAGCGACACGATTCGCTACCGCCGTGAACAAGTTTCCAAGTGGCTTGCCACCTGACCGGACAACGAATTTATCATACTTCAAAGTTTTACTATTCCAGCGTGTATTCTAATGAAATTTCCTTGATTTATGGTCTCGCCATTCATGTACGCTTACGAAATCTCATTTTCCTTTCTGAGTTCCCTTCTAAACAACCCTAAGGTAAGTAACTATTCATTTTATTGATTGTTTGGCAAAAGTAAACGACAATTAGTTGTTTCAAACGACCAGAAGTTTACAATCATTTTTTTAACGTTACAATGCGTGACCTTTAACACATCACGGTTTGTTTTCATCACGACCCGACGCTGCCATCTTTGCTTTAGTTGTGCTTCATCCTAGGAGCTGCCAATGTACAGCAATATATATTCAAAGCATATTATCCAATCAGATCGCGAGAAATTTCTTTGCAGTATAATTAAACATGTAGTCAGGTATGAAATCCGGTACGCGCGGCAGGAAATCCGTACATTGACCTTTTGGGGCAAGTTCAAGTAAAAATACTTCAGAAATTTTCGGGGGTTCCCCCTGTACAAATTTTACTTGTACGGAATGACAATGTCTATTTTTCATTATCATATAGCGTGACTGTCTTACTTTCTTACTTCATTGTAGAGAATTCAATGCAATCCTCTACTTAACGACCCGTAATATCTCGCGCCACCTCACTGTCCCTTTACCAGATGAGAAACTCGAAATTCAAAGGATTTGCAGACGGAGAACTGCGTATGTCCCAAATCATGGGATTTGTCTTTGATAGGGTAAAAAATACTGTTGAAAAATAGTCTGATTATCATTTCGATAAAACTAATTACAAGACTCTATTCCGTTTTATTGAACTACTCTTTCGAGACAACGAATTATCATTTAGTTTTACTGAAATAAGATTTGGTTGTTACAAATTGATTCATTATTTTGTCGAATATGTATTTCTTTATAATGTAATAAAAATGGGTAACGCGTAACAGCTTCGGGGCTCTGTACATTTCCCCTCCCTTTGCCAAATGAACAAGTCTCGATTGCGAGCAATGCTCGGTGAAAAGGGTGCTTAACGCATCTCCGTGCATTGAACCAAGCAAGACATTACGTAATCAGGGATCAATAAAATCCATTTTGTCTAACAATGGATTGAATCATGAAGTCGACTGGTCTTTGACATGCAGATAATCGTCCAATAGCAAAACGTATCGACTCAGGTCAGCCTGCGCTTACTGCTGACCTGGTTCGATACTTTTTGCAAATGCATTAAGATCCATATTCACAGAGCACGGCTCAGGTGTTTTAACCCTGAAAAGCTAACTCAAGTAAATTTATCGACGAGGAACACGACAAAATCACTGCACTTTCAAGGTTGACTTTTCCAGAATTATTTACTACAACCACTACAACTACCACTACTACTATACTGCGACTACGACCGGTATTTCGTACTATTTCTACTAAACCTACTACTTCTTACAGTAATTATCTTACATGACAATAGTAAACAATGTATGATAAATATCAAAACGCGGACGCACTGAAGACAGCTGTCTCTTTTTTTTTTTTTTTTTTGGGGGGGGGGGGGAGGGAGGGACACTTAATACATGCATTCGACAAACTTCGGGTGATCTGGTGATCAAGTCCCTCGGCTATATCACGTAGTTTGATATGCACCTACACGGTACATTTCTTCGCCGGAAGTACACCATGTTACCGTTATTAAAATTGTAAGGCTCCTCTTAAGAAAAAAAAAAACATGAGTCACAATTTTCTACCGATATCTTTTAGGAATATTCCGTCGGCCAACACTTTGTACATTACATTTTAAGACTGGTTTATCAATTCCGTTGGGAGCTTTCATCGAAAGATCGAAACACTTGAATAATTTCACCGAGCTTGTTAATGTAGTTTCTAAGCGATTTACCCGGGCGCCGCCATGTTTAAGATCATGTGATTGGTAGTTCAAAACGGAAGCAACTATTTGACCTATATAAAGATGGTACGCTTCCAAAGCCAGCATATGAGCCACGCTGTGGTAAAAGGGGGCTTAGTGCTTCTCCACAATACACTGTACCAATCATGCCATCTACAATTCTTGATCTATAACAGCGCGATTCAAGAACCTTTTGCGGACAGTGTAGATTAAGATCAGACTGCATAGAACGTGCAGTCTGATCTTGGATCATCATCGTTTGATAAAGAGATATACTAGTATTTCCTGAAAAACATGTAACTTTTTTACTATCGGTTTGAAAGTTCCATTCGACTTATTTAGCAGGTTAAGGATTACATGACGGAATGGTCCTTTTTGCAATCGGTAACTTCGCCTTTTTTCGTGACACCAGATATGACGTCATATTATGGTACATACTTGAAAACGTAACCGAAGCATGTTGTTGATGATATGAAACCCAGTATTTTCTCCTGTCAACTCACTGTTTTCTACCCTACTGAAGGCAAATTACCGTATTTAGTCATATAGACTAATAGATTTAGTCCTCTGCACATTTTTTCAGTATTGGCTAGTCTAAAATTTGATCGCCTGGTAGCGGCATGCAAGCGTCATTCAAACCAACACAACTTGTCCTTCGTATTTCTAGTCAGCATTTATCCTTAATCAAACAATCCCATGTCTTACGACCTTTGGGGAAGAAGACCTTTGAAAACATTGTAAGACAATGACAAATTGCTGCTTACTAGCAAGTTCTCCTGAGATTCCCACAATATTTTCAAATGCGTTTTTTCTCTAGGGTCATTGAAACAATGGATTGCTCGGTAAAGGTTTAGTAATGAAAAAAAAAATTTTTTTGCTCTTAACACTAAAGCTGCTGAATAAATGAAACGCAAATTTTCTACTCAGTACTAAAAGCCCAAACATTGCGGTTTCAAAGTTGATTTCACCGGACAGAATATACCGTATCGGACAGTGTAGATCAAAGATCAGACTGCACGTTCTGTGCAGTGTGATCTTGATCTACACTGTCCGCAAAAGGTCAGTGGGTCGCGATTAGCAGCTTAAGGGTTAAATAATGAGCAATAACTATCTTAAAAAAAAAAAAGATAGCGTAAATTTGCCAGCAAATAGGCAAGGGCCCTTAGAATAAACATATCTGTATTTTTTGACCGCAGGGGCCCATAGAATAAACATGTCTACAATTTTTACCAATCACAAATTCCTATTTATTCATTTTCTTATCAGTACCAAAAAGTAGGCCAAAAGCCAGGACATTCAGCTACGCCGAAAAAAATATATTCTTTCTAATCCATTTTAACCCTTGAGCTGCTAATCGCGACCCACTGACCTTTTGCGGACAGTGTAGATCAAGATCAGACTGCACAGGACGTGCAGTCTGATCTTTGATCTACACTGTCCGATACGGTATGTTCTGTCCAGTGAAATCAACTTTGAAACCGCAATGTTTGGGCTTTTAGTATTGAGTAGAAAATTTGCGTTTCATTTATTCAGCAGCTTAAGTATTAATACAACCAACATACGAGGGTATAATAGAGTTATACTGTATATTTTTCTAGGAAAGAAGTAAAGTTAATTAAATAAGAAAAGCTGGCGCCCGCCAATTTACTTCTTACTTCAGTATTTTGCGAAAACATAGCAGTTTCTTTTGGCTAAACAATAACATTTGAACCATGCTGTGAAAACGGGGCTTATTGCATCTGCGAATAGTATCAACCCAGGTCTGCCTGCGCAGTCCGCGCAGGCTGACCTGGGTCGAAACTTTTCGTTGTTGGTCAATTTTCTGTATATCAAAGGACCCAGTCTACCTGATGATTTTGTCGGTTGTTAGACAAAATGAACTTTACAGATCCATGATCATGTAATGACTTGCTTGGTATCACGTATCACGGAGATGTGTCTAGCCCCTTTTTCCTAGAGCATGGCCCATTTTTAAAAGCCTGCATATTTCTTCACTTAATAACATAAACTAGAGAGAGTAGTCTCGGCTGCTCGAACATATCGTCGAGTGACCTGTTTCGTTCGCTCACTTACGACTGATAATGACTGAACATTTTTCCAGTACATTCGCTGCTATTGAAAGTAGGCTTAAATGTTACGAAGCTATCGTCTGGACGTTTTCGGATGTTTTATAATAATGGGGAGTATATAATAATTCCTAATCTGTCCCCATAGCTGCACCCGTATTTGTAAATCGGGCAAAGACGCCATATTTTTTGCTTTTCTGATATTTTCGTATTGATGTTCTGGGAAAGCCATTGCCCGCCATGACACTCAAATGTCCCTTTCACCGCACGTAAAATTTTGACAATAATTTATGTAGAACAGTTTATTTATAATGTTTAAGACAGTTCCCTCTTGTGGAAAGTAAAAGTTTAGTTTAGTGTTGCTTCACATGACTTTTTTTAGTTCTTAATTTATGAAATGTTCTACAGCTATTGGGAAAAGCTCGAAATTAGGTTTTAGGGTTTGACAGGCAAGGAAAAATGATATTTTTTGGTCACATTTTTTTTGTCATCAGCACTTAAAAAGAAAAAAAAGAAGAAATCGTGAAGTAAGTCCTTTTCAAAACCTTGTCGGTCCACGCAAAGATAATTCGCAGATTTCAGTACGAAGAACTAATTACTCACTCGAAAAAAGCGTAGCAGCAGTTCTGATTCGACAACATTCGATTACTCATCAGAACCCCTTCTAAAATATTCCCCAAGAAAAAGTTTTTTTTTTTTAGTTTAAGATGAAGACTTCCGAGCCACACGTTAGCCTGTGACCTAAATTACGCATTTATCCTTCGGCGCAATCTGGGCCCGTATTCACCAACCATTCTCAAGAATGTTTTAAGCCTTATTCTTCAAGATTTTCTTAATTTGAAGGTAACACAACTTCTGCTTGGCTAAACCAAATGATTTTCAAAAATTCATAAATCATCGACAGTTAAAAATTGATTTCTCAAAGATAATCCGACTGTTGTCAAAAAGTTGAATTGGGAATTTTTTCTCCAATTCGAATACCTATATTTCATGGTGATTTCATGATCTGTCTTTTCGAATCACCTAAATTGTGATTTAACCCTTTCCCAAACAAGCCCTGGTTTTCACGTGTCTGCAGTACAAGTCTTTTGAAAACACAGTGGGAAAAGGAGAAATTGCTCGTGACGAGCAATTTCTCCTTTTCCCACAGTGTTTTCTACCCATTTTGGTAACTTTCTGCCATTTTCACCCAAATTAAAATTGTCGTCTGCAAACCCTTTCAATTTGGACCAGTCCAAAATTTGTCGTTTGGGAAAGGGTTAAACAAGCCTTACCTTTTGAGCAATCGTCCAAACTTTATTTCCCATTTTTGTACATTTTCTTCATGTCATTTTTATGACATGCGGTTTTCTGAGATAATCCGTTCTCAACATTTGTATGTTAACTCAAACACGTATCATCTTTTGTTATGGGCGCATTTTACATGAACTTGTTCATTTATGTAACTACTTATAATAAGGAAGTTAAAGCCTGGTATTTACGTATTCGTTTCCATTCACCCATACAATAAAATGAGTCGTGCTCTGTGAAAAGGGGGCTTAATTCATCTGCAAAAAGTGTCGATCCAGGGCAGCCCGCGCAGGCTAACCTGGGCCGAAACTTTTCGCTATTGGTCAATTTTCTGCATGTCCAAGGACCATTCTACCTTATGATTAAGTTAGTTGTTAATAAAGTGGCTATTATGGATTCCTAATTATGTGCCGACTTGGTAGTATCAGGCATCACGGAGAACCATTAAACCCCCTTTTGCCAGAGCATGACTCAAATACACATGACATTGTCTGCTGTAACTGTATTGTTAACCTCTGTCCTGCAGAATAAGTGAAATGAAACTCTCAAGCCGATGCTAAAAACCTAAATTTTGCTAATTCAAAGGTATTTTTTGGGGCGAAGATATTTCCTTGTTGGACAATGTAGATCCAAGATCAGATTCTAGTGTGCACACAAGGTTTTTCTAAGATTTGGCCCGGTGACCTATTTTTTGACCCTATGTGACCCAATACCAAACATGCCCGAGTTATAATCAAGACAAACATTCTGACTAAGTTTCATGAGTATCGGGCTAAAATGTGGCCTCTAGAGTGCAATCAAGGTTTATCTAAGATTTGACCGGGAGACCTACTTTTGACCATACGTGACCCAATTTCAAACTTGTCTGCGATTTTGTCAAGACAATCTCACTAGGTTTCATCAGTATTAGACTAAAAATGTGGCCTCTAGAGCCCAAACAACATTTTTCTAAAATTTGACCTAATGACCTGCACTTTGACCTGACATGACCCTATTTCAAACTTGTCCAAGATATTATCAAAACAAACATCCTAACCAAGTTTCATGAGTATCGGACTATCCGACTAAAACAAGCTTTTTCTTAAATTTGACATCATGACCTACCTTTTGACCCCGACATGACCCAATTTGAACGTGTCTGAGATACTATCAAGGCAAACATTCTGGCTCCTCAGTTTTATGAGTATTTAGCCAAAAACGTGGCCTCTACAGTGCACAAAAGGTAGGATAATTGTTGACGCCTTGACGACGCACAACGGACACAGCACTACCACAAAAGCTAACCTTGAGCTATTTGTGCTCAGGTGAGCTAAAAAAAAAAACGTCAAGGTACGGCTGTATTCAGAGTGGTTATCAAAATGTATTTACATAGCTTTCAGCAAATAGCTTACGGAACAGAGCTACCACCTTTGACAATACTCCTATGTAGTCAGCTGTGTCCACGCACTTGTATTTGATTGGTCAATTAATGTGAGATGCTGACATTAGAGTATTACCACAATCAGTATTACTGGTTTTTATTATCTAAATAAATTCCTATAACTCAGAATTGCAAATTATGAAAGATTATCAGTTTTTGTCTGTTTCAATATATGGCTATTTACCCTTTATTAAAATTTTAGACTCCTCCAAATTTAAAGCATTTGCATGCAAAAAGAAAAAAAATCAAATGTGGCACATATGTAAAATTTGTCATGGTAAAAAACATTGTGGGAAAAGAAGAAAATGCTGGTGACCAGCATTTTCTTCTTTTCCCACAATGTTTTCAAAAGGTCATGAAAATACATAATTGTTTGGTAAAGAGTTGATGCAGTTATTTGAATCTTTTGAAAAATATTGATGGACATAACTTTTCTATGAAAGGAGGCACTGTCAGAACCTCCGCTACTGGCAGTCATGATCTTTGATCCATCATTGTGATTTTTACATCTGAAAGCATTTGCTAATGACAAATTCAACGTGGTGCAAATGAGCTGGTGGAGGGGCTTTAAAATAGTATAGTTTATCAAAGTTTTTACCCTGTGACTTCCTTTATGAGCCAATGTTACCCATTTATACACTTGTCCAAAATATCATCAAGACAAACATTCTTACCAGATTTTTATGAGTACTGGACTGAAAATGTGGCCTCTACAGAGCACACAGGGTTTTTCTAGAATCTGTCCAAAAGACCTTCCTTTTTAGCAGATTTGTATAGCAAATCCTCTAACTATGATCGTTCTGACAGGAACCAAATACATCATGCGTAACGACACATGCGTACTCACACTGTACTATAATGGTTTGACCTGACCCAAATATACTTTCACGCTTGCGCCCATTCAGTTTTACTTTCAATTTTAGCTAATACATGTCAACCTCGCTTTTGTCACTACCGTATATACTGTCCTATACTGTATTTATTCCAAAATCTAATGTCAGCAAAAAACTGCTTAAGATTGACAGATCAAATTACCACTCCCGAAACAGTAATGGAATAACTACACAGACCGTTCGGCAGAACAATTTTGACTTTCCCTGCCCATACTAACTCCAGTTTAAAATGATTGCACATGTGTTGCATGTGATGTTATTTTTTTATCACAACATATTACAGCTATATGCTAGTCCACAAATCCGCTTTCCAGGACTTTGAGTCCTTTGATTATCTTAAGTGACCCATTATCAAAGTTGTCTAATATGTCATCAAGACAAACATTCTGATAACTTTTCATGAATATTGGACAGAAAAGAAGGCCTCTAGAATGCACATAAGGTTTTTTTTTTCAAGATTTGTCCCAGTGCTCTACTTTTTCACTTGACATTTTCCAATTTCACACTCATCTGAGATACTATCAAAACATACATGCTGAAGAACTTCAAGGATTATTGGGCCAAAAATGTGGCCTCTTTGAGGGCCGCCAATTTTTTTCTCAGGTGTAACCCAATGATTTACCTGTTGACCAGATGTGACCAAATTTTCAATTTGTTAGAGATATTATCAAGACAAACATTCTGACCAACTTTCATCAGCGTTGGAGTGAAAATGTGATTTCTAGAGTACACACAAGGTTTTCCTAAGATTACCGGTAGTCTCAGAAACCTACTTTTTGACCTCACATGCCCCGATTTCAAACTTGTCCATTTCTAATACTTTAAAAACAAATATTCTGAACAACTTTTATTAATACTGAATGAAATATGTGGTCTCTAGCGTGCACACAAGGTTTTTCTAGGATTTGAATCAGTGACCTACTTCTTGACCTGATGTTATTCAATTCCCATTCATCCCAGATATTGTCAAGACAAATACTCTGAACAACTTTTATGAGTATTAGACTGGAAATGTGGCCTCTAGAAGACACACAAGGTAACTACTGACACCTGGACAACGCATGACAGACACAATATGATCACAGAGCCCACATTGAGTACTCTGTGCCTCGGTAAGCTAAAAAACGAAAGACATTTTTCAAATTTTCTCAAATAACCCATTACTACACAATGCCAAGTTTTGATGCCCCTGGGAAATTAGACTTTTGAAACATTATGGGAAAAGGAAAAAATGCTTTTCCCACAATGTTTTCTAACCTTTAATTTTTCATCACACAATCCTGAGTTTTAACAAACCTGGATAAGAGGATTTTTGAAAACATTGTGGGAAAAAAAAGAAGAAAATGTGGGTAGCCAGCATTTTCTTCTTTTCCCATGATGTTTTCTACCCTTTGAAAGACAAACTTTATGTTTTGAGTAACACTTTCTTTCGTCGTCTGCAAATGTTTTCAATTTGGATCAGGCAAACATTTTGTCATGTGGTAAAGAGTTAAGAAACAAATCCAATCATTTGAGCCACACTTAAACCTTTACCACACAATCCTGAGTTTTAATTAATCTGAAAGAGATGGCCTTTGAAAATATTGTGGGAAAATGTGAATCTCACAATGTTTTCTACCATATCCAATATGTAAATCACCATTTAAGCTTCATTTAATGCGTTGTCTGCAAATGCTTTCAGTTTGGCCCAGTCCAAAATTTTGTCGTTTTGTAAAGAGTCATGATTCCTCTGCAAATGCTTTGAATTTGGACCAGTCTAAAATATGGTCATCTGGTAGACAGATAAACAGTAATTGATAACGACATACATCACAAAAGACAACAAAATATGAACACAGTTCTAAACTTCCTTGTTTTTTTTTTTTTAATTTTTACTGTATTTTCATAATCTCGTTTATTAGTGTTCTTTAACCCTTTCCCAAACAAGCCCTGGTTTTCACGTGTCTGCAGTACAAGTCTTTTGAAAACATTGTGGGAAACAGAGAAATTGCTCATAACGAGCAATTTCTCCTTTTCCCACAGTGTTTCTACCCTTTTAGAAAACTTTCTGTTATTTTCATCAAATCCAAAATTGTTGTCTGCAAACTCTTTCAATTTGGACCAGTCTAAAATTTATCGTTTGGGAAAGGGTTAACCTATCTTTAACCTGTCTATAACCTATCACTATATAAATATACATATAGACAGCTCTTTTCATCCCAGATCTACAAACAAATTCAAAACATTTTCGAAAAAAGGGCATAATTGTGTCAGGCCATAACCATGTCAAACATTTTTCAGGGTTATTGGCCCCTATTGTTTGGGTCGCCCTTTTGATAGTTAACCCTTTACCAAACAACAAAATTTTGACTGGACCAAATTTTAAGCATTTGCAGACAACAAATTGCATGTTGCTGAAATGAAATGATGATTTCTGTCTTTGATAGCCTAGAAAACATTGTGCGAAAAGGAGAAAATGCTGGTTACCAGCATTTTCTCCTTTTCCCACAATGTTTTATAATGTTTCATTTTCAGTGTGTTTAAAACTTGGGATTGTGTGGTAAAGGGTTAGTAACAGCCCAAGCCTGAAGTAAATATCTACAGTAATGACAGAGATAACTGAAAATGACATAATATCCGATTCTCAGTCTCTAATGAAGATATTTACTTCAAACTTCGATGAGTTATTAACTATCAAAAGGGAACCCGTATAACATGCAACGATATTGTACAGAGATAACAATAAATTTAAAGGGTAATAAATCGGATTCTGTTTTGAAAGCTTTGTGGTAAAAGTTTAAAAGGACGGCTAATTTTCACTTGCGACCAAATGGGAAATTACCTAGTCATTTCCATTCTTTTCTGTAAAATTTCAAATTTCATTACATAAAAAGGGATAAGAACATTTCAAGGTAGTAAAAAATGAGCTGGCTCATTGCTTCAGTTGGTAGAGTCCCTGACTACAGTTTTCAAAATTGTAGGTTCGAGTCTGACCTAAGGCAATTTTTTTTCCTGCTCCTTTTCCCCCAAATCTTAAAATCTTATGATTTTTGCTCACAAAATATCAATTTTCTCCCCAAAAAAGATTTTGGGTAAAAGTGTGCTTAAATGCCCTTTTAAGCTGTCTAAAAGAACAAAGACAAAACACTGGCAGTCTATCATCTGGTTGTTTTTCGAATTTTCTTCTCCACCTCTTTCACTTTCTTCAGCTTCTTTCCCTGGGTCTTCATTAGATCTGCCATTTCTGTAGAGAAAAGAGAAGACACTAAGGGTTTTGCCTTACCTGAAAATTGTAAATATGTGAAATTAACTCTTTTCCAACCAACAAAATTTAATACCAGTCCAAACTGAAAGCACTTGCAGTCAATAGATTTATGAGATGTAAAATGATTAGGTTTTTTTTTTAAAAAGGGTAGAAAATATTGTTGGAAAAGAAGAAACGCTAGCTATCAGTATTTGCTCCTTTATCCACAATGTTTTCAAAGGCCTTTAAGATCATCAAAACATGGAATAGTTATAGAAAGAGTTAAAGGGCATACTTAGATATTTTGCAATTAATCAAAATTTCTATAAAAAAACTGTGACAAAGACAAGTAAATATATTTTTCTTGACAGGGTTTATGGGAAGTGAACAGTTACATTGAATTTCAGTGGAGAGGTGTAATTTTGTCAGTTAACCACACAATCTCCAGTTTTAATGAACCTAAGGAAGAAGCCTTTAAAAACATGTAACCAGCATTTTCTCCTTTTCCCAAGATTTTTCCCACCTTATCAAAGACAAATTCCATCATTTCAGCTAAATTTACATTGTAGTCTGCAATTTTTTTTTTTTTTTTTTTATTTGGACAAGTCTAAATTTTTTTTTGTTGGTAAAGTGTTAAGCCAATACCATGACTTATTTTTCATAAATCTAGAATATAAAAGAAGTAAAAACTACATAGCTAGAATACGACTCCTGGGGCTTGTTACGAACCTTTGTTTTCCTTCTGTAAGTTGTCTCCCATTTTTGTTAGACTTGCGATTCGTTCCTCAAGCCTCTTACACAGTTCATGTGTATCTGGTACAGCTATCCGAACTGGAGATGGGGAAAGGTCCTCTGTTTAAAAAAAAAAAAAAAAAATCAGTGAAAACTGTCTGAAACCACCATCATTAATAACTTAAAACCCTTATCAAAAAAACATGCATTTCATTGACTCTGAGGAAAAAGGCATTTGAAAATACCATGGGGAAAAAAGGAGAATGTGCTGTTTACCAGTATTTTCTCCTTTTCACACACTGTTTCTCATGATTCAAAGACAAATCCCATTTACTGAGTCATGTCCGATTTGTCATTTGCGAGTGCTTTCTATTTGGACAAGTCTAAAATTTTGTCGACTGGTACAGAGTTAACCTAGAAAATGTTGAACCAGGTCTGGTGCTTTAGTTGCTTTTGCTGACAGTGTACATCAAGATCAGCCTGCAAAAATCATGCAGTCTGTTCTTGGATCCACAAAGTCTACTACTCTGCTACTTGGGGCAAACACAAGATCAAAATGGCATATTTCGGCTGGTTTTTCCTGAATGAAAAGATCTATTTAATTGATTCCACACTTTTATTTTGCCATCTTGTAAAGACTTAAACACAAGAGCAAACAATTCTTTTAAAGAGGAGAATGATACTGATAGTCATCTCGAAATAAACATTGAAATGAATGTTTGCTTACAAAAAATTAATCCATCAAGATAAATACTAATTGAAGAACGGTATTTTATGTCCCTTTCAACATTATTCCCATTATATCCAGGGGACAGCTCACTTCTGCATGTACGTCCTGGGTTTTATCAATAGGAGGCATGGGGTCTGAAAAGTCTTGACAGAGAACACTCACTCAGCCCCCTCGAGTATGGATCAAACCCCTGACCTTACCCTGTAAAACTACATGAACACCTTTACCACTTAACCCTCTACCGCACAATCCCGACTTTTAACGACCCTGATAAAGAAACCTTTTGAAAACATTGTGGGAAAAAGAGAAAATGCTGGTAACCAGCATTTTCTCCTTTTCCCACAATGTTTTCTACCCTATCAAAGACATAATTCATCATTCAAATTACATTTAAATTGCTGTCTGCAAATGCTTTCAATTTGGACAAGTCTACATTTTTCTCATGTGGTAAAGACTTTACAATACAAGGACCATACAAAAATTATATCTTCACTGCTACAGTAGTAAGAATTGGAAATAACCATCTCTCTATATTGTTACATGTATATTGCATTTTATTATTTAGATTATAAAATTTCATTATTTAGATTATAAAATATTGATCTTGTTCAAATTGAAAGTATTTGCAGATGAAAAATCAATAGCAATTGAAATGATGGGAATGGTTCTTGTGGAAAACATTGTGAAAAACGCTCTCCACTCTACAATGCTACTTAACCAGGATTTATTTGGTAAAGGGTCGAGGAATGTGTACATTAAATGTTTGGTTAAATGTTAATTGAAATCAATTGTACATATTTATACGGGTATAGTGCTTTAAACTGTTTACAAGACCAATACTACTGATCTGACCCAAATTGAAAGTATTTGCAGACGACAAATAATTGACTAACATTATAGGAATTTATCATGTAGAAAACATTGTAGGAAAAGTAAAATACTCAGTTAAAGCATTGCCTGCTTTCCACATTTCATGGTCATATAACTAGGGTCTATTTGGTTAAAGGTCGAAGGATATATGCATTTATTATTATTATCATTTTCTCCTTCTTCTTCTCCTTCTTCTTCAGCTTCCTCCTTTCTTTCCCATCATATGTGAATTTATTTTGACTATATCATTGAGAAATGTATATACTGATTTAGACTATGACACTAAAATATTGATCTGGTCCAGATTGAAAGTATTTGCAGTCGACAAATTAATTGTGGCTGAAACGAAGGGAAATAATCCTGTAGAAAACATTCATGTAGGAAAAGCTAAATGATCAGAAACAACACTCAGGGCCATACAGTCAGGGTTTATTTGGTAAATAGGAGATTTGTGTATATTTTCCATGTAAAATGTAAGTCTGCATATGTAACGATAACTATGTTTACATATTGTACACTTTGTATATATGTATAATGGGCCGGTGGCCTGAACATAGTAATAAATCTATCTATCTATCTATCTATACCACAGGAAAAATTCTCGCCTCTTCCAAATGGAAAGCTTCTCCAGACAATAAATCCGGAAGTGAAACAATAAACCTAAGTTCTTTAACTCTTTCCCAAACAATTAATTTTAGACTATTCCCAATTGAGAGATTCTGCAGGTGACAAATTTTTCAGTCATACAAATAAACTTAACTTCTTTGACTGAGTAGAAACCATTGTGGGAAAAGGAGAAAATGCTGTTTACCAGCATTTTCTCCTTTTCCTGCGATGTTTTCAAAAGCTTTCTTTCTCAAGGTTGTTAAAACTTGGGATTTTGTGGTATAGGGCTAAAAGGTAAGGATATATTGTGGGAAAAGAAGAAAATGATGCTTCCCAGCATTTCTCCTTTTTCCACAATGTTTTCAACAGCCTTCTCTTTTAGGTTCCTCAACTCAGGATTGTGTGAATTTCCACATTCTTTTTTTCACTCTAAGACACCCAGCAACATAAATATATGACAGACAGATTGACAAAGGACAGACTGGCTGATTCCACGATAACCCAAAAAACCTTTCTTTGTGTGGGGGTAAAAACAGGCAAAAGGCATTCTAAAACAATTCTAGCACCTATCAAGGAACAATCACAGCACTGTATGGTCCCAAATTAACTCAAACCTAGCTTTTCTACAAGAAAAACCGATCTTTGACTCTATAGCACACAACAAAATTTTACATATGTCAAAACAGAGAGCATTTGCAGACAACAACTGAAATGTGGCTCCACTCATCAATTTTTTCTACTGAAATAGTAATAAACATTGTGGGAAAAGGAATAAAAAATGCTGGCTTCCAGCATTTTATCTTTTCCCAAAATTGTTTTGAAAGGCCTTCTTCCTCATGGTCATCAAAATGTAGGATTGTTTGGTAAAAGATTAATGCAGAGAGAACAGCAACAAAATGTAGACTTGTCCAAATTGACAGCATTGGCAGATGACAATTTAAATGTTGCTCGAATTGTGGAAATTGTCTATGATAGGGTAGAAAACATTGTGGAAAAACAAGAAAATGCCGGACACCAGAATTTTCTCCTTTTCCCACAATGTTTTCAAAAGGCTTCTTTCTCAGGGTTGTTAAAAGTCGGGATTGTCTGGTAAAGGGTTAGCCCCTTTAAAGAGAATCCTAAAAAAGGACTTTTAATAAACATTTTGGGAAAAGGAGAAAATACTGAGGAAACCATCATTTTGTCCTTTTTCCACAATGCTTTCTATCCTTCCAAAAATATTTCCTTTCAATGGAGTCTCAATTCTTTTGTCATCTGCAAATGCTTTCAATTTGGATGATTTTGAATTGTTGTTTGGTAGATTTAAGCTGTAAGATATTTCAAAGCTCTTTTCTGGCAAAATGTAATCTGTTTAAATAACAAGAAGAAAAAACATATGAGCCATGCTCTGTGAAAAAGGGGCTTAATGCATCTGCGAAAAGTATCGACCCAGGTCAGCCTGCGCGGACTGCGCAGGCTGACCTGGGCTGAAACATTTCGCTATTGGTCAATTATTTGTATGTCAAAGGACCAGTCTACCTTATGATACAGATGGTTGATGGACAAAATAGATTTTATGGATTCATGACCATGTGATGAATTGCTTGGTATCATGGATCACGTAGATGTATTAGCCCCCTTTTGCCAGAGCATGGCTCATACATAAATACAAGGTCATAATACAAAAATGCAGATAAAGAATAAAGAAATAAAGCTGGAATTCTGCAGAAACCACAGTCCGTATTCACCAACCATTTTTAACCCTTTTCTGCTAAATAATTCAAAACTATCAGGTCAAAAGCAAAAACTCGAATAATTCTCCTTATTGGACAGTGTAGATCTAAGATCAGACTGCACTTTCTGTGCAGTCTGATCTTGATTTACACTGTCCACAAAAGGTCAGTAAATCACGCTTAGCAGCTTAAGGTTTAAAAACATTCTTAGTCTTTTTTTCAATAATATTCTAATTGTGAAAATGGTTTAGCCAAGATTTCAGAAGTTGTATTACTTTCCAAATCTAGAACTAGAGTTAGAATGATATGAAGAAGGGTGGGTGAATAAGGACCTAGGTCATTATTACGAAATATTCTTATAAAAAGCTGATTTGTCAATATAATACTTTAACTCTTTACCAAACGCAAAAATTGTAGACTTGTCCAAATTTAATGCATTTGCAGACGACAAGATAAATTTGACTCAAAAATTGAAATTTGTTTTGGGAAGGGTAGAAAACATTGTGGGAAAAGGAGAAAATGCTGGTTACCAGCATTTTCTCCTTTTCCTACCATGTTTTCAAAAGGCTTCTTACTCAGGGTCGTTAAAAGTCGGGGTTGTGTGGTAAAGGGTTAAACAGCTCCTATACAAGTCTACACTTGGGTCATCATAAATTATGTACCTTTTGTACTCTCCATAATTGGAGGGCCGAAAGATATACCAATTGAGTGCATAAAGTCACTGCTTTGGCAGACAATTTCATCCACAGGTTGTACACTAATAGTCTTGTCAGAATTACTGCCTAAAGCAAATTTTAATCATTCATTATAGAAATTAAATGTTTCAGTTTAGACCATAGTATAACCCACCAATGAGGTATAAAATCCTTATTACTTACACAAGTTTTTGCTTTTCTATGAAAATTTATGTATATGACAGACCTCCAGATAAGAGGGAGAGAAAGTATTCTAACTCCAATATTTCTCTTCCAAACCCTATATTGTGGGTACTCATTAGAATCGTCTCGATGAGACGATTCTAATGAGTACCCATAACATAGGGTTTAGTAGAGAGTTATTAATATTTCTAATTTCGAAATCAAAATCACTCCCTCTCTCTGGAGCTCTGATATAAGCCAAGCCCTGGCAAAGGGGATTTAATGCATCTCTGTGATGCATGGTACCAAGCAAGCCGTCACATAACTAGGGATCCATAAAATCCATTATTTCTTACAACCGACTGTACCATAAGCTAGTCTGGTCCTTTAACATACAGAAAATTGACTGGTAGCAAAAAGTTTTGGCCCACGTCAGCCTGCACGGACAATACTTTTTGCAGATGAATTAAGCTGCCTTTTCACAGACCATATAGAAAACATACAACAGCCATCACAATTCAGTTTGAAGACAGTTAAAAACTATATTTTTTCCCCATCACAACCTCCATTTGAAGAGAAGTAATTACAAACTTAATGATTCTTTAACTCTTTACCAAACGACAAAATTTAAGACTGGTCCAAATTGAAAGCATTTGCGGTCGACAATATGACTGTAATTGAAAAATTGAAATTTGTTTTGGGAAGGGTAGAAAACATTGTGGGAAAAGGAGAAAATGCTGGTTACCAGCATTTTCTCTTTTTCCCACAATGTTTTCAAAAGGCTTCTTTTCCCACAATGTTTTCAAAAGGCTTCTTTCACAGGGTCGTCAGGATTGTGTGTTAAAGGGTTAATATCACAACCTCCATTAGCTGCAACCTCACAACCTCAGTTTGAGGTCATGTACAAACAGAACCTTTTTATATCATGACCTCAATTTGAAAACAGTTACAAACTGGTTCCAAATTCAGTATTTCTCTATCATCACCTCTGCATGGACGGTCATCATAACCTTGATTTGCAGGTTTGCAGCCATTTCACCCTTTACCACACAATCCCAACTTTTAACGACTATAAAAAAGGACTTTTGAAAACATTGTGGGAAAAGGAGAAAATGCTGGTAACTAGCATTTTCTCCTTTTCCCACAATGTTTTGTATCTTCCCCAATACAAATTTCACATTTTGAGTCACATTTATCGTCTGTAAATGCTTTCAATTTGGACTAGTCTAAAGTTTTGTTGTGTGGTAAGAAGTTAAAAACTTAACATTTTTCATGTCACAACCTCAGTTTGGAGAGTTCCAAACAAAATATTTTCTATGACAAAACTTCTGCTGTGAGACAGTAACTTTCATAAATGAGAAATTTTCCTTATCATAACCTTGATTTGAAGGCAGTTACAAACAAAGTACTTTCTATATGGCATGCAACACATGAAAAGGGGCCTTCGGACATGTGCATAAAAGTGTGTCATACCAGATCAGCCTGTGCAGCCTGTGACTAATCCAAGACAACACTTCCTGTTTTTGTGCGATTTTCTGTCTACTGTATGAAAAAATCTTATGTAGTTGTAAAGTGCCTTCTTGGATGAGCCTGCGTGGACTGTGCAGGCTAATCCGGGACGACACTTTAAGCAAATGTCTGAAGGTCTCATTTTGCATGTTGCGAGCCATATCACAACCTTGGTTGGTACGCAGTCACAAACTACATATTTTTTCCATCAAAACTTTGACTTGTTTACAAACTGAATAGATTTCATATCACAACTGCATTTGATAGACAGTTACAAACTATTTTTTTTCAAAATCAAGAAATGTGTTTAACTTACCAGTGATACAAGACTCTGTGTCTAGCACAGGATGACTGCCATCTGACATTCTATAGTCACTATCAGAAAATGTTGTGGAGTCTTGTGGCATCATGAACGAGGCTTCTGCAGATCTGCTCCTGCGATGTTTGGACTTTGGCAGCCTTTTCTGGTGTGAATCTGCAGAGATTAAACAGAATGCTATCAGTAACAAGTCACTGTCATTTCTAATCTTAACTCGTTACCAAACAAGAAAATTACATTCTGGTATAAACTGAAAGCATTTGCAGGTTTTTTATTGAATATGGCTTTAATGCTGGGGTTGTGTTTGGAGGGATAGAAAACATTGTGGGAACAGGATAAAATGCTGGTTGCTATGTACAATATTTTAGACTTTTCCAAATGGAAAACATTTCTGAACAAGGTATAAAATGCGGTTCAACTGATTGGAGCTGTCTCTGAAGGGGCAGAAAGTATTCAAAGACAAGGAGAACATGCTGGTGGTCAGCATTTCTTCTTTTCAAAAGCCTTCTCCCTCAGTCAGGAAATCACTGACTGTTTGGTAAAAAGTTATATGAGTCAACCCTTTACCAAACAACACAATTTTACACTTGTCCAAATTCAAAGCTGTTGCAGACCTCAAATTAAATGTTACCAAATTCATAAAACCTGAGTCTAACAGGGTAGAAAACATTGTGGGAAAAGGAGAAAATGCTGGTAACCAGCATTTTCTCCTTTTTGCATAATGTTTTCAAAAGGCTACATCTCCAGGGTTGTTAAAACTCGGGATTGTGTGGTAAAGGGTTGACCCTGACAGAGACGGCTTTTAAAAACATAGAGAGGAAAAGGGAAACTGCTAATAACCAGTATTTTTCTACATTTCCCATGATGTTTTCTATCCATTCAAGGACATATTCCATCATCTGACCCACATTTTATTTCTTATCTGTAAATGCCTTATGGCAAACGCTGAAAATTTGTTACAGTTAAACTCTAATCACACACCAAAATGTTAAGACTCATCCAAGTGGAAAACAATTGTGAACAAGATTTAAATTAGATTCGAAAAAAAGTGAGTTGTCACTAAAAGGGCAGAAAATATTTTGAGAGACAAGAGAAAATGTTACTGATCAGCATTTTCTTCTTTTCCAACAATGTTTTAACTCATTCGCTGCCAAGTAAATAATGTTAATTCTTTTCAGAGGTCTAAAAGTATTTTTCCATTGACACTGAGGACAATTTTGGTCAAAGTTCAGCATCAGGTTGCAGACAGTGTAGATCAAAGATCAGACTGCATGTTTTGTGCATTCTGACCTTGATCTACGCCGTCCACAAAAGCTATCCAAGGCGACACTGGCAGTGAAAGAGTTAAAAAGCCTTCCACCTAAAGGTTGGTAACACTGGATAGTTTAGTAAAAAGTTAAAGAGTTCACCCTTTAGCAAACTATCTAGTATTTTATCAACCCTAATGAAAAAAAGATGAATAGTATTTTCTCCATTTTGCCACAATATTTTCTACCCTGTCACCAAAACCAAATAATCCAATCTATTCAATCCTATTCAACTTCTTGTCTACAATTGTTTTCAATGTGGACAAATCAAAATCTAATTGTCTGGTAGACAGTCAAACTACAAGTGACATTTTCTATACCTGATTTCTCCGGGGAGTACAATGCATAATTGCCTGTGATTGACCTTGATCTGTTATGACATGTTCTTTCATCTGCTTCCCCATCACTATAGTAACTCATGTCAGAGGAGGTAGTCAGAGGAACTCTAAAATAAAATAAGATAAAGAAAAGGTCAGAAACAATAAAAATAAAAAAAAAACCCACTTTAAATCTTTACCAAACAACAAAAATTCTGGACTCAACCAAACCGAAAGCATTCACTGATGACAAATTAAATTTAGCTCAAAAGATGACATCTGCCTTTGATAGGGAGGAAAACATTGTGGGAAAAGGAGAAAATATGGTAACCAAAGGCTTTTTTTTCTTCTAGGTCGTTAAAACCAATTTTTTTCTCTGGAATGATGATAATTATTGCAAGATGACAACTGCATGTGAATGCCAATGTTTCAGACAATAAAAAAAAAATCAAAAAGGGGTATAAACATGTCAAATCTGCCCTTCTTGGATGGGTTTCCCTTTTGAAAGATAACTGTTAGCCCAAGTTTGAAGCAAATGTCTTCAGTAATGAGAGAGATATGAGAAAATGTCAAAGTTTTTGCATGATATGGACACACATGATGACAGAGCTATGACAATATCTCTACATTTTCTTAACCTTTTACCACACAATCCCACGTTTTAACAACCCTGAGGAAACTACCTTTCAAAAACATTGAAACATTGTGGTAAAAAAGGAGGAAATGCCAGTAACCGACATTTTCTCCTTTACTCACACTGTTTTCTACCCCTCCAAAGACAAACTTCAATCTTTTAGGCCACATTTAACCCTTTACCCCACAAAACAGACTTTTAACAACCCCATGGAAGACAGCTTTTAACCCTTTCCCAAACGACAAATTTTGGACTGGTCCAAATTGAAAGAGTTTGCAGATGACAATTTTAAATTTGATGAAAATGGCAGAAAGTTATCAAAAAGGGTAGAAAACACTGTGGGAAAAGGAGAAATTGCTCGTTATGAGCAATTTCTCCTTTTCCAACAGTGTTTTCAAAAGACTTGTACTGCAGACACATGAAAACCAGGGCTTGTTTGGGAAAGGATTAAACACATAGTGGGAAACAGTAAAAAATCTGGTAACCAGCATTTTCTCCCTTTCCCACAATGTTTTCTACCCTTTCAGAGACAGAAAATTTCACCATTTAACTTATATTTTATTTCTCATCTGCAAATGCTTCTAATTTGGATGTGTCTAAATTTTGGTAAAGTTAACTTGTTGTCTGCAAAATGCTTTCAACTTGGACTAGTCTAGAATTTTGTTATTTAGTAAAGAGTTAAAAACAGTCTAAACATTACCAAAAGACAAAATTTTGGAATGGACCAAATTGAAAGCAGACAACAAATTAAATGTTGCTAAAATGATGATTTCTGCCTGTGACAAGGTAAAAAAGCATTGTGAGAAAAGGAGAAAATGCTGGTAACCAGCATTTTCTCCTTTTCCCACAAAGTTTACAAAAGCCTTCTATTTCAGGGTCGTTAAAAGTCGGGATTGTGTGTTAAAGGGTTAACACTCATAAAATCAAGCTGTGTCTTGCTGAACACCGAGCACATTACCTGTAATGTGTAAATGCTTTCCTCTGATTATCCAATGGGGACACAAACTGAGGCGGGGGAGGGTGACGTTTTACAGGATGCCCTGGCCGAGGTCGAGATCTCTTTGGTACCTTGTCCTTGTTAGAGTCTTGTTTCTCTGTTATCAAAGCCCTCATCTCCTTTAATAAATATTTCAACTCACTTCCCATTTCTTTGTAGTTTTCACTTGATTTCTGAAAAAAATAAGGCAACATTTTTATTAACTATTTAAGTGAACATGGACTTTCTTGTTCAAAATTAAAAACCTTTGCAGGCACCAATCAAATGTGTATCGAATGTTCAAATTTGTCTTTGACAGGATAGAAACATTGTGGGAAAAAAAAAGTGCCGGTGATCACCATTTTCTCCTTTTTCCACAATGTTTTCTAAAAGCATCTTTTGGGAGTAGTTAAAATGCGGAATTGTTTGATAAAAATTTCAGTCTTTACCAAATGATAAACAATTTTGTATGTGTCCATTTTGAAAGCATCCGGGCCAGGTTTCACAAAAAAACTTAAGGCTGTTATTTTACTCAAATCTGCAGACAGACTAATTTTCTGACTTGAGTTTGTTATTCTGTACACATTTCAGTAACATTAACAGACTTACATAACATTTTCAAGTCCTCTGTTGATACAGTGTTTCCGACTCAACTCAGCAAAATAATGGACTTAAGTCTGTTAATTGATTTAAGTCCATATATTATGCTTAGATGAGTCTGAAAGTTGGTGTCAACTCAGGATATGAGAATGTATCTACAGTCTGTTAATGTTGCTACAGTGTGTCTCAAATAACAAACTCAACTTAGGTCATAACTCAGGACCGTTAGTAGATTTGGGTAAAATAATAGAATTAAATTTTTTCGCAAAACCGGACCCTGAACCTTAAATGAAATTGGTTATCCGTCTTACACAGGGCTAAATTCATTCTTTGCTGCAAAAATTGTTTCAGAGAGTACTGAGCAAAGGTAAGCAGAGATCAATAAAAGGGGGCGCGAGGGGGGGGGGGGGGAGGTAGCCTAACACCTTCCTCAGATACTTACATACCGCAGTGAAAAACATAATTTCTGTACTTTATTGTGTGGACAGTTTTGAATATTCAGTGTCATCTTCAAAGGGTGTAATTTTTCCGAAATCACAATCTCACCTGAGCAACCTTCCTATCTTCCTGCGCCATTTCTTCTGGTTGCTGAACACTTGCAGACCCTGTTTCTGGTTGAGTGACTTTTTGTAACTCCACCGCAGGCTTGGATTCCACTTTCAAATTGTTTGCCCTTTGTACAGCCTCCTGCAGTGATATAAGACAAACATTTTAACGAAATTCTCTTTACAATCCTTTGAATAATAAGATTTCCTCCAAATTTGAGCCACATTTAATTTGGTGTCCGCAAATGCGTTGAACTTGGGTAAGTCAAAAACTTTGTCACATAGTACAGAGTAATTAACCCTTTCCCAAACAAGCCCTGGTTTTCACGTGTCTGCAGTACAAGTCTTTTGAAAATACTGTGGAAAAAGGAGAAATTGCTCATAACGAGCAATTTCTCCTTTTCCCACAGTGTTTTCTACCCTTTTTGAGAACTTCCTGCCATTATCATCAAATTTAAAATTGTCGTCTGCAAACTCTTTCAATTTGGACCAGTCCAAAATTTGTCGTTTGGGAAAGGGTTAAAGAGACAGTTTGTTCCCTTGTTTGTTTGTTAGTATGTTGATATGTAATGTTGTCTAGTGCTGTTTCAGAACAATATTCAGTCATACTATAAATCACAGTGGTCAGTGAGTGTTGAATATCCTTGCTCTTCTGGAGTTTCTTTTACCGGTATTTAACACATTCTTTACAAGCTACTGGTTGCCTTCCCACTTAACCCTTTCCCAAACGATAAATTTTAGACTGGTCCAACTTGAAAGCGTTTGCAGACGACAATTTTAAATTTGATGAAAATGACGGAAAGTTCTCCAAAAGGGTAGAAAACACTATGGGAAAAGGAGAAATTGCTCGTTACGAGCAATTTCTCCTTTTCCCATAGTGTTTTCAAAAGGCTTGTACTGCAGACACATGAAAACCAGAGCTTGTTTGGGAAAAGGTTAACGATCTTCAAAACCATGATCAGCAGTCAGACAGGAATGAGTTCTAAAACAATGGGTATCATCAATCCGTGTAAAGAAATTAATCAAGATGGCAATCACACTTGTGACCCCCTTGTTTTACACCCTGTGTGTTGATGACTGAAAAAGTCGAGCTTAGCAGTAAAGTCTTTACCACATGATAAAATTTCAGGCTAGTCCAAATTGAAAGCATTTGCAGACCACAAAATAAATGTGACTCAAACATTGAAATTTGTTTTGGGAAAGGTAGAAAACATTGTGGGAAAAGTAACCAGCATTTTCTCCTTTCTCCACAATGTTTTCAAATGCATTCTTTCACAGGGTCGTTAAAAGTCAGGATCATGTGGCAAAAGGGTTAACAGACAAAGTTTATATTTCTCACCTGCATTTCCAGTTGATGAGCTAGTTTCATTCTTGTCAGTTCTTGCTCAAACATTTCCACCTGGGCCTGTGTGGTAGCATTTCTAAGAGCAGCCTACAAAATATACAGAATATAACCTTCAAATTGCTGAATTAGCCCCCAGTGCCATTGCAAAAAACAGGGGCTTTATTGGACGGCATAGATCATGATAAGACTACACAGACCATGCAGTCTGATCCTGGGTCTATATCATCTGCTTGTGTAGCCAGGTCTATAAACTGTCTAACCTTGCTGGTACATCAATCAAATTTGCAGCATTTTATAGACCTTTTTCTTTTGCATATCAATGTAATAAAGTCTGTCTCAAATGGAAAATCAACAAGAAAACATACATACGTGAGAAAACGGCATGGCAGAATGACATCTTGGTCAAAAAGTAGTCTGCTTCGGGACAATAAAAGTCTGCTGCAAAATGTACTGAATTTCACATATAAAAGGATAGGTCCTTCACCATTCATTCTTAGTTGATATCTCATGCCCAAGAAGTTTCTACATTTTGAGAGAGGGCTTGATTTTAACTAAATCTTTTAGCCAATCAGAAACTGTCTATCTTACTAAATTAGACTAAGAATGCACTTTAGATTGGTTGGTGAAAAGACCGACAAATTTTACAGTACATGGCCAAAATGTGTTCTAGCAACCACTTGATAAAAAGTTGTTACTTTATCAAATTTTCAACAAAATTTAAGAGAGTAAAATTTCTACAACTATAAAACAGCAAGACATAATATTATGATCAACCCAGACTTTTCAAAAAGTATTACAAAAAACCCCGACCTATCAAGGCCTAACCCTTTATCAGAGAGTTCCAAGTTTTAAAGAACCCAATCAGGATGGCTTTTAAAAACATTGTGGGAAAAGGAAAAAATGCCGGTAACCAGCACTTTCTCCTTTTCCCACAATGTTGCCTAACCTTTCAAAGATAAATCCCACTATTTGAGTCATGTTTAATTTATCACCTGCATATGCTTTCAAGATGGACAAATCTAAAATTTTATTGTCTGGTAAAGAGTCCTAATAGGCAGTGTTACAAGAAAACAACTTCACAGTAAGTCAGCTATACCTCCCAGAAACACAAAAAATACAAACACACTCAATACATGTTGTTAAACAACTAATTACAAGAGCCATTTTTTTAGATCACTAAGCATGGCGGTTTTGAGAATATTTTTTTTTGTAAAACTTCCCTAGCATACAGCTACCAGTGGGAAATGGGATCAGGGTCCATGAACGTTCTTTGTCTTGTTCTCCAGAATTTTGTACATTTGAAAGTAACACAACTGCTGATTGGCTAAACCATTTGGTTTAGCCAATCAGGGGTTGTGTTACTTTCAAATGTACAAAATTCTGGAGAATAAGACTAAGAATATTCTTAAGAATGGTTGGTGAATACGGATCCTGAAGTATAGGACCTTTTGAACAAGGGAAATTGCCCATGACAAGTGCTTTGAGGTTTTCGTGTGGAGAGAAATGACAGATCTAAACTTAGGGTCGGACTCAAAGTGGTATCTTAGTTCCATAAACGGTAACGCTTCCTTTCAACAGCATGGATCACTTTTGTAAAGAATTAAACTTACAATTTTTTGGGGCTGATTGCTTGATCAAAAATGTTTGTTGGGCTTATTTGTTGCTTATAGGATTAAGAGAGGGTTGGGTGTTGCTATTCTTATTTCGATCAGTGTCTAAGGTCAAGAACAGAGACAGTTTGAGTAAGGGAAAACACAGCTATACTTTAGGCTGTATCAAGACAAAAAACCAGAACATCTCATGCCAAGGCCAATGCTCATCTGCGATTAATTTTTCTATGAAAATTATAACCAAACAAGAGGGCCATGATGGCCCTGGGTCGCTCACCTTAGAAGAGTGCCTTTAAGGTTTTTCTTTAATTTGACCATGTGACCTAGTTTTTGACTGCAGGTGACCCAATTTCAAACTCATATTTCATGAAGACAAACATTCTGACCAATTTTCAAGTCAACTGAGCAAAAAATGTGGCCTCGAGTGCCCTAAAGATATTTCTTTAATTTGACCTGGTGATCTAGATTATGACCCCAGATGACCCAAATTTGAACTGGTCTTTGACTATATCAAAAGAAACATTTTAACCAATTTTCAAATCAAATGAATAATAAATGTGGCCTCTAGAGTGCCCACTAGCTATTTCTTTAATTTGACAAAGTGACCTAGTTTATGACCCCAGTTGACCCAAATTCAGACTCATGTGAGATTTTACAAAGACAAACATTCTGACCAATTTTCAAGGCAATTAAGCAAAGAATGTGGCCTCTAGAGTGCCCACAAGGTATTTCTTTATTTTGACCTAGTGACCTAGTTTATGGTTCAAGGTGACCCAAATCCAAACTCATCTGGTATTTCATCAAGACAAACATTCTGGCCAAATTTCAGGTCATTTGAGCAATAAATGTGGCCTCCAGAGTGCAAACAAGGTATTTCTTTAATTTGACCCAGTGAACTAGTTTATGACCCAAGTTGACCCAAATTAATCTTATGTGAGACTTTATAAAGACAAACTTTCTAACTAATTTTCAAGGCAATTGAGCAAATAATGTGGCCTCGAGAGTGCCAACAAGGTATTTCTTTAATTTGACCTAGTGACCTAGTTTATGACCCAAGATAACCCAATTTTGAACTCAGTGAACTTGTTGCACTTAGATGGGCAAACAAATTTAGAAGAGAATCACTACATACCAAATATCAAAGCTCTACGCCTTCCAGTTTTAAAACAGAATTTTAAAGTTTTCCTTCTTTGTTCCTATGTTCGAACTTGTGACCCCCGGGGCAGGGCCAGTTTTGACCCAGGGGCATCATATGAACAAACTTGGTAGAGGTCCACTAGGAAATGCTACATACCAATTATCAAAGCTCCACACCTTCCCGTTTAAGAGAAAAAGAAATTTAAAGTTTTCCTTCTTTGTTCCTATCTTCGAACTTGTAACCCCCGGGGCGGGGCCAGTTTTGACCCAGGGGCATCATATGAACAAACTTGGTAGAGGTCCACTCTGAGATGCAACATACCAAATATCAAAGCTCCACACCTTTCGGTTTCAGAAAAGAAGAATTTTAAAGTTTTCCTTCTTTGTTCCTATGTTTGAACTTGTGACCCCAGGGGCTGGGCCAGTTTTGACCCAAGCAGCATCCTTGGAACAAACTTGGTAGAAGTCCACTAGGAGATGCTACATACCAAATATCAAAGCTCTATGCCTTCCCATTTAAGAGAAAAAAAAAATTAAGTTTTCCTTCTTTGTTCCTATGTTTGAACTTGTGACCCCCGGGGCAGGGCCAATTTTGACCCAAAGGGCATCATATGAACAAACTTAGTAGAGGTCTACTAGGCGATGCTACATACCAAATATCAAAGCTCTATGCCTTCTAGTTTTACAGAAGAAGATTTTTAAAGTTTTCCTTCTTTGTTCCTATGTTGGAAATTGTGACCCCCGGGGCAGGGCCAGTTTTGATCCCAGGGGCATCATATGAACAAACTTGGTAGAGGTCCACTAGAAGATACTACATGCCAAATGTCAAAGCTCTACGCCTTCAAGTTTCAGAGAAGAAGATTTTTAAAGTTTTCCTTCTATGTTCCTATGCTCAAACTTGTGACCCCAGGGGTGGGGCCAGTTTTGACCCCAGGGGCATCATTTGAACAAACTTGGTAGAGGTCCACTAGGCAATGCTACATACCAAATATCAAAGCTCTATGCCTTCCAGTTTCATAGAAGATGATTTTTAAAGTTTCCCCTCTTTGTTCCTATGTTCGAACTTGTGACCCCCGGGGCAGGGCCAATTTTGACCCAAAGGGCATCATATGAACAAACTTGGTAGAGGTCCACTAGGAGATGCTTCATGCCAAATATCAAAGCTCTATGCCTTCTAGTTTTACAGAAGAAGATTTTTAAAGTTTTCCTTCTTTGTTCCTATGTTGGAAATTGTGACCCCCGGGGCAGGGCCAGTTTTGACCCCAGGGGCATCATATGAACAAATTTGGTAGAGGTCCACTAGGAGATGCTACATGCCAAATATCAAAGCTCTACACCTTCAAGTTTCAGAGAAGAAGATTTTTAAAGTTTTCCTTCTTTGTTACTATGCTCAAACTTGTGACCCCAGGGGTGGGGCCAGTTTTGACCCCAGGGACATCATATGAACAAACTTGGTAGAGGTCCACTAGGAGATGCTACATACCAAATATCAAAGCTCTGCGCCTTCTAGTTTCAGAGAAGAAGATTTTCAAAGATTTTGCTTTTTTTTCCTTTTTGTTGCCATGGCAACCAGAGTTGTGGGTGGAATTCAATTCTTTGAACAATTTTGGTAGAGCTTCACCCAAGGAACATCCCTGCCAAGTTTCATCAAGATTGGCCCAGTGGTTTAGGAGAAGAAGATGTTTAAAGAAATTGTTGATGGATGACGGACGACGGACGACGGACGACAGACGACGGACGACGGACGCCGGACATAGGGCGATCACAACAGCTCACCTTTAGCACGTTATGCTAAGGTGAGCTAAAAAAGGGGGCATAAATGTGTCAAAAATGTGGCACAAGTTACCTGCTCTTCTTGTATGGATCCCCCTTTTGATAGTTGGCAACTAGCCCAAGTTAAAACTTTAAGGTTGATGTCTTCAATAATTATAGAAAAATGAAAAAAAAAAAAAGCCAAAGTTTTTGGCACCATGACCACAGCACATACAGCAACCAGGCTCTGACAATAGATTTTCTCGAAAAAACCAGTTGAGCTAAAAATAATAATTATTCCTCTATCAAAGACAAGAGCTTTAAAAGTGAGAATAGAGTAAATCCCTGAACTGCTACACACAAATGAATTTTCCCATCAAACAGTGAAAACCCCAATACAATGTACTCCATTTTGAATTTTTTCTCTGCACAAAATCTCACTGTCATGGACAGTGTAGACCAAGGATCAGACTGCACATAACATGCTGTCTAATGTTGATCTAAACTGTCTGCCACTGACTTACAGTGCAATGAGTCATGCTAAGCTGCTTCCACTGAGGAAAAAAGGAGAAGTTAGTCTATATATAACAACACCCTTGTTACAGTCAGCACAAATTTATATCAAACCTAAAGTACAGTGAAATCTTGGATAATTGGAACACAGCAGTTGAGTAGGATAATAGTTTGAGTTACTCTTATTAAATGTTTAACCAGACAACAGAATTTGAGATTTGTCTATATAGAAAGCATTTGTAGACAACAAATTAAACGGGCTGTAAAGAATGGATTTGTCTTTGAAAGGGTAGAAAACATGGGAGAAAAAGGAGAAAATGCTGGTAGCCAGCATTTGACCCTTAACCACACAATCCCAACTTTTAACAACGCTGAAGAAGAAGCCTTTTGAAAACATTGTGGGTACAGGAGAAAATGCTGGTAACCAGCATTTTCTCCTTTTCCCACAATGTTTTCTACCCAATCAAAGACAGTTCAATCATTTGAGTCACATTCAAAGTGTTGTCTGCAAATGCTTTCAATTTTGACAAGTCTACATTTTTGCAGTGTGGTAAAGAGTTAAATCTTGGGATTGTGTGATAAATGTTAAGCAATACTTGGATGAAAAAACAATTGAAATGCAAAGTTTCAATACATGTGTTATCTCTTTGGTGATTTAGTTTTTATTCAAGTTGTTGTAGATAAGAATCATCTACCAAGCAAATTCTGTTGTTTGCTATAGAGTTAACTCTTTACCACATGACAAAATTTTAAACCCATCCAAATTGAAAGCATTTGCAGATGACAATTTCAGTGTGGCTTAAACAAGGCCATTTTCCTCTGACAGGTTAGAAAACATTGTGGGAAAAGGAGAAAATGCTGGTTACCAGTATTTTCTCCCTTTCCTACAATGTTTGCAAAAGGCTTCTTCCTCAGGGTCATTTCAAGTCAGTATTTTTGTGGTAAAGAGTTAAAACACAGTGCAGTATCAATTCTGGTTGTTTGTAGGAGCAAATAGTACAGTATGGTACCAGTTGCTCATTAGAGTGATCAGAACTTTGAAAATAATTTGCAGTTACAACCAATTATTACTCATAATACCTTTAACAAAATTAGCATCAGAATGACATTGACAATTTCCTTGTATATTATGGATATTCAAATTGAGTTGAAATATTTGCAAATGAAAACCAGAGAAAATATTGTGAGAAAAGAAGATATTGCTTGTTAAGACCACATTCTTCTTTTCCGCCTGTATTTTTACAAATATTTTTCAAAGAATCTGCAGTTTGACAAAGAAAAAGACATTTGCCAGTGATGTTATGATAGTACAGATACCCAAATCACTGCATGTTCAAATTATCCTAATTTCACTCAACTAAACAAGTATGTACCTTGTCTTTTACTATTTTCTTCATCAGTCTATCAATTGCTATATACTGATTGTAAAAAAAAAAAGCAATTCTAGCTGTTGGTCAAAAAACAAAATGACAGAAATAAGTAAAATTTCATCTCTATCTAACGTGCGGACAGCTTTTGAAGCCAATACTGTGCACTGTTTTTGAAAAGCAGCTTGTGACAGTTCAATTTTAGCCTTTTCCAAATTGAAAGCGTTTGCAGACAACAGATTAAATGTTCCTCAAAACATAAAATTTGTCCTTGATAGGGTAGAAGAAATTGTGGGAAAAGGAGAAAATGCTAGTTTCCATCATATTCTCCTTTCCCCACAATGTTCTCAAAAGCTTTCTTTCTCAGGGTCGTTAATTGTTGGCATTGTACAGTAAAGGGCTAAACATTCTAGTAAAATTAGTATTTGCAACATTAGAACCATTCTCACTACTTGACTTTGAGACAACAGTGTAAGGCTGGAGTCCTGCATATCAGAGGTTCCAGGTTCTAATACCATCATGAGCAGTTTCAACCTCTGGAACTACTCAGATCCTGGCACAAGAATTGGGCCCATATTCATCAATCATTCTTAACCCTTAAAGCTCCCAATAAACCTAGCAGACATTTTCGTCCTTTAAATATGATCCAAATATTTGCAATTTCATGGTTGCTTTTGTCTACAGTTTTCAGCAAAGCAGTCAGTGTAGATCAAAGATCAGGCTGCACATTTTGTGCAGCCTGATCTCGATATATACTGGCCGTGAAGGCAACTATAGTCATGAAAGGTGCTTTAAGGGTTAAGAACATTCTTAGTCTTATTCTACATTTAGAAAATAACACAGCTTATGATTGGCTGAACTATTTGGTATAGCCAACCAGAACTTGTGTTACTTTCAATTTTAGAAAGTTCTTGTGAATAAGACTAAGAATGTTCTTAAGAATAGTTGGAAAATACAGACCAAGAACACGTAATCCTCAAAAGTGACTGATCTACTATGTAAGAACTTGTTCGACAATCAATGTATACTTAGAATTTGACGTAACTGCCTGAAAATGTTGATTTTTATTAATTCAGCACTCCAAAGATTATATCTCAACCAAATGAGAAAATTTTAGACATGTCCAATTTGAAAGCATTTGTAGAAAACAAAAACAAAATGTTTCAAAAATTGGAATTTATCTGTGACAGGTCAGAAAACATATTGGAAAAGGAAGAAAATGCTGATTACCAGCATTGTTTTCCTTTCCAACTATGTTTTGTTTACAAAAGCCTTTTTTGCAGGGTTGTAAAAATACAAGGTTGTGTTTAGTAAAGGGGTTAATAATGACTTTAAGAAACAGCATAGGATGATGATAAAGTTTAGTTGATAAGTAACCCTTATCCTACTAAATAACTCAGATGAAATTTTTAAAAACCCAAAATTTGTTTTTTTCAAGGTATTTTTTTGAGAAAATATATCTCCCTATTGGGCAGTTCAGATCAAAGATCTTGATCTACACTGTCCACAAAGGGTCACTCAGTTGCCCTTAGCAGCCTAAGGGTTAAGAGAGGAAAACAAGGAAGATTAACTTGATATTTTGAGGGCAATTACATGTTAGAGTGCAATTCAAACAATGACTCAAATTAATCCTCAATTCTGAAACTTACAAACAATACAGATGAGACTATCATGTCAGGTCTGGGGTTATACTGACAGTGATTCTATGTTTGAAATTTTCTGATAATGACCATCTGTACTTCAGAATTGCATTAACTCTTTACCTGACAACAAAATCTTAAGCCAGTCCAAATGAAACACATTGGCAGGCAACAAAGACAGAAATCATCATTTTAGCAATGTTTCATTCGTCGTCTGCAAATGCTTTGATTTCGGTCTAGTCCAAAAATTTGTTGTGTGGTAAAGAGTTGAAGAATACCATAATCAATCACAGTTTAGATAACAGTAACTTTTTTTCCTTAAGTAAAACTAAGGTTCTTATTTAAAACTGTTGTAAAAACAGGCCATAACCAGCTAAACTACACATTATCAAACAATGAAATGAATTAACCCTTAAACTGCTTAGCGCAACTCACTGACCTTTTTGGACAGTGTAGATCAACATCAGACTGCACAGAAGGTGCAGCCTGATCTTTGATCTACACTGCCTTATAAGGAGATATTTTTCTCTAAAAAAACAAGTTTGAAATCATATTATTTGTGTTTTTACTATCATCTTGGAAGTTTTATTTAACTTACGTAGCAAGATAGGGTTTAACTCTTTACCAAACAATCCTGTGTTTCAAAAACCCTATGGCAGAAATCTTTTGAAAACATTGTGATAAAGGGTGAACATGCTGGTTTTCTCCTATTCCTACAATGTTTTCTACCCTTTCAATACAACTCTCCATCATTTGAGCAACATTTAGCTAGCTGTCTGCAAAAGCTGTCTGGAAGTCTAGGAATCTTACTCCAGTCTAAAATAAATTGTTCTTTGGTAAATCATTAACCCTTTACCACACAATCCCCAGTTTTAACGACCCTAGAAAAGAGGCCTTTGGAAAGCATTGTGGAAAAAGGAGAAAATGCTGGTAACCAGCATTTTCTCCTTTTCCCACAATGCTTTCTAACATGTCGATTGTAAATTTCAATTTTTGCGTCACATTTATTTTGTCGTCTGCAAAAGCTTTTAATTTGGACTAATCTAAAAAATTGTCGTGTGGCAAATCATTAAAGAATATTAAATATCTAAATCAAAATTTAACTCTAGATGAAATGCAACTTTACCAGTTGAAAACATCACCTTCTAAATGTTGACTATTAATGATTAATATCAACCAAAGCACTCCATGATTTACTTACATCTTTCTTCTTTGTTTTTACCAGCTGTAAAACAGTGGAACAAATAATTTTCATAACGGAATATGTCAAGAACCTCCCCCCCCCCTCTTTCTTTCTCATTTACACACCCTCTTGGCTCTGTTTATCCCTGACTTAATCTTGATGTTATCCCAATAAATTACACTGTTAACCCCTTACCACATGACAAAATTTTACACTTGTCCAAATTGAAAGCATTTGCAGATGATAAGTTAAATATGGCTCATATGGTGAAATTTGTCTGTAAAAGGTCAGAAAACATTGTGGGAAAAGGAGAAAATGCTGGTTACCAGCATTTTGTCCTTTTCCCACAATGTCTTCAAAAGGCCTCTTTTTTAGGGTCGTTAAAAACTTGGGATTGTGTGGTAAAGAGTTAACTAAAAGATCCCTGTTCACTTTCTAAATACTAACCTTTTCAAGGGATGCCTCCAGTTTGTGGGAATGTGTCTTGAGGTCACTGGATCGACTGTTGGCTGCCTCCAGTTCCACAGCTAGATGTTGGTTCTGAACCAAGGCTTTATTTAGGCTGCTTTTGAGTTTATCCTTATCTTCCTCTAAATTTGACTTCTCCTTCAAATAAAAATAAGCCATGCTCTGTGAAAAGGGGGCTTAATGCATATGTAAAAAGTATCTATTCAGGTCAGCCTGTGCAGTGCGCGCAGGCTGACCGGGACCGAAACTTTTCACTACTGGTCAATTTTCTGTATGTCAAAGGACCAGTCTATCTTATGATACAGACATAATGAATTTTCCCACAATGTCTTCAAAAGAGTTGTTAAAAGTCCGGACTGTATGGTAAAGGTTAAAAGATTGTTGGACAAAGAGAATATACTGGGTGCCCGCTCTTTCTCCTTTTCCCACAATGTTTCCAAAACCCCTACCAGATTTATCAAATCATGAGATTCTTTGATAAAGAGTTAACTCTCAGGGCCAAGTCTGTTGCATATAGCTGACTTGATCTGGGACATTAGTAAGCAGATGTTGATACCTTCCTTTAATTCAAGGATGATAAAGTATTTCGTTTCACAAATTATCAATTTTAAGCTCTCTCAGCCAATGTTTATGAACACAAAGTTATTCTGGGCCAATCATATGTCATCTAACTTTGAAAGTTTTCACAAACAAACATAAAAATGCAATATAAACTAGGTACATAAAGTCTGTGTACCTTCAACAATGAATCTATTTGATCTTGGTACCATCTTATCTTCGACTGCAGAGTATCGACAAGGCCTCGTTTGGCCGTGACTTCCTTCTGCATTTTGTCTGCCATCTTCACTGCCGTATTGTCAACAGATTCACGTTTTCGAAGTGCTTTTTGGGTCAATGCAAGATCTTGCTCTAATGCTGAAGGGAAAACATCGTAACATGCTAAAATCTGAACTAAGTTTTGCAGAATAATTCACCCTTTGTAAAACATTCTCATCTTTTCATGAGCCTGATGGACAAAGCTTTTGGACACATTGTGAGAAAAAGAAGAAAATGCCTGTAACCAGTATTTCCCACAATTTTTCCTACCCTTTCAAGACAAATCCTATGAGCTTGACATGTAATCCTTAGGCTGCTAAGGACAAGTCACTGACCTTTTGCAGACAGTGTAGATTAAGATCAGGCTGCATATAATGTGCAGTCTGATCTTAGATCTACACTGTCCTATAAGGAGATATTGTTCTACAAAAGGTAAGTTTGAAATAATATTACTCTGATTATTATTGTCGGCTTGAAAGTTACATTTAAATTATTTAGCAGAATATGGGTTAGTTTGTTGTCTGCAAATGTTTTCAATATAGGAGAGTCTGAAATTCTGGTTCAGACTTAGTTAGTGCCAGTGGTACACAGGAAGAGCACTGGTCCCTCACATCGAAGGTTTTGGGTCCATTACCCTTAAAGAGTGGGGTCTACCTTTGGAAGTGCCTACAACAAGCCACAAGCACTGGTTAACCCTTTACCAGAAGACAAAATTTTAGATTTGTCCAGATTGAAAGCATTTTTAGACAATGTGGCTCAAACGGTGCAATTTTTCTTTGAAGGGGAAGAAAATATTGTGGGAAAAGGAGAAAATGCTGGTTGCTGGTTACCAGCATTTTCTCCTTTTCCCACAATGTCTTCAAAAGGCTTCTTCCCCAGGGTTGTTCAAAGGTGGCATTGTGCAGTAAAGGGTTAAGGTTTTCAGGGAACAAGCATTAAGAATGATTAATAGATGTTGTAACATCTTAATTCATAATCAACATAAAATAAATAAAATTGTTAAAGGAAGATTTTGATAACACATTATCATACCAAGAGTGTAGTATGAGCAAATTTCATTTGCATTTTCGTACCATTTTTGTAACAATCAACAGCCTTTCATTAGACAAAAAAGAATAGTTACAAGGTGTCTCTTCCTTGAAATGTTCTTCTTTAACCCTAACCACACAATCCCAAGTTTTGACAACCCTGAGGAAGAGGGCTTTTGAAAACATTGTGGGGAAACAGAGAAAATGCTGGTAACCATTTTCTCCTTTTCCCACGTTTCCGACCCTACCAAGAAAAAATGTCAGATTCTGAGCCACGTTTATTGTGTTGTCTGCAAATACTTTCAATTTGGACAAGACAAACATTCTTTGGTTTGGTAAAGGGTTAAAACTTGATTTTTCTTGTTTTTTATCAAAAAAGCCTCTAGATAATGACAATATAAAGTACTACATACATTTAAGTCTGTACTGCAGCTTTCCAATGGACTTTTCAAGGTGGTATTTTTCTGATTCCCAATCTTTCTTTAAAGCATCTTTTTCTTCTGTCAGGTTTGCTACTTCATACCTGCATTGTAAAATATATCATTGTATAAGCCATGCTCTGTGAAAAAGGGCCTTAATGCATCCGCGAAACGTATCCACCCAAGTCAGCCTGTGCAGTTCACGCAGGCTGACCTGGGCCGAAAGTTTTCGCTATTGGTCAGTTTTCTACGTGTCAAAGGACTATCCTACCTCACAATTCAGTTTGTTGTTACAAAAGGTGGCTATTAAGGATTCATAATCAGGGTTTTCCCTGGGATTTGTCATACAGGGGTCATTTGACCCCTTCAAATAAATCTAACTCTTTACCATACAATCCCTACTTTTAACGACCCTGAAGAAGAAGGCTTTTGAAAACATTGTGGGAAAAGGAGAAAATGCTGGTAACCAGCATTTTCTTCTTTTCCCACCATGTTTTCAAAAGCCTTGCACAATGTTTTCTACCCTTCCTAAAACAAATTTCAGTTTTTCAGTCACATTTATTTTGTTGTCTGCAAATGCTTTCAATTCGTACCAGTCTAAAATTTTATTGTTTGGTAAAGGGCTAAGAAGGCAACTATCTGAATTTTGGGAGTCATTCAGATAACTTGGGGATCCAAATTCAAAGAAACAGGGGGTCAAGGAAAACAATGCATAATTATGTGATTGCTTGCTTGGTATCATGCATCACAGTGATGTATCAAGCCCCCTTTTCACAGAGCATGGCTCATATTTTTCCTACAGTTTAAAATACAGTACTTATCCAAAAGAGAACTGTACACCTTATCATCAAATTTGAATAGTGAGTTTGTGGCAATGTATTTAACCCCTTTACCAAACCATCTTGAGTTTCAATGACCCTGAGGAAGATCATGCCTTTGTCTTATGAAAACATTGTGGGAAAGGGAAAAAAATGCTGTTATCAGTGATTTCTCCTTTTCCCACAGTATCTTTCATCCTACAAAAGATAACTGCCATTATTCAACTCCTTACCAAACAACAAACTTTTAGACTGGTCCAAATTGAAAGCATTTGCAGACAACATATTAAATATTGTTTTGATAGTAAGATTTGTCTGTGATAGGATGGAAAACATTGTGGGAAAAGGAGAAAATGCGGGTAATCTTTCTGAAGGTCATCAAAACTTGGGACTGTGTGGTAATGGGTTAACAATCATGTTACCTGGGACAAATATCCCTTTACCAAACAATCCAGAGTTTCAATGGCCCTAACAGAAGAGGCTCTTGAAAACATTGTGGGAAAAGAAGAAAATGCTGGTAACCAGCATTTTCTTCTTTTCCCTCAATATTTTGTACCCTTTCACAGACAAATCTTATGATTTGAGCTACATTTAATTCATCATATGCAAACATTTTCAATACAGACAAGTCTAAACAACCCTTTCCCAAACGACAAATTTTGGACTGGTCCAAATTTAAAAGAGTTTGCAGATGACAATTTTAAATTTGATGAAAATGGCAGAAAGGTCTCAAAAAGGGTAGAAAACACTGTGGGAAAAGGAGAAATTGCTCCTTACGAGCAATTTCTCCTTTTCCCACAGTGTTTTCAAAAGACTTGTACTGCAGACATGTGAAAACCAGGGCTTGTTTGGGAAAGGGTTAAGGTACTGGGTCAAGAATGGTTGGTGAACATGGCAATACACTTACCTGCTTTCTTTCAGCTCTCTGAACATGGTCTCTTTCTCCTGTTGAATAATCTCAAGTTCTTGATTTCTCAGATCTAATTCATCCGAATTCTTTTGCTTCTCTGTTTCTAATTCTTTTATCCTTCTTTCTCGAATTTTCATCTTCTTTGACATGACGTCCCGCGACGACTTCAACTCTTCAAGCGCCGTTGTCGTGTCATGAAGTTGTTTGGCATACAAATCTCTCTCTTCCCTCATGGATTCAGAATTGCGGGAATTCGTTTCCATAACCTGTTGTAGGTTGGTGACTTGTTCATGTAGCAGAGCAATATTTTTCTCTTTTTCCTCAATCTGTACAGATAACCTCTCTTTTGCTGTTTTTAACTGAGAAAGTTCATTGTTCTTCTGTTCCATAATATTGAAGTAATAATCTCGTTCCTGAGACACCCTCTCAAAGTCCGATGTTTTGGCTGTTAACATATCACTTAAATGTTTCCTCTCAGCAACAACCGCGTCATACTGAACTTTGGTGGTGTCTGTACGATCTGACAGTTCTCTTATTTGCTGCCGTAAGTCACGATTCTCAGCTTTATTATTGTCCAAGTCCAACGATACTTTATTACATTTTTCACTTGTTTCACTTAACTGTGCCGTCAGACTACTTATCTTCTCCATGTGTCTTTCTCTTTCCTGCTTCTCTATCATAGTCACCTGAGAAAAAGGGAAACATTTACTTCCATTATTTTGTACTATCACTTCACTCTTCACACAACATTTTCCATTCTTAAGTAAAGAAAGTACAGTTAATTAATGTTATCATACTACCTGCTGCAAGCAGTCTTTGAAGCACAAACCATTCTTGAACATATCATGAATAAAGGAGAAATTACTTGTTAAACCTTTACCTGGCAATCCCAAGTTTTAATGACCCTGAGGAAAGAAACTTTTAAAAATATTTTGGGAAATGGAGAAAATGCTGGTCACCAGCATTTTCTCCATTTCCCACAATGTTTTCTGTCCTTTCAAAGACACTTCCCATCAGTTGAGTCCCATTTAATTTGTCCGCAAATGCTTTCAACTGGGACTGATTTTCTCATCTGGTAACAAATTTACGCAATATACCTTAAAATTTTCACCTGCTTTCACATATTAAATGTCAGGTCATGTTAATTGTCATTCTTTTAAAATCAAAGTATTGAACTATTTTTATGATGCAAATTAGAATGTAACCAGTAAACCCTCTACCAGACAAGCCTAGTCAGGATGTTCAGTGGTCAGCGTATCTGACTCGTGACTCCATGATACCTGGTTAAGATAAACTTTCTTCATTTCTGGCTATTTTTTGCCTTCAACCCTGATTCATGTGGGAAAAATAGTCAGTGGCTAGGAAAAAATGTTGTGTTAGTACTGGTGTGACAAAGCCAGGAAACTTATGCATGGGTGAACTGATCACTGTGATATGACCTAAGCTGCGTAAGACTGCAATACAAACAAACAAATGTTACAAACCGACAATATTTTAGACTCGTCCAAATTGGAAACATTTGAAGACAACAACTTAGAGGTGATCGAAATGACAAAATGTGTCTTTGATTAAGTATAAAACATTGTTGAAAAAGGAGAAAATGCTGGTTACAGCATTTTCTCCTTTTCCCACAATGTTTTTAAGAAGTTTTCTTCCCCACGGTTGTTAAAACTCATGCTTGTGTAGTAAAGGATAAAATGTAATACAAACCTTTTCAGTCACAGTTGCTGTACACTCTTGTTTAACTGATGACAGCAACTTTTCCAAACGATCTACGTCTTTTGTCTTCTCCTCCAGTCTCGCTTCAAGAGTCATCTGTTTAGATCGTAACTGTGCCTCTCGTTCCCAAAATTTCCCTGAGCTTTCCTTTTCTGCTTCAATGTCCCTCGTCAGCTTGTTGATGGTCAGCTAGATAAATAACAGAAGTTGCTTGAACATTTTGATTGTACCATTGAAATAGGGGTTGATTGTTTATTTCTATTGTAACATTTAAGATAGAGTTTGACTGTAAACTTTGAAACTCTTAAGATAGAGATTGAGTGTTTATTTTGATTGTAACATTAAGATAGAAGTTAATTGTATATTTTGATTGAGATATTGAGACAGAAGTTGATTGTATATTTTGATTGCAACATTTAAGATAGAAGTTAACTGCTTATTTCTATAGTAATATTCAAGATAGACTTTGATTGCATACCTTGAAACTTTAAAGATAGAGATTGAGTATTTATTTTGCTTGTAACATTAAGATAGAGGTTGCTTGTATATTTTCATAGTGACACTGAAATAGAGATTAACTGTATATTTTGATTAAAACATTAAGATATGGGTTGATTATTTATTCCAATTGTAACATTAAGACAAGTGTTGGTTGCTAATTTTTTATTCTCCCAATGACTATCATCAATCCTCAGAAAGAAATTGGCCAAGCCGGGGATAAAACCAGCACCCCACTGCTCTCAAGTCCTGTACACTACTGACTGAGCCACTGGGGCTTGGCTGTAAATCCAAGAAGAAACAGAACTTCTCACTGGCTAAATTCAGTTTAATCTATGCAGTTTAGAAATATTGATAAATGTATGCTCTGATTAAAAGTAAGAAGACAAGTAAAGCTAAACAAAGACAGGTGCGTACCTGTAAATCAGCCACTCTCTTTTCCATGTTGGAGTGATTTTTCAGGGCTTCATCTCTCTCACTTCTTAATTTTGACATTTCTTTCTCTGTGCCACTTAAAGTATGCTCCAAATTCTCTCTCTGTAAATTCAAGGAACCAAGGCATGAGGATATTTCACCAGTTATAAAGACAGCATACTACCAAGTTATACCTTTTCAAGCTAAGCATGACTAAAATTGCATTCGCAGATAATGCACGAGGGCTGTTCAAAAAGTGTGCGGAAAGGTAGAGTAGTTCTCTCAAATATTGCTTGAATACAGCCATACTGATACATACTTGTAGACAAATTAATACTGTACTGAAAGAATAAATTTCAAGTTATGATTTCAACATCTTATAAAGATACTGTAGTTACGGCAACATAGTGTTCCAAAACCCGGCCCAAAATGCAATAAAACGAAAGCTTTTGCCATTCGGAAAATGAGGTGTCTCATTTGTTTTTGATCAGATTATCTTCCCCAAATTTTGTCATGATATGGCACCAACTCTTGGTGATGTTCATGAAGACATGACGTTCATGAAGACACATTTACACATGATGTCATTTGAGTGTTTTGCGGCCATATTGCTTATTCATGTGTGTCAAAATGAGTACTGAACAGAGAACTGCAGTTAATTTTTTGTGTTTTAAATGGAAAATCCAGAAAAGAAACAATGTAAATGATAATCAAGGCACATGGCAATTCCGCAATGAAGAAAATGGCTTTATACAAATGGTATGTGCGTTATGAAGACGGTCATGAAAGTGTGTCATGACCAGAGGAGTGGATGGTCGACGTCGATAACATAATATAAAGAGTGCAGTGCAGTCCGCGATTGCTTCCATTGAGTCTGGTGCCAACAGGAAAAGCTTCTATTCATTGGTCAAACGATGCAAAAAGTGTACTACATTTCGAGGAGAGTATTTTGAAAAAGATGAAATTCTTTGGACAGTTATCTCATCCAGGTATGTAAAATAAACGTTTAATAAGTAATGCAAATAAAGGGATGTAAAATTGACACTGGATGACGTTGGGCCGGTTTTTGAGTGATGACGTTGCTATAACAACCGTATCTTTATAAGTTGTTGAAATATTGGCATGAAATTTATTCTGTCAATACAGAATTACCTTGTCTACAGTATGTATCATACATGCTGTATTTAAGCAATATTTGAGAGAAAGACAGTACTTTTTTGCGTATTTATTGAACACTCAGCATATAATTACATACAAAGTCAACAAGTTCAAAGGAAACATGCTTATCTTTTCACCACACAATCCCAACTTTTAACAACACTATGGAAGAAGGCTTTCGTAAATATTGTGGAAAAAAGGAGAAAATGCTGGTAACCAGAGGGTTACCTACATACCCACAACAGCTTCAACCCCCTCCCCGCACAGAATGGATAAAAAGTTTTACATGAAAAATGGGACATTCCTCATCCTGTCTGCACATAAAACCATGTGTCTGTCTCCATCTTATTTCACCTCTTTACCTCACAAAAAAAAATCAGACAGGTCCAAATTGAAAGCATTTGCAGATGACAAATTCAATGTGGCACAAATGATGGAATCTGTCTTTGATAGAGTAGAAAACATTGTGGAAAAAGGAGAAAATGCTGGTTACCAGCATTTTCTCCTTTTTCCACAATGTTTTGAAAGGTTTCTTTTCCAGGGTTGTTAAAACTCGCAACTGAGTGGTAATGGGTTAAGGACATAATTGCAGGCAAATAAAAAATATCAGTTTTTCTCTTTTAAAGTCCCAAAAGCATCCAAAAGTAAACACTGGGGTGGTAAAATGCATTTTGAATTTAAATCATACCTTTAAAACCATGATAATTCTTGTAAAAATGACGATCTTTTATTGTACAGTAAGTCCAATTGTTTAGCACCTACTCATTTCTTTGATCTCACAATCTAAATTTTCTCAAACTTCTATATCTCAAAGACATTACCTTAGAATTGTATTTATCCCTCTCTTCATTCAGTTCTTCTCTCAGATGTTTGATTTTTGCCTCCATATCTCTAATACTGTCCTCTTTAATCTTCAGCTGATTGTCGTGTTGGCTTCTGTGTCATAAAATATGAAGAGAGAAAAAGATGAAGAAATCATCTGAAGAATTAACTTATTCCTGTACAAACACACATAAAATCAGTTCTTTCATTTACATTGTCAGATGTGTTATGAAACAGCCTAGCAAAAGTAGCTTTGTAGGATCTTCTACTTTTTCCAAAATTTCTGTCCATTTCTATAGTTACTTTATGTGTCAAAAATGGAAAAAACTTTTTCCCTCATCATTTTAACACCACTACAGAGCAACAGCCAGCCCATGTTTGAAGTAAATATCTTCATTGACAACAGATATGAAAGAGAAATGAATCCTGTCTCAATGACTATCACCAATCCTCAAAAACAAATTTGCCAAACTGGAGATCCAACCCAATGACCCCCTGGTCCCAAGTCCCGTATGCTACTGGCCACAATACTGGACCCAGCTGATATTTCAATAGGGGCCAATTAGAGGTTACCATTTGAAAGGGAAAAAAAACAAAAAAAAAACTCACTGTATAGTTGACAATTGGGTCTGTAAATTGGCAACCTCTTTTTTGGCACTGTTTAACTTTTCATTCAATTTGTGCATTTGGTGTTCATGTTCTGAAGTCATCTGTGTTATCCTGTGTGAATAAAGGGAGACAATTTAATTGTTTATCACAAAATCCAGAGTTTTGTGTAAGCCTGAAGAGGAAAGCTTTTGACAACATTGTGGGAAAAAGAAGAAAGTGCTGGTAACCAGCATTTTCTTCTTTTCCAACAATGTTTCATACTCTTTCCAAATTATTTTTTTCATTTTAGCCACACCTTCTTATATCTTCCAGCCCTTTTAATTTATTTATTTAATTTTGGAAAGGGCTAAAATTTTCATGTCTGGTCAGGAGTTACACACACACAAAAAAATCTTCCCTAGGAAAGAAGGGTCTTAAAATTTTTGTTAGAACAGGAGGAAATGCGGGTTAACCTTTTCCCACAACCTTTCCAAAAAACCCTTTTTCACAAAATTATTAAAAAAATTTGGCATTGCCTGGAAAGGGTTTTTGCAGAAAGACCCAGACAATAGCAGGGCAGTGACAATACTATCATGTTTTGTTTGGAAAAAAAAAATAAATGGAACTAAAAATACATGCATAAATATCCAAACTTAGGTTTACTTTTAAACCTTCAACTAAACTATTCCATGCTTTTATAATCTTCAGGAGGAGAGCTTTAGAAAACATTGTGGGAAAAGGAGAAAATGCTGGATGAGAGCATTTTTTCTATTCTTTCAGCCATATTTGACACACACTTATTTCACATTTAACTTACCATCTGCAATTGCAAGCAAGTAAGATCTCCATCTTTTCTGTATGACAGAGTTAGGCCTGATTAGTCCTACTGATAGCTATGTTGCTTAACCCTTTACAAGACGAGAAAATTTTAGCCTTGTCCAAACTGAAAGCAATTGCAGACGACAATTTCAGTGTGGCTCACATGGTGGAATTTTTCTTTCATAGGGTAGAAAACATGGTGGTAAAAGGAGAAAATGCTAGTTACCAGCATTTTCTACTTTTCCCACAATGTTTTCAAAAGGCCTATTTCCCAGGGTTGTTAAAAGGCGGCATTGTGCGGTAAAGGTTTAAAAAATAGTATTAAAGACACAGCCATGCAAACAAAACACATATCAATTAGGACTTAGTTTTACAAAAAAAAGAAACCAAAAACTCACAAAAACAACTATGTTAAACATTAAAGATGTCACGTCTCTGTCATCGTACTCTGCACTAAATTATTCCAATAAAAACCTCCTGCAGTGAAGTAGTAAAATGACTGCTCACATTTAATAATACACTGTCCAAAACTATAAAATTCCATTTTTTTTTGTCAAAAAAAAAAAAAAAAAAAAAAAAAAAAAAAAAAAAAGACCCTTTGAAATAGCAACATTTTACGACTAGCTGAGAATTTTCATTCAAATTGCATTGCAGTTAAAGAACTAAGCTCAAAGAAAGACTCAAACAAAAATGAGCCATGCTCTGGCAAAAGGGGGCTAAATGCATCTCCATGACGCATTACACCATACAAGTCATCACATAATTTTGGATCCATAAAATCCATTTTTTTCTAACAATCCAGTGGATCTGGAGGTAGAATAGTCCTTCTGACATGCTGAAAATTGACCAAAAGGAAAAAGTTTCGGCCCAGGTCAGCCTGCGCGGTTTGTGCAGGCTGACCTGGATCGATACTTTTTGCAAATGCATTAAGCTCCCTTTTCAGAGAGCATGGTTCAAATATATGTATTGACTTTCTTTAAAAAAAAAAAAAGTTTCATTTTCATGCAGTACTAATTTTTACACGGAACAATTTCAGTATAAAAGAAAAAAATGTTTCTGTATTCAAGCACACACACACTAGAGTTAAAAAGCTTTTAATGTTAGGCTCTAAGTCAACATGGACTTTACCGCTTGCATAAACCAACTGTTTCATCTTCACTGTGCAATCATAAATATATCAGAGATATAAAAACGTGCTCAACCATTCCCTCATGACCCATCCCAATAGCAGAATACTGGTACTCTAGCCTTACAGTATAGTTAAACTCTTTACCAAACAACAAAATTTTAGGCTCTTCCAAATTAACCCTTTCCCAAACGACAAATTTTGGACTGGTCCGAATTGAAAGAGTTTGCAGACGACAATTTTAAATTTGATGAAAATGACAGAAAGGTCTCAAAAAGGGTAGAAAACACTGTGAGAAAAGGAGAAATTGCTTGTTACGAGCAATTTCTCCTTTTCCCACAGTGTTTTCAAAAGACTTGTACTACAGACATGTGAAAACCAGGGCTTGTTTGGGAAAGGGTTAAAAGGATTTGCAGATGACAAATAAACAGTGTCTCAAATGATGAATATTGTTTAGAACTGGGCAGAATACAGTGTGGGAAAAGGAGAAAATACTGATGATGAGAATTTTCTCATTTTCCTGCACTGTTTTCAAAAGACTTCTTCTTCAAGGCCATTAAAACTCGGTATTGTGTGATAAAGGGTTAAGTATAATATGTCAACACTGTACTAGACAACAAAATTTTAGACTTGTCCAAATTGAAAGCATTTACATAGGCTATAAAATCAATGATAGATTTGTCTATGACACAACTGAAAACATTGTGGAAAAAGAAGGAAATGCCGCTTCCCGCAATCTTTTAAAAAAGACTTTTTTTCCTCAGGGTCGTTAAATATCTGGATTAGTAGGTAACTGATTAAGTGTGGCTTAACCCTTTACCACACAATCCCGAGTTTTGATGACCCTAAGAAAGAAAGCTTTTGAAAACATTGTGGGAAAAGGAGAAAATGCTGGTAACCAGCATTTTCTCCTTTTCCCACAATGTTTTCTACTCTTATCCAAAACAGAAATAATCATGTTAGCAACATTTGTCGTCTGCAAATGCCTTCAATTTGGTCCAGTCCAAAATTTTGTACTTTGGTAATTTTACACTGGTCCATATTATAAGCATTTTGCAGACAGCAAATCTTTTTCTCCACTGCACATAATTTCAGTGATTTACGGACAGTTTTCAGTCTCTTGAGAAATTCAAAATGTTGCAATAGTGCAGCTCTTATCTGGACAAAATAAAGGACATTCCATGCAGCCTGATCTTGTATCATTTATATTTTATATATCCATTATCATTTATTTCAAACAATGCCAATTCTTGTCCACAAAAGAAAAAAAATTACCAAGACTTTAAACTTGGAAGAAAAATGCAGAAAATGTACATAACAGTTCACTTATGCAATAATTACTGTTTTGTTACAGGGCTATTAACTGACTAATATTCTTTTTGGCATAATTTATGTACAGTACTTTTACACTTCTATAGACTAGAAAGAGAAATATAGACAAAGTCAAGAAAAATATCAAGACAGTACAAAAAATTTTAAGGCTAATGCTTAAAGCCAATGTTTAAATATCTTTGGGTTATTTTCATAGTATTCTAGGGTGGGTGGGGTGAGTGCTGAACTCTTTACCAAACAACAAAATCAAGACTCATCTAAGGTAAATGCATTTGCGGACGACAGTATTTCTGAAAGGGTAGAAAATACTGTGGGAAATGGAGAAAATGCTGGAAACTAGGATTTTCTACTTTACCAACAATGCTTTAAAATGCAATTTTCACCAGGTTAACAAAACAGGATTACATGGTAAAGGGTTAAAATAACACCAGGAAAATCACAATACTGTATACGTGGATGTATACACCTGTCAAAATATGTAAATTACCAGTTACAGACATTTTGCGTACGGAAATTTTTGAGAATCAAGACACTCATTATTTATTAGTATACCTGTGGTAAAATACTCAAACAGAAAAGTTTGTACATTTTTCAAATTCACAAATATTTCCACCTTGCAAAAGTTTCTACTTATACAGTATTGAGCCATACTAGGTAAAAAGGGGGCTTACTGCACCTGCAAAGAGTACTGACGGGGCCGAAACTTTTTGCTTTTGGTCTATTTTCATGTATGTCCAAGCACCAGCCTACCACATGATCAACTCTGTTGTTAAAAAAATGGCTATTACGGATCCATAAGAATGCTATGGCATGCTTGGTATAATGCATCACAGAGATGCATTTAGCCCCCTTTTGCCAGACCATCACTCATATTGATGTAGTGATCTATACTTACTTCTGTTGGTACTCCATAGACATGCTTTGTTGATCACTATTCTGGCTCTGTTTGAGTGTAGCTATGTCTGCCTCAAGCTGTGGGAAATACAGAATAGAGCCTTAACCCTTAACTCTTTCGGCGCCAAATAAACAAACTCGGCTTCTTTTGATGGCTGTATATACAATCCACTGAGTCTCCAGAAGATTTTTATCATATAAGCTTGACCAAACAAGCGGAAGGTATAGATCAAAGATCAGACTTCACAGATCTTGATCTATGCCGTCGGCAAAAGTCCCTGTTTTCGCCTATGGCGCTGAAAGGGTTAACGACTCCATAAAATTTTACACTTGTCAAAATCGAAAGCCATTGCAGATAACAAAATTTGATGATATATAGCTCATGTGGTGAGATATGTCTGTAAAAGATAGAAAACATTGTGGGAAAAGGAGAAAATGCTGGTAACCAGCATTTTCTCCTTTTCCCACAATGTTTTCAAAAGGTCTCTTTCTCAGGGTTGTTAAAACTTGGGATTGTGTGATAAAGGGTTAAACAACATTGGTTTATGGTAGTTACCGTCCGATCAAGAAAAAGGAGAAGTTATAATTCATTATTATAGGTAATTTCAAACAATTTTTTGACTTCATTTTTAGTTAATACCAGAGAAAGCATCATTCCCTTTCATCCAGGCCTTTGAAAGAGATCCCACCTGGACCTGTATCACTATCCTGCAGCTATTTTGAAATCACATCTTGATGCTTCATGGTTATTCTTAAAAAAGTTCCCTGCAATTTGTTTGTGTTTGTTGTTTTAATCTGTGCTTACATGATATAACATATTGCCATGTGACCTGGCAGATAATCTAAATACGTCATCATGTCAGTTTTTGATAGAATTGTGTGTATTCAAGAGGGTGGGGTAAAATGGAGCAATCAAGTAAGTGCCGATTGCATCCTTTTCACTTCTCTAGGAATTTTTTTTTCCATTCAAAATTCAAATTTCTTAACTTTTTGTGGGCTTAATAACAAGTGATTATCGAGTCAAGATATTTTCACTGAAAACAGTGGATAGATAAGAAAACAGTGTTGACTCTTCAGAATTGAAATTTACTGCGGCCTACAAGTTCAAAATTGGTCTAAATGATCTGTGGGTCCATGACAGGGTAGAAAACAGTGTTGGAAAAGAAGAAAATGCTGGTTGCCTGCATATTCTCTTTAACCAACAATATTTACGAAAAGCTTGCAACTTGCAGGCTTGTGTGGAACAGAGTTAAGCAACTTTTTGCTTGGAGATCAGCACAAAAATTACTTTGTTAAATCTTTACACAGGATTACATGGTAAAGGGTTCAAAAAAAAATTCCAGAAAAATCATAATATTGAGCCATACTCTGTGAAAAAGGGGCTTAATGCATGTGCAAAAAGTATCGACCCAGGTCAGCCTGCGCAATTCGCGCAGGCTGACCTGGGCCGACACTTTTTGCTATTGGTCTATTTCCTGTATGTCCAACCACCAGTCTACCTCATGATTAACTCTGTTGTTAAAAAAAGTGGCTATTATGGATCCGTAAGTATGTGATGGCATGCTTGGCAAAAATGCATCACGGAGATGCATTAAGCCCCCTTGTGCCAGACCATGGCTCAATGATGTAGTGATCCATACTTACTTTTGTTGATACTACACAGACATGCTTTTTTTCAAACTACAAAGTTTTAGACTCATCAAAATTCAAAGCAGTTACTGACAAAAAAAATCAAATTGGTCTCAATTTTGAGATTCCTCTCTGACCATGTAGACAACAATGTAGGAAAACGAGAAAATTCTGGTTTCAACATTTTCTCCTTTTTTCCACCATGTTTTCCAAAGCTTTCTTCTTCAAGGTTGTTCAAAACCCAGGACTGTTTGGTAAAAAGTAACGTACCTCTTTCACCCTCGATTTATTCACTTCTAGGTCTTTCACCATTTCCTGAATGCATCGTTCGAGAGTATGTACGAGCATTGAAGAGTTCTGCTGGGAAGCAGGGTCCGTCTCAAAAAACGATTTTCCACGCCTGCGCTCAGCCTCAACCAAAATCAGTCGCACTTGGTTCAGTGTGGTTTCCGAGACATAGTTCTCACGTGAAATTCCTTCCGCTTTCCTACTAGTCTCATTTAATGCCTACAGACACATGAAATAAGGAAGTTTATAAATAATACTATCATTCCGATATACATGATGTACACCATCAAAGTTAACACTTTGACTTTAGCCCTCCAAAAAATCTTTTACAACAAGAGCAAGTCAGCTACACAAAGTTATGGAGCTGAAACAAAATAAACAGTGTGGTTCTGCTAGCACAAAAACATCAAGTAGTCTTAACCAATTTACAAATAATGCTTCTTTGTAGCAAAGAACATATCACCCAGCACAAAAAGAGAGAAATTACTATAAAATAGCTGCATCCAAAAACTATTCCATGTTTTACTTGGTGGAAAATGTTGGATTTCATATGAAAAGACTTATCTAATACAACAAGTTCACAGAAATATTCTACAATAATACAAAAAATTTCATATTAATTTTGCAGCATGAGGACAACTCTCTTCCACCATCCCATCATCAGGCAGAAAAGTTATCTGCATCTGCAAAAGGTACTGACTCAGGTCAGCCTGTGCAGTCTGCACAGGCTGATCTGGGTCGAAACTTTTTGCTATTGATCAATTTTCTGCACGTCAAAGGACCAGTCTACCTTATGATTCAGCTGGTTGCCAGATAAAATGGATTTTATGGATCCACAATTATATGATGACTCGACTGGTATCATGCATCACAGGCATGCATTAAACCCCATTTTGCCAGAGTATGGCTCAAATATCAAAATTAGTAAAGATTCTTGTAGATCAGTTTTAACAGACCTAGGCCTGTATTCACCAACCATTCCTATTTAAATTGACCTAATTCTCAAGAATTTCCTAAAACACCAAAGAAATGCAATTTCTGATTTGTTAAATCATTTGGTTCAGCTAAATTGCACTCTTTTCTGACCCTAGAATAAGACTAAAACTGTGATTAAGAAAAATTGTGCATATGGGCCCTGGTAGTAACATCAGGATTGTGAATCTGGCCATAACTCTTTTTGTTGATGGGTGAAAAATGGTACGACCAGATCTACCTGTGATGGACTTTGTATATTTGCATAGCAAGTTGGGTCTTTGAAAGAGTTTGTGCATAGAAACTCCCTAGGTTAAAGTAATATACTGCTCAAGGTTCTGGACAAAGTAAAATATATCAGCCATGGTCTGGCAAAAGGGACATTAATGCATCTCCATGATCCATGGTACCAAGAAAGCCACCACATACTTAAAGATCCATAATAGCCACTTTTTTTTTTAAGAACCGACTTAATCAGAAGGTAGACTGGTCCTTGGACATAGAGAAAATTGACCACAGGCAAAAAGTTTCGGCCCAGGTCAGCCTGCGCAGGCTGACCTGGGTCAGTACTTTTCACAGATGCATTAAGCACCCTTTTCACAAAGCATGGCCCACATCATACCTGTTCCTGTGCTTTTATCTTACTCTGCAGCTCTTTCATGGTTACTTCGTATTGGTCTATCTTGTTCTCCATAGCAATGACTTCTTTTTGTCTGAAATTATAGGTTTCAATGAATGATTATTTCTGTACCCCCCTAAAAAATGTTAATGAGCCAAAAAGGGGCTTAATGCATCTCTGTGTAATGCATCAAGTAAGTAGTCACATGACCATGGATCCATAAAGTCCATTTTGTCTAACAACTGAATGAATCCTGAGGGAAACTGGTCCTTCAACTTAAGAAAAATCAACCAATAGCAAAAAGTTTCGGCCCAGGTCAGCCTGCCCAGACTGCAGAGGCTGACCTGGGTCGATACTTTTCACAAATGCATAAAAGCCTCTTTTCATGGCTCTAATATAATTTGAATACAATGATAATCAAATTCATAATCTTGACTCTGGTAAAACCCTGACTACTCAAGCATGAAATAGCTTGAAAATATCAGTAACTTCAAAGTATTTTAGTGAACCTAACACAAAATAGAAATACAAGGGTCACAGTATTTCTTAATACATTTACTGTAAATACTGTAAAAAAAAAATGGCTGCACCCATGAATGATGACAATTTAAACAAAATTAAAAAACAGGTTATCGTCCTTTAAAAGACATTTAAGCTATTCAGAAAATCCCTCTTTTTCACATTTCCTACCATTAAGTCTGATTGGCCGTATGCTGTTTGAACAGCACACAAAACAATCGATTGGTCTTTCTTTCACCGGCGTTTGTGTCGCCATTTTGAGTTATGGTCATGTGACGAAAATATCATGTGATGACGGACTACTTTCTGAGCCAACTACAGAGGTGAATGGGAATGATCCGTAGTGCAAGAGAGTGATAGTGGTAATGGAACAAAGTTCTACTCCATTTAGGGAGACCACAAGGACAAATAAACGGAATTCCCCCATCCTTTTCACACGTTCACACACTAGCAGATTAGGGATTCAGTTGGTAATTATGACATGGTTCTGCATCGTTGCCGCTATTGTCAAAGGGTAATTAACAGTTAGACATGTAAATGTGTCAATCCTTTAATTGACACATGCTGTTATGTCTTGATTAGGATAAATCAGAGGCTGTTATCATCCTATATACTGTCAATTAAGGATCCACAATTTTTACGTGTTGATGGGTCGCTTGATGAAAGATATAGTGGGCTTTTGGGCCCTAAAATTGGTGGTCGTTGGTCATGTAGTACAAAAGTCGCTTAATACAACATGAAAGTAGAGGAAAATAGCTCCCCGGACTTAAAAACGGTCGTTTAGCACAGAAGTTGCTTAAAACATGTGGTCGCACGTACAAGATTGACTGCACCTACAGCATAGATTTCAGTTTTGCAACAATGTTTTCAGATCTAGAACAGCCCCATTTTTCTCTATCAGTTACATCTGAGCATAAGCGCTTACTTTAGATCTGAAATACTATCGAAAATGACATGTAATATCGAACAAACCATCTTACTTGAGATCTATAAGAGTATGTCCGTCTCTCCGTCCGTCCAACCAATCAACCAAACAAACAAACAAATAAACTTACTTGAGATCAACAAGTGTATCCCTGTTACTCATAGTATCATGAAGTTTAGCTTTAAGCTCCTCTATGGTGAGTCGAAACTGCCGCTTCTGAGATTCGCTCAAGTCACTTGCCTGTCAAAAATAGAACAAAAAGCCTGTTTGCCAACTGCATGTGGATGCTGTCTTCAATCAACACATTAACTCTTTACCAAATACAAAATTTTGGGATGGACCAAATCGAAAGCATTTGCAGCTGACAAATGTTGCTAAAATGATTTCTCTTTTTGATGGGGTAGAAAAAATTGTAGGATTTATAAAGGAGAAAATGCTGGTTATCAGCATTTTCTCCTTTTCCCACAATGTTTTCAAAAGCCATTTCTTTCAGGGCCGTTGCAAGTCGAAATTGTATGTTAAAACAAGTTCTTTTCTCTTGCAGAAGACAAGACTAGTATTTGAAAATTTTGTGACAGAGGGAAAATTTCTGTGACAAGCAATTTCTCAATTTGTTGTATTATCTACAGCCCTAGCCTAGTACTGGTGAAACCCAGGAAATACATGAATATGAGAGCTGTTGCCATGATACGACTGAAGTAATGCTGACAATGGCATAAAACACCATTCAATGTCTTATCATTTGCATGAAATATACTTACATTAATTCATGTCAAAAACTTAATCATATTGGATAGTCTTCACTTTTACTGAGCTTGACTTAAAGTGTTAATGTTTTTGGAAGTAGAGCTAACCTCCCACCAGATTCATGACCTCGTGTTCAACATGACTCCAGGGAGAAAGCTTATGAAAATATTGTGGGAAAAGGAAAAAACGCTGGTCACCAGCATTTTCTCCTTTTTCAACAATATTTTCTACCCATCAAATCTGGTCTGTGTTCAGTACGACAATAATAGCATAAAAAGATGCATGCATGAGAAATCTGCTTTCAAAGCATAATTCTGATATCTTCTGTATTTTTTACATTCTAACACAATCTTTTTACCAACTTACCTCCATCAACCTTCGACGCAAGTCAGCGACTTGTTCCTGAGAGTCTTTCAATGCTTTTTCTAGGTGAGACCTAAAAAGCAGGAGCAAAAATATATCAGCTATGCTCTGGCAAAAGGGAGTTTTAATGCATCTCCCTGATACCAGGAAATAATTACATAATAATGGATAAAGAAAAATCCATATTGTATAACAACAGACTTCATCATCAGGTACACAAGTCCTTTTATATGCAGAAAATTTAGAAAAAGCAAAAAGTTTCAACCTGGATCAGATTGCACAGACTATGCAGGCTGACCTGGGTTGATACTTTTTGCAGATGCATTAAGCCCTCTTTTCACAGAGCATGGCTCACATATCATTTGCAAAATTCAATTATGAAGGAGTTTCTAAGTACATTTAACCCTTTACTAAACAATCCCGTGTTTTCACGTCCCTGAGGAAGAGGCCTTTTGAAAACATTGTGGGAAAAGGAGAAAATGCTGGTAACCAGCATTTTCTCCTTTTCCCACAATGTTTTCTATCCTGTCAAAAAACCTGAAGTTCATTTGTATCACTTTCAACTTTGTCATCTGCAGATGCTTTCATTTTGGAAGGGCCTAAAATTTGTCATTTGGGAAAGGGTTAATGCAAACTTATGTCTCAAGATGCAAGATAAAATTTTCACAAGACCACAAAATACATGTACAGTCAAACCTCAGTAGCTCGAACACGGGAATCTTCGAACACTACCGAAAATTCGAACAAGAATCTCAGTCCCGACAGAAAATGCTCTTAATTCAGCGAGTTAGACTTCGGAAAACTCGCACACCGTGAAACTCGAATTCTCGAACACATTTCATGGTCCCAAACGTAAAATCACTTTACTTTTTACCTGGGAAAGGTCGAACAAAAGGTTGACCGATAAATTAGTTGACAAGTGTTGGTGAATTTCACACATGTAGGCTGTTTATCTGTTTACCTTACTGTCCACTGATTGAAACGGTGCGTAATATTAACCCGTTACGTGAAAAATAACTAGCTTTCATTAATTAATGCTGATTAATAATGATTGTATTTTTTTTCTTGATTGGATGTTTGCTTTGCCTTTAATCAATTTTTTCACGCCTTTTGCATCAAACTGTGGTGTTCGACGGTATTTAAGAGGAGAATTCTGAATCCCAGTATCATACCGGCCGATATAGCTCAGTAAGTAGAGCGTAGGACTCGTGAACACAATGTCCTACAGATTGTGGGTTCGTATCCCCGGCTGGCCAACCAAAAATTACTAATAGTCTTTCGGATGAGACATTAAACCGAGGTCCCGTGTGACGGTGCTATACGCCGAGCACGTTAAAGAACCAGGCGAAGCTCTCAGTAGTTTCGACCTGTATCCTTGCACTATCCCCCGTAACAACTAACCGTCTTCTGGGGGGCGTCGCTCAGATGGGCAACCGGTAGCGACGATAAATAAACGGAAATAACTAACTAACTCCCAGTATCATAACATACATGTAACGTATTAGAAATGTCTCAACCTACGGAAGAAAAGATCTCTGAGCAACTTAGTGAAGCACCCGGTAACGGGGGGATATCTAAGTCAGAGAAAAGAGGAACAAAAAGAATGTAAATAAAAGTTATTTTCCTGAACAACTGCTTTGTTTATAATTTTTCCGTGTGATCATTTAAAATGCTATTGGGCATAGGTAATGTCGGACATAATCTACTGCGGACATAATATATTTCTTGATCGAATCCGGCAATCTGTGAATGATCTTCGGCTCGGTTGAACTTCCGATAACTCGAACAAATCGGCTGGTCCCCTGGGTGTTCGAGCTACCGAAGTTTGACTGTAATTCAATCATTATAATTTTCATATCATTGCCAACATTAGAATGGAAGGCTGTAATACAGTTGTTCATTTTGGACCAATTTCTTGTTCCGAACTCTATTTCAATGACTGCTTAACCCATTACCACGTAACCTTGAGTTTTAATGACCCTGAAAAAAGAGCTTTTGAAAACATTGTTGGAAAAGGAGAAAATGCTAGAAACCAGCATTTTCTCTTTTTCCTACAATGTTTTCTAACACCCTATCAAAAAAAGAAATAATAATTTGAGTTACTTTTGTTTTGTTGTCTGCACATGCGTTCAATTTGGTGGGGGTCGAACATTTTGTTGTTTGGTAAAGAGTTAAAACATACATACATACATACATACATACATACATACATACATACATACATACATACACTGTTTACATATATGTGGCACTTTAATAAATCTACATTGTGTGGTCAGGTGTGATCAATCAAAATTTACACATCTATTTTCTCTTCACAATGTATATGTGAACCTAATTAATCCCTTCTCTCCTCTCTATATGAGTTTTTTTATTCAAGGAGAAGAGAATTATTCAACCATTCAAACATGTAAAACAATGTCAAAAGTGAATGTTACTGCACTGATGCTATACTTACGGAGGTCCTGTATCCATGGATGTTGTACTCACGGCCTTACGGGCTCCAAACAGTTCTGTTGATGGTAGAGTTGAAAAGCCAGTCTTGGACGGACTGTTGGGCAAGTGAAACACTGTCCCAGTCCTGGAGGAACTGCTTGTAAACCCATCTGCAGTTAGATGGGAGCTTAACTTCTCTGTTTCTTTCTTCTGTTGTTCTAACTGCATTCTGTAAATCATATCAAATACTCTGTTAACAATTAATTAAACAATCCTACATTTTAATCACCCTGAAAAAGATGGCTTTTGACAACAATGTAGGTAAAAAAGAAAATACATGTACTGAAAAGCAGCAACTTCTCTTTTTTCCGCTATATTTTCTAACTTTTCACAAAAAAAAAAGCCACAAATTTAAGCCACATTTAAGTTGTTGTCTGCAAGTACACATATCTTTGATGCAGGCGAATCTAACATTTTGTCATTTAGTAAAGGGATACCACTTTACAAGACACCAACATTTTAGAATTGTCTAAATCTTAACCCTTTCCCAAAACAAGCCCTGGTTTTCACATGTCTGCAGTACAAGTCTTTTGAAAACACTGTGGGAAAAGGCGAAATTGCTCGTGACGAGCAATTTCTCCTTTTCCCACAGTGTTTTCTACCCTTTTTGAGACTTTTCTGCCATTTTCATCAAATTTAAAATTGTCGTCTGCAAACTCTTTCAATTTGGACCAGTCCAAAATTTGTCGTTTGGGAAAGGGTTAAGCACTTGCAAACAACAAATCAAATGTGGCAGAAATTATGGGATTTCTCTTAACCCTTTACCAAACTACAAAATTTTATACTGGTCCAAATTCAAAGCATTTGCAGACCAAAATTCAAATGTTGTTCAAATGATGGAATTTGATGGAATTTGAAAATGATGGAATGATGGAATTTGTTTTCGATGGGTTAGAAAACATTGTGGGAAAAGCAGAAAATGCTGGTTACCAGCATTTTCTCCTTTTCCCACAATATTTTCAAAAGCCTTAAGGTTGTTCATGCTCAGGACTGTGTGGCAAAGAGTTAAGAAAAGTAGAAAACATTTACAGAAAGGAGAAAATGCTGGTTACCAGCATTTTCTCAATTTCCCTAAATGTTTTCAAATCCTGCTTCCTTATTTACGGTACAGTTACGATTGCCACATTAGAATAGTGCAGTAGTGTTTTGTTATCTTTTCAGATAGGACTTACCCTTACCTAACAGTCCCAAATTTTAATTACCCTAAAGAAGAAAACTTTTGAAATTTTCAGAAAACATTTTTGGAAAAGGAGAAAATACTTTTAACCAGCATTTCCTCCTTTTCCCACAATGTTTTATAGCCTATCAAAGGCAAATCCCATCATTTGAGCCATATTCACAATTCAAACCTGCAAATGCTTTAAATTTGGACAAGTCTACATTTTTGTTGTGTGGTAAAGAGTTTACCCTTTACCAAACAATCCTGTGTTTTAACGACCTCGACAGTATGGGCTTTGGAAAACATTGCGGGAAAAGAAGAAAATGCTGGTAACCAGCATTTTCTTCTTTTTCCATAATGTTTTCTACTCTTTCAAAGTTAAATACCATCATTTGAAAAATTGTAACTCGTCATTCTGAACATGCTTTCAATTTGGACAAGACTTAAATTTTGTAGTGTTGTAAAGAGTTAACCCTTTAGCACACAATCACGACTTTTAACAACCCTGAAAGAGAAGGCTCTTGAAAACATTGTGGGAAAAGCAGAAAATGCTGGTTATCAGCATTTTCTCCTTTTCCCACAATGGTTTCTACCCTATCAAATACAGAAAGTGCCATTTAAGCAATGTTTAATTTGTTATCTGCAAATGCTCTCAATTTGGACCAGCCCAAAACTTTGTAGTGTGGTAAAGATCTAAGGACTTAGAGCACCCAAGTTCTGCTCCTCATTTCTTCTCCAGACAACAAAATTACAGACTTGTCTAAACCAAAAGTATTTCCAGATGACAAACCAAACCTGGCTCAATTCAAGGTTTTGGGAAAAGGCAGAAATGCTGGTGTCCAGCATTTTCTCCCTTTTCAACACTGCTTTTAAAAGGCTTTTTCCTCTGGATTGTCAAACCAAAGAATTGATTTTGTAAAGAGTTTTCCCCTGCAAAATGGCAGAGGGATATTGTCTTGATGTTGTTCACCTGTCCACTGGTAGGTATTTCTCTGTTTATCCATCCATATGTCTTTCTATCTGATTAATAGCATTTCCTGTACAAAATATGCCCCCTCCCCTTAGCAAAAGTTATCAGTTTAATGCAGTTCAATGTACCTTGTTCCACAAAAACATTGTCAAATGAATGGGCATAAAAAGTTATACATGTGAAGAAATAAAAGGCTAGTAAACAAGAGAAATGACACAGGGCTTTAGCTAGCCTCTGAAAATCAAGAGTCGTTGACCCCTTGACCCTAGAATTTTATGGGTCAAATCTAATTTTTCAAGAGTCAAACCAAAAAAATTCAGGGGTCAAAATCGAAAATATATGAGTCTTTAGTCAACAATTTATTGTTGTCAGTGTTGGATTTATCATTAATATTGCAATAAAGATGTGAAATTAACAAATGATCTGTAAAATCTTTCATTTCAAAGAGGACCCCCCCTCCACACACACAATAATTATGTTCAAGGAGGCTTAGGTTAAAACCTTGTCGACCTAAACAATCATTAAGAAAATTATGGTTAGTAACTTTCACTCAGAATTCCTTTTTAAAACTTTGCTGAAATAAAGATAAGATTTATTTATCCAATTTCAAGTACCATCCAGAAATATGTAAAGTATTATCATTTTCTTGGTCCTGAATAATCGAAGTTATTTTTTATCATAAAGACAGTTTAAGGTATCTTTTTTGAGTGAAATGAAATGCAGATATGTGTTTCTTAAGGTAACTTTCATTAACTTACTGTTTTTGATAAAATTAAAAGTACGACCATTATTGGGTACAAATGTTAAGCAAAATGGTGGACATCAATGAGTGAAGATGTTTTACAATATCCATACATCAACGCTTAACTTCAAAAGGATACACAAATATTGAATTTATTGCCCTGTCTATCACTTTTAGCAAGGTTAGTGCCAGTTGTCAACCCACGCTTATCATAGGTAACAAGTCAATTAACACCTTCCGGTCACACTTTGCTGATTATATGCAGCAGTTTAACTGATGTTTAACACCATTCTGGTGATTTTCATGCCTTTAAAATGATTATCTTTTGATATGGTTGTTGTTATATATATTTTTTTAAGCATCTCTGAAAATTTTTGGGGGTCAAAATGACCCCTTGATCGGAATTTTCTGTGCGTCAAATAAGGGTATTTGAAGATTTTTGTGCCTTGTTCCACAAAATTTTCAACCATTGTCAAATGAATGGGCATAAAAAGTTACACATGTGAATAAATAAAAGGCTAGTAAATAAGAGAAATGACTGTCATTTTAGTTTGTCAGACAAACTCTATAACCAAACTCTTTCAAATTCTCTCCAGGAAAGTTCATCTTTAGACTTTACACATAGCAGATAAAGTTTCATGAGGAATGAAAGAGCCAAAATTTTCATTTGTAAAAAAGTCAAATTAAGTGCTTCATATGCAATTCCCAAAGTGTATTTTGTATTGGTTGCCAAATCTGGACTTTTCATGGGTAACTTATAAATACCTCAGTTCTGAGATGGTTTTCTGCTCTGCTGAAATATCAACTAAAGCTGACAAAGCACTGGGTGATGTTGAGGTGAACTTTGGAAGCTGAAGTAAGAAACATGAAATACGACAAAATTATAGAGAGCTGGTTAATTCTTGTCCAAATACATGTACCAACACTTTAGACTCACCAAAATGGAAAGCATATGCAGATAACCAATTATGTATGGCTCAGATGATGAGATTTGTGTTTCAAAGATAAAAAACACTGCAAGAAATGGATAAAATGGTGGTTATTTTACCACATTTTTTTTCAAAAGCCATATTCCACAGAGTTGCTGGGGGCGATTGTGTGGTAAAGGATTAAACATTGTTTTATACTGCTTTCAAGTTTTGGTAATTTGACAAAATCAAATAGTCAGCTGACATGTTCAAGCCCTTCTAGTATCACAAATATGAGTGTAGAAATCTGCAGTGTCTTACCCAAGGACACTCTCAATTGATGAGCCTGATCAAACAAGGATTTACTGATCAATTACAAAACTACTGTCTTAACATGTGAGCTAACCAGGACACCCGAGAAAATATAGTTGGTAAGTCTATATATATTCTATATAAATGAGGACAATTAATAACAATTTGAAGGTTGCTCTTGTCCAGTATATTTCAGCAAAGTGGACAGTTTAGATCAAAGATTAAACTGCACATTTTGGGCAATCTGATCTTCAATCTACATGGGCCACAAAAGCAACGTAATTTGTGAAAACACACTTTAACCCTTTACCACACAATCCCTGTGTTCTAACGACCCTGAAGTAGGAGCCTTTTGAAAACATTGTGGGAAAGGAGAGAATGCTGGTAACCAGCATATTCTCCTTTTCCCACAATGTTTTCTACCTGTCTCAAAATAACTTTAAAATGTTCAGTCACATTTGTTTGTCAGCTGCAAACACTTTTAATTTAGAGCAGACTGAATTTTTTTTGTTTGGTAAAGAGTTCAGAGTTACACGAGCTGGCTACTTAGACACCTCTAACCTTTTACCATACCGCAAAATTTTAGACTTCCAAATTGAAAGCATTTGCAGACGAAAAATTCAATTTTTATTCAAATGAACTAATTTGCCTTTGAAAGGATAGAAAACACTGTGGGAAAAGTAGAAAATGCTAGTTACCAAGATTTTCTCCCTTTCCCACAATTTTTTCAAAAGATTTTGTTCTAAGGGTCGTTAAAACTTGGGATTGTGTAGTAAAGGTTAACTGTGCTTACCTCTGATTTTTCAGTGCTTCCACCGACTGTGTTCATATCTGATAATGCAGCAAATGTTTGTCCACCTGCGAGTAAGTGATAAACAGAAGCTCTCATTCAAATACAAAGCAGAGAAAGAGAATTTCATGTTTTTCGCTTCCTTTCTTAGCCAAAATTGAAGTTGAAAAATACATAATCTGTTGCCTTGATTTTTTTTTTTTCAATTGGACTAAAGGAAAGGGAATTCTATCACTGCTTACCAGACTGCTAAATTTTAGATTGATCTCAAATGGAGTAATTTGAAAGCAACAAACTAAATATCGATTTTTAGCTCTTTACCACACAATTTTAAACTTTTAAATTTTAAAATTTTAAAATTTTAGACCAGGGATGTGGAAATACTATACCCGACTCGTATACCCGACTCGTCCGACTAGGGAAAATTCAGCGTCAGACAAGTGACTTTTTTCAGTCTAGTTGTCCGTGGACAAGTAGAAAATATGAGGAAAATTTTGCAACAAAAATCTGTTGTATATACATATCCAGTGAAATACATATGCTCTAACTTCGTACAAAATGACATTTCAAATGATAAACAATGTCTTGAGATGATCCATGATTTCCGGAAACCCAAAATACACATTTGGCGTACCTCCACTTTCACCGCACACAACATGATCGGTAAAATATGCGGCTGTTTTTGCACGTCAATTTTTTTGAAAATGTGTAAACACCTTCAAGATCATTATTATGGATTAAAATAATTTTATTAGTATCATTTTAGCACCGATTCAGAGATATTTGATGACAATGTCGCACACATGAAAATTTTAGCTGTTAATCTGATTTTAAACAGCTTCAGTGTGAAATGGGCCATGATTTAACACCTCTGCCGGAAGCTGTCTCAATATCCAAAAGTTTTCGATTCAGCGATCAATTGGTGCATAAAATCGGAGAAAATATTTTTTTTTTTTAAATCAAATCTTCCATCCAAGTCTGAGACTCCGAGCCATTCGGCGGCTGGAAACATAAAACGGACCGTGGAAAGAAATATGACAAAAACATTTTTTTTTTAATGAGGCGTGTTTGAAAGAATTCCCGTGGTTGAATGCAGACGATTGTAACAATAGGTTTGTCAAAGTATCCCCATGTTGCGGACATGTCACTTTATGTGTACCTTTTAAAATGGTTTTGTTTTGGACAAGTAAGCCACAATGGCGGACAAGTAGATTTTTGTAATTTACTTGTCAGCTGACGAGTAGAAATTTCTAAGATTTCCACACCCCTGTTTTAGACCAGTCCAAACTGAAACCATTTGCAGACAACAAAATAAATGTGACTCAAAAATTGAGCTTTGTTTTAGGAAGGTCAGAAAACAGTGTAGGAAACGGAGAAAATGGTGGTTGCCAGCATTTTTCCCCCTTTTCTCACAATTTTTTCAATAGGCTTTTTGTTCAGGGTCGTTAAACCTGTGATTGTATGGTAAAGTTTTAAGTGGAAGTATTTTTATTTGACAGGGTAGAGAATAAACATTTAATCCAACAGGTTTTTGTTTTTCCATCAATTATCTTACACTAGGAGGTCATTTCGCCATCTGAAAACCAATGAAAGAAGGCAAACATTGAAACCATGCAGTCATTTAACGAATTTTGGGGTCCAAACTCAAAGAAATTGGGATCAGTGAAATAAAAAACGTGTCCAATCTTGCTCATGTTCGAAAGAGGGCATAATTACCAAAGCCAGCTGAAGTTTCCGTTCTCAACTTATTTCCTTCAGCTTCCAGATGTTTAATTTGGTCAAGCAGTTGAGCAGCAGTTGGACCTTTCCGACTGTTTGAGTTGGGACGACCGGATTTGACGGGACTCGGGACCCCGCCGATGGCCCCTGGCGGAGCAATCGAGAATCCGGTTGTTGACATTTTTCCGTACAAATGCAATAACAAAATCGCTTTTTCAACATAAAGCGAGTCTTTCTACAGCCATCCTGAGTGTAAAATGCACAGATCTTTAAAACTGTACACTAGGTTACGGTGCTGTTGTTTGAAACATTGACTTCGTTTGCGTTTGGTTTGTTTTGTTTTCATTGGTGTTCCGCTTCCAACAGGAAACGGGTGTGCGCATGCGCCATTGAGAACAATACCACCGGGAAATACCGGCACAAACCAGTAGGCTAGGTTTATTTCAAATGTAATAGTGGAGCAATATTTGAGTTTGGACCAACAATTTTTCTAACAACGAACTGAAAATTTCAAAATTTAGATATAAGATCGCGGTATCAAATTTGATATTGAGATTTATAAAGAGAAGCAATCTATTAATAAACATTTTGTCGTTTGAAAAATACTATCTTAAAATAGCTTATTTCTTTTATGGTGGTCTTACCTATTTTCGTGGGACTAAATTGACACTTTTAGCTTACGCATATCTAAATGAAGAACTGATTACAAAAGACATTTTATAAACAAAAAATTCAAATTTAATTGCATATTAGAACATAAATTCTGCCTGAATCATGCATATTCAACGGCAACAACATATTTCATCCTTCAATCTTTTGCCGGAAGCTGAATTGGCACATGGGAAAACATGCCCTCATTTCGTGGCGTTCAGTATCTATAGAACAGGTCATAAATTACAAACTAAAATTCATTATGTACACCAAAACTCATTAAAAGTCTTTACTATCACAAGGAGGAACTGTTTTGAACAATGAAAATGAGCAGCTCTGAGTCAATTATCCTAAGTTTTTGAAGCGCGATGAAAAGGATGGATTAGTGTCATGGCGGCCATTTGCCCTCTCGTGACGGCAGCATCAGAATAGTAAAACAACAAAAATTAAGGCATTCTGGTCCCTTCTATCAATTTATATGCACCTATGAGGACAGATTAGGAATTGTTTTAAAAACTATTTTACCGTAAAACATCAGAAAACCTATTGAATATCTTAATAAAAGGGCTGGAAACATTTTCTCTCGGTAGCAGCGAATGTTCTGGAAAAATTGTTCATTCATAAGCGATCGAACAAAATAGGTCACGAAATTCTCTGATCTAATTATAGACCAGACTCTTGTCACATTATTCCAGTATGGTCACATGACTTTTTGGCATAGAGACTGACTATGTCACATGTCGGGAATTTTTCAGGATTAAAATAAAGTATCAGACAGAGACTTTAAATTACGCATGTATCGGGTTGAAAAAGGTAATAAGAAATTTGTCACTAAAACCGATCTTTCCTTTAGTAACATGCGTATTGTCTTGTTTTTGTTGCATTTTATAAATTATCAGCAGTGACATTGCTGATTACATTCAAACTAGCGGCTCAGTCAAAACAGTGACGTCATTCACTTTATATTTCGCAAGAAAACTTGGATATCATTTCGGGTATGACCAACAACCGAATGCATCATGCGGTACACTCGTCCTTTGACATGCAGAAATTCGAAGATGGCGAAAAGTTTCGGCCCATGTCAGCCTGCGTAGTTCGCGCAGGTTGACACGAGACGATACTCTTCACAGAGCATAGATCATATATATTTGTGTAACCAGGGTTTTATTCTGATTATGCAATTCCATATCATGTGGATAAACCCTTGTTAAATGTCATGTGCTTATGTACGTTTGTGAGTACTTTTCAGTATGCTGATTTGTGAAAGTCGTATTTGCTCGTGTTTTTCTTTCCCACTCTTTTACTTCCAGCTCTTTTATTTGCCGCTCTTTTACTAACGTTGTTCACCGCTCGACACTATCGCTCTGTACTCTACCAGTTAGAGACGTATTTTTGCATTGTTGTACCTCGTCATCATATATACTTCTTCCCTTTCCCTTTGGAAGAAAACTTGTACTGTTCCGGTAAGAATACTTCATTTTTGTCATGTATAGTCTTACACCAGGCAAATTATCGCAAAGAGTCCATTTTGTCTGAAAACCCACTGAATCACGGGATAGAACAATCCTTTGACTTGTAGAAAATTTACCAACCGCAATGCTTGCCGACCGGGCAAGTCAGCCTGGATGACGTCACGGATCGACACTTTCTCGGGACATTCGGCATACCTCGGGTGATCCGGTGATCAAATCCCTCGGCTGTATCACGTAGCTTGATATGCACCTACACGGTACATTTCGCACATCTCCGGAAGCACACCGATTTACCGTTATTGAAATTGTAAGGCTCCTCTTTAGAAAGAACGCATGAATAAATTTTCTATCGTTATCTTTCTAAGAGTATTTCAGTCGGCAAACAGTTTGTACTTTCAATTTTTAGCATGGTTTATCAATTCCGTTAGGAGCTTTCATCGACAGATCGATAGAAGCGAATAACTTCACAGTGGTTGTTCATGTCGTTGCTAAGCGATCTACAGAGACGCGATGTTTAAGATCATGTGATTGGTAGTTCAAAATGGAAGCCTCCCTTATACAGACGAGGTTAGATGTAGGTACGGAATCCGCCGAGTTGTGACGAGTGTTTCTGGGGATGCACTATATACACTTACAGAGCATGACTCAAAAATATAGCCTATATATGAGCCATGCTCTGGCAGAAAGGGGCTTAATGCATATCCGTGATGCATTAAACCAAGCAAGCCATTATATAATTATGGATCCATAAAATCCCTTGTCTATAACAATTGACTGAATCATTAGCTAGACTGGTTCTTTGACATTAAGAAAATTGACCAATAGCGAAAAGTTTCAGCCCAGGTCACATGTGCGGAATGCGCAGGCTGACCTGGGTCGATACTTTTCGCAGATGCATTAAGCCCCCTTTTCACAGAGCACAGCTCATATTGAGATATCAGTAGCTGTATGGAGTGAGATAGCCAAACTAGAAAGGGTAAAGCTACAAAATAAGATTTAAGTGTCAGCCATAACCACAAGAGTTAGATTGATTGATTGTATGGCGTTTAACATCGTTTTCAATATGATTTCAGTTATATCGCGGCGGCCAGTTCATCTATCCATGCTTTCGTGGAGTTTCTTTTACCAGTACTACGCACAGTATTCTTTTCAAGCCACTGGCTTCTTTCCCACATAACCATCGTCGAAACAATGGTCAGTGGTGAGAAAAGAATGAATCCTGTCGCAATGACTGTCCTCAATCCTCGTAAAGAAATTGGCCGAGCCGAGGATCGAACCAGCCACCCCATGTTCCCAAGTCCTGTACGCTACCGACTGAGCTGCCGTGGCTCGGCACCACAAAAGGTAGAGTAGGCCTATATTATCTTATGCAAGACATCTTGGTCAATGCTTATAAAATTTTTTTTGTGCTCAACTTAGTGAGCACGAAGTCTCTAAGTATAAATGTAATTTGACCAACCTTATGCAGTAACTTCTGAACGTTAGGGCTTTTCACTGTCTGTATCTCGGAGCGCTTTTGCGGACAGTGTAGATCAAGATCAGACTGCACAAACGTGCAGTCTGATCTTTGATCTACACTGTCCGATACGGTAGTTATATCTGCTGAAATCGGCTTTGAAAGCGAAATATTTGGGGCTTTACTATTGTGTGAAGATTTTCGTTCCTTTATTTAGCAGTTTAAGGTAAAATAAAAGTCGCCATTTCAGAATTTCGTACCGTCTTTACGCATAAGTGAGACTTCAGGTTGGAGCACAAACATACTTGAGTATTGACTTACGTTCTATAAGCAAGGGCACATGTAAGACTTCGCGAATTTGAAAGATAAATGAAAGAGAGTGACTACCAGTACTGTAAAATGTAGACACAAATTATAGATCTATCAAAACACCGCCATAAAAGGTAAAAAGTGAAATTACTTCTGACGAGCAATATCAACTTTAATCACCTTTAATCACAATGTTTCAAAAGACTGACCGTGATTACCAATACGAAAAAAGTATATGCATATAGGACAGTGTTTAAGATTCGCTCAAGAGCTCTAATATTGACAAGAAGCGCTCAACACACCTTGAGCACTATACACACTTACTCAAACTGTGTAGCTCGAAATCGGGCTGTACGTAACGCACAGCTTGATCTTACATTTATAATGTTATCTGATAGTTTTAACTAATGTGTCGAAAACAGCCTTAAATTTCGATAATGGCCCTCAAGTGTTCATGTTCAAGACTTACTTTGTCATTTCTCGCCCACATTATTTTACCCACCATTCCCTCGTTTTAAACCATGTTCTGCTAAATTAGTGAAAGAAATATTTCAGGCCGATTGTTAAAATAGGAATAATGTCAGTTCAAACTTATTTTTTGGAGAAGATCTCCTTATCGGATAGTGTAAACCCAAGATAAGACTGCACGATCTGTACAGTCTGATCTTGATCTACACTGTCCGCAAAAGGTCAGTGAGTCGCGCTTAGCAGCTTAAGGACCTTGAAGAAGGACGCTTTCCAAAATTGTCGCAGAAAAATGGAGGAAAATGCTGATAACCAGCATTTTCTCTTTTTTTTTTACTACAGTGTTTTTTCTCCTTTCTTAGCAAATACCATTATTTGAGTCATAGCTAATTTGTCGTCTGCAAATGATTTCACAATGGACCTGTTTAAAAATTTGCTGTAAGGAGTAAAGGGTCAACTTCAGAGTATTGATAAAAATATCTATATTTGTAGGGTAAACTGTAGTCGTCTCTCCTTGGCAGTAAACCGTACACAAATCTTCCCGCTCCAACCCTTAGCCTTACAATGGCAGAATTTTGGATTTTCTTACGATCTTGTGTAGATTAAGATCAGACTGCAACGAACTTGTTATTTGATCTTGAATCCATGCCCCCCCCCCCCCGATAGTTCGTGAGATTGTGTTTAAATCATATTTAATTAAGTTACATTTCCACCTTTTTTGATAAAAAAAAGAAGATACGTATTTGAATAACTGATAATGCCCTATCTGTTTATGGGTTTATTCTTTACCACACAATCCCGAGTTTTAACGACCCTGAGGAAGAAGACTTTTGAAAACATTGTAGGAAAAGGAGAAAATGCTGGTAACCAGCATTTTCTCCTTTTCCCACAATGTTTTCTAACCTATGAAAGACAAATTTCATTTGAGCCACAAATGAATTGTCGTCTGCAAATGCTTTGAATTTGGACAAGTCCACATTTTTATATCGTGTGGTATAGAGTTTACCCTCTACCAAACGATTCCGTGTTTAAACGAACGTACAAAAAGAGACTTCCAAATATGTGGGAAAAGGTTAAAATATTTCTAGTCACCAGCATTTTCTCCTTTTCCCCAGAGTGTTTTCTTCCCTTTCAAAGACTATATTTTTTCGAGCCATATTGAATTTGTCGTCTGCAAATACGTTCAGTGTGGATAAGGCAGTCGTTTGGTAAAGAGTTAAGTTATAAATAGCTGGGGTAGTTTTGTCCCAATAAAGTCCAAATGTAAACAATGCGGGGTAAAAAATTAAGTTAAATTTTAATCATACCATTTAAAACTATGTAGATTAATATGACGATGACACTCTCTTAATGTGCGATTGGTCAAAGTTCCATTCGCTGGCAGAAGAATTAATTTCAAAACTACAGAAAATACTACCAGGTATCTCTAACTTTTGTTTACATCAATAACGATGACGTAGGTACACCACGTGATACCTAGGAGCTAAGGTAAACGAAAAACAAAATGGAGGACGGTGTGACGGTGTGAGAATCATATTCGATAGAAAACCAAGTTCGTTTACCGAATTTGCCGAAGAGCGACACACAAAGAACAAACGGGCGTCTATTTTAGGATTTGTTTCTCTTGTTTTGAACAAGAAGCTCCGTGTAAATATACAGAATGAGCGAACTGTCTGAAAACAGATGCGGATTTCAGTTCGCATTCTTGAATCGGTAAGCCGCACGTTCATCTTATATTTATTGTGTTAAAAACAGATTTATCGCTACATCTGTATTGATTTCCGCATTTACTGTTGGAACAGGATACGTAAGCACTTTTTGATTAACCCTTTAAGTGCTGAAATTAAGATTTGGACCTTTTTAATCTGGAAAAACAGTCCGAAATTTTGCTATTTTAAGGTTTCTACATTTGAAAATGTAACATAATAGCAGACAGTGTAGATCCAAGATCAGACTGCACATTTTGTGCAGTCTGATCTTGATCTACACTGTCTGTAAAAACAACTTAGAGTCGGTTCCAGGGCTGTAAGGGTTAATGAATATCGGGTAGTAAGATGAAACACGGGTGAACGGCGAGCGACAGTATAAATCATATATTACACACTAATTTACTATTCCTCAGTGTGTAATATATGAATTATACTGTCGCTCGCCGTTCACCTGTGAGGTGAAAATGATCTTTCATTTTTGCGCAGCACCCGATTGACCCATTTTCTATGCAGAGAATGCAGAGAATGATTAAATGTGCATGAATGTAGTCTGAACCTCGGATATACGCGACGCATATTTATTCAGAGATTGGCCATTTACCTAGCAATCCCTAGTTTTTACGACATTGAAAAAAATGCTTTTGAAAACATGGTGGAAATAGGAGAGAAAGTTGGAAGCCGACATTTTCTCCTATTTCCACAGTATTTTTCTTGTATCACAGACAAATTTCATTATTTGAGAAATATTTGTTTTTCCACAAATGCCTTAGTGTTGGACAAGGCTAAGTATTTGTTATTTGTGTGTATGTGTGTGTGTGTGTGTGTGTGTGTTTATAACTTTAGAAATGCAACTGAAACTCAATGTGCTGAATTAAATCTGCACCATTTTTTAAAAAAATTGGCTGAATTTCTTGGGTGTGACAAATTTGAACGTAGAACCCAATTATCTTTCCCTAATCTGGTCAGTGCACATATCAATGGAATCCTGGTGATTTTTTTTTTTTGACAGATGACAAAATTTTGGACTTGTCTAGATTGAAGCCATTTGCAGACGACATGGCTTGTATTGGATCTACATGATTTGTATTTGAAACAGGAGAAATAATTGTTGAATCAAAGGTAAATACTAGTCACCAGCAGCATTTTTTCCTTTTCCTACAATGTTCTCAAAAGTTTTATGCCTCTGGGTCATTACAGCACTGGATTGTATGTTAACCCTTTATTACACAATCCCGAGTTTTAACAACCCTGAGAAATAAGCCTTTTGAAAACATTGTAGGAAAAGGAGAAAATGCTGGTAACCAGCATAACCAGCATTTTCTTCTTTTCCCACAATATTTTCTCCCCTATCAAAGACCTATTCTATCATTTGGCCCACATTAAATTGCCGTCTGCAAATGCTTTCAATTTGGACAAGTCTAAATTTTTGTCATTGGGTAAAAAGTTAAAGTGGGAATTTGCACATTATTAGGTCCGGGGTTCGATTGGCTGGTATTTTCGTGGGAGTGTATTTGGGCAAGACACTTCAGAGCCCTAGCCTAGTACTGGTGAATCCCAGTAAATACATGAATTTGTGTAATGTCGCCATGATATGACTGAAATACTGTTGAAAGCGGAGTAAAACACCACTATATTTCTAGCACAGTATGTTAAATGATATGTAAATGATATTCCAGAGTATGGAGAGAATTACTTTACACATCTCTGGCCAATGTGAATGGATCCTCCTACATGATGATACACATACTGTATTATACTGACTGAGCAGATGCAGATGAGCCTTGGTTTCTGACTCTGTTATGATTGTGAATCCATTCCAGTAGATCCAGAATTTGTCGACCTCTTTTCAGGTACATGTGTCTCAATCAGATAAAACAACTTTTATTTTCAGTAGCCAAATTCCAAAATTTACATGATTGGTAAAGTCATGAAAATTCAAAACAATGTACTGCAGTTTCAGGGATTCACCTCTACCCACCACCTGGGCTATACCTATAAAGAAGCAGTGTAGATTCAATATTACTGGTATACTGCAAGAAGTTTTTGCTGTCTCATCTAGATCTTGAATGAAACCCTTATTATAGGCCAGGATGAAAATGGAGCAGAATTCTTGAAAATATGCTGTTGGACAAAATACCTGTAGACAGCTGATTAAGCTACTGCTTTGCTTATGCAACTGAATTTTGTTTTGTCACTTAGGGCATCACAGTTCTCCTGTATTACACAGCTCTTTCAAAGACAGATATGTTTCATGCAACAAGCAAGGCAATATGGTGTAATATTATTTTATTATTTTAAATACATGTACATCACAATAGTCTTACAAGAAGAATTTGTGGACAAAAAATAAAAAATATATTCATACATACAAAGCAATGTTAGAAGCTATTGCTTGCCCTCAACCCTTACTCTTTACCAAACAACAATATTTTGGACATTTCCAAATTGAAAGCATTTGAAGATGACAAAATAAATGGGACTCAAAAACTGAAATTTGTTTTGGGAAAGGTAGAAAACATAGTGGGAAAAGGAGAAAATGCTGGTTACCAGCATTTTCTCCTTTTTCCACAATGTTTTCAAAAGGCTTCTTTCCCAGGGTCGTTAAAAGTTGGGATTGTGTGGTAAAGGGTTAACCAAAACATCCAAGTTGTTATGTAAAGCACTATTTAATCATTTTAACAAAGAAAAATGCTTTTGAAACATTTTGGAAATAGCAGAATTGCTGACAACCAGTATTTTTTCCTTTTCTCATAATGTATACTATTCTTCTTGAAGCAAAGCTTTTCATTTGAGCTACCACGTCCAATTTTTCATCTGCAATTGTTTCCAATTTGAACAATTTCTAAAATTTTACCAACTGGTAAAGGGTTGCGCACCTGCTTGGAAAGTAAGAAAACGGTAGCGGCTTTGCTTTATTTTGACAAAACTTGTTTCATAGTAGTAGACAGTATAGATCTAAGATCAGATTGCATGTTACATGTATGTGCAGTCTGATCTTTATCTACACTGTCTGCAAACACAACTTTTGTCTGCAAAAACAACTTAAGTTGGTTCCAGGGCTTTAAGCCGCACCCTGTAGTTCAGTCTGTAGCGTAAGGGACTTGAGAATAGGAGGTTGCTGGTTCGATCCCAGGCGCGGCCCATTTCTTTCCGCTGATTGATGATAGTCATTGCGACAGGATTCATTCCTCTCTCACCCCTGACCATTGTTTTGACAATGGCTATGTGGGAAAAGCAGCCAGTGGCTTGGAAAGAATACTGTGCGAAGCACTGCTAAAAGAAACGCTAGGAAAGCATGGATAGGTGCACTGGCCGCCACGATATAACTGAAATAATGTTGAAAATGGCATTAAACACCATAGAATCAATCAATCCAGGGCTTTAAGGGTTAAGGAATGTCCTTAGGCAAGACATTGCAGAGCCCCAGCTTTGTGCTGGTGAAATACAGAAAAGACAGTAATAAGTTGTCACACTGACATGAATAAAAATCTGAAATAATGTTCAAAGTGGTGCAAAATGCTCCAACAAATAAACACCCAATCTTTACAAGAGAAGAACATTTTAGTCTTGTCTAACTTGAAACTATTTGCAGATGAAAAAGTACATGTAACTCAACACAATAAATGTCTCTCTGGAAGGGTAGAAAACGGTGTGGGGAAAAAAGAAAAAAAAATGCAGGCTACCAACATTTTCTGCTTTTTCTACAGGCTATATTGTACCAAAATTTTCTCTTTATCCCACAATATTTGCAGAGGCTGTCTTGCTAAGAGTTGTTGAAACTTGGATTGTTTGAAAAAGGTTTAAATTTAATAATGCTCCTTTTACCTCTATTTCATATACTAGTAATTCTCAGCAAATTCTCTAAAATTCACTGGCTGTTTTCCCCCATGAGCAAACCAAAATCATGTTCAGGAGTTTGAGAGGATCAAATCCTGTTGCAATGACACTCAACTCTTTACCACACAGCAATATTTCAGATTGGTCCAAATTGAAAGCATTTACAGACGACAAAATAAATGTGACTCAAAATTTGAATTTGTTTCTGGTAGGGTAGAAAACACAGTGGGAAAAGGAGAAAATGCTAGTAACGAGCATTTTCCCCTTTTCCCGGAATGTTTTCAGAAGGCATCTTCCATAGGTTCGTTTAAACCTGGATTTGTGTGGTTAAGCGTTAATAAACAAGGACGTGAAAATGCTTGAAAGCCCACCATGACCTTTTGGTTGATATGATTTGTAAAACGTGTTCAAAATTCAAATGTAGCTGGAGCTTGACAGGAAGTTTCCTACAAAAAATGACCTCCCCCAGCTTTATTGCCAGTAATATCTCTTTACCAAATGACAAAATTTTAGACTGGTCCAAATTAAAAGCAGTTGCAGACGACAAAATAAATGTGACTGAAAAATGGAAATTTGTTTTGGGAAGGGTAGAAAACATTGTGGGAAAAGAAGAAAATGCTGGTTACCAGCATTTTCTCCTTTTCCCACAATGTTTTCAAAAGGCTTCTTTTTCAGGGTCGTTAAAAGTCGGGATTGTGTGGTAAAGGGATATCAGTTATTGACCCAGTGAACATGAGTAAGTGTACAGCAACTGCTATACAGTTGAAATACTGTTGAAAATAGATTTATTGCATTGTGACATATATCAGTCAAATACATTTACTTGTTTCTGTTTCTCTTCCTACCTTAGGTGCTCTATGATGGAAAGTTTTACGTGAACAGTATTTTTGCCCAAGATACAGATAGCCAGTATTAAGTTTTTACACCAGTCATGAAGAATATTGAATTAAGATTACCAATATGATTAACTCTTTACCAAACAACAAAATTTTAGACTGGTCCAAATTGAAAGCACTTGCAGACGACAAAATAAATATGATGGAAAAATTGAAATTTGTTTTGGAAAGAATAGTAAACATTGTGGGAAAAGGAGAAAATGCTGGTTACCAGCATTTTCTCCTTTTCCCACAGTGTTTACAAAAGCCCTCTTCTTTTTAGGGTCATTAAAACCCGGGATTGTGGGGTAAAGAGTTGAGTGTGATATTTCTGTGACCATTGTTTTTTATTACTAAAAGGAAAATTATTGAAAGATACTAAACTCTGTTTCCAGTTTAAGCCTTTACCACACACTCACGGCTTTTAACAGCCCTGAGAGAGAAGCCCTTTGAAAACATTGTAGGAAAAGGAGAAAATGCTGGTAACCAGCATTTTCTCCTTTTCCCACAGTGTTTTCTTCCCTTCCCAAAAAGAATCTTAATTTTTGAGTCACATTTATTTTGTCAACTGCAAATGCTTTCAATATGGACTAGCATAAAATTTTGTCATTTGGTAAGGGGTTACAGTTTTAATTCATGTTTATGAATTTTAAAATAAAACCATATCTTACAAAGTTCGAGACCAATAAAAAGTATATTTGAGCAAACTGCAATTGTTTTCACTATCTACTTATTTTCAAGCTTTTAAATCAAGCATACAATGGTCCTTTAGCAGACAGTCTCGTCTTTTAATGACCCCCAGGGAGATAGCTTTAGAAACTTCGTGGGTGAAGGAGAAAATGTTGGTAACCAGCATTTTCTTCTATTCTCTCAATGATTTCTACCATTTCAAAGACAAATCTAATCCTTTACCCACACTGAATTACAGTAGTTGTCTAAAAACACTTCCAGTTTGGACTTGTCCAAAACCTGTCATCTGGTAAATGGTTAACCCATTTCTGCACATAGTTTTTAACTCTTGACAAACAACAAAATCTTAGACTTGAAAGTATTTGCAGATGATAAATGGGACTCAAGTATTGAAATTTGTCTCTGGTAACCAGAGAATTTCAACAATGGTTTCAAAAGTCTTCATCTCTAGGGTCGTGAAAACTCGAGATTGTTTAGTAAAGGGTTAAACTGACAAAAACACTTTTTAAAGTACCTCACACAATAATCTTTTCAAGCCACTGGCTGCTCACTCAAATTGTTCCAAAAGAAACCTCCAAAATCCACAATTTTGATCCAAAATTTCTAAAATTATGATCACCAATCACTGCAATAGTCCATTCCAATGTTACTGGTATATTTTTACGTTAGTAGATGCACTAATATTGTCCATATTTGTCTATAAAATGAGAGCGATTTTTTTCCTGTCCACACTGTTCAAATGTCACGTCACTCTGTCCAGAATGAGACACTGAAATGACAAGAAGATAAATTTCTTTTTAACACTTTACCATACAATCCCGACTTTTAACGACCCAGAAAGAAAAGGCTTTTGAAAAAATTGTGGGAAAAGAAGAAAATGCTGGTAACCAGCATTTTCTCCTTTTCCCACAATGTTTACTACACTATCAAAAAGAGAAATCATCAGTTTAGCAATGCTTAATTTGTCGTCTGCAAAATTAATGCTTTCAATTTGGTTCAGTCTAAAATTTTGTTGTTTGGTAAAGAATTAAATAATGCAAAGTATGTCTGGGCCATGCTTGGGCAAAAGGGGGCTTAATGCATCTCCAGGCGTTTTGGAAACATTGTGAGAAAAGGAGAAAATGCAGGTAACCAGCATTTTCTTGATTCCACACTATGTTTTCTACCCTATTAAAAACAAATTCCATCATTTGAGCCACAGTTAAATTTTTGGATGCAAATACTTTGAATTTGGACTAGTCCAAAATTTTGTTGTTTGGTAGAGTTAAATGAACTCCTAAAGAGGCCATTTAACAACTATGTCCTTGTATCTTACACAGCCATTGAGACTGCATTCGCATTTTGAGTCTGAAATACAAATTTATATAAGGTCTCCCTGGTTCAGTGGTAAAGTGTAGCACTCATAACCCGGAGATCCAAGCTTTGAGCCTCACTGGAAGCAATGGGTTTTTCATAAGAGTGTCCTTGGGCATGACACTACAGAGCCATAGCCTTGTACCATTAAAACCCAGGGTATACATGAACAAGCAAGCTGATGCAATGAAATGACTGATATAATGTTGAATGTGGCATTAAACACCATTCAATCAATCAAGTAAATTTAGATTGAAAAACACATGTATTTTTAATCTACTACTCTCAGATTGTATCTCTAGAACTATTTTACAAGATATGTTCATTTCTTTATACAGTAAACCCTGCCCTGGTGGCCACCTTTATACTAATTCTTTTCAAGCTGATAAAATTTCCAACTTGTCCAGATTGAAAGCATTTGCAAACAACAAATTGAAGTGGCTCAAATGACAGAACTTGTCTAAAAAGATAAAATCACCTTTCGAAGTAGAAAATGTTGGTTTTCACCTTTTTTTCATTATGTTTCAAAAGCCTTCTTTTTCAAGGTAAAAAAACAACACAATTTGAGAGTCTCTTTGGTGCTGGCTTAATTCAAAGCAACTTTTTTGAGTGTACCTTTTGTGCTTGCTTACTAAAAGTTGGACTTTAATTTGTTTTAGCCCCAAGGCATGCCTTTTTCTCTCTCAAGAGTACATTACTTTTACAAAATACTACTGCAAAGCCCTAGTGGTGCAGCTAGTCGCATACAGGACTTGAGATTGGGGGATTGCTGCTTCAAATCCCTAGTTCAGCCAATTTCTTTCCCAGGATTGATGATAGTCCTTGTAACAGGATACATTCCTCTCTCAATGCTAATCATTGTATTTACAATGATTATGTGGAAAAACAGCCAGTGGGATATTATGCAAAGTACTGAAAACAGAAACTCATGATAAGGATGGACAGCTGCACTGGCTGCCATGATAAAACTGAAATAATGTTGAAAATGGCCTTAAAAAACCGACAACTGGGGAATATTCACAAAAAAAAAAAATCATCTAAATGGAGAAATGTGAGAAAGGAGCAGTTGCTTGTAGCAAACAATTGCTCCTTTCAAAAATTTATGGCAAGGGTGTAAAAAAGTTGTATTTGATCAATTATCCCTTCAGCAGCTGATCCTTTCTAAGCTTGAAATATAATAGACTTCAAAGTTCTAACATTAATGTGTAATAGATGTAGATCTAAATATCATTCAAATACCTGTTGACATGGACTGTGCTAAAATCTGTGAAAAAATAAAAATGTCTACAGCAGAGATATAACACCAGACTGGGATATCTATTTGTCAGTTAACAAACATCTTGGTCTCTCTGTATCACACCCTAAAAAGATACACTGTTTTTAGATTGGAAAGAAAAGAGATCAGTAAAAAATGACATAAAAAATATTTTTCTTAATCACAATGTGGTAGATAAATATTACTTGAGTACTAGTAAACTTCTACTTTTGTCTTCAATTGTCTTGAACTCCAACAACTTGAAATACATGTATTTATCAGCTTTGGAATATGTATCTATAATTTTGAAAAATAAATTAATATGGTTCATCTGCATGCAATAACTTGATTGATGAAGTAACATCAACTCTGTCTTCAAAAACTAGCAGTAAAAATATCTATAAGCGATGTGTTTTACTAAACTCTTGAAAGTTGAGAAATATCCTTTGTTGACAGCATAGATCGAGATCAGATTGCTCCTAGTAAGAGGTCTGGCCTTCCATATAAAACGTCCACCACCTGATGCTAAACTCAGGTCAAAATTCGCTAGTAATTACAGACCAAAAAAAACACCACAAAGTTCTTAACTTTTTCATTACCTACAAAGATCAAGATCAGATCGCACATAATGTAAAGTCTGATCTTCGTTATAAGATGTCCACATTTTGTTTGACTTATTATGCATGGCTCATATTACAAACCTTTATACCCTGTGTAGTCATTCGATTTTGTATATGTGCCGAATTTCTTACTAGTCGAAACTGTAATAGGCCGAAAGTGTTATAGGCCGAGATGTCATTCGATGTTTGGACGACTCTTGACAAGAAGAAATAGGCATATCATGATCGAAATAAAGATAACACAACTCCGATTTACCAGTCAAATGCATACAAATAACTTAGATACGATGAGCGCTGGTAATTTAACGAAATTTAAAGACTTACCGAAGTTTCGCAACGTTTTTTAAGGAGAGAAAGCACATCGTCTGTGTAATACGTCATCGGTCACATGGTGTCTACAAATAGGACACTAGAATGATTCCGAATAGTGCGTGGCAACGTCACTTGGGAGAATTGATAAAAAATATTAGGATTTTTTGTATGGTTCTGTGACATGAACCGATGCTGCAATGAACGCCCCTATCCCCTTGGCGACAAAATAAGAGTAAATCCAACAGATTCGTGCCTTTTTTCAAGCATAAAAAAATTCTAATTTTGGACTTTATTGGGGCTTTAATTCAATAAAAATCATTTAGTAAATATTTCTGTTAGAAAAGGACTGAGGGAGCTTTTTTACTTATAAAACTTTTTTTTTTTTATTCCTGATAGAGTTAGTAAGTCGTTCTTTTTAATTCATTTACATTAATATTTTTATTTATCTATTTTTCAATTGAGTCATGCTCTGTGAAAAGGGGGCTTAATGCATCTGCAAAAAGTATCGACCCAGGTCAGCCTGCGCAGTCCGCGCAGGCTGACCTGGGCCGAAACTTTTTGCTTTTGGACAATTTTCTGCGCGCCAGAGGACCATTCTACCTTAAACCACAGGCGCTTGTTAGAGAAAATGGATTTTATTTTTTGGATCCACAATTATACGATGACTTGGTTGGTATCATGGATCACGGAGATGCATTGAGCCCCTATTTGCCAGAGCATGGCTCACTCGTTGCTATCAATTACCGAGTTGTTCTTTATCAGAGGACAAAATCTTGAAAAAGTCCAAACTGAAAGCATCTGCATACCAGAAGTTAGATGTTGGTCAAAGCGTATGATTTGTTTCTGAAAAGGTAGAAAACATTGTTGAAAAAGGGAAAATGTTGATTAACACGATTCTGTTCTCCCATTCTCACAATGTTTTGAATAGTCGTCTTTTGCGGGGGTTGATAAAATGGTTGATAGAGGATTAATTGCTAGGATAAACGAAATTAAAATGTATGTTCCCTTGTATGTTTGTATAGTTGTTTGGTGGTAACGCCGCTTTCAAGAAATCATATCATGGCGGACAGTACACCTATCCATGCTTTCCAGGTTTTTTCTTCACATTTTTTTCCAATGCCAACTTGCCTCCCCGCATAACCATCACCGAAATAATTAGGAGAGGTGAGACAGAAAAGAACCTTGTCGCAATGACAAGCGACAATCCTCGGTCAAAATCAGACTGCACAGAAAGTTCTGTCTGATCTTTGATCTACACCTTACGCTATCTGATGCTAATCTTTGCCCAGAGTCGGCTTTTGTCGCAACAAAAATATACTTTTAGACCTCGAGAAAAATCGAATCCATTTAGTTGGCAGCGAAAGAGCTAGACTAGTGCCTGTATTTACCAATCATTCTTAAGAATATGTTCAGTCTTATTATCCAGAATTTTCTACATTTGAAAATAAAAAAACTTCTGATTGGCTAAACCATTTGGTTCAGCCAATCAGAAGTTGTTTTACTTTCAAATTTAGAAAATATTGGAGAATAAGATTAAGACTATTCCTAAGAAAGGTATGTGAAGACGAACCCTGGAATGTTCTTAGTCTAAGCAATTAATTAACTTGTAAATCATTAATTCAGCAGGTAACCCTTATACCACCAGAGAAAAGTAAACAGATAAACAAGAGATGCTCACATGCGTGTTTTTTTTAAAATTACATTCTACTTTTCCCAAAATATCTCTCAAAATATCGAACAGGGTAGACCCAAAATCAGACTACACGTTCTGTGCAGTCTGATTTTGATCTGCACTGATCGAAAATCAATCCAACGTCGTTTTCAAAATAGTACCTAGTGTTAATATGCTATTAACCGTAACACGAAAGCCGGAATCCTTTTTTCAGCAGCTCGAGGCATTTGTTGTTAACAACACGCCCGTGGGGACTGATTAGAGAATATCGAATACGGGAAGATACAGTAGTTTTATCGAGGCTTACCAAATATGGAGGAACAGGTATGGGAGAAATTATAATACTATTGACAACACTAAGTATCTTCTATGCTTTTCTGTGTTGTGTTTTGTTTGTCTGTCTTCCTGGTGATATCTATCTATCTATCTAGCTAGCTATCTATCTATCTAAAGGTTAACCCTTTCCCAAACAAGCCCTGGTTTTCACGTGTCTGCAGTACAAGTCTTTTGAAAACACAGTGGGAAAAGGAGAAATTGCTCGTAACGAGCAATTTCTCCTTTTCCCACAGTGTTTTCTACCCTTTTTCAGACCTTTCTGCCATTTTCATCAAATTTAAAATTGTCGTCTGCATACTCTTTCAATTTGGACCAGTCCAAAATTTGTCGTTTGGGAAAGGGTTTACTGTTAGCGCGATTCGAGGAGAGTTTTAATGTTTCCTAAATTCTGACTTTAAGTCTTTCCTACAGCGCTATACTTCATACGAAAGCGGATCACAAATCTGAATATTTATGAAATAAACAACTCGTATTTTCTAAGATGCTACTTCTTAATTGATTTTCAGATCGGGTGAAAAAATGTACATGTTTAGCCATGCTCTGAGGAAAAGCAGTTTAATGCATCTGCGAAAAGTATCGGTCCAGGTCAGACTGCGCAGTCCGCGCAGGCTGACCTGGATCGAAACTTTTCGCTATTGGCCAATTTTCTGTATGCCAAAGGACCAGTCTACCTCATGATGCCACGGGTTGACAGACAAAATGGACTTTATGGACCCATGATCATGTGACGACTTGCTTGGTATCATGCATCACGGGGATGCATTAACCCCCCTTTTACAAGAATATGGTTCATGTATATATAGCGTGATCAGGTGCGATCGATCTCTGTATACCCAGGGATTTACGTTCTATTGAAAAGCCGTATTTCACCTGACTGATTTCTTTAATGTCTTTTCAATTTAAAGTTTTCTTTCCTTAACGACGTTGGTAAACAATTATATCCTATACCACATTAACCCTTATCTTACTAAATAAGTTAACCCTTATCCTGCTAAATGAAAATTATTCTGCTAAATGAAACTTTCAAACCGATAGCATAAAAACGATCGTGTCCTATGTCACATTAAATCTTATCTAGCTAAATAAAAGAACCAATACTTTAAAACAGATGGTTTAACCCTTTACCATACAATCCCGACTTTTAACGACCCCGAAGAAGATGCCTTTAGAAAACATTGTAGGAAAAGGAGAAAATGCTGGTTACCAGCATTTTCTCCTTTTCCTACAATGTTTCCATCCACATCAAAGACAGACATAGCCAACTTTCGCGGACATGCCTTATCAACGTTGTCGCCGTGCTATGAATGAAATAATCTTAAAAGCGGCGTAAAACACTATTCAACTGACTGTAATGATGTTTCTTTAAAAGTCTGTGCGAAAACGGGCTGGAGACTTGTCTTTCTACCCAAAGACAATATGCTAGACTTGTCGAAATTCGAAGCGTTTGCAGACGACACAATTAACCTTAAATCTTTACCAAACGACAAAATTTTAGACTAGTCCAAATTGAAAACATTTGCAGACGACATAATAAATGTGACTCTAACTTCAAATTTGTTTTGGGATTGAAAGAAAACATTGTGGGAAAAGGAGAAAATGCTGGTTACCAGCATTTCTCCTTTTCCCACAATGTTTTCAAAAGGCCTCTTTCTCAAGGTCGTTAAAACTCGGGATTGTGTGGTAAAGAGTTTAAACTGGTAAGTAAATAGAATTAAGATTTCCAGCCAATAGTTCAGACCGAAACATTGCGATTACAAAGTTCTTGATGCTGGAAAAAACTCACCGTATCGGATAGTTCTGTGCAGTCTGATCTTGATCCACACTGTCCGCAAAAGGTCCTTGAGTCGGGCTTATCAGCTTTAGGGTTAATGTGGCTTGGAAGATGGAAAAATTCTTTAAAAGGGTAGAAAACACTGTAAGAAAAGGAAAACATCCAGGTGACTAATATTTTCTCCTTCTACTGCGATCTTTTCAATACAGTTGTGTTCTCTAAGGTCGTTGAGACTCGGGATGTGCGTGACAAAGGGAAATTACCAAAGTTTGTACAGAAATTGAAATGTCTAGCACTTACCGTCCTCCCTTTTCTTTAACCTTTTACCAATCGATCCCGAGTTTTATAGATCCCGATGAAGAAAGCATTTTAAAACATTTCGATAAAAGGAAAAACTGCTGGTAATCAGCATTTTTTCCTTTTCCCATAGTAATTTCTACCCTTGCAAAGACAATTTTCATTATTTGAACTGCATTTAATAATAATAATAATAATAATGAAAAAATAAAAATTTCGTCCATAAATGCTTTGAATTTTGTCATATGGGTCTGTATTCACAAACCATACTTAAGAACGTTTTTGGTCTTATACTCCAACATTTTCTAAATTTGAACGTAACACAACTTCTGATTGGCTAAACCAAGCGGTACAGCCAATCAGAAGTTGTGTTACTTTTAGATGTAGAAAATTATGGCGAATAAGACTGAGAACTTTCTTAGCCCCTATGCTGCTATGCACGACTCACTGACCTTTCTTGGACAGTGTAGATCAAGATCAGACTGCACAGAACGTGCAGTCTGATCTTGGATCTACACTATCCGATAAGGAAACATTTTTTTCTCCAAAAAATAACATTATTCGGGCTTTTACTTTCGCCTTGTTTAGCAGTGTAAGGGTTAAGAATGGTTGGTAGAAAACAGACCGAGGTAAAAGGGTTTATCGACGATACATCCCGGTGCCCGGATTCTAACCATATTACACTCCGGACACACGTCACGCAAACAAATATGGAATATGCAAAAATCAGCGAATAACGTCGTTGCGATTTGTTTGAGTGAAATCATGATTTCGGAACAAGAACAAAATCTTAAAAAGCGTAACGATTGAACGAGCGATTCTCTGTGAAAAGGGAGCTTAATGCATCTGCAAAAAGTGTCGACTGCTCTGACTTGTATCAAAACTTTCTGCTTTACGTACATTTTCTGGACGTTTAACTCTTTACCAAACGACAAAATTTTGGACTGTACCAAATTGAACGCATTTGCAGATGACAAATTAAACGTTGCTAACATGAGGATTTCTCTGTTTGATAGGGGTAGAAAACATTGTGGGAAAAGGAGAAAATGCTGGTTACCAGCATTTTCTCCTTTTCCCACAAGGTTTTCAAAAGCCTTTCCTCTCAGGGTCGTTAAAAGTCGGGATTGTGTGGTAAAGGGTTAAGGACAATTCTACCTCGAGATTAGAGAAAATGAATTTTATGGATCGATAATTATGTGATAACTTGCTTGGTAAAGTGCATCACAGAGATGCACCAAGCCTCCTTTTGCCACAGCATGACTCAAATTCTTCTTACGCGTAGGAAAAATCGTACTGCTTTTTTTGAAAAGGGGGGGGGGGGGGTTTGTGGTTATAGTGTAAAATATTCTAGGTTAATATTTAACGTTTCTAAGTTTAATTTTACATATCAGTTAATGAATTCGGACTCTAAATTAAAAAAAAAAAAAAAAAAAACTAACCATTTGAACAGCTTAGAAATTCTGTCACAGCAAAGCAGAGGGTTAGACTTGAAATCTAGATTTAGAATTTAATGTAGAATGGTAGATGAATACCCGTACTAGAAAATTCATTCAATTTAGATCTTCTTTTTTTTTTCTAACTTTTGAAAAAATAATCATTTTAACTGTATGGTCCACAAAGAAAAAAGTTTGGGAATAAACTATTTGCATTTCGGCAATGCGAGTAACCACCGGAAATTCAGTGTTGTTGCAAAATGCGTGAATGCTCTCCTGACGAAAAGCAAAGACTCTATACACGACGCGAAACATTCTGGGACGAATCTTACTAAAAGGAATGCATGTCATAGAAATTTAACGGTAAAGATCAAGTGTTGATAAAGTCAATTAGATCCGAGCCCTGTTCTTTGAAAAGCGAGCTAAATGCATCTGCGAAAAGTATCGACCCATGTCAGCCTGCGCATTGCGACCTGGGCCGAAACTTTTCGCTATGATCAATTTTCTGTATGTTCAAGGACCAGTCTGCCTCATAATTCAGTCGGTTGTTAAAAAAGTAGCTATTATGGATCCATATATTATGTGATGGCTTGATTGTTAAAATGCATCAAGGAGATGCATTAAGCCCCCTTTTGCCAGAGCGTGGCTCATTTCTTAGATTCTATTTGTGAAGAAGATAACGTAATGAACTCTCTCTCTCTCTCTTCTGTGTGTCTGTGTATCGGTCGGTCGGTGGATTGGTCTTTTTGTCTCTCCCTCTGTCGATCCATCTTCATCCATCCGTCCATCCGTTCAGCCATCCATCTATCCGTCCGTCCACCCACCCACCCACATTTCCATCCATCCATGCATCCATCTATCCATCCATCCATCTGTCCGTCCGTGCGTCCGTTCATCCTTTAGTAACTACTGTAACTATTTTGCAGGAGGATTTTGGGGAGCAGAGTACAGAGGGATCTGCCTTCAACGATCGTAAGTGTTTTCTGTATTGGTACCGTGATATCTATATGCAGGCGTGCCCATTAGCACAGCCAATAGGGCCATGGGTTTGAAACCACGGGTCGTTGATTTGAACCCTTACCTCGACCATTTCCCTCTCCGAGGTTTGGTAGTAATCATGCATCAGGATTCATTCATATCTCGCCGCTGATCATTGTTTCGACATTGGTCATGTGGAAAAGCGGCCATTTTCTTGGAAATAATAGTTCGAAATACTGGTAGAAGACATTTAAGGAGAGCATGGACAGGTGCACTGGGAGCCGCTGAATGACTGAAATAATGTTGAAAACAGTGTTTAACACTACACCGCAAACTGAAAAACAATCGTGCAAGCGTTTACTCGTATGTGCATTTGTAAAACGCGTTATAATGACGAACAAGAAAGATCGTTGAAATAAGGCGTGAGAGAAATTGGAACATGAATATTGAAACCCTTTGTTGAGATTAAAAACGAAGAAAATTACAGAGAAAATTAACCATTATGCTGCTAAGCGCGACTCACTGACCTTTTGCGGACAGTGAAGATCAAGATCAGACTGCACAGAACGTGCAGTCTGATCTTGGATCTACACTGTCCGATAAGGGGATACCATTAAACCCCAAATTACCTTTAAAAGAGCAAAATTCGGATTTTTACCCACGGTTTGAATGTTGTATTTCATCAATGTAGCAGGATAAAGGGTTTACCAATCCAAAAATGTCTTCTTTTATCGCAGTGTTTTGTATATTGTTGAAAAGTTGAATTATCAACTAGGTATGATTAGATGTTGGTCAAACTCATCTTTAGAAAGGATGTAGTTGCTTTTAATTATAGTGTGTCTAAAAATAAATGAGCCAAGCTCTGATAAAAGGGGGCTTAACCCTTTACCACAGAATCCCGAGTTTTAACGAGCCTGAGAAATAAGCCTTTTGAAAACAATGAAACGTTGTGGGGAAGGGGGAGAAACGATACGCTATTTTTCAGCCAATCAGATCGCTTGTTTTTTAGTTTAGAAATGTAAGCGAAATTTGGACGATTTGCAAGCTTTAACTCTTCGGCTGCTAAGCGCGACTTACTGACCTTTTGCGGACAGTGTAGATCAAGATCAGACTGCACGGAACGTGCAGTCTGATCTTGGATCCACACTGTCCGATATGAAGATTTTTTTTTTCTCCAAAAATAAGTTTGAAATATCATTATACGGGTTTTTACTATCGACTTAAAAGTCTTATTTAACTTCTTTCGCAAGATAAGGGTTAAGGTAACTGTGGGTTCTTTTACCCGTAAAGACACAGCCCCTACTTTGAACACCTTTGAGGAAGAAGACTCTTGAAAATATTGTGAGAAAAGGAGAAAATGCTGGTTAGTAATGATTGCTACTCTTGTCAAAGACAGAAATCATCATTTGAGCTACATTTTATTTGTTGTCTACAGGTGCTTCCAATTTGGTCTCGTCCAAATTTTTAATTTTTCTTTGTCGTTTGTTAAAGAGTTGTTGGTTGTAAATGATGATGATGATAATAATAATAATAATAATTAGAGCTATGTTTTGAGAAAGAGTTGTTGTCGTTAATAATAATAATAATAACAGCTATGTTTTTGTTTTTTCTTTAGTCAAGACAGACTTATTATTCGACTATATAGATAAGAATGACGATGGAAAAATAAGTAAAAACGAACTGATGACATATGCCAACTTGAAAGGTTTCAATCCAACCGATGAAGAAAAGGAAGAGTTTATAAATGAAAAATTCGCCAATGACGGTAGGTCTGTCTGTCTGTGTGTGTCTGTGTGTCTGTCTGAGTGTCAATGTGTCTGCGTCTATGTGTGAGTCTGTGTGTCTGTCTGAGTGTCAATGTGTCTGCGTCTATGTGTGAGTCTGTGTGTCTAAGTGTGTGTGTGTTTTTGTTTATCTGTTTATTTAAGCCTATGAGTATGGCGTGACTGTCTGTCTGCCCTCTTTGTCCGTCCGTCTGTCCGTCCGTCGCCCGTCTGTGCGTTCGTGTGTCTGTCTTTTTGTCTTTCTTTATGTCTGTCTTTTTGTTTGTCTGTCTGTCTTTTGTCTGTCTGTCTGTGTATGTTTGTATCTGTCAGTATCGCTCAGTTTTCATGATTCCTCTTAAAATCCTTCTCACCCCCCTTCTCTCTCTCCTTGACTCTCAGACATTCTTTTTTTCATGTTTGGAAAGGTAGAAAACATTTTGGGGAATAGAGAAAATGCTTTTTACCAGAATTATCTTTATGTCACGTAATGGTTTCGAGACCTTTCTTGCTCAAGTTCGTAAAATCATTACCACAGTGTGCAAAAGCGCTCTGGAGTAAATGATCAACGGTAACAACGCTTGTAAATGTGCCCGCAAATAGGTCTCCAGGGCTCTGCAGAATAAACATTTACATGCATGTTTGCACATTTTCAGCTCAGCTGAGAACGAAGTGCTCTTGTTGGGCTATTGTGATTGTGCTGTGTCCGGCATTCGTCGTGCATCCGTCGTTCGGCGTGCGGTATACGTCGTCCGTCGTGCGGTCGTCCACATTTGCATTTTGTGCACTCTAGAGGCCACATTTTTAGTCAGATACTCATAAAACTTGGTCAGAATATTTGTCTTAAAAAAATCTCGGACAACTTAGAAATTGGGTCATGTCGGATCAAAAAGTAGGTCACTGGGCTAAATCTTAGAAAAACCTTGTATGCACTCTAGAGGCCACAGCTTCAGCCTGATACTCTTGAAACTTGGTCAGATTGTTTGTAGGGATAATTTCTTGGATAAGCTTGAAATTGGGTCATGTCGGGTCAAAAAGTAGGTCACTGTGCCAAATCTTAGAAAAACCTTGAGTGCAGTCTAGAGGTCACATTTTCAGCCTGAAACTCAGCCTGAAAGTTGATTAGAATGTTTGTCTTGATGATACCTCAAACAAGTTCGAAATTGGGTCATGCCAGGTAAACATTGCATGCATTCTAGAGGCCACATTTTTAGCCTGATACTCATGAAACTATGTCAGATTGTCTGTCTTGATGGAAACTCAAATAACTTTGAAATCAGGTCATGTCGGGTCAAAAAGTAGGTCACAGGGCTAAATCTGAGAAAAACCTTGTGTGCACCATAGAGGCCACATTTTCAGTCTAAAATTGATGAAGATTGGTCAGAATGTTTATTCTGTTGATATCTTAGACAACTTTCAAAATAGATCGTGTTGGGTAAAAAAGTAGGTCACAGGGTCAAATCTTAGAAAAACCTTGTGTGCACTATAGAGGCCACGTTTTCAGCCTGATACTCTTGAAACTTAGCGCTAGTCAGAGTGTTTGTCTCAATGATACACTGGACAGGATCAAACTTGGGTCACTGGGCCAAATCCTAGAAAAACTTTGTATACACTGTGGATGCCACATTTTCAGGCTGAAACGCATCAAACTTGGTTCTTTGACAAGTTTGAAATTTGGTCACATTGGGTCAAAAAGTAGGTCACGGTGCCAAATCTTTGAAAAACTTGTGTACACGGTAGAGGCCACATTTTCAGCTCGATACTCATGAAATTTGGTCAGAATGTTTATCTTAATGATATCTTGAACAAGATACCGGGGCTATATTCCAAGCTTGTAACGGCTAAAATTCGTAGCATTGATTGCCGCCTTGAAGTACTTCCATTCTGTACTCAGAATGCCCATATCAGATAGGTTATGTATTTCAAAAACGCAACCTAGCGGAAGATAATGACCGATCGCAAATTACTATTTATTCTTTCTGGTCTATTCGTTCCAAGAAGTAGGTCAAAAGCCAGGATATACAGCTGCACCTAACATCAAAGTACTGAGACTACTAATAGAACATGATGGTAGAAAATAGGTTTTAACTGTGGACAAACTTATTAAAGAAATATTTATCTGACGGTTGACAGCATTTTTTTTCTTAGATTGATAGAATTATTTTATGACTATTTGCCATAACATCGTGTTTCTAAGGGTATTGCGTGTGGTGTAGCCAATGGAGATCAAGATCAGACTACACAGAAAGTTGCACTTTTCTGAAATATGCTGGGTAATAAACACTCTTGAACTTACAAGTATGCTTTAGTTTGTTTACCTTATTGATAGCTAGGCCATTTTATTTGATTTATCCAGGGTTCGTATGCACCGACCTTTCTTAAGAACGTTCTTAGTCATATTCTTCAAGATTTTCTTAATTTGAAAGTAACAAACCTTCTGATTGGCTAAACCATTTGGATATGATGAGTCTCAAAACCGATATTTATTTCTCGCCATTCGAATTTAATAAACACATGAACAGGGGAAGTTACTCTACATTTCCAAAAGGTAGTAAAATCTAGTTGTTTAAAATTGGTATGCATGACCAGTTGTCCTTCATATTTTCTTAAGAACAAGAATGGTCATTTTATTTTTCTTTTTTTAATTTGGAATTTTATATTTCATATGCGTTTCCCAATAACCCCATACCACTTTTCAACAAAATGAAATACGGTGAGGAAAAAGATGCAGTTTCTCGTGAGGATATTTTTCATTATTTTACTTCATGTTGAACCACTAAAGAGTTTCAATGTTCATATTCCAGTATCTCTTATGGCATCTATCCCCCCTTTTTTTAAAGATATTTTTTGTTTTCAAATACATGTATAATTCCTTTTTAAGATGACAATTATTTGGACAGAAAGGAATTCGAAGAACTGGGGGACGAGTTCCTGACGAAACTTAGAGATCCAAGAGAAAGCCTGGAGGAAGCATTAGAAGAATTAGATAAAAATGGTGATGGACACCTCGATATCAATGAACTAAGGTGAGAGTTTTTCTGTTAGGTTGAAGGTCAGAAAACGATCAAAATATTTTTTTGCATAGTTACGCCTTTTTTTTTTTTTTTTTTTCCCAATTTTAACCCATAGGCTGCTAAGCGAGACTCAATGACCCATTGCAGTCAGTGTACATCAAGATCAGACTGCACAGAACGTGCAGTCTGATCTTGAATCTACACTGTCCGATAAGGCGATATTTTTCTCCGAAAAATAAGTTTGAAATAGCATTATTCGGGTTTTTACTATCGGCTCGAAAGTTTCATTTAACTTATCTAGCAGGATTAATCGAATTTAAAGTTCCTAAAAGAGGCCAATTGTAACTTTTTTGTGTATCAAATAACAAATGAATTAAAAGGGGGCTTAGTGCATCTCCATGATACATGACATCTACCAAGCCATCACATAATTATGGATCCATAATAACCACTTTTTTTTTTCTTTTTTTTTAACCACCGACTTAATCATGAGATAAACTGGTCCTTGGACATAAAGAAAATTTGACCAATAGCGAAAAGTGTCAATCCAGGTTAGCGCAGGCTGACCTGGGTCGATACTTTTCGCAGTATGGCGATTGTCATAAATCTTACTATATGTTAAGGTCCGGCTCGTCAAAGTTCCAGTCACTGGCAGAACAATGAAATTTAAAACTAGAATTAACCCTGAAAGGGCCTTTCACTACTATATTTACCTTTGCAGACAGTGTAGATCAAGATCAGACTGCACTAAACGTCCGCGTGGTATGTTTAGGTTAGACAACGAGTGGAGTGGTCTAAGTGATATAGACATAGGCGTAAGCGAACATATATAAACCATGCCCCGTGAAAAGGGGACTTAATGCATATCCGTGATGCATGATATCCAGCTCATTACAGTATTATAGATCCGTAAAATTCGTTTTGTGTTGTTACGACCTACTTAATCATGAGGTACACTGGTCCTTGGGCATGCAGAAAATTTATCAAAAGCACAAAGTTTCGGCCCCAGTCAGCCTGTGCCTACCTTTTGCAAACGCTTTAAACTGCTTTTTTTCACAGAGCATGGCTCACAAATATGTCACATAGACACTCCCTGTGTCTATCCGACTGAGACAACTTGGATTGACACAACGTTGTAATAGCAATTATACAGACCAGATACTGATTGGTTAATTTATCCCAAACGTGGTCTCAAGAGTCGGATAGACAAAAGTTTGTGGGATTGTCTATGTGATACGACCCCTTCCCGTCGTTGTTCACCCAATACTCAAACAGATGAATAATAATAAAAAAAGATCTAATGAACACATGGGGTAGGAGTGGGGCGGTGGTTACGTATTTTCTTCTTTGACACACAGCACGCAAGCACGCAAAAATGGTTGAAATTTGCTGAAATGCTGAGACGAATGATTTTTCATGTGTGAGTGTGTGTGTGTGTGTGTGTGTGTGTGTGTTTTTTTTTTTTTTTTTTTGTTCAGTTTTATCAATCGATCAATGCATCAAATTACAGCGAACTTACGTCAAGATTTAATGATACAATAATGGTGTTTTGGAAATCCATATCGATTTTTGCATTATTTGTTTTCTTACTATTTTCTTTTTAGCAGTTTAGGGTTTAATGATAATAGTGATATTCACTTTCTTTAAGTTGTCTTAAAATTATACGAAAAAAGACTGATTAAAACATATATATAGAAAGAGGTTTGAAAATATTGCGACAGAAATGTTACACTTATTAAAGCAAGACAAAAGAAATTTTAAACCGCAAAAAACACCCAGTAAATTTTATAAATAAGTACATAAAAAGTTATTGCCCTTGGTTTACCATCAGTTGTTTATGTTTATCATTGATATTGTATATGATGAGATATAGCTCTCACACGGTAAACATCTCATTATCAATTTATATTATTGTTTATGTTTTGGATAACGGGCTTTAAATCACGTACCGTGACGAGATAATATATAAACCCAACTCGATAACGTTTATATTATCTCATCACGGTTCGTGGTTTTAAACATGTACTCCCAAAAGCAAACAATAATATAAACTGTTAATGAAAGGTTTATCGAGTTAGAGTTATACATGTATCGTGAAACCGCTTTGACTTGTCACTACTTTGTTTCCGTGACCGTGTCCTGATTTTTTTCCGATATTTGCCTAGGCTCCTTCTAAACGGAGTTCAAATGTTTATCGCTTAGGCTGCTACGTGCGACTCGCTGACCTTTTGCGGACAGTGTAGATCAAGATCACAGAACGTGCAGTTTGATCTTGGATCTACATTGTCCGAAAAGGAGATATTTTTCTCGAAAACATAAGTTTTAAATAGCATTATTCTGATTTTTGACTGGCGAAACTAGTCTATAGGCATCAAGACTGACCTAGAATCAAAGTAAACAAAAAACCCACTGTTGCCAAATACTGCCTCACAGACAATACTTCTTCCTGTTAGAAATATTAATTGTTATATCTGACAATTTTGACAAAAAATACTAAATCTCTACCGCTCCAATTTGAACATGTCGTCTTACAAAGTAATAAGCTGAACAAGATGTCATTTAAAAGGTACAAGAGCTTTCCTTTTATGTAAATTAAGTGAAATATGCAAAGCAGAGGATCACTTTTTCCTACACCACTGTAACATTATGAATGAATCTATTAATACACATGTAGATACACCTAGGTAACTTGTAGCAAATCCCAGCTATATTAACCCTCACTGGGCAGGGAACCCTTGCCATTCCTTCAGTCATTCATTATTTAGATCATTGTGTACAGTTGAATTGTTACGTTAAATCGTTATTCTAGTCTTGAATATTAACCCTTTACCAAACAATCCCAAGTTTTAACGATACTGGGGAAAAACCACTTTGAAAACATTGCAGGAAAAGGAGAAAATGCTGGTAACTATCATTTTCTCCTTTTCCCACATTGTTTTCTGCCCTTTTGTAATCAGGTTTCATCAGTTTAGCCACTTTTAATTTATGGTCTGCAACAGCTTTGAATTTGGACTGGCGTAAAATTTTTCGTTTTGTAAAGAGAGTTAAATAGTTAACTACATCTTGTGCTAATGGATATTGACTAATTGATTGCATGGTGTTAAATGTCGTTCTCAACATTATTTCAGTGATACTGCGGCGGCCAAAGCACCTTTCCATGCTTTCCTGGAGTTTCTTTTACCAGCACTACAGCGACTCAATTACGTTCTGTGGAGTGTGGATTAAGATCAGACTGCGCAGAACATGCAGTCTAATCTTGGATCTACACTATCCGATAAGAGAATATATTATTTTCTCCAAAATGTAACTTTAAAATAACAATATTCAGGTGTTTACCATTGGCTTGAAAGTTTCATTTAACATATTTTAGCAGGTTAAGGGTTAAACTTAAACTGGATTACAGTTAACCAATAGTAGCATAACCCTGGCAGCTCAGTCGGTAGCGTACAGGACTTGAGAAAAGGATGTCGCTGTTTCAATCCCCGACTCGGCAAATTTCTTTCCGAGGACTGATGATAGTCATTGCTACAGGACTCATTTCTCTCACGTTTCGACGATGGCTATGTGGGAATGCCGCCAATGGCTTGGAAAGAATATTGTGCGGAGTACTGGTAAAAGAAACTCCAGGAAAACATGGATATATGCACTGGCCAGCGCTACATAAGTGAAATAATGTTTGAAAACAGGGTTAAATACCATACAAACAATCAATCAAATTCGCTAGTCTGTCAGTACTTTCAGTACTTTGATTTACTATCGAGTAAAGTTTCATTCAACTTATTTGGCAGGATAAGAGTTTATATGTTTGGTATGGTAAACTGATCTTGACGTTGTGTACGTGGTGTAGAGGTAAAATACCTGGACACCTGATCACGAGTCCTATAAAATCGTAAATTTATCGGAGATATATAAATAGTTCACATAAATAGATGGAATATTCAATGAATGACAAGTTAAAGTGGTTTAAACCCTTTACCACACAATCCCGACTTTTAAAGACCCTGAGAAAGAAGCCTATTGAAAACATTGTGGGAAAAGGAGAAAATGCTGGTAATCAGCATTTTCTCCTTTTCCCACAATGTTTTCAACCAACACAACACAAATATTAATTTTTGGGTCACATTTATTTTGTTGTATGCAAATGCTTTCAATTTGGACTGGTCTAAAATTTTGTCGTTTGGTAAAGAGTTAACTGTATATTTAAACGGCGGTCCCATGTCATCTGTATAAAAACAAAAGTCGAAAACAAAAGCAAAGCATGGGTTACTCAGGTATATTTATGTCATCACTTGTAATCGTTTAACTCTTTACGAATGAAAACATTTTAGACTGGTCCAAATTGAAAGTGTTTGCAGACAATAAGTCAAGTGTGTTATCAAAGCATGATTTATGCTTGCTTTACATAAAGTTCTAAAGGTTTAACTTTAACCAGGTGACACTCTATCGACGATAAACTATACTTGTATAGGTCAATAAAAATAACACCATATTCTTTGTAAAACAAAGTAAAAAAGAAAGGTAACTAAAACTTTTGACAGAATGTTGACAAAGAGTGTGGATTTCTACGGCAACATTACAGTATCTTAAGATCCGCAAATAAGTTTCGATCGATCGATAAAATTAAGCAGAAAAGACCAGGAGAGAAAAATGTATCACTTATCTTAGCATTTCGTTGAAATTCCGTCAATGTTTCCGTTCAGTGTATCAAAACAAAAACCACGAGAATCCTCGCCATGATATAACTTTAACTCGCTAAACCTTTCATTAACAATTAATATTTTTGTTTGTTTTATGGGAATACATGTTTAAAACGACGAATCTTAACGAAATAGTATAAACGTTATTGAGTTAGGTTTATAAATTATCTCGTCACAGTGCGTGATTTTAAACATGTTATCCCAAACATAAACAACAATATAAACTGATAAGTAAAGGTTTATCGAGTGAGAGCTATAAATGTAGACTTATGTTGTATTTTTTACCCCCTAGTGATCTACTTGAAAACAAGGGAACCAGTCCGCTAACAAAACAAGAAATTCAGGAACTAATTGACGAATGTAACTCTAAAGTTGACGACGAGTATGTAGAAGGGGATCGCACCTACGTCACTCGCGAAGGTAATGTACATTTACTCTGTACCAAACGACAACAATTTGATTTGTCCAAATTGAAAGCGTTTGCAGACGACAAAATCAATATGACTAGAGAGAGAGAGAGAGAGAGAGAGAGGGGTAGAAAGCATTGTTGGAAAAGTAGAAATCCTGGTTAGCAGCACTTTATAATTTCCCATGGATGTTTTCAAAGCTTTTCTCATAAGGGTGTTTAATTGTTTTTCTGCAAATGTTTTTTCATGTTTAAACCTTTACCTCACAATCCCGAGTTTTAACGACCCTAGGAAAGAAGGATTTAAAAAATGCGGGAAAAAGAGAAAATGCTGGTAAACCAGCATTTTCTCCTTTTCCCACAATGTTTTCTAACCTTTCGAGGACAAATTCTAAAATTTGGGCCACGATTATTTTGTCGTTTGCCAGTCCTTTCAAGTTGGAAATTTCTAAACATTTGTCGTTTGGTAAACAGTTAAATATTGTCGTCTGGTAGGGTGTTAACCATTTACCGCCTTTTAACGACTCTGGGAAAGTAGCCCTTTGAAAACATTGTGGGAAAAGGAGAAAATGCTGGTAACTAGCATTTTCTCCTTTTCACAGATAGTTCTCTATCTCATCAAAGAACAGTTGCACCATTTGAGCTACACTGAAATTGTCGTCTGCAAACGCTTTCAATTTGGACAAGGCTATATTTTTTTCCGTCGTGTGTTATTTTATCCGCGTGCGACGCACGTATTTGAGCCGGAAAAAATTCAGGTAAATAATGAAATAAGAGACAGTATCATGAACTGTGTAGTGTTTATTACCGCTCCTTCACCTGTAGAAGAGAAGAGATTTATCTCCTGCAGTGCCTGATCGAAAACATGGACATTTGCGGACGGCATAGATCAAGATCAGACTGCACAGAACGTGCAGTCTGATCTGTGATCTATACCGTCCGCTCATTCAGTCAAGTCTATACTACAGAAAACTCTGAGTCTCAGTGGATTATATATTATGTCGTCGGAAGAGGTCGAGTTTATTTATTTGGCGCTGAAAAGAGTATACAAAAACAAAATGTTATAATTCTAACTCGATAAACCTTTCATTAAAAATTCATATTATTGTTTGTTTTGGGAAATACATGTTTAAAACCACGAACCGTAAAGAGATAAACGTTATCGGGTTGGGTTTATAAATTATCTTGTCACGGTACCTGATTTTAAACCCGTTATCCTAAACATAAACAATAATATAAACTGATAACGAAAGGTTTATCGAGTGAGAGCTATAGCCCTTAAAGCTTGAATACTTAAACGGCGGTCCCGTGTCACTTGTATACAAACAAAAGTCAACAACAACAACACAGAATGGGTATAGCTCTTACTCGATAAATGTATCTTCATCAGTTTATATTATTGTTTATGTTTGGGATAACGGGTCTAAAATCACGTACTGTGACGAGATAATTTATAAACTCAACTCGATAATGTTTGTATTATCTCATCATGATTCGTGGTTTTAAACATGTATTCCCCAAAAACAAACAATAATATTAACTGTTAATGACAGGTTTATCGAGTTGGAGTTATACAGGTATATTTATGTCATCGCTTGTAATCACTTAACTCATTACCTACGAACACATTTTAGACTGGTCCAAATTCAAAGCACACGCAGACGATAAATCAAGCGTGTTCCAAATGACAAAATTCGTCTCAGAATGGGTAGAAAACATTGTGGGAAAGAGAGAAAATGCTGGGTTACCAGCATTTCGTCCTTTTCGCGTGTAATGTTTTCAATAGCATTCTTCTTCAGGGTCGTTAAAATTCGGAACTATGGTAATGGGTTAACCAACTTCGTCATCGTACTATCGAAGCATGATTTGTACCTGCTTTACCTAAAGTTCTAATGGTTTAACCAGGTGACACTCTATCGACGATAAACTATATATAAATTTAAACGAACATTTCTACTCAATAGTAAAAAACAGAATATTGTGATTTTAAAATGTACTGATTTCACCGGGAAAAGAATGCCATGTAGGACACTGTAGATCACGTTTTGCGAAATCTGATCTTGATCTACACTGTCCCAAAAGCGCTACTAGTTAGGGTTAGCATTTCCCCCGTAAAATCTTTGAAACAGGGACAGGCTGAAAAAGAATGGTATATGTCTTCGATATCGCGCTTTTCACAGCATTTGCATATGAACCATGTTTTGGCAAAAGAGGGCTTCATGCATCCCCGTGATACATGATACCAAGCAAGTCACCTCATAAATATGGATCCATAAAATCTATTTTATAAAATGACCACCTAATCTCTGAGGTACATTGGTCTTTTGACAAACAGAGTTTCGGCCAATGAGTCCCCTTTTCACAAAACATGGCCCATATTTTTTCATCATGAGACACTGATGGCCTAGAATATCTGACTTTTCCGTCTCGTAAATTATGTTCAGATATCCAAAGTTCTGTGGAAAATGGCCAAAGGCTGTCGTTTAGAATATTTACATATGGATCATAGCAAAGTTCTTGTATATGAGCCATGCTCTGTCAAAATGGGTCTTAATGCATCTCCTTGATGCATGATACCAAGTTAGTCATTTTATTATTTTGATCCACAAAGTCTATGTTGTATAGCAATCGACTGAATCCTCAGATAAAAAGGTCCTTTGACATACACAAAAATAACTAAAAGCAAAAAGTTTCGTCTCAGGTCAGCCTGCGCAGTCCGCGCAGGCTGACCTGGGGCGATACTTTTTGGAGATGCATTAAGCTCCCTTTTCACAGAGCCTGGCTCATATTTATAATAAAACTCTGTTTTTCAGCATTGCTAGCCGTGCTACTAGACCCACTTCAATAACGACCAGACAGACAGACGTTTACAGCGAGAAATCATTTTTTTCCGTCCAGATATATTTTTCTTAGTAAAAATTTGCTATATGTGCATTTTTTTCACCAAACGACAAAATTTCAAACTCGTCCAGACTGAGTAATTTTGCAGTCAACAAACCAAACAGTGGTCAGGTAGTGGTATTGGTCAAATATTTTGGTAGAAAACGTTGTTAAAAAAAAAATGCTAGTAACCAACATTTTATCCTATTTCCCGCAGAGTCATTTTTTTCCTAAAGCGTTATTGTTTTAGATTATAGAATACGAGACTGTTTGTTAACGAGTCCAGTTATATCACAACCACCAGAACACCTATCCATTTTTCCCGTTTTTTTCTAATTTGACTTTCTACTCACAACAGTCGTTCCAATCCACTTGCTGCAAAGACTATCAGTACAATGTTACCCAGCTTAGACAGGAATGGTCGTTTGGTTGGATTTTATGCATTTCTAGCTATGTCTCTTTACCAGTGATTAGAGGCCCGTAGCTCAGTTGACAACGTTTAAAGCTTGAAACCCAGGGGATTGCTTGTTCGGATCCCTTGCTCTGTCTATTTCTTTCCGAGGTTTGATGATAGTAATTTCGACAGGATTGGTTCCACTTTCACCGTAGTCTGGTACCCCGCAGTACTTCAAAAGTACGTCCGACAAAGTGCAATAATAGCGGCCCCCGTTGATAACATGCAGAGGTAACGGGATATTGTTATTTCACTCAGAAGAAAGCTACCCGAGATACTTAATTCCTAATGATTGGAAACAAAACTGTAACATCTATGTTGTACACGTTTTACGCAAACTTTTTATATACTTTCTCTATTTATTTTCCATAAATAAACTGATGACGTACGAATAAATGTCACTTCAATATTGTTTGTTAGTTTTGTAATACTACCAAATAGAGGATAATATTTTTTTCGATGAAAGATTGAAATTTATTTTATCGAAGGAACATCGTCGGTGACGAGTGAAAATGTTACCGTATGATGTTCAAGAGATGAAAAATTATTTCGATCTTTCGCCGGAAAGAAAATGTTCTATTTATCTTATGCTTTTAACTCCTCCCCTTTTTTTGCTGCGACTTGCAAAGTACAGGGGAGCTCTTGGTATTTCCTGACCAGTGAGTATATCAATCAGTAAACTCACCAGTCGAAAGGGTGAAACTATCAAACCATAATCCACCATTATTTCCCGTTAAACTACCAAATTATTCTTATTATCATTATCATCATCTAAAAAACATTAGATTTGCAATAGACGGTTATGAAAATATTCTTGTATAATACAAATTGTTAGAATACATACATGTTTAAGAAAACTTACTGACAAAAAGGTTTCTCGTTACTGGTAATTTTTTTATTTCTATTTTGTTTTCAAAAACGGAGGTTGTACGACGAAAAAAAAAAAAAAAAAAGCATTGCATGGATGAGTAATCAAGGGTAAGAACGTTCTTAATTGTCCAACGATATCAAATTTAGCAAGCTTCTAGGAAAATTTAATCAAAGACTTGAAATTTGTGTACAAGACAGCATTAAAACTGAGGTGTAGATAGAAATGAGTCATGCTCTGGGGCTTTAAGGTATGTCTATGATACATTATATCAAGCAAAACATTACGTAATTTATGGATCCATAAAATCTATCTAACAACCGACTGAATCATGAGGCAGAATGGTCCTTTGACATGCAGAAAATTAACCACTGGTGAACTGTATCGGCACAGGTCAGCATGCAAAGACAGCCTGGGTCGATATTTTTAACAGATGCATTAAAAAGGTCAGCCTGCGCAGACTCTGCAGGCTAGCCTGGATAGATATTTTTGAAAGATACATTAAAACCACTTTCACAGAACAAGGCCCAGAACATGTGGAAAACATAACATAAAAATAATATATCAGTGCTGTAACATTTCATTTTTCGGTAATTTGTCATATTCCATTTGTAACTGGATTGCAAGTTACCAGCATTTTCTCTTTTTCCAATGCTTCCGAAAGCTAGGGTCTAAAACTCGGGATTATGTGGTGAACTGTTTCGATAATCATATTTGGTAACAATATTTAAGGTAGACCACCTGTATTGACACGACGAAACATCAGTCAATATCGGTCAATATCGACATTTTACCCACAACGTTCGCATGGTGTCGTCAGCTACCAAACCAGGGTCTATCAAACTGTCTATCGTCATCTTTTTTTTTATATACACTGATATTTGACAAATGAAATAATATTCCTATCGTTAAATAGTCGATACATTTAAAAGAAAAGAAGGCCTTGATGACTTTAAGACGCTCACTTGAGCCTTTTGCCCAAACATGACTCATTTACTAGTCTTCCGAGATATTATGACAAACATTCTAATGAATTTTCATGAGTATTATAGAGTGTACACAATTTTTTTCTAGAACTTGTCTAAGTGACCTACTTTTTAGCGCAACATAGCCCGTTCTAAATCTTATTGTAGATATTATTGATACAAACATTCTGACCACCTTTCATGAGTAGGCCTAGTGGAGAGAAAATGTGACCCCTAGAGTGTACACAAGAATTTTGCAATATTCAACCTAGTTTTTGATCCGACGTGAACCGGTCTGAGATATCGTCAAGACAAACATTCTCACAATCGTTCAAGAGTATTGGACTACAAATGTGACCTCTAGAGGGTACACCAGGTTTTCCTAAGATTTGACCTGTTCACATAGTTTTTCTCCCGAGGTGGTTTATTTCGCACCTATCCAATATATTATTAAGACAAATACTCTGACCAATTTTCATAAGTATTTGATAAAAATTTGGCCTCTAGAGTCTATAGAGTTTTTCTACGATTTCTACGATTTGATCTGGTGACCTAGTTTTTGACCTGGCATCATCCATTTTCAAACTAGTCCTTTATATCACTTAAACAAACTTTCTGTCTAAGTTGACTAAGTTGAATTAGTGTAGGACTGAAAATTTGACCTCTACAGCGTACAGAATTTTTTTTTTTTTTTTTTTTTTTTTTTAAGATTTGACCCAGTAACCTACTTTTTGAGCCCAAATGACCTATTTAACATTTTTCGTGAGATATCATCGAGACAAACATTCTGATCAAGTTTCGTGAGTATAGTACTGAAAATGTGGCCCCTCGACTGTACACAATATATTTGACCTAGTATTTGATCCAATGTAAACCATTTTCAAAATAGCCCGAGATATTACGAAGAAAAACATTCTGACCAACTTTCATGAGACTCAAGCACAAAATGTGACATCTAGAGCATACACAAAATTTTTCAAAGATTTGACCTGGTGACCGAGTTTATTTTACCCGACATGACCCATATTCAAAACGGTCAAAGATATTATGAAGACAAATATTCTGACAAACTTTCAAGTGTATTGGATTGAAAATTGTGGCCTCCAAAGTGTATACAACGTTTTACAAAGATTTTACCTGGTTACTAGTTGTTGACCCGATATGACCCATTTCACATTTATCCTAGATATCATAAAGAAAAACATTCTAAACGACTTTCTTGAGTATGGGGCTGACAATATTACCTCTAGGGTGTATACAAGGTTTTCCGAAGATTTGACCCAGTGAAAACTAGCTTTTGACCCGACATGACCAATTTTCAATGTCTTCCTATATATCACCAAGGCAAAAATTCTAACTGACGTTCAAGAGTATTGGACTGGAAATGTATCATCAAGAGTGTACACAAGGTTTTTCTCAGAATTTACGTTGTGACCTAGTTTTTGACCCCACGTGTCCCTTGTTCGAGCTCGTTATAGATATTATTCAGATAAAAATTCTGACCAAGCTTCATGAGTATTGGACTAAAAATGTAGCCTCTAGAGCGTAAACAAGGTTTTTCAAAGATTTGACGTGGTGATTAAATCACGAGGACAAACATTCTGATAGAATAAAATATGGAATCTAAAGTGTACACAAGCTTTTTCTAGAACTTGTCCTTATGACCTAGCTTTTTATCCCATATGAGCCATTTTCAAACTGTTCTGAGATATCATCAACACAAGCATTCTGACCAAGATTCATATGTATTGGCCTGATAATGTGTACTCAAGATTTTTCAAAGATTTGACCAAGCGACATTGCATGAGTATCGGACATGGCCGATAACTAATCTGAGATATCATTATAACAATTATTCTGACCACTTTTCATTGAGTATTGGACTGAACATGTAGCCTCTAGAGCGTAAACAAGGTTTTTCAAAGATTTGACCTGGTGATTAAGTTTTTTTTATTCGCATTTCTTTTTCAAACGTTCATAAGCGTCCATATATAAGTATCTCTGCAAAGTGTTAAGCTTGCATCACTATATGCATGATTTTGGGGAAAATCTGTGCTAATCTGTATTCCCAAATTGACATTTTATCATCAATACAGACTAAACGCTGCTGCTAGAAAATCAGTTTATCGTATCAGCATGCTCAAAATCAGCCTCCTCAAGTTTAAAAACATGCATTTTGACTCCAAAAATTTTAAAATCGGTCAATAGGGTCCTGTCTTACGATTAAAATAATATTTAAGAACCGGAGATGGCGGCCATCTTGAAAAATGACCGCCATATTGAAGTTTTGCGTGGCTAACAATCTTTTCGAAAAGTGTACGATCATGTCAACATACATGCCAAATTTGATGTTTGCGTCACTAGTGTATGATTTTTCTCTAATCTGCTTCGCTACTAGTAATAACCGCGAATGCAAGTATGGTTTAGAATTTTATGACCGAAAATTATCGAGATATTGTTATGTGATGAAAATGATGAAATTTGTTCACTTCTGAGATAAGTTTTATTAAACAAGTCTACAGAATATTAATATGAATATAGGCAAAGCCTGAAGGCGAGCAGCACTACTTTGATGGAAGTGCATCTCCAAATTAAATGCCTACAAATAATAAAGGGTAGATCTTGATCTATTTTTGATTTTTATATAATCTCACTGAATTTCAAATATAATTCATCTTGAGCAGAATTAAGCGAAGCAAACCACCAGTAAAGAATATAAACAAATGTATAGGCTACAATAAGTGACCCCCTCCAGCCTCCTAAAAAAGAAAAACAGAGGTATTTCCTTAATGCACTAGGTAGCCCTTTAAGATATTTTTAGGATTCATGCCATTTGTTTGTATTGGAGTTTAACACTGTTTTAACATATCAAGGTGGTCATTGCACCTATACATGTTTTCCCTGGCTTTCTCACACGACTACGGACTCAACTTACTTTCCAAGCTACTGACTACTTTTGAGTTTTGGGTTGTCTTGCGTGGCTCAGAGCTAAAGGTGTTGAATTCGTAATCTTAAGGCCCTGGGTTTGATCCTATTCCAAGATAAAGTTTTACTTTTATGGGAGTGTCTATGGGCAAGGCAAGGTACATCCCAAGCATGGAATATTCGTAAAACCAACGAAACTTCAATGTGCATGAAAAAGTGAGCTGTCAGCCTGATACGACTGAAATGATTTTAAAAGGAGAGTAAAACACCAACTGATCAATTAAAAAAAAAAAAAAAAAAAAAAAAAATCCTAGTATCAAAATGGATAAGGCCAAAAGAGGCTAGTTATAAATCACGATCCTCTTTTTTTTTTTTTTTTTTTTTTTTTTTTATCATTATCTAACATTGGTATTCAAATTGAATTCATTTCTATTTAGTCATTGCCTGACAACATATTATTACTACTTCTTAATTGAAGTTATGAACAACAAATGTTTTACTTTCATGGATCTATGCAGAAACCAAAAGCTGGGAATTTTCAGAGATTTAAGTTTGTAGATCTCAATTTTTGTAAATATTTGTTTGAATGAAGTTTTATGTTGCTTTCCACATCAACTTAGCTTACTTATTGCCATTAACATCTTTCTTAGTAATGTTTTGACCAGTGCTAGCCTGTGGCTAGGGTGTGCCTTGCTCAAGGATAGTCCTACATGACTCTAGGTGCAATCAGGGGCTGAAACAGGATTTCCAGACAACAAACCATTTGTCTGAACACCAAATAGATGCAGTCTGCAGATCACCATAGGGATACAATACATTCACTCACAAAAACAAATCTGCAGAAACATATATATATTTCTGCGGCTCTCAAGTCCGTGCCATTACTTTGAATGAATGAATGAATGAATGTTGTTTTATGGCGCATCGACAGCTTTGGTCATTTAGCGCGCATATCTGTGTTAAAAGATAATAAAAGTGAAATTGTTTAAACTGAAAAAAGTTTGAATACATTAATAATGATAAAAGAGTTGGATTAAGAAGTGTTATGTGTGACTTTCATATGTATAATGGAAATAATTGAGTGACAGGGCAATCCCTATCTACTCAAAAAGTTTTAAATCACAGTTAGGAATGTGATAAAAGGATTTGAACAAAAAGTTGGATTGATAGTAGAAGTGTTAAATTAAGAAGAGTGTCATTTTTTAATGTGCATAAAATATGATATTGAGTGGCAGGATAAACCCTGCCTACTCAAAGTTTTAAATGGAAAGGTTAAGACTGTGAATAGTAGCTTAAAGGAAATGAGAGCTTAACATTGAGAAAAGTGTGTAAAGAATGTAAAAAGATGGGTAAGAAACTCAAAAAGCAAATATCACAGTTTATTGTAAATACCAATCTCCTTTATGAAAGCGATAATAGATTCAACGCTGACAGAATCAAAAAGATTTTTTAAACTATCGACGTTGAAATATTTTAAACGAATTGGTTGAAAGTCAATGCAGTCTAGTAGGATATGTTTTATAGAAAAGGATGCATTGCATGGAATACATTCAGGGGCATCATCTCTGGTCAAGAGCCAGGAATGTGTAATGCGTGAATGGCCAATTCGAAGTCGTGCAATTATCACTTCTTCTCGACGAACAGACCTGTAAACGGGGTACCATTCACCAAGGGAAGGTTTTACTGAATGGAGTTTATTGAAAACATCAGCATCCCACTGGGATTGCCAAGAAGATTGGATATGTGTTAAAACAGAGGATTTAAAATCAGTGTGTGGAACTTTAAAATCTGAAATGGGAAGGTTAAGTGCAGATTTGGCAGACCTATCGGCATTTTCATTGCCTTTGATGCCTACATGACTTGGAAGCCAGCAGAACACCAATCTATTCATAGAAGAAATTTGTGAGATCCTTTCAAGTAAACTACAGATTAAGGGGTTCTCAAGTCGTTGATTTGAAAGGGCCTGTAATGTTGACAAAGAGTCAGAAAAGATAATGAAAGGGTTGGAATTAGAATGTTCAGCTAGATTAAGGGCAAGATCAATAGCTTTAATTTCTGCAGAGAAGATAGAGGAATTGTTTGGAAGGCGGCACTTTAAGCTCCTTTCTCCATAAATAGCGGCAGCTGCTACAGAATTTCCCTCTTTAGATCCATCTGTATAGATCGGTTTGAAAGAAAAATAATGCTCCTTTATCTCATTGTATCTAGCATGAAACACAGTTCTATCCGTGACAGACTTTTTGTCAGATGCAAGGTCAGATCTGAATTCTGCACTGTTTAGAGTCCATGGAGGGATTTCAGAGATTTTATAGTCGGCAATAGATTCAGTGTCTATGCCAAGGTTATCTACTATGGGCTCCATGCGGATACCAAATGGAGGAATAACATTTGGTTTCCTTTCAAAAAGACGTTTATATTGAGGTTTAAAAACAACTTTATGAGTTGGATTAAAACGATTTGACTTCAGTTTTAAAAGATATTGAAGTGAGAGTTTTTTCCTCCTGTAAGAAAGAGAAGGTTCATTAGCCTTAACATAGAGACTATTGACGGGAGAAGTTCTGAAAGCTCCAAGTACAAGACGCAGGCCTTCGTGGTGTATAGGATCGAGAATTTTAAGACAAGATTTACGGGTTGATCCGTATACAATAGATCCATAGTCTAATTTGGAGCGGACTAAAGACCGATAAAGCCGCAAGAGGACTTTACGGTCTGCTCCCCATTCAGAATGGGCCACAACCTTTAAAAGATTAAGAGCCTTCTTGCATTTCTTTTTAAGTGTAGTGATGTGAGGAAGGAAGGAAAGCTTTCTGTCAAAGATGACTCCGAGAAATTTAAATTCAGAAACGACTTCAATTTTAGTTTTGTCCAAATACAGTTCAGGGTCTGGATGAACACCACGTAAATTACAAATGTGCATGCATTTTGTTTTTGACTTTGAAAATTTGAAGCCATTTTCATCAGACCACGTTTGGAGTTTGTTGAGACACTGTTGAAGTTGTCTCTCAATAATATTCATATTTCGAGATCTGAAGCATATAACAAAGTCATCAACATAAAGAGAACAGTCTACACCAGGACAGATAGCTTTAACTATACTGTTTATTTTTACACTAAAAAGAGTAACAGAGAGAATACATCCTTGGGGCACACCCATCTCCTGTTCACGGGCTCCCGAGACAGTATTACCAACTCGGACGCGGAAAAGACGTTCATCCAAGAAGGCTGAGATAAAAAGAGGAAGACGGCCTCGAAGACCAAAGTCATGCAAGTCTTTAAGAATTCCGCATTTCCAAGTCGTATCATAAGCGCTTTCAAGGTCGAAAAAGACAGATACTACATGTTGTCTATTAATAAAGGCTTCTCTGACAAAGGTTTCAAAGCGGACAAGATGATCGATGGTGACACGTTGACGGCGAAATCCACTCTGTACATCAACGATGAGGTTGTTTTTTTCTAAAAACCAGACAAGCCTGTAGTTGACCATACGTTCTAGAGTCTTGCAGAGACAACTAGTAAGAGCTACTGGACGATAGTTGGCTGGGTCATTAGCATCCTTGCCAGGTTTTGGGATAGGAATGACTAGTGCCTCTCGCCAGGACGAAGGAAAATCACCGGACTGCCAGATATCATTAAAAATATCAAGTAAAACAGAGAGAGAAGTAAAAGGTAAGTGTTTTAAAAACTGGTAATGGACTCTATCTTGGCCAGGAGAAGAATCGTGAGCTTTATTCAGAGCAGATTTTAATTCTTTAAAGGTGAAGAGTTTATTATAGTGCTCTGAATTAGAAGAATTGAAATTAAGTTTTTTCTTTTCTTCTCTGGCTTTATTCCTCTGAAACTTTTCAGAATAGTTTGCAGAGGAAGATTTTTTGCAAAAGGTGTCGGCAAGAGCATCAGCTATATCCTGGGGTGATTCCAACGAAGTATTGTTAACTTCAAGGTGACTGAGAGGGGGTTGGCCTTTGCCATTGATCTTTCTGATCATGTCCCAGGTTTTTTTAGTAGTAGTTCTACTATTTAATTTAGAGACATATTGTCTCCAAGCCTTGCGCTTATTTTCTCTAATGGTACGACGAGCCTTTGCTCTGGAAATACGGAATAAGTCATGATTTTCTTTGGTAGGTCTGAGGTTAAACTTTCTAAGGGCTTGTTTTCTGTCTCTGACAGCCTGTTTACAATCATCATTGTACCAAGGCTTGTCAGGACGTTTTGGATTTGTCGAGGTCTGAGGGACAGACTGTTTAGCTGCATCAATTAACAGCGAAGTAAAAAGTTGTGCTGGATCATCGCAATCTCCAAACTGTCATGTGTAATGGTCTGTTCACAGAGGGTTTCAAATCTATTCCAATTGGCTTTGGAGAGCTTCCATTTCTGCGGTTTTATGCTGCTGGATGGTTGTGTAGATGAAAAGATAATAGGGAAGTGATCACTTCCACACAAATCCTCAGTCACTTTCCAGGTGAAATCGGGAAGTAAGACTGGGCTGCATAAGGTTAAGTCAATAGAAGAGTAAGATCCAGTTGCTGGATGCAAGTAGGTTTTGGATTTGTCATCATTCATGAAAGATAAAGAGTTATTCGAAATGAAGTTCTCCAACTGTAAACCTCTCTGGATAGTGTCATTGCAACCCCACATAACATTGTGACCATTAAAGTCCCCAGCAAGAATATAGGGGGATGGCAACTGAGAAATGAGATAATTCAGATTGGTCTCATTGATGGGTGTGTTTGGGGGGAGATATAAAGAACATAGTGTAACGGCACTGTGTAAAGATAATCTGATGGCAACAGCTTGCAAGTTTGTGTTAAGAGAGATAACTTTATGAGGAATGTTGTTATTGACAATAATAGAAACACCACCTCTAGCTTTCTCGCCTTCGGTAAAGACTTTATTGTAAATGGAATGACATTTGACAGAAATATCATCCTCCCGCTTAAGGAAGGTTTCTTGCAGACAAACAGCGACTGGTTTGTGATCATTGATTAAAAGGGAAAGTTCGTCAAAGTTTGACTTCAGACCTCGACAATTCCACTGGATTATGGTATCCATTGTGCATGAAGAAAGTATAAAAGTTAAAGTAAAAAAAGAGGCTGTAAACCAATGCATTTTAAAATAGGTTGATTAAGACTTCATTACAGTTGTCTCGGGTTTGGACGAGTGCCAAGTGTCAGTGTCCTTGTTCCAAGTATCTTTAGAAATGGACCAGATAGAGGCTTCTGGATCTGAAGCCTCACCTTCCAGATTTTCAGCATCTGCATCCATGTCCTCTAGCTCCGAAAATCTGTTGGAGGTAGGGACAGGATCATTTACTCTGACTGTGATTTCGCAAGATTCATGGGAATCTCTAGATTGTGGTTTAGGTTTGGAAGAAGACCTTTTAGGAGATCGAGGTGTATGATTAGATTTGTTATCTTTAGATGAAACATTAGATTTTATTGTAGACTGTGAAGATGGAGGTTGGGGTTTCTTTGGAGGCTGTTGTGAAGGGGGAGATGGCTTTGAAGGTTTTTTTGAAGAGATATTTTGCGAAGAGGTAGACGGCTTTGAAGTTTTTTGTGAAGAAATACTTTGAGAGTTTGTGGGTTTTTGAGGTTGCAGAAAGGGTTTTGTTTGTTGTAGACGCAGATGGAGAGTCAGGAATTAGTTTGGACAAGGTGGATGGAGGGAGAAGTTTTTTCAGCTCAGAAGCTACATCAGGAAATTTTTGAAGGAGAACTTTCGCAAGAATCTTACAAGTGCTGCAGTCATCCTTTTCAGTTGACGAGCCAACAACACCTGCATAGCTAGGACTAGAAGAGGTTTTCTTTCGTTGTTCAAATATTTTCCTTGCTTCTGGAAAGCTAACATTATTGTTATATTTAATGGACAGGACTTCTTTTTCTTCCCTCCATACAGGACACTCTCTAGAAAAAGTAGAGTGTGGAGACTTGCAATTAATGCAGAGAGGAGGATTGGAACATGTAGTACTGTCATGGTCAGGTCCTTGATGAGCACATTTAGAGCATGTTTCTTGGTTTTGACATTACTGATGTGATGGCCGTACCGCTGGCATTTAAAACATCGCAAGGGATTTGGCACATACACATCTACTTTTACAATTTGGAAACCTATCTTGATAGATGTTGGGAGAACAGGTGAAGAAAATGTTAGAATGTATGTGTTTGTAAGTCTCTGTTCTCCATCTCTGCGTACAGAAATTCGCTGAACATCGGATACACCTTGTTCTTTTAGGTTGTCTTTAATTTCTTGCAAGGAGTTGCAGTAGGAAAGCTCCTTGCATCTAATTACTCCTTTACAAGAATTGAGTGAAGGATGTGCGAAAATTTTAACGTCTGTGTCAAAGAATTTTTTGTGTTTTAAGAGATTCAGTGCCTGTTGATTTGTAATACATTCAACTAAAAGGGTCTGATCTTTGAGTTTTTTGACAGATTTTGGAGTTCCAAGAATGCTGGTAATCTGTTTTTCTATTATAAAAGGAGATAGTTTTGTTATGGGTTTTGAAGGATCTTGGGACTGGATAACGATAAAACGCGGAGAGTGAAAAGAAGTAGAAATTGAAGCTTCCGTTTCAGATTCACTATCTGAAAGAGGGCGTTTGCTTTCAGTGAGCTTGCCCTTTTTTAGCGACGCCATGTTTGTGTATAAAATTTCACCACCGATGCTCCCCACCCACCACGGAGCCCAACAAGGGGTCATGGTCTGGGGAAAGCCCATTCGCAGACCATGACAGGGATACATCAGTGGTATACTCGGTATGAAAGGGCCAGACTGGACAGATGTATTCTCGCAGAAAGTCTTACCAAGCTTAGACGATCATTGAGAGGTTACAAATGTCAGCCAAACACCAAAAACTTTCACGCGATTGACCCATGAGCCACCGCCTTCTAGGGCAGAACAAGAAATATGAAATCTGGATTAGATATGGAGAGAACAGTAATTTTAATAGAGAGAAGGGTATAAGAGAAAGAACATATTAGATGCCCTAGGGCAAGGCATGACCAGCCGATTGATCAGGACGGGCCTTCCTGACCTCTCGTTTAGTTCAATTCAAGGCCAAAGTGGTGTGTTGCGAAAACAGAGCTATCAAACGGCCGAGCCCTGAATCCACTCAACCACCAGGATCCCGTCATCGAACGACACGAGTTGCAGCCCACGGCAAACGGGCAGGCACAGTGGCCATTACTTTGAAACAAATCTACTTTTAACAATCAGTTCATCATACTGGTATGAGTTATTTTTTATGACTATGCAGCTAACAGATTTGCCGTGATAAAATAAACTTAAATTTGTTGAAAGCAGATTTAAACCAGCGGTGTTAAATGGCATTAACACCAGATTTTGTTTTGAGAAGTTAAAAAAAATCTTTACCAAATTGATAAGCAATATCATTCTTCAAAAAGAGGCCTAAAAGTCTTTACCACAAAACAAATTTTGGACTTGTCCAAATTCAAATCATCTGCAAATGACAAATTTAGAATTGGTGCAAATATGCTTAGGTTCTCTGATAGGATAGAAAACATTGTGGAAAAAGGAGAAAATGCAGGTCACCAGCATTTCTTCCTTTTCCCTCGATGTTTTCAGAATTTTCTCCTACAGGGTCATTAAAACTCATGACTGTGTGGTAAAGGGCTAAATTTAAATATTATTTATAGGGGAAATACCTCAAGGAATATCCCATTTTCAAAAAATGTTTTAACTGTTGACTCACTGTAACGGGGTAGTTCTAAGTACATTTCAATATGCATGACAAATACCATAGATTGGATGATAAAGATAGATTCAGTCAGTGACAATCTCTCTAGAAAAACCTGCTTACCACAAGGTTTACGTGAATACATAGCAATGCAGAACTAATACAGTACATATACAATTTCCTCATACGTGAAAAAAGGGTGGATACACGGATTATAAGGCAACTGTAAACAGCGTGTAGTCTAGCCGTCGCATGACCAGAATAGAACTGCGCTCTCTGTTTATTCTACAACGAGAGAGGCCCGTGCGCTACATACACTCGACAGTTATAATAAGTAGCCAAACACCCAGCATAAATATATTTTCTTTCGTTCCACAAATATAAAGCATTTATGTTCTACTGCATGGACTTATTATGGAATAATAAATAACGTAAGCCAGTAATAGGAGTAGCGGTATAGAATACGCATTGTATTCGACAGAAAAGAACAGGAGCGTTAAACAGAGCTAGAAACAACAGTCTGCACTATTAAAAATAATACCAACATCTGAAAATAACAGGAAATGAAGAACTGAAGAACTTATAATTAGTTATCCAAGAACTAACTGTAATCCTCCACTCAAGGAACTATCTGAATAATTTAACCCTATATCATTAATCAGATTCCAAGAGTCAGGGACACAGATCGTAGCATTGCTTTCTCTCACATAGCAGTATTCCGCTTTATCTGACTTTCATCGGCCGACTTTCTTCAGCAGTCTATCTGACACACCGGAGGAAGCAGCAGATGTAGCCCCACCAGAACGTAGGGAATGTAAACCTAATTTACTGGCATCTATTCCTATCTTAGTCATGTTTTCAAAAGTCATGTTTTCAAAACATACTCCCCTTGCCCTGCTGTAGGAGATTGGGGACCCTTTCCTTATCTTGTAACAGTTTAAATAATAATAATAATAATAATAAAAACTTTCCTGAAAATGTAATAATGTTGTGCTAAAAATTTGATGCATTTAAATACCTCTCTTGCAGCTTAACGGAGCATGTTTGTTTTCTGGTACATGCAATAATTAGACGTTGATCCTTGGAAGGCTGGTCCGTTTTGGAGCAATAAACTGATATTTTTGCCTGCTGATAATCACTTTTCACGTCATGTCGCTTTAGTTGAACAACTGCACTAAAGCGAAGGAAACTTGCAAAACTGGTTACAGACATGGTGGCAAATCGAAGGTCCATGAGATTTGAACCGAAACAAGAGGAAAAAAAAAAAAAAAAAAGTTCGCAAATCTTCAGCAAAAATAGGTTCTTTCGTACAAATAGGTTTGACTATAGACCGTAAAACGCCGTCTTTTACAGAAACCACCAAATTACTCGATTATCCGGGTCTGCAGATCTCCCGAGCTTGTGAGCCCAAGAAATACTATAAAGCGCCAACTTTATTTTTTACTCAGAATTACTGACTGTAGCGAGAGAAGACAGGAAAATGGCAATATGAGCGTCTGAAGCTGGTAAAGATGTTAAATTGAAAGTTTTACACCATTAACAGAAGTTGTTAATACAAGACTTTTAGTTTCTAACCGTATTTTCAGATTTCGATTTAAGGCAAAACAGTTCTTTTTTCTTCCTCCAAAGCGCCAGGAAACTGTTGGGTAACCAGCCTCTTCCAAATACCAACTTTGGAAATTTCTGTAAAAATGTAGAGAATCAATAAACTTATTAAAAAATTCCACCAGTCGACGGTTTCATAATGCCATCTCGGCTACTAATGACATTTCATAGCTAAAACCTTACTGTTAAACCTAGATGGGTGGAAAATACAATTATCTGCCACGTCATAAGTAAATATGCCTTGACCTGACTCGAACCCAAGAATGTCTGAAACAAAGGGTTGTGGTTTACCATGTTTGTCAAACAGTAAAAGACAAAATGCTGCACTGTGCCGCTTGGGAAGTATGAGAGTACCCCTACCTTTACATTCTAACATGTGAAAAATCGTTCTACTAACTAGACTGATTGGTGGGACGAGCAAGTATTATCAACGTTCCAGCACTGTGTGTAGGCTGCCGTTGCTTATGACTCAAAATCCAAGAATTGAGAATTATATTTGTAACTAACAAACCTGTCGATATCGTAAGGACTCCACAACCCATTCATGATGTCAAAGAAATCTGTCGAAACTTCCCACTTCTCTGTATTAATCATTTTGCTGATTTGGTCTGCCACTGAATTGAGAGAACGAGGGATCCACTGAATACGTAGGTTAATCTTACGGGCAAGGCAAAGATTTAAAATAGAAGAGGCCATTTTCTGAAGCTCTAATTGAGTACTTCCGTATTTCAAAATATGGACACGTAATTGTGAATCCGAAAACTATTTGATCTATTGGCTAGAACTTCGACAAAAGCTCTCAAAGCCAGAAAAACCCGCTTTAAGTTCTCTAAAAGTCGAACGTTTCTCTTTATTTGACCAAACTATGAATTTACAGTGAAGGATCCTGTACCCTTATGAGTTGCGTCAGACTAAGGAAGAAAAGGGTTGGTAAGAAGAAGGCCCTCTCACATTGAAGTTATCTACATTACGATTCCAAAACCGTACTGCTCTTAAACATGCGCTACCTGGAATTAATGTGAATGATCTTTCCCAAGAAGACCCAGTCTTAATTTCCTGCATAAATACCTTGTCATAATCCTGGCTAAATTACCTTCTACGGGTATAAAGGAGATAACCTTTCAGGCACATTTAACGAGACCCCTTGCAGTAACTCTGCTGGGGTTTCCTGAAATCTGATTTAGGATAATCTTTAAATATGAAATGCGTCTATCCGGAATTGTAAGACAGAAATTACAACTATTCCAAATAAAATCTAGCCATTCAATGATTTGAACTGGCTACCAAACGTTCTTGTCGACATTTTCAATAAAACCGGCTTTCACATGGCTATCTCGTAGAAATAACGAGTCCTCCACAGCCTGCTCAAGACAATAATTTGTTCCCCACCCGTCATCTAGAAAAACGACGATCTTAATACAGTAAAAAGGCAGTATTTTACTAATTCTCTCAAAATTTTAGTAAAGATATAAAGAGCAGAACTCAAGCCAAACGGTAAAACAGTAAAGCAATTGCCCTTGAAAGAAAATCTAGAAAAGTCTGATGAGCTGGAAATATATCTATGTGATGGTAACCCTTAACTCTTTACCACAAGAGAAAAAAATTAGACTGGTCCAAATTGAAAGCATTTGTACACGACAATTTCAATGCAACTCAAATAATGGAATTTGTCTTAGATAGGGTAGAAAACATTGTGGGAAAAAGAGAAAATGCGGGTTACCATGCGGGTTACCAGCATTGTCTCCTTTTCCCACAATGTTTTCAAAAGGCTTCTTCCTCAGGGTCGTTAAAAGTCGGGATTGTGTGGTAAAGAGTTAAAAGGGTCATTCTTAAAGCAAAAAAACTCCTTTTTGAAATATTCTATACCCGTTTCCCAGTCTTCGAATGTAATATTTTCCTTCCAAACAGACATGTTAACTTACCGAAAAACTTAAATGGATCGTTTCTTACCCGACTTATTAATGAGTACACTTAAGGGGTTGACTACATGAGGGACAAACGGCGTTTGAACAACACACTCATTTCTGATTAATTCGTCTACTGCTTCCATCGCGGATCGGTTGTTTACGGAAACAGACCTGTCTGGCGTATTCAGAACGGGAATTTTATACCTATTTTCAGTGAATCTATTACAAACTAGTTTTACTACTACTTTTTCCCAAAATGCTACATGTTTCTTTATTCTCCATTTAACATTAGTCGCATCGTTATCACAGTGTTCAATTTTTTTTTCAGCATTTCGGAATATTCTGCACATTCAAAAGAAATGTCAGAGTACTTATCGTTTACAGATCCTGGAGTGTATAGCACTGTTGAGGGCGAAAGCTTGTTTCAAAGAGATGCAGTCTCGACCGAAGTGGCCTTTGTTTCCGCAGGAGAAGCAAATATCTTACTCTGTAGCCTGGAAGGAATGGTCCCTGCTCTGGTTGACACCGCCGTTTCCCATGGAAGGCAAGAAACGAGAATGCTTTTTGTAAGGATGGTAAGAATGAGACTGCTTAGTTGACGAAGCTGCTTTAATCTGTTTCATAGCGCTAGTTTCAGCTCTTTTAAGCTTTTTTCTCGCCCTCACTATCGCTGCTGAGGCTGACTTGTTTATGCTCGCGGACATTTGACACAGACAGCGGGGGAACTATAGGCTATACGAATAAGCTTATTTCTACGCTTCTTCGCAAGACCTTCAAGAATGTCAAAATTGAATTCAACCTGAACCCCGTGTCCTCTAAACCTCCACGTTTTAGAGGTTTTATTCTAGAATTCTGCTCCGACATTTCTGACTTCAAAGTTTTAAGTTCCCTGTCAAAATAAGTGTGAAAAAGACTAAAAACTTCAAAAACGTGCCACCGTCCCCCGAGGATTTATCCTGCGCCGGTTGTTCTGTATTTTCCTTGGAAGAATAGTCTGCAATTAAATCATCCGCGTCTGTATCGGAGCCACGTGGACATTTTTCTGAGGTCGCCATTGATATAAAGCAGTGGTAAACCGTGTGTAGTGTAGCCGTCGACTGACCAGAATAGAGCCGCGCTCTCTATCTATACTACAACGAGAGGCGCCCGTGCGCAACATACACATGACATAGTTATAATACATGTAAGTAGCCAAGCACCCAACATAAATATTATGTAAATGCATGTGTGTTATATATATATATATATATATGTTTAGATGTGTGTATCTATGTAAATATATGTGTATGTGAATATATCAATCGGCATGCAGGCAGAATTCACCTGCAAAGTTAATTCAGAAGCATTATAAGAGATTTTGTTTTCAATTCATTACTAAAAATGTCCCGAGCTTCTGCGCCTGCCCTTACTTTTAAGTTCTATAACCTCTCGGTAACAGCATTATGGTGTTGAGTTGTTTGATTTATAAGAAAAAATGTATAGCTTAGACTGGTATTTGCTTGCAGTAAAGCGAGGAAAATAATATGACTTATCGATACTTGCTCGAAATATATTACACACACTGTGATAGATGTCACTTAGATATTTCAATACCGGCATATCTTACAAAAATACAATTTTGCATTAAAACACTCACTTCGATTGGTAGTTTATTTCATCAGTGTGGCAATGCACCATGCTGAAAAACCATTCTTGATGCACGTCACACATATATATCGGCTTAATCTACGATGGTGATCCCTAGCAAATTTTGAGTAGTTTATATGCATTTCGTTTGTGCGTAGTGGGGCCCAAGAGGTATGTATTAACGTCGTTCTACGAGAGACTCGCTTGCAGACAACTCGTACTCGATTTTGAATTCTAGTTGGAAATCCGTGCGCTTATTTCGTTAAAATAAAGTGTTTTGCAATTAGCTTTTTTTTTTTAATACAAAATTGAATTATAATTTATACAAAATTAAACTTGTTAATACCCGGCACTCAGCGGTAGGACATTTAAAAAAAACCGGAAACATGCTTCCAGAGTATTTTCATGGTGCATTTTTTTAATGGTCGCGTCCACCGCATTTTCAACGGCACAGAGATCGACAGTAGATGGATTATGACCTGATATGGCTTTAGCATGCTTTGATTTCCTTCATAAATGAGAATTCTACATAAAGCAATATATTTATATATATTTATATAGATTGTATTGTATATGTAAACATTGCTTTGTGATCACGACACAATTCAGTCTTCTACAAATATAGTCTCTCGGTAACAGCATTATGGTGTTGAAATGCTTAATTTGAGAAAGGTATAGCTAGAGCATGTAATTTTAGACCACGTGTGATTGCGATTTGACTAATTCATGAATAGTATATAGTAAAATTGAATATTGAAGATACAACTGTCACGGTTGTATATCTACAGACACATACGATAGCTTTATTTACACACTTTGTTTCGGATCAGCTTTGTCTTTCTTTTCAGAACGAGCCGTCTTTATAATAGAATACGAATCCAGGCTAACTTATTACTGCTTTACGCTTTAGCTCTAGCAGGGAAGGTAACCAATCAAGTCTAAAATTAGGTTGGTAACTTCCCCTGATAAAACTGACTTGAGACCGGGCGGGGGCGCTGGTTCGAATCCTATTCTACCTAGAATCACTATAAAACGGTGTAATATTTTTGAACTATGCCTTTTTACAAGCAATTAGTCCATTTGCCTTTATGTCTTATGTAGACTATCGAAAAACGTTGATTCCTCTCCATCAACTGTCATCTTTGTGTTAGGTGTAATAAGTTGACGATAATAGCCGGTTAACTCTTTACAAAACGTAGACAGCCTATGAATAACTCGCGGAAAAGGACACTAGCATTTCATCATCTTTGCACATTAGCTTTTCTTTTTACTACACGACAAGAAGTAAAGACTGGTTCAAACTAAAAGGTTTTGCAGACAACAAATAAATTTTGCACAAATGATATTATTTGTATCAATGGTCACCAACATTTTCTCCATTTCCCGCTATGTTTTCAAAAGTTACTATCCAAGGGTAATCAAAACTCAGGATCGTTTGGTAAAGTATACAACTTCTCCCAAGCTAAATCCCATCATTTTAGCTGCATCTGCTGCAGATGCTTTCAAGTTGAAAGATACTAATATCGGAATATGAAAGCAGGCGTTATTGTTTTGGCAGACTGCACGGAAAAAATTGTAACGACTTTGAGGGAAGGCTAAGGTAACTTTTTTTTCCTGGCATTTGCGCTCTTTGCAAAAACATTCTCTTTAAATTGAATTACAGCGATGAAATCGAGTCTAAACTTTTTATGGAAGGGTGTTTGCAAAGAGTATGGATTGTCATGGCACCAATAGGGTATCATCAGTTCCAAGTATCAATAGGTGGACTATGACATATAGATCGATGAAAAAAGCAAGCACAAAAGACGGAAGGAAGCCATATATCGTAGAATTTGGTGAAAATTCCACCATCTTTTCCTTGTTGTTGAAACCTAGTGACTGTCTACCTTGAATAGTCGTGTGATTTAAAGTTAAGCCTTTAACTAACAAACCTGAGCTCTAATGACCCAGGAAAAGATAGCTTTTGATAAGACTGTGGAAAATACCTCAAGGATTGAAGGCTGTCTGGTTTAAAGTAAACAGGCACATCGCGATAAACAAGGAAGTTTGAAAACGCATTTATCGTATACTTAAACGGTGGTCATGTGTCACTTGTATACAAACAAAAGTCGAAAACAAAAACACAGAGACGGATATACAAGTAATTCTAACTCAATAAACCTGTCATTAACAGTTTATATCATTGCTTGTTTTGGGGAATACATGTTTAAAACCACGAACTAAGACGAGATAATATACATGTTATCAAGTTGGGTTTATAAATTATCTCGTCACGGCACGTGATTTTAAATCTGATCCCAAAAATAAACAATAATATTAACTGATACTGAAAGGTTTATCGAATGAGTACAATATATAATACAATATATTTTATTGTTTGTAAGAGGCCTCCGGCCCAAAATACATATCATTTTGGATAACATATCCAAATATACATCATTGTTATGCCCTTAACATCAGGAAAAAGGTAATTAGTACATATTTGTCCAAATAAGGCATCTAAAACAGCAGAACACTGGCATAAATCACCTAACACATTTTGCAATTCGAAAAGTAATCATATCTTCAACGATTGATATGCCATAAACTGTGCCAGTTCAGCGCATACAGCTCACAGATAGAAAATAAATGCCAGGATACGTATTCATATCAGAACATTTACATTATATCTCGGGGCTCATAAAAGAAAAATCCCATATAAAACCTTATGAAAAATACAATATATATCACTCTTTACTCCGTATGAAAAAATAACATATATATCACTCTCTACTCCGTAGACAAAATGCTAGTCTTGTACATATTACAGATAACTAACTGAAGGTGTACTAAATAGAAAAGAGTTGTCTGTGAAAGAAATCAATCGGGTTGTGAGCAAAAAAAAAAAAAAAAAACCCGCACAGTAATATTTCACCTCACCACAATGCAAAATGGTGTTTTCTCATGCAGAGTTTTGAAAACATAGGATTGTTTGGCAAGGGGACTAGCCACACACTATTTTCCACTATAGAACTATGCATATAACATGTGGTATAAAAAGATAAATATTTTTCTAATTGACGCATCATTGTTTGTATTCATTAACTGATAAAAATCATTAATAGACGATCCTCTATCATACCAACTAAATATATACTGTTGACGTATTTGTGTGTATTTATGACAATGAAAAAACGCATGAAACTCACATTCAACGACTGAAGTGTTAAAAACAGTTAAACAATAATTACATGTTCTCTGTTCTACTGGTATATTAGTATGTCTGCCTACTTCTATTGCAAGTTTATGATTAAAACACCTATACTTTGAAAAAGCCTTTTTAAATCTATATGGCATATCTAAGGTTAAATATCGTTCGACATTCAACTGCGATTTGAAATATTTATAATGATGACATCTACTGGATGTGTTAATGGAGTCGTGCCATTCTTGAGAGTAATTATCAATCAGTCTTTGCCTAAATATATTAATAAAATTTGGGACATTTCCAATTTCTTGTGATACCCAAGCAAATCCAAAACCATATTTAAACAATAACTCTTTTACTTTTGATGCCCAGTTTGTTCTACCACTTTCATCTTGACGCTTTAACATGACATAACACTGTTTTGGGTATCTGGAATTTGGCATATGTAGAAGCTTGCACCAATACTTTATACAGTTAGACATGTATGAAATACATAGAGGCAACCTCCCACATTCACCCAAGACTACGGCGTTATTAGTGCTTTTATTTAAACCAAGATACCTTTTACAGAAATCTAAATGTACTGTTTCAATAGCATTTACATAACAAAAGCCCCACACTTGAGAAGCATAGCATAAAACTGGTTTTACTAATGAATCAAACAATTTGAAATATTCATTGTGTGGAAAGTATCCAAAAGGATTTTGATATTGTTTAATACATAATAGCGCCTTGCGTGCTTGTATTGAAAGTTTTTCGTGCGTAGAAGACCATGATAATGTCGGTGTAAAGTATATTCCCATATATTTATACATAGATACAACATTAATTGGGGTGTTACGAAAATACCAATTTTCATAACGTCTTAAATTGCCACCGTTACGAAACACAATTATTTGAGTTTTTTGTAAGTTGACTTCCATTCCGGTATTTTCACAAAAAGTGTCAATAACATTTATTTGTTGCTGTAATTTTAAAGCAGTTTCTGCACAATTTGCAATGTCATCCGCATACATTAAGCAAATGATATCTGGTATCTCATCAGTTATAAATATACCAGAGTTACAAGTCTGTCTAAGCATATCTGATAGCTCATTTATGAAAAGTGAAAATATTGTTGTACTTGTTACGTCCCCTTGCCGGGTGCCAATATTGCAAGGGAGATAACTCGACGTAATATAGCTACAGTTCTTATTTTTGAAAGTATAGTTATCAGAGTTTCTATCTAACTTTATGCAAGTATATAAGTTAGAATACATATTTTTAAGTGTACATAAAAACCACCCCTTTAACCCCTTGCTTTCCAATATTTGAAACAACTTTGTGTGATTTACTTTATCGAAGGCTTTTTTAAAATCAACGTATAGACAATAGAATCTTCCTCCTCTTCTAGTTAAATACTTTTGAACCATAGCTTGTAAACAAAATATATTATCGATTGTTGAATAACCATGACGAAACCCCGCTTGGCTTTCATCTATTTGATTGTTATTTTCAGCCCAATTGTACAGCCTTGTATTGACTATTGTAGAAAATATCTTATAGAGTGTATCAGTAATAGATATCCCCCTATAATTACCTGGATTATTGATCTGTCCATTTTTATAGATTGTGCTTATAACACTCTTCCCCCAATTACTTGGAAATAAACCCGATTCAAAGATAGTGTTAAAAATTGACAGCAATAGTGGTGTGATTTCATGTGATGTATATTTTAAAAATTCTGAAGGAATTCCATCAGGACCTGGGCTTTTATTGTTTGCCAAATTATTAATTGCATTTTGAATTTCTTCTATTGTAAAAGGCAAGTCTAGTGTTGTATAACTTGGGTATACCTTTATCATCACTTGTAACCGCTTAACCAATTGCGTTATCGTATAGACATAAAGTACCTGTACTATCGAAGCGTGGTTTATACCTGCTCTATCTAAAGTTCTAATGATTTAACTCCATCCAAGTGACACTCTATCGACGATAAACTATACACCCTGAAATACAAACTCTTGTTGATAACAACTCCGCTGTGATAAAGTGGAGTGCACTATGCGGAAGATTGTTTACGAAGGTTTCGTAAGTAAATTTCTTTTATTTTACTTTTCCCCCTTTTTTCTTTAATTTTCTCTCGTGACTCTTGTATTCTATTTCTTCATCTTTTTTGCATTCTTCTTTTTTTCTCGTTGGCTTTTATTCATTCCTAATTGTCTCTTTTGATTTCTAAATTTTCCTTTTAAATGTCTATTTTTTATTTCCTTTTTTATTTTTTTAATTTGCCAAATTTACTTTGTCGTTTGCGATTGCTTACGATTTAGAAAAGTCTAAAATTGTGTAGTCTGGTAAATATGCTTTTATCATCTTTGTATCGGCACATATATTGTCCTTTCCTGGAGAGACTTTTCCCTAATAACTACGAAGGAAAATGTATAACTTGCTTTTACAAAGAAACAAACAAATTGTACTGTTGTTAAAAGGGCGTGTTTACTACAGTCATACTACACATTAAAAATCAAATGCTTGTTTTGATATTAGATTCAATTAGGTGATAGTTTTCAAAGCACAAAGATGGATGAGATGGAGAGGTGTAATAAAATTAGTTTTCTGCAAAAGTAAACATAGATATACAATGAGAACATAGCCGGGAATTTAGTAAAACTGACACCCCATTTTTTCCTTCTCCTTTTCTTTCTTTCGTCGTTTTCGCCAGTCGTAAAGGTTGTCTTCCTCCCTTTTTCCAGTATTTTAACTGCATAGATTTTGTTCTTACACGAAAAATGATCTCTTTTCGTGCATGAACTAAGTCTTTGATCCTCAAGCGAACTTTTCACATTTTGTACCTACCCAAGGTGGAGGGCTTCTTAAACCCTTGTAGAAAAAGGAGGAGAAAATGCTTGGGGCCAGTATTTTCTTCCTTTCCCACAAGTACGAGAACATTTACCCTTTACAAGACAATGCCAATTATTCTGTTCTGTTCTATTATTTTCTGTATTTGTCGTCAGCAAACATTTTTAATATGGCCGAACCTAAAAGTTCAAAGGCCGTTTGGTAAATACAGTAAAATTTCTCCTCACGACTACCCCTGCAATGCCAGCAATCCGCTAAATTACCAATGATTTTTGTAAGAACTGATTTTTTCCTTCTTTACGATCCTTGATCGCGAACTCGGAAATACGGGCATCCCGCTATTTCGAAATTGCGACCATCATGTTCAGTACCAATCAGAAATAGCCTATAGATTTTAAATCCTTTAAACGACCACTAATTTTTAAACTTCTTTACGACCAGCTAATGTTCACGCGTCCATAATAGCGAAATCTAGGCAGTGCTTCATTTAGAAATATCCTTGGGTCCGATGGAATCGACAATGAATTATTAGTCTTTTGTTTATCTAAAATTCAGACATAAATGTGTTTTAAATTCGTGTCACAGGATTAGTATACGAAAGGGTAGAAAACACTGGTTGCCATATTTTTTTTTCTTTTTCTTCGATGTTTTCAAAAGGTTTCTTAACCGGGATCGTGAATACGTGATTGTTCGGTAAAGGATAGAACCTTTCGAGCACTAAGTTGTCAAACAAATATCTTCTGCCGGGAAAATCCTATATGTTGCAGCTTCAAAGTCTATTTCTCCCAGAATACATGTATTTTCTTGAGCCTAGGACAATTGGAATGAAAGGTCAGACTGCACTTTTGGGTCGATCTGATATTAATGTAAAACTGCCTTCTTATATAATAAAAAATGCTCTGAGGTTTAAAGCTACCATAAGTAGTGTATCTGTATCGTGTGGTAAATCGTTACAGATTTTGAATAGATTTATATAAGTAAACCCTTTTACCTGAGGGAAATTGAAAGCGTAAGCAGACAATAATTGTATGTTTCTCAGAACGTGATACTTTTGCTTTCAAATGGCAGAAAACATTGTAGGTAAAAAAAAGATAAAAAGCTGGTTACCAGCATGTTCTCCTTTTCCCTAAATGCTTCCAATAACTACCTTTCTCAGGGTCGTTAAACTCAGACTTGTTTTGGTAAAGGGCCAAATCTTTACATGTTGAGGACAACCGAGTCACTTCCTTTTCGGGCTGTGTGGGTGAAAATCAGGCTCTATTGAACAAGTTTGTAGTCAGATCTTGGATCTAAATTTCTTGTTAGTTTATGAGACATCCAAACATTACAGACAGTGAGATATTTGAGACATTTATACCGATTAAAAAAAGTTAATTTCAAGTATTTTGTGGTCAGAGTTAAAATCTATGCGCCTATCTTAACCCTCTATACACTGAGCATACGTTTAGTTACTCTAGTGGGGCAGTGTAGATTAAGATCAGAATTCACAGATCATGTGATTTGATTTTTGTTCTGCGCTGCCCAATCATTTGTCTCATTCTCTGACAGAGTCAGGCATTGTGCAGAATGTTTTACCCCCTTTTTTTTAACCAATACAATTTTTTTGACTCTTTACCAGACGACCAAATTTTAGACTTGTCAAAAATCAGTGAATCTACAGATAACAAACTAGATATGAGATAGTCATTCGACAGAATTTGCCTCTTAAAATGACTTGATAGAAAAAAATGCGGAAAAAGAAGACAATGCTGAAAAGGAGAAAATGCTGGTGACCATCATCTCTCCTTTTTCCACAATATTTTCTACTGCCTTCTTTTTCAAGGGTCGTATTAACACAATGTCGTTTGGCAGAGGGTTAATTGTATAGGAGCTGAGTTTCCATTAGACGACAAAAGTATGTATAATTGATTATTTTATATGATTTCAGATGGAGAACATGTCTGTGTAATGTAACCATACTTCAAACATTTACAAAACGATGGACTTTCGACTTCTCTACGTCGTGACTTGTGTTTTATCTTTTAGATTTTCTTCAGGTAAATCACATATGCATTTCTTTTGTTCTAGTTTAACATACATTTGAGACGTGCTCTGGCAAAAGGGGGCTTAATGCATCTCCGTGATGCATGATATCACGCAAGTCATCACATGATCATGCATCCATAAAACCCATTTTGTCTAATAATCGACTGAATATTGAGGCAGACCGGTATCTTGACATACAGAAAATTGACCGATAGCGGAAAAGTTTCGGCCCAAGTCAGCCTGCGTCGATACTATTCGCAGATGAATTAAGCCCCCTTTTCACAGAGCATGGCTCATTTACATTCAGGTTTGTAACAACCTTGAGTGAGGAAGAAAGCCTTTGAAAGCTTTTTGGGAACAAGAGGGGAATGCTGGCCAGTGGCCAGTTAATCATATTTTGAGTTATAGACTCAAGATCTGGCTGCTAATACAAACTATTAACCATTAAAGCGCCCTTCACAACTATAAAGTCGCCTTTGTAATCAATGTAGATCAAGATCACACGACACGAAACGCAAAGTCTGACATTTGCTTTACTCTTCCGGCTTTCCTGGGATAATGTGAACAAAAGCAACCTAGAAATTGCAACTCTATGGATCCTTTTTTGTCTAGACTGAAAATGCGCATTGGGTCTGTTCGGCGTTCTAAGAGCAAGTCTATATATGAGCTAACATACAACAAGAACTCTAATACATGTATTTGAGTGACACTAGCTTAATCGCAAACAGTGCAGCAGTTTACACGAGCGGAGGTCTACATTAACAAGAACGAAAATGATTGATCGACCGCGTTTTTTTTGTTATTTTTAATAGTAATTCTGTCATACTACTGTGGCAGCTCACCCATTCACGTTTTTTTTTTTTTTTTCTGTGTTTTATAAGTATTAGGCCGTGGTGTTGAAGTGCATTTACAGAAAACTTTTCTAAAAAAAAAAAAAAAAAAAAAAAAAAAATAGAGGCTTTTGAGGGCCTGAATCGCTCTGTTGGCAGTGATTTTTCATTAATTCTTGATGTAAAAAAGATAAAAAAAAAGAAACTCACTAAAAATGGGGGAAGGGGTCCCGTTGCAAGTGGGCTTGAACCCACTATGACAGCGTAAGCAGGCATGGTGAAATGAACAAGAAGTGAAAACATGAAGTACAATTTATCAAAAAAAAAAAAAAAAAAAAAAAAACTACTTGGAATTAAGCCAAATTTGGTAGCGGTTTTGTATTGTATTAAAACAATCCCTGCAAGTATTTAAGAAATATGACAAATAATGTGGACTGTGTTTAGTAAACAAAACTAAGTCATCAAATGCCTGCTTTTTCTAAACGGATTACTAAATTTTCTTCTTTCTTAGTGGTTTCAATTCTTTGACGATAGAAATGATTTCTCTAAGCTTCAAAACAATTGGGAAAAGGCAGACTTTTTCGTGTAAAAAAGAAATGTAATTTTTCAACTTTAAATGGTTACTTTTCCCTATCAGGTCGTAGGATTTTTTTCCCAAAATCAATAGGGTTCAAGCTATTGATGATATAAAACAACTGTGCAAATTTTCATGAAAATCCGACAACAAATACGGACTTTATCGCGTAGACAAAAATTAAATTTCCAACTTTACCTGTTACTTTTCCCTTGATAATTATCACAATTTCTCTAAAACAAATAGGGCTCAAGCTTTTCAACATCTACATCTGTAGACATCTGAGTTGACACTATCAACAGTCAATCTCTGACTATTTAGTGAGAGGTCAGGGGCAAGGTTAAAATATTATAAGCGTGATGGTGATGTCATAAGATTTATAAGAGGGTGTTTAAAACAGATAAAAATGGAAATTCTGCATAGACAGACGGACGAACGGACATAGACAACGCCATGACATAAGCTCTGCTGGCTTTCCGCCAGTAGAGCTAAAGACTAGTGTCGCATATACTTAACTCATATATTTCTGGGCACTAGAAATAAAAGAAAAATATACTGACTTATGGATAAAGACAATTTTATGATGTGACCTGGAAATTCTCTTTGACTGCCATCTCATTATCCACTATACAATGCCAGAAAATGGAATTACGTGACGTTGTTCTTTGCTGTTGATAGAATTCTGCTAAATATAAGTAAAAAGAACCTCGGGTACACCCGCAGTTGTCCGTAGCATACTATGAATCTCGAAGATATTTAATCAGTGTTTTAGCAAGTTTATCTAGATCTAATATCGTGCAGGGCAACGACTGGTTTCAAGTGGCAAGACAATTTCCTCAAGCAGTTTTGTTAATACTTGGACAGCAGATAAAGCTGTAGATGGAGATGCAAGGAGAACTCCAAATTCGTGTAACTGTTGTGCTGCAACAAAGAACGAGTATGAACCTTGGTATAAACTAGATCTAGGTCAGGAGTACAAGATATACAGTATATCAGTGTTGGGACGAGGTGGATCTGGGGATGGAGGGAATCCAGTTGGATATGGCCGTATGTATCTTTAACATCTATGTTAAACATTAGCTGGTACGCGATTTTTAGATTTCCAACACTAACAGAAAGTTTTCACAGAATACAATGACAGTAGATCTATGAATGTATTTTGTTTTTGTTCTTTAGTGACGACAAAAATTTCGTCTTGTCCACACTGAAAGCATTTGGAGAAGACTAATTTAATGTACATCAAAATAATGGTTGTGTCTTTCAAAGGTACAAAACATTGTGGGAAAACGAGAAATGCTAGTTACTAGTTTCAAAAACCTCATTCCCGAGAATTGTAAAATACATGATGGCGGACAGATTTTCCATGTGTCCGTCATCTGTCTGCGTTATCCGTTTGCGTCATTGCAATTGTCAGACGCAAGTTCGGATCACATTATTTTGATATGAACTTTGCCATGTATCCAACTGCGTTGTCCGTCAAAGCGACAGTCCGATTGAAAAAAAAAAAAAAAAAAAAAAAAAAAAAAATCGCTACATGCAGCGTTCTTCTTCATTGGAACGGACCATTGGACGCATATCAAGCGAAATGAAGTTGTTTTTCACTCACTGAATCACTTGTAGTCGATCTTTATGTGATTTTGGCTTCAGCACATTTTAGAACGGCGGCAAACTGGGCTCTGTTCAGTCTTAATCACCTAATTATTATTTGGATACTAAATGATAGTATAAATGTTCCATAGTCTTTTCTATTCCTTATGATACCCCTCGACCATCTGATGTTATCGTTTTTGCTTTCTATATCTGAAACATATGGTACCAGACATTAACAACGATCTTTATTTTGTTTCATCTGACATGTTTGCTGTTCAGAATCCAGCCTCTAAAATCTGATTGCGTAGTCGGATTGTATTCATGTATTTTGAAAAGGGGGGCTGATTGCGATAAACGGACACTCCAGTCGCCCAGTGACGACACAGTCGGAAAACGTGCACATGGAAAAAGAGCATAAATGATAAAATTCAAAATCTTTAGATACTACTATCTATACTTTAGGGATAAAACTGATCAATTTTCCCGTCGAAATGTTTTTAATCGTCAGTGCTACATCTGCTAGTGTTGATAAGACCTAGCTCTAAACTAAAGTATGTGTAACAATATTCCATTTACATAAATAATTACATAAAATATAATTATTGGTATGGAAAGGTTAACTCTTTACTAAACTACAAAATTTTAGATCCGATCAATTGAAGCATTCACAGGAGACAAAGTAACTGTGGCTCAAAAGATGATACAAAACATTGAAGCAAAATAAAAAAATCACATGCATTTTCTCATTTTCGTACAATGTTTTAAAATGCCTTCTTCGTAAAGGTCGTTAAAACTATGAAATGTGTAGTAAAGGGTTAAAAACACTTGTATTGTATTGCAGAGAACAGTAGTATGTAAAGTGGGGGATTACCGGCCACCCCTATTTCTTTTCTAGGGCATAACCACAAATTTAACCATAGAACCCGATTTTCACATAAGTTATTTTTATGATTAAATTTAATCATAAAAACCTATTTTGTCCAAAATATCCATTTAGCCACAAGTGTGCTCAAAATAATTTATAACCATATGTGTGCTTAAAATAAAGTTTAACCATTTAAGTCATTACGCGTTTTGTCAAAATCTCTTCCATAATTGTTTTAAAGTAATTTCAATTTTTTCAACTACTAAAAAATTTTTTTGATTTCACAGCCATCACAGCTAGCCACAAGTAGGCCTTCTAGCCCATTATCTCATTATATTATCATAACATCATAAAATAATCACTGGGGCCCGCCCGCGGCGCGCCCCTACGGGGCGCGTATCGTTGTGTTGCATGGAGGCTTAAAGAATTTTTAAAAAATTAAAAAATTGAAAATTTCTAAACTCATCTCAACAATATATTAGCATATAATAAAAATATGTCAGTGTTAAATAAAATAACCTGTGAATTCAAACATATATTAGAATTTACGATAGAACGCAAGAAAGAAACTTTACCTAAATATATAGAAAACTGTATATTTTTTAAAGATGTTAGTCAGTTTCATGACTTTGAGCATATTGGAACTGCTTATGGCAATATGACAAGAACAAAGGCAGCAATGTATTATGAAAACAGCACAAAAAATATCAGAAGGTGGATTTAAAACTATATGTATTGGTTTTGCAAGGGAAGGAACTAATAGATTTACAAACAAAAAAGGATATAGCAGAACTGGAAAACATTGGTTAGTTATAGATTCAATTGACAACACGTTTTTAGAATCATATAGAAGGGAATTAGATAATTTATATACTTATAATCTACCAGGGCACGCAATACATAACGACGCTATTGGTTTTTATTTTCCATGCATAGAATTTAATATTGATCCTGTCTATGAAAATGATCAAAATGTGTTTGATGATTTATATTTAACTGTAGGTGAAGAAGCTGAAATAATGTATAACATTACTTTACGAATAGCAAGTCAAAATCCAGTTAAAAAGGAAAACGAAAGTAAAACTATTAATAGTATGGATACATTTCAGCTAGATGCATGCGTAATCTGCATGACACAAAAACCTAGCATCTTGTTTTGTGATTGCGGTCATATCCCAGTATGTAATGAATGTGAAACTTTAAATCCATTAGGTGATTGTCTAATGTGTAAAACAGTAAATAAAACCAAACGTAAAATATAACTTTTTTTAAATTTTGAAAATTTTTAAAATCGTCTCAACAATCTAATAGCATATTCATTAAAATATGTCAGTTTTAAACACAGTAACCAGCAACTTTATATTATCACTAGATTCCATGCTAACACTAAAAACACATTTCACAAAAAGAAAATACAGAGCAAATAGCTGGCTAACCTTTCCACCAGTAAAATCCAGCTGCAAATGGTATTCAATGCTTACAGCAAAACCAGCTATGTACTAAGAATTCAGCAGAGCAACTAAAGAAAACAAAGGCATAGAACCCAGCAAAATCTACATATATATTACAAAAAGTGGCTATAGAACCTCAGACATACTAGACAACGATAAACACAATTTCCTAGCTCAATACGATTTAATAGCAAAACAACTAAAATTTAAATATACAATGGGATTTAATGATTCTTTACCGAAAAAAAATGATTCATTAAAGAATCATTAAATCCCATTGTATATTTAAATTTTTGTTTCAGACTTCCGGATAAAAGTGTTTTTTTCATTTAATCCACAAGAGCTAGCACATTCCTGGCAAACCGGCAATTTCTTCGTTTTTGCAACGTTTGATGATCCACCAGTTGATGAAAATGAAGAAGCATATTATGGTAGCTCTGAAGAAGAAAGTGAAGATGAAGAACAAGAGAAAAGCATTAACGCCAAAGAAGTATTCCCGTTAGCCGAATGTGTCATATGCATAACACAAAAGCCTAACATTTTATTCTGCAGTTGTGGCCACATTCCAATATGTTCTGCCTGTGACAAAGAAAAACCGTTAGAAGCCTGTCCAATGTGTAAAACAAAAAGTATAAACAAAAGCAAACTAAACTAAATATATAACCACATTAAAGGTTATATATTTTTTACAAGTCTAACTCTATCAATATTGCCAAATACGCGTTTTTTGCGTTGGGGTTGGTAGACCGAGTTATAAAGTTTATGACGTCGCATTGATTTACTTCTAGAGGCTGTGGAAAAACTATGCAACTGCATTTTTCTCGAGCTTTTGTTATTATGGAGTAGTCAGCCTGTTCAACCCCGTTTATGACTATGTTGACTTTTACCTCTTCTGGCAAAAACCTATTGCCTTTAGCAACCATTAAAGACCCTCTTATAATTCTATCTGTGGCTGCCATGCAATAACCTCCTATCACATGATCCCTTCCCGTGCTTCCATTGCCGAAAGAAAACTCGTAATTACCATTTTCTAATCCTCCTTGTTCCTCGGCACACACACTTATAATGGGGTTAGGGCCTATGAGAGAAGGAAGTGATACTTTTTTATCTACATAGGATTTTGTTGCTAAATCTCTTTCTTCTACCGGTGCAGCAGCATTTTTTATAGAAAAACCTTGGAGATCTACATTGGCTACTGCTGTAAAACTTCCATCAAGATTTTTTACAATAGCGCCACCGTTATCGACGTAATTTTTATTGGCAGCAGCATCTCGGGCTATAGGATTTGGTTATCCAGTGATTGAGTGACCGCTCATATCTATTTTACCAGCCATTGAAAAAGATCCGTCTTGGTTTTTTGTTAAAGCCTTTTCACCCGCAGTAGCTACCTCAACAATGTTATCTACGTAAAACTTATTTGCAGCTTGTTGATTTTCTATAGGCGTTCCAAGGTTGGAAATTCTCCTCCCACCCATAGAAACGTCACTGGTTGCTATATACCCTCCAGGTCCGTAAATAAAGGCTCGATTAGCAGCATCCACATAATTTTTAGTTGCGACATATTGTGGTTCTGCAGGTTCTATAACGTTTGTTAAAGTATACCCCTGCATATTTATATCTGCAACAGCATTAAAAGTACCGTTTTGTTGTTGTACTATTGCTTTGCCACTACTATCTACATAATGTTTAGTAGCAACTTCACTCGGTTCTGTTGGTTCTTTAACATTTTTTATAAAATAATAATTCATGTTTAAATATCCTTGAACATTGTATCCTCCATTTTCATTTAAAAACCCGGTGTTGGATTCAACATAATTTTTAGTTGCAACATCTTGAGGATTTACTGGATTGCTAACCCTCGTTAAGGTGTTACCATTCATATTTATAGAACCTGTAACGGCAGTTGTTCCATCTTTTCGTAAAAAAATTATTACTTATGTAAGCGAGTGACACACCATGACCGCTTGTTTTAACGTTATTCATTCTTCCAAATTTATCAACGGGCATTTTTTTATATTGCTAAAAATGTTTATTTAAAACATTTTGAAATTTATTACCCAAGCATAACTCTTTAAGAACGTATAAACATAAATGCCCGCAAAATACTGCCCCAGCATGCTGTAATTGATCGCTATTGTAATGTATTGGACTTTTTAAATAATCTCTAACTTCAAGAGGTGGTTGTATACCATAACTATCAAAGTAAATTTTAGTTTTACCGTTTTTATACCAAGCAACCCGATGCGTACCAGGTCCACTCGTGTCATCAAGATTTAATATACCACATTCCTTTTTTCTACACTTTTTTGCTAGAGTGTTTCATAAAAATACTCCCCTAAAATTTTTTATTTTCATTTTTTTTGCTGTATCTTCCAGTTCTAAATTGTTCAATGGTTTGTTTGGTAAAATTATGTTATCAATTGCAATATCTAGCATTTTTTTTATATTTAAATATTTACAATGGCATTATTATCAACCCACGAATTAAACGCATCAGGGTAACCTTTCCACTTTACTAGAGATTTCTTTTTTCCTTTTTTAATAACCTTTTCTATCCTATACAACTCTTGACTAGTTTTTTGGAGTTCAGGTTCATAAAAGGTTCCTTTTATTTCTTCTCCATTAAGATCTACAATTTTATATGTTACAGGCAATGTATGTTTTACTTCAGAAACTGTAAAAACCTCTTCAGTCCATCTTGTGGTATAGCCTTTCTCAAAAGTCTTTTTCTTTTTAGTTATCCTTACTTTGTCTCCAATAGAAAACTTAGGTTTTATATCTCTTATTTCAAGATGGTCAGGGTAAAGATTTCTCCAAACTTTGGTTTCATTTTCTTTTTTACTAGCATTTACTGGAGTCATCTTAATAGAAGAATGCCTCGTGTTATTATATTCTTTAACGAGATCTGGCAACACATTAATGTAAACGTTTGTTGAGTGAGCAGAAAAATACTTCCACATTTTTTCTTTCATTGTTCTAATCCATCTCTCAACTACACTAGATTTGTCCGCATTTTCAGTAGAATATAATTCAATCAAGTCTTTAACATCTTTGTTATAAAACTCTTTACCCTTATCCACCCACATTTTATCAGGTTTTCTTTCCTTAAAAATACTCTTTAATGCTTTAGCAACAGATTTTCCTGTTTTGTCTTTTAATGGTATCAACCAACCATATTTTGAAAAGATGCCAATGACAGCGAGAAGATATTTTACACCACGATTAAATTTAGAAAATGCTTGCATGTCTACTAAATCTGCAACCCATATCCTATCAATGCCGTTTACTCTAACTCTTCTTTTCTTAAATTTTCTTTTTATGGGTTTGTGTAATTCTTCCGCTAAATTTATTTTTTTTTAACTCCCATTCCAAATTTAGCCTTGGTCCCGATTAATGAGGAAACTAACCATCATTCCATTCTTTCCTTAATAGAAGGATTGTGGATTCCTTTTAACTCTTTTAACATATTTTTATCACAAATAGCATTTCTGGTAGCCGTATCATTATGTTTAAGATAACAAATGTCATGGCGGTACGCTGCTTTATCAACACGGTTTATTGGTTTTTACCATTCTTTTGGAGTTAAATCAGGGTTGAGTCTTTTTTTTAATTTAGTACCGGGTCCAGTAAAATTATGCTCAGGAAGATGCATTTCAACGGGTAAATTATTTATAACTTTATTAAGTAATGAACCACCTTTTTTTTTTAATAAATTGAGTTTTAGTTGTTCCACATTCTACACATTTTCCACGTTTCATATTTCTACCATTTTTACTAACCGCATATTCTATACCAGTTGTATCAGTAATTTTTTTACATTTAACGCAGTACATTTTTTATATAATATTATAAAAACTTATATAAAATGGACATTGTGAATTTATCATGGAATGAAGTAGTAACAAAAAGATTTAATAACCCTCTTCTACCAAAAAGTATTAGAGGGGTAATAGTTGGTAAATCAGGATGTGGTAAAACCACTCTTTTACTTAACCTTTTGTTAAGACCCGAATGGCTTGACTATGATAATCTATGCGTTTTTGGTAAAAGTCTGTTTGAACCAGAATATCGTATACTTAAAAAAGCCTTCCAAGAAAAATTACCAAAATCACTTATCTTAAGATTGTTTAATATTCGAGATGAGATACAAGATTTAAATGTTTCTCCGACGGCATTGATTGAACAATGGGTTAAAACGGTTAAAAACAAATCCGATATAAATTGTAATTTTTTTGAAAGTGCTGGAGATGTGCCTGATACGAGAGAGTTAAACACAGAAAACAAACAAAAAAAAAAAAAAAAAAAAAAAAAAAAAAAAAAACCGATTTTTGGTTATTTACTTTTAGAAAGACAAAATAAGTGTGAGTGCTACTACGTTCGTGGAAGACATAGTAATGTTGACTGTTTTTACCTATCACAAAATTATTTTAGGTTACCGAGGCAGACTATTAGAGAGAACGCAAATTTTATTTGTTTATTCCGTCAAGATCTTAAAAACATTAATCATATCTATAGCGATCATGTAGGGGATGATATGTCTAAAGAGGAGTTTCGTGAATTTTGTAAAACGGGATGGAGAAGCCCTCATGGTTTTGTTGTTATTTATTTAACCAGTAAAAAAGATAATGGAAAGTACAGAAAAGGCTTTGACAACTTTTATATACCACATAAATAATATTTTTAGTAAATAAAAATGGAAGATCTTTTGGAACAAATTGTAAAAAATACCGACCACAAAACGTCATTTCAAATTATAGTAAGTGACAACAAAACACGCGTTAGAACTAGGTTTAATCCACCACTTCAACTTGAAAAGGATAAAAAATATGAAATAGCATTAGTAAACCTTGAAACTTACTATTCTTTTCCAAATATTGATGAAACAAATTATACTTTCGTTTATTCTCCAGACAATGGTGGTACATGGGTTAAAATAAAAATACCTGAAGGAAGTTATGACCTTATTGACATTAATGATACCATTCACCAAGAAATGAGAAAAAAAAAAAAAAAAGGCCATTACGATGTAGTTAATGAAGAGTATTATATTAACATTTCTGCAAACACTAATACACTAAAAAGTCTGTTCTTACCCTTGAAAATGGTTATCAAGTAGATTTTAATCAACCAAACACCATTTCCAAAGTATTAGGATTTCCCCACGCTATATATACACAAGGATTTCATGAATCAGAGAATGTAGTAAATATTCTTAGTATAAACAGCCTGCTCGTTAACATAGATATTATTACAGGAAGTTATGTTAATGGTTCAACAAAAAACACTATTTACTCTTTTTTCCCAAATGTTTCCCCCGGTTATGAAATAATTGAGTCACCGGTTAATTTGGTATACTTACCAATAACATTAGATGAAATACATAACCTTGAGGTAACAATTACAGACCAAGATGGAACATTACTAAATCTTAGAGGTGAGAATTTAACAATTAGATTTCATATTAGAGAAGCAAGATAAATAAAAAATAAAATATATATAAAAATGACAAGTTACACTACTGTTGAAGTAAATATAACAGAAGGACAAAAGCAAAAACTCCAAACTGCTGTTAAAGGCAATTGTCCGGTAAATATTCGTTTAGGGCATGAAGATTTACAAGGTAATGATATTTTAGCAATTACCAATTCACAAGCGAAAAAGATGGCTAAAGCCTATAAGAATGGTAAAGGTATCACGATTAGAATGAATGCAAAACAACTTAAACATAATATGAAAATAGAGGGAGGTTTTCTTGGAATGTTGGCTGGATTAGCCTCAGCAGCGTTACCTGCCATAGCAAGGACTGTTTTACCAGCATTAGGTGTTGGCGCTTTTTCTGGGTTAGCCTCATCAGGAGTACAAAAAGCAATGGGATCAGGTCTTTACCTTAAAAAAGGGGGATGTGTTTGTCGGGTAGAAACTGATGGAAAAGGGCTTTATTTAGGACCTGCTAAAGGTAAAGGATTGGACTCTGTTGGTGATGGTTTGTATTTAAAACAAGGAGGAAAGTTTTCCGATGGAAACGGACTTCTTTTAGGACCTAATAGCCCATTTGCAAATATACCTATTTTAGGAGCTATATTATAAATAATTTTATAACAAAAATAAAATGAGCGTTTACAAATTTGGCGTAAAACCTAAGATTACCCAACCCAAAACAATTTATACAATTTATTGGCGTCCATTGCAAGGTGTAAAACATCAACCCCAAAAAGTAAATACGGTAACATGGAAAATTTTCAGTCAAGAAAAGATTATACTAAAGCCTAATGAAGTAAAACAAATACTATTATGTTTTGGGTTTATGATTACTAAAGGAGTTGTTTTAACCTCGTTACCATACTCTTTAAAATTTAAGCAGTGTAGTTTACAAAATGAGGTTAACCTTGAAAACAGTGATGACATTATAATTACTATTACAAACAACTCTGACAAAAATGCAACAATTGAGGAAAACGAGTTTTTGTGTCTTGTTTATTACACAATTTAAAAAAAAATATCATTCTCATAAAAAATGGAGATGAAAGAAAAAAATATTTATCCGGAATTATCACCTTCAGCCCCAAATATTGAAATGATGCCCCTAAATGACAACGGCCATTCATACCGGTTACAAAAGATAAGTGAGGTACAAAAATTTCTTGAAAGTGAAATTCAAAAAAGAGATTCTCTTGCAAAAAAATATTTTAGAACTGCTAATATAGTGGATAATATTGATACAGTTTTAATTACCATGACAATGGCAAGTGGTGCTGGAGGAATTGGTTTGTTGTCAACCGTAGTTGCAATACCAGTTGTAATAGCGTTAGAAGCGCCAGCCCTTGTTACTGGTTTAATGAGTATTTTAGGTAAATATGCCGTAAGATCCTCAAGAAGTAAAGGTTAGAAACATCAAAAAATAAAAATTATTGCTGATAGCAAACTTAACACAGTATCCACGCGTATATCAAAAGCCTTAATTGATAATCATATAAATGATGATGAGTTTAAGTTAATTATGGAAGAATTGGAGAAATATAAAACTATGAAGAATGAGATAAGAACCAAAACTAAAAAGAAGATAACGGCTGAAAATGAAGAATCATTGATTGAAAGGGGGAGGCAAGAAGCGCGTGAGTCCTTTCGGAGGCTGGTGGAAAAGAACAATAACAGAAGTGAGACGCATTAAATGCCCCAAGTTTAGTTGTAGTTTTTCATGCGAGATTAGCAATAACCAATGCTAAAAAACTGTATTGAAAACTATGTTGAAAATGAGATAAAAAATTATGCTCGTAATATAAAATGTCATTTTTAAAAAATCCATCTATTAATGTATTAACGTTTTGTGTTATAGGAGTATCCTGTGTTGTAGATTTTGCAGCATACTTTTGTAAATTTGTTTGAGATTTTGATGTCAAAGCCTTTTCAACTAATCTCTTTCCTGCGTCTACAGCAGCACTTTTTTCAGCCTCTAAGGCTTTTTTTGCTCCTTCCTTAGCAACACTCTTTCCCACATCAAGGCAAATTCCGGACCTGCCTAGATTCCAATATGTTGATCAACTGTTTCCGGCATAAACACTTTCTTAGACAGATGTTTAACCCTTTACCACACAATGCCAAGTTTTCATGACCCTAAGACAGATGACTTTTAAAACACTGTGGGAAAGCAGAACGTTTTCTGACTTCTGAAAGACAAGTCCCACCAATTTGGCTGCATCTAATTTTTCGTCTGCAAATGCTTTGATATTGGACAGGTCTATTATTTTGTCAGGTGTTAAAAGTGATTTAGATACTGCATGAAAAAACTGAAAACTTGTTCAATTGAAAGTATTACGAAGCTACAAATCAAATATGACCAAAATTATGAGATTTGTCTATGAAAGCGTTGCAAATATTTTGGAAAACGGAGAAAATGCTGGTTGTACGCATCTCCCACAATATTTTCAAAAGCATTCTCTGTCCAGGTCCGAAGTATAAATATATATTTATATCTATAAAAGAGTTTGTATCTATATGTATTCTGTTTAGGATACATTGAAAAACATGGAGATCAAACTCGGTAACACTGAATCGGGTGGGCAGATACTTACCCAGTATACAGGCAACGATTACACCTATAATTACACACTACCAACACCACAGGAAGGTCGTTATTTAACTCTGACACTACGGGGAATGACACCGTATTTTATAATCTGTGAGCTGAACGTCTATGCAGGTAAACTGTTTATTTATCATAATCCTCATTTAACCCTTTACAGAAGAATCCCATGTTTCAACTACCTGAGGAAAAGATACTTTTGAAAACATTGTGGGAAGAGGAGAAAATGCTGGTAACCACCATTTTCTCCTTTTCTAACAACATTTTCTCTCCTGCAAAGGATCACTATTTGATTTGTACCACAGATGAACTTGTCATCTATAAATGCTTTCAATGTGGGAGAGTTTGAAGCGGTTAACCGTTTACCAAACAATCATGTGTTTAAACTACCCCAAGGAAAGATGATTTTGAGACATTGTGGAAAAACGAGAAATGCTGGTAAACTGCATTCTCTCTTTTCCCCACAATGGTAACTACCGTTTCTAGGCCAAATTTCAACATCTGAGGCATATTTGATTTTTAATCTGCTAATTTGTTCAAATTGGAAAGGCAAGAAATTTTGTCTTCTTGTAAAGAAATAAGCCTTTACAATACAATCCCGACTTTTAACAACTCTGGGGAAGAAGACATTGAAAAACATTGTGGAAAAGGGAGAAACTGCTGGTAAACGTCTACATTTTTTTTGTGTGTGTGGTAAACATTTAACCCTTTTACCACACAATACCAACATAATAGTGGTAACCAGCATTTTCTTCTTTCTCCTACAATGATTTCTTACTCAAAGACAATCTTTAGTTTTTAAGTCGCAATTATTCAGCTGTCTGCAAATGTTTTCAATTTGGGCAAGTTTAAAACTTTGTCAAGGGGCAAGTGTAAATCCGTTCACTGCCAACGCCAATTTTTTTTAAAATATTTTTCCAGGTTTAACCCTTAAGCTACTAAGAGCGACTCATTGACCGTTTGCGAACAGATTAGATAAAGATCATACTGCATACATTCTGTCAAACCACTGCTTTGATATTAGCTTGCAATGTTTAGTCTGAAATTTGGTTTTATATACTCTCCACTCTAAGGCATAAGCCTGTAGTTGCTTTGTACATGTGTATTTCTGACCAAGAAACTGTTGCTGACAACATAAATCAAGATCAGACTTTAAAAGCTGAATGAGCTTATCTTTGAAATGTGGTGCTATATTTTGGCAAACAATTGCCTTGACTGCAAGACTTTGATCTAAATTTTTTGTATAGACATTAGCCACTCTAAAGTCTAAGCCTGATGCTGCTGAATGTGGCTTACACAAACACTTTTGCAGACAGTCTAGGTAAAGAATTAGACTGTAAAAGCTGAAAAGACTGATCATTGATCTACTCCGTCTTTCACGTTAATTCATTTTGGCAAAGAATTACATTTTCTTTTCAACATTTTAGTCTTTTTTTTTGTATATTTGTAACTCAAACCTCTAAACCTTATGCCTCTAAGTGCTCCTTGCCAAGGCATTTTGAACAGTTTCGATCAAGATCAGACTGCACAGAATTTCAGGCTGATCTTGGATCTATACTGTCAGAAATGGCGAGATTTATTTCAGAGATAAAGAAATTTGAAAGCGCAATACTTTGATTGTTATATCGAGTAGAGTATTTCATTTTATATAACAAACAAGAGTAAAGACATTTGCTATGAGCTAAATGGTTTAGTAACTAACCCATTGGCATACAGAAGGTTTCAGAACAAACAACTATCTAGTGCAATTAAACACAAAGGAGAAATATTTGTATGCAAGGACTATTCCTTTACATAGAAAAACCATAAAAAAACATAAATGATTTGAAAATATTATGGAAAAGGAGGCTTTTGCTTGTTTTAAGACATTGCTCCTTAGTCATTCAGTGTTCTCTATTTAACCGTTTTTCACCTTACTCGCGTGAGGAAGATGCCTTTTGAAAACACTGTGGGCAAAACGGTCGTTAAAATTCGGGGTTGTGTCGTAATGGATGAGTAATTTAAAAGAGGTAAAAAATCCAGATCTATGAAAGTCACACATGTAGTAAATCAGTGAACAGTAACGAGCCATGGCCAGATTTTAGACTTGTTAATATTGAAAACCTTTGGAGACGAGAAAATTAACCCTTTACCAGAAAACACATAATTTTTTACCTGTTCAAATTCAAAATATTTACAGACGACATATTGAATGTGGTTTAATTTGTCTCTTAAAGGCTTGAAATCGGTTTTGAGAAAAAGGTGAAAATGTTATTTACCAGTATTTCCTCTTTTTCCCACAATGTTTTCAATAAATTCTTTCTCATGGGCGTTTAAATTTGCGACTGTGTGGTAGGGGGTTAAATGTACCTCAAATAATGGTACTTGTCTTTGAAAGCGAAGAAAAAAATGTGGACAATGGAGAACATGCTGGTTACCGGCATAGTCTTATTTCTCCTTATTGTTTTCAAGGTCCCTCTTCTATCAGGCTTTTGAAACATAAGATCATTAAGTTAAGAGTCAATCTGGCACACCTTTTACAGTGCAAAAACTTTTCTTAAACCCTTTGAACAACCAAATATAGGTACACGAGTCTCACATTATAGGTTCCGGGTTTGAATCCATGACAAGCAGGATCATCTTTGAAACTACTCTCATCATGGTGCTAATAAAAGTTAAGATTTCCAGGAAGTAATCATTGAGAGTGCCTAGGCTAAACAAACTATGTATCCTCTTACCCGGCCGTGTCTAATTTTTTTGCCAGACTCAAAATATTTTTTTAACCTGTTGATCGTTTAATATTTTAAGACACTGTATGTCCCATATTGACGACTCCCGGTGATTTTTTTTTTTTTTTTTCTTACTGAAGATCAGCTGGAATAAACTCTTCATTATCACCTGACTATCCGAATATACATACACTCTCGAAAACATTATAAACCTACGGCTACACAAAAACTGTCAAGTAACATGAAAAATATTTAAGAAAGTGAAAGAATTGAAGACCAATGTCCAAATTTAATTATGAATGCTATTTAATGACCAAATGAATTATGATTGGCAGAAAGATCGACATTCTGCATTATATACAGTGGGTTTCTCAAATGGCATTCGCTTCGCAGTCGGCACTGACCAAAACCACGACGATAGTGTTACCGTCGTCCTTAGTAAATTCTGTGTCGCTTTTACCTCTAGTAATCGTTTATGGACGTGTTTGGGGGATTTTTTTTCAAGAAATAAAAAAAAAAAAATAAAAAAAAAAAAAAAAAAATATATATATATATATATATATATATATATATATATATATATATATATATATATATATATGTGGAAACAGAAAAGTCGGCAAATGCCGGTCCGACACAAGGTTTAGTAGGTGAACTGTGTTATTAAAAGGTCACACGCCTCTGACTATTTTCAATTTAATAAACTGTATAAAAAACCAAACATGTTTCGGCTAACGCCTCATCAGTGGTATGTATCTATGGAGTGACGTCATGTAATCGGAAGGGAGATAATTACATGACGTTAGCAACGTTATTGACGAGCACTCAGGGGAGATAACTAATCATTTCAACGAAGACGGTTTAATTTGGGCTTAAAGCAGTTTATGAAGTATTTCTCTTTGGCTAACCTGACTGAAATACTTTCGGAATTAACTTTATAGAATGGGAATATTTTAAACTTTAATTCGTCTTTACTGTATAAATCTAAATGATGGCTGAACGGAATTTGTCTGGTTGAGGGATCTCTTATTTGTTGTGCATGAATTGTTCTACGAGTTCTTAGTTTGTCACCTGTTTGACCAATGTAGTATTCTCCACACCCATTGCACGTGATAACATATATCACATTTTGTACATCACAGGTCATGTCTGCATTAACTTGGAAGACTTTTCCATTGAAATTGTATGAACTACCACTTGGCATATATAAGCATAAACTGCAATTTGGACGACCACAATTTGTAACTTTTCTCTGATCTTAACTCTCTTCTGTGAATTTTGCACATGTTAATAGTTTCTTTAAGTTAGGTGGTTGTCTTTTACTTTTTATTAATTTGGTTCCATTTAAAACGTCTTTCATTTTATCATCAGAATAAAGAGTATGTAAGTTATTTGTGAATATGCCAAACATTTCTGCATTATTTGGGTTGAAGGTTGAGACATAAGGGATGGTATTTTCTTTGGAGTGGGTCTTGACTTGTATTACGGTATCCCTTGGGATACTAAGAGCCTTCTTTATACCCGATTCAATAAGCGATATCGGGTATTTTCTTGAGATAAGTGAGTGTTTAAGTTCTTGTAGTCGTGTCATTCTGATTTCTGAATTAGAAACAATTGTGCATATTCTACGGGCTAGATTATACTGAATACTATTCTTTGTGTTTTTAGGATGGCAAGAAAAATAATTAAGATATTGTTTAGTGTCTGTTTCTTTAAAATACATGTCTGTAATTATTTCAGTATGTTCTTTAATATATATATATATATATATATATATATAAAACAAAGTTTTATAGAATATATATCATTTATAACTAAGGGTATATACGTCATATTACCTTCAAAGCTGAATCTCAGTTACATATAAGTAAGTTATATGCATGTTTTTCAGACTTTCAAAAAAATGTGCTTGGAGCTAACCCAATACAAGTGCCATGGAACAAACACTTATCGAAATATTAATTAAATGACGTGAAAGAGGGACACATTGCCCTAGTTCACATGAAGGCAACTTCAGTAGCCTTTGTAGTACCTTGCTAATCAAGATCAGACTTAATGGAATGTATAATTTGATCACGGATACAGCTGTTAAAGAGCAACATTTCATATTCTGTCTCGACGATATTGCCCCGAAATTTTGTATACAAAATATCTTTTCTATCCATTTCACTCTCTTTTTAACGTACAAATTAATTTTGGTCTCAACCATATTGAAAGCAGTTGCAGACGGAAATATCTAATTTCCCCCAAATTATGAAATTTGTCTCTAAAAAGATAAAAGCTATTGTGAGAAAAGGAGGAAATGCAAGTTACCAGCATTTGTTCCTTTTCCCACAATGGTTTCAAAAACATATTTGTTAGGGTCGATAAAACTCAGAATTGTACGGTAAAGGCTCATTGGTTAATGGTTTATTTGATGGTTGCTGTTGCAGTGTGTAGAAATGGTACTTATGGACAAGGATGTAGAGAGACATGTGGCCAATGTTACAACAACGAGGTTTGTAACCATGTAGATGGACACTGTACAAGATGTGCAGCAGGATATAAAGAGGTAGATTGTAAGAAAGGTAAATGTTGTTCTTTAGGACATATTTGAAAAAGATTTCACTGTTGAAATGATAAGATATTTTATACAAACTGCTATTTTTACTCTGTGGACTTGAATATTTTTTACTATTCCTCCTGGGGATTTATTAGAATCAAGAGTTTTTTCCCCAAATTTCATCTTTTACAATGAGGATTGTAACCATGACGATGCACACTGTCGAAGATGTGCAGCAGACCATAAACAGGCAAACTGTAAGCAAGGTTTATAAACGTTGTTAAGAACCTTGAAATAAGAACCAGATTGCAACATGATAACATATTGAAGTCATTTTGTTTTAAATGCTATCACTATGTCAACTTGTACCTCTATTCACTATTGCTGTTTGACAATTGCAGAAAAAAGGACTATCACAGATAGTGTGCAAAAGTAGACAATACTTTAAATTAAGAATTTTCCAAATATCATAATGTTTTACAACAAGGTAAGTTACGGGGAAGGACATTTTCCAAGATGTGCAGCAGGATATAAAGGAGCGCATTGTTTAGCTAGGTTGGTCTAGACGTTTTATATAGGACATATTTGACAAAAGAACCAACTAACTCATATATGAGAATTCAACTATGATAGCCATATTATGATTAACCCTATGCATACCTTACCAACTGTAGTAGCCTTTGGGGCAAGTGTAGATCTTGCACAGACTGCACAAAAGTTGCAGTCTGATCCATATTCTACACTGCCAATTTCGCTGTAACAATATAGACAAAAACAACCATGAAATTCCACCTTGATAATCTAGTTTTGCGACTAAAAATGTCTGTTTCTTTGATACCAAGGTAGAAAATATTTTGGGAACAGGAGAAAGTACTGGCAACAAGTAAAAGTTGACGTTTTGCAAATGGCTTCGCTGGCAGGGTCGTTAAACATGTAATTGTTTGGTTAAAGTTTTGAATCTTTAGTATGGCTTCCTGTTTTTGTATACAATATAGATCGTAATCAGACTGTAAAAGCTGAATAGGGTGATATTTGATATACTCTGTCGGTTTTGCGGACTTTGATCAAGATCAGATTAAGTAGAATATGCAGGCTGATCTTGGATCTATACCGTCCGATATAGTCAGACATTCTTTGGCATGAATCTTGAAATTGCAATATTTGTAATATTTTCACTATAGGCTAGAATATTTCATTTTACAAGAGTCAAGATATTTGCACTGAGTAAAGTGAATCACTAACCCAATGCATAAGAAAACTTTACTTACTAGAACTATTTGACAAAAAAAGCAAAGTGCATTTATATTGAAAAAACAATGATATGAAAAACATTGTGGAAAAAGAAGCACATGTTTTTTTTTTACAAGAACTTTTTCCCTTTTCTCTCAATGGTTTCTAAAGGTACTACCGTTGGACTTAAGACTGTAACATCTGCTAAGTATGGGAGAAAATGGAAAGGGGTTAGTGATGGTGAAACAGCTGAGGAAATTAAGTTCACAAAATATCGTTGGCAGTTTGTGACGGCAATAAATACGGTACCAACTGTGTCCATGATTGTGGTAGATGTAAGAATACTGAACCTTGTGATACCGCAGATGGAACATGCCCAGATTGTGTGACAGGGTATAAACGCCCGTTTTGTCAAGGTAATGTACACCCTCTTTTAAATAGTATGTTATTAATAAAGGCCAAGTAATTCATGCTTATTTGAAAGTGGAAGCGAGCGGGGCTTTTGTTAAAAATGAAATGCACCTTTGTCAATATACGAATCAAGTTGTTATATAATATTGATTTATTTAGCCTAAAAACACGAACTGAAGAGGTAGAGTGGTCCTTTGACATGCCGAACATTTACCAATAGCGAAAAGTTGCACAGGATGACATGGGTCGAAACTTTATGTAGATAGAAAACTTCATGCAATATATATAGATTGTTTCATTTTTCCGTCTTTAATTCGCCCTTTGTCCTTGCCGATTCCCCCCTTACAACTTTCTGCCATTCATTATCATCATTCAATTTCTTCTTTTTTTTTTCCTGTTATGTGCCTCACTATTTCTCCAATTACTTCAAAAGACTTCCCTTCCTTAATTTGCTCTGTCATTACTTCAATGGCACTTTTCCTTCTCTCAGTGTCTCTATTACTTTGATTGCTTTTATTCCCTCCCTTAGTGTGCCTTATATCAATTTGATTGCATTTCCCTCTACATACACACTTCAGTGTGCCCCACCATAACTTTAGTTACTTCTTTTCCCCTGCCTCAGTATGTTCCACGGTTAGTGTATGTAGCATTTCTCATCACAAACTTGTGCATTTTTATTCATCCTACAATGTCTTCCTATCTATAGATTTTCATTCATAAAATTTGTTTAACCTAACCTCCAAGCAACTGTTTCTCTTAGTGTTTTGCAACAGAGTTTTGAAATAGATGATTGTCGTAAGTTTATATTACTACATGACAAATGGAATGTATTCCAAATGATTGAATTGAGCTTTGGAATAGTAGAGAACATTTTGAGAAAAGAAGAAAACGCTGGTAACCAGTATTTTCTCCTTTTCACATAATGTTTTCAAAAGTCGTCTTTCTCGGTGTCTTTAAATATCGCGATTGTGTGGTAAACAGTTATCTCTTTTATCCACATTCATTCACATAGTTTATTATTAAGTATAAAAGGCCTATGGCCTAATATATCATATACAAAAAGTATATTTAAACACGGCGATAAAGAAAGTGACAAGTGTACATAACCAATTTTAAACAAGATGTAAGCAGCATTTAAGTTTTGTAGATCCAGATTTATATACAATGTACATAGTATTTTATGTTGACCTCATTCAACAGATGGAAATACAACATGATACTATAAAAGATTAGTTTTACCGTTTAAGCTTGAAACAATAGGCGGATGGTATCGATTCAAGGTCAGACCACACCTTATATACAATCTGGGTCCGTATTCACCAACCGTTCTTAAGAACGTTCGCACTCTTATTGTCCAAGATTTTCCAAATTTGAAAGTAACTCACTTTCTGATTGGCTAAACCATTTGATTCTTAAGAATGTTTTTCGTCTTATTCTCCATGATTTTCCAAATTTGAAAGTACCACATTTTCTGATTGGCTAAACCATTTGATTTAGCAAATTTGAAGGTGTGCTATGTTCAAAATTTGAAACTCTTGGAGAAAAAGACTGAGAACGTTCTTAAGAATGGTTGGTGAATACGAACCCTGATTTTGATCTTTCTGTTGTCAAAATTACTGTTTTAGCCTATGCTGAAAACGATTAAATTCTTTAATGTTGGTGAAGACAAAAACATTGATCTTGTGTTATAAGTACATGTGCATCATCCTTTCCACAGTCATGGGTGACAGAAGAAGCTTGTAACAGAACACACAGATCAGTATGAGACTGGGAGGAACATACATACTGATCTTGAACCATTACCACCGTTCTGCTTTTTTAATTTAAAATTATGACCCAAACTTATATAGAACACCATAATGATTGCTTTTAGAATGTTGATTGAATGGTGTTTTACGCCGCTTTCAACATTATTTCAGTCATATCACGGCGAAAGCTCACATCTTCATGTATTTCCTGGGTTTTACCAGTACTAGGCTAGGGCTCTGAAGTGTCTTGCCCAAGGACACACCAACGAAAAACCCAGCGGATCAGGCAGGGCTCGAACCCGGGGCCTCCAGGTTACGAGTCCCACACTTTACCACTGAGCCACGCAGGACCCCGCTTTTAGAATGTGAAATTATGACAATATTTAGTTGCAGAAGGTTTTATTGTTTTCTTGTTCCTACCAACCAAGATGAAATAATAATGTTATGCCTTTTCCTATGATATTTTCTCCGCTATGTACACTTATATTTCGTATAACAGCCATATTTCATTTCTTAAACTGCTGGCGTCAGTAGAAAGAAATCTGAACAATTACGTGTAGGGTTGTATACTTACCCAATTTAAAGGTCAGTCGGCTTAGCTCAAATGGAACTGTAAGGATACTTAAGGTTGTGGGTTTGACCCCATGGCTGGCCAGCTAAAATTACTAACCATTCTTAAAATGAAAATGTTGTTTCTGTGTGACATTGTCGAACACTGAGCATGGTAAAGAACCGGGCGTACGGTAGGATGTGTGTCGTCCTGTGTCATGTACTATTCATGCAATCTAAAATGACTAAAAGCCTACTCAGGGCGTCGCCCATATAGCCTGCCGTTGACGACAATGAATTTATTTAAACAATTGATTGAAAGTTGAATGAACCAGACATTTGTGTTTGCATATTTATAGTAATAGTAGTCAGTAAGAAAGACACAATGCCATAATCAGTGATGTTCAGTCCTAGATATTGTTCTACTGTTTAATTCAGAGATAAACAACCTGGTTGGTCAAGATGTTCTGTTTTAGCCAATCAGATCGCTATTCTTCCAATTTAAGATAAGAACTGAATTCAGTGTGGTTGGTAAACATTGCGCCGCATCAATTTTAAGATTGCTTCACATTTTATTAGCTAAAAACAAAATTTTGAATTATCCACACAGGTAGCAATTTAATACCAAATAACTCACTGTCTTTGATAGGGTAAAAATCATTGTTAGGAACGGAGAAAATGCTGGTTGTAATAGTATTATTCCACTAAAATTTTAAAAACCATCTTCTGGATGGGATTGCCCGATAAATTGTTAATTGCAGATTACCTTGAAAAATTCAGACATTTTAATCCAAGATTAGTCCAAGATTAGACGGTAGAGTCCAGAAATATATTCAAATGTCATCACGAAGTCTATAGCAGTTACAGCATTAACCTTTTACCAAATTTTTAACACCCTTTAGAAGGCAGCTTTTGGAAACACTGTGAAACAAAGAGAAATACTGAAAACTAACATTTTCTCTTTTCTCTACAATGTTTTTTTTATCTTTACAAGCTTTTCAAAGACGTATTGTGAAATGTTACTACATTTAATTTGACATGTGCAATTGCTTTCACAATAGACAAATCAAACATTTTATTTTCTGGTAAATATTTTAGCTTATTCTTTAAAGTTGTTTCTTATAGACAATATAAATCAAGGTCAAACTGCTTAAGGCAGGCAGTATAAATGAAGTTTAAACTGCACAGATCATGCAGACTAATATAGATTTACATTGTCCGCTATTTGTGAAAGATAATGGCAAACCCATCTCTGGAACTGCAACGATTTGGTCTATTTTCGTGAAAGAGAAAGTCAATGAAATTGTTTTAGGACTTTAGCAGTTTAACATGGGAATGGTAAAAAATACTGAAAATAATAATGATAACGATAATTTAAAAATGCATTTTTTTAATCCTTTACCACACTATCCGAAGTTTTAACAACCCTGAGAGAGGAGGCTTTATGAAAACATAGACAAATATCATAATTTCAGTCACATTTAAGTTGTCATCAGCAAATACTTTCAATATCAACAGAGCTTATACTTTGTTTTTGATGAATGGTTTAGATATATTCAAGCACTTGTGACAAAAACTATAGAAAAAAACAAATGTAGCAATTCTCTAGTTACCAGCATTTTCTCTTATACAAGAATGTTTTCAACCCCCGACAAAATCCCATACTTTCAGCAACTTTGGATATCAGTCATACTCTGGCAGGAGTGTATTTAATGCATTTCATTTATGCATTATGCTAAGCAAGTCGTCGCATAATTATAGATCCATAAATTCAAGCTTGTCTAATAAGCAACTGAGACAATGGGCAGAATGTTTCTTAGACGTACACATAATTTTCAAATAGCAAAACTATTTGACCAATGTCAGCTTGTGCGCACTGAGCAGGCAGACATGGGCGAATAATTGTTGCAGATACATTAAGCCCATTTTCACGGAGCCTTTTTTTTACTCATGTAATTTCAATGCAGACAGCCTAAAATTTGCCATTTGGTAAAGGGCTTAAAGATTTTATAATTTTGACTGTGTATATCGCTCATGAATGACAAATAAACAGAGCTTTATGTTGCAAACTGAAAAGGATAATCTTAATATTGACTTCACATGAATATACATGTAGAAGGTAGATTGTTATGGTGATTTTAAAATAAGTCTTCAAACAAGGTCTAAAATAAGATTTCCAGCCTTTAATGAACACACAATATGTATGTATAACACCATGTTTCTTTACAGAATGTGCTGATTCCCACTATGGTAATGATTGTGCTCAGAGATGCTTCTGTGTAAACGGGCCATGTAATAAAGCTACAGGAATCTGCCCTGCAGGTGGATGTACAGAGGGATACAAGGGCGACACATGTAATACACGTGAGTGTGTGTGTGTGTGTGTGTGTGTGTGTGTGTATATATATATATATATATATATATATATATGTGTGTGTGTGTGTGTGTGTGTGTGTGTGTGTGTGTGTGTGTTACCTGACAGCTACAATATCTTTTTACCAATTTAAGGTTAGCTGACAGCTACAATATCTTTTTCCCAATCTGTATGAGTCTTAATTTGAAACAATGTCAAAAAACAAATTAACTAGGACTAAAAGATGGTAATTTGTCTTTTAAATGGTAGAAAACATTGTACAAAAAAGATGAAATCGTTTATTATTAATATTGTCTCCTTTTCCCACAATGTTTTCAAAAGCATTTTTTCGTAAGGGTTGTTAAAACTTTGGATTGTGTGTTAAAGAGTTAAGTCGATAATCACACTCATAAATGTAAGTGTCTGACTGGCTCATGTGACAAAGACACAGGTGGACTTATAGGGTGATAAAGGGAACCAATTATAACTGTTACGGGAGATCACTCCTTCCTTACGGCATAGCGTTCCCGTATAAAATCAATACCTGACAACTGCGTTGGAGAGAATTCTGTTTAGCTCAGGGGATAGTGTATTGGTCTCTTAAACCTCAAATATCGAGGATCTTTGCCCGCACGGGTTCGAATCCTTGCCGTGGCGGTGTATATTTGAGGTATGCATTTGTTGCGAACTTTCATGTTCGTAAGATGATACACGTGATGAAATACATATTAATGTGAGTTATTAGGAAGTTGTCTAGGTATTATTCATAAATCTCAGTACTACATTTATCAGCACACACACATTTCTAAATGAACCATGTGACAAAGGTACAGGGTTCTGCCTAACAGGCAAATGTAGAAATAAGTATCACAAGGGAGATAAGTGTGTTACACTTTCCAAAGTATATATTAACTTTTCACCTGAAGACAACATTATAGACTCCTCTAAATTCAGAACACTTACATGAAACAAACTAAATGTAGCTCAATTAATCAGATCAGCTTTTCAAACATTAGAAAACATTGTGGGAAACGGAGCTACACATATGCATTTTCTGAATTTTTTAGCTTGTATCAGTTAAACATCCAAAATTGCGGAGTAGTTTGGTATTAAATAATAGTTGAATTATGGGAAAAGTCTAAATATTTCTTGGACAGTCCTCATAGATCAACGATTGGCTAGTAATGTAGGAAATCAGATGGGACAGGTGAACTCGAGTAAAAAGATCTGACGTGTAAAACCTAGGTTTATTTTTAATAGAAACCGAAATATTTCTTGGCTTGATATTGTAGCATGCGGGTATGGCAAATATTGACAAAACTGTGAAAAGGAATGTGGCTCATGTTACAATGAGGTCACATATTTGGGTTTGAACTTCATAGTTCGGTTTCAGTTGACAAAAAACTTTGGTAGAATTACGATGTTAATTACACAAAAGTGTTTGGACTTAGAATTTCGGGCTCTACTTGGTTATTTATAACTGCAAATTAGTGCGCTGTAATATTGAAAGAAACATTCGGCAAACCTCGGGTGATCCGTTGATCAAATTATTAGATTTGCCGAGTCGGCCGAGTTGTGACGAGCGATGTTTCCGTCTGTTCCAATTTATACCATGTGAATGACAAAACGCAGACGATGTGTTCATTCTCCAAATAAGCTGTTTAAAAAACCTCGATAAGATTTATTTTCGTAAAATTACTGTGCTGCTCGTATCTAAAGGTATAAATTTGTATTTGATTGACCCAGCATGTACGATGTCTTATTTCATCTTGTCAGAGTTGTCCCGATATCGTGTGACATCTCGGACCATGACAATTTCTACCCATTACAAATTCGGAACACAAAATCGAATATGTGCAGTTACACAAGGTATAGAAGTTTGTAATATAAGCCATGGAAAACCAGTTAGTTAGACCTAAATGGCGGGCTTGTTACATCAAATATCATACTTCACATTAGGTGCTATCTGATCTTGATTTCCTTAGGTATTTATCGATAAGTGCTGACAAATTTTAGTCCGAGTTTTGTATCGGGTGGTGGGCGTTTTATGCTGAAGATCAGACTTCTTGCTACGTTCAGTCTGATCTTGATCTATGTTGTCAATACAGGATATTAAGTGCTGATAGGCAGTGAAAGAGTTAAGTTTTAAACACCCTGCTTATGGATAGTTTTACTGCCAATTTTTGCAGTCAAATTTGATCATTTCATTAATAAAATCAATGCATGCAGATGAACCGCAACTTCCAGAATGATTGGAACATATTTCAAAGCTGATGAATTGTTGAAGGTGTTGGAGTTCAGGACAATTCAAGACCATCCATATACATTTAAGTATTCAACTGTATAAATAGCCGAGCTCCCGTAGCTCAGTCGGTAGCGTACAGGACTTGAGAACGGGAGGTCGCTGGTTCGATCCCCGACTCGGCCAATTTCTTTCCGAGGATTGATGATAGTCATTGCGACAGGATTCATTCCTCTCTCACCGCTGACCATTGTTTCGACAGTGGTTATGTGGGAAAGCAGCCAGTGGCTTGGAAAGAATATTGTGCGTAGTACTGGTAAAAGAAACTCCAGGAAAGCATGGATAGGTGCACTGGCCGCCGCGATATAACTGAAATAATGTTGAAAACGGCGTTAAACACCATACAATCAATCAATCAATCAATCACCTCTATAAATCCACATTATAACTAAGAATGGTGTAAGAAAAACATTCTATCGTCCGATCATGTTCAGGGCCTGTTCGTCCCAATACTAGTTTAGCCCTGGGCTTGTTCCTCCGTGGGCTCTTTCATCCAAGCTTGTTTATCCCACATTTAATTTATTGCATGGTGTATTTAATATTTGTTTTCTTTTATAAACATCTGTGCATCACTGGTTTTCTTAGAACTTTTGCCATCAGTTATGGGTGAACAATCTCGAATTTATCGACATCATCGGTTATTTATCTGATTAAATTAAACTTGGACTAATCCTTAACTATCAAAAGAGGTACCCATACTGCAGGGGCAGGTAACCAGATTTTTTTTTTCCTCAGAATTTTCAAAACTTTTGACGTTTTATTATATCTCTGTCATCAATGAAAATATTAACTTCAGATTTTGACCTTTTGTTAATATCAAAAGGGAAACTTGAGCAACAGAGGCAGGTAACCATTAAGATATTTTTGAAACTGCTATGCCCCCCCCCCCGACTTTTTCAACTGTCTATGAGCAACTGATGCCGAGCGTTGGCACCCGCATGCGGTGCTCTGTTTATTTGTTACCACAGAAAGTAAAATGCAAAAGAAAACAACAATAGTTATCTTCTGATAAACCATATGCTCTGTGAGGAAAAGACTTTACAGAATTATTCGTCTTATGCCATTTGCCTGTACAGATTTTGTGTTTTTCCTTTTCAATGTTCAAAGGGCATGGACTTAAAAAGTGGCCATAGGCTGAAAATGGAAAAATAAAAATGGAAAGATTCATTGCTGAGACATTGGGGAATTTTTTTTTTGCCTTTTCTAGAAATGTTCTTCGAGTTGTACTCTATCGGTCATATTTTTTTGATTGGTTGCCATTGCAACCTAAAGAACAAAAATGAAAACTTTTCGAAAATTATCCCCATTAAATCCATAAAGACCACGAAGCCAAGACTTTACAAAAATACACATTGTATCAGCCTGTACAAATTCACGTTTTTTCCATTCCGTTGTCAACTCCATAGACTGTCAGTGTAAGACTATGTAGATTTTTTATATTAGTCTGTCAGTGTAAGACTATGTAGATATATTTATATTAGTCTGTACAAATATGATAGCAGTTTCAAGCCTGCACAAATGTGATAGCAGTTTCAAGCTAAATAGGATAGCAGTTTTGAGCTTGATCTCTGGTGGGCCTGTTCTCCCTACCTCTCACCCCGTCTGATGCCCAGGCCTTCAGCGCCTTCAGCGCTTTGATTACATGTACGTTTAAGCTTTAAAAGACAAATTTCCCCTTAAACCTAGATAATCTTTGTGCCCAGAGTGAAAGGACTTTCTTAGTGTTTTTCACTAGGCTATTGGTACCGTCGAATTAAAGAAATAAAAGAAAACGTCTCTCCCATTTCGAAAATTTGGGTAACGTTGTATCTACATTGAAACTAAAAATAATGTGCACCCGAAACAAGTCAAGTTTCTGTTTGATTATTAATACTATTCTGAATACAAACCAGGCTTTTAACGCTTCTGATATTCTAAAAGTATGTTGCAGATATCTTAAAAGATGTTATTATCTTTAAACAACAATTAAAAGTAATTGTATTCGAAGTGCTTCAGTACAACTTGAGCACAGTAAACAACTTTTCTGTAATCTTAAGACATACCTCAAAACTCAAGTCGGCTGATGATGAGCCGACGTAGCTAGACATCATTAATTATCAATGTGAGATAACTTATGGGAAAATAATTAAAAGGGGATTTTCTGTTCACGTAACCGTCCCAAAGGTAGCATTATGCTAAAAGCTGCTCTATCAAAGCATGGCCATGTATACGTCACTTTTTTGTGACAGTTATGGTACTGTACCTTCCAAGAGCTTAAAAAGTGTTGGCTGCATTCTGCTGTTAACTTGTCTTCATTCATACATGTAGATGCTAATAAAGTACCATTTATCTATAAATTCAGAATGCGAGGATGGAACCTTTGGGTTGGGGTGCAATGAGGAGTGTGGAAAGTGTTTAGACAGGAAGACCTGTGATAAAATAAATGGAACATGCAGTGAATGTGAACCTGGGTATACAGATCCCCTGTGTAAATTATTGCGTAAGTAAATCGCTTGCCATACTGTAAAGGCTTTGATTGAGAATACAATTCTGACAACACTAAGTACAACTAAGGTTGTGTTAATAAACATTTATAGATCATACCGCCTTTCGAAGACAGTAACAATGAAAAAAAAAAAAAAAAAAAAAAAAAAAAACTGTATTTTGCATGTTGGTAAATCAAGAACACTGTATAAAATGTCCAGTCTGATTTGGGATCAGAGATATCTATTTTTGTCTTATATTGTTTAAATATTCTGTAATAAATCCCTTGACATTGCAATTTTCCAACTTCAATCATATAGAGATTCTAGGTTTGAAAATAAAAGGTTATTGTAATTTAAGAGCTGTTTAGAATATCTTACGAAATACCGTATCGTCTAGATCCACAATAAAACTGCACGATATGTGGTATATAATTATGGACTACGTTATCTAGAGTAGTACTTAAATTTGTCCTCAGTACTCTTTTTGTCACTCTTCTTTCACAGAGAATACCGATCTCAATGCTCAAAATTCTGAGGCCAAGATCTACCAACTTGCAATAGCCATAGTTGGAACAATCGCCGTTGTATCGATAATTGGAAACGTGATTGCCGCGATCTGTTATGTGATCCTACAGAGGTACAGAAACTGTTAAGATGCAATTTTGAAATTCATTGCAATTAAGTAATAAATAATTATTAACTACGGCAATGATTTCTAGAGCTTGAGCAAAACATCTTGATTCCTAAGATAGGGATTGGAATTTTTACAGAACACTTGTATTTCGTTAACCGTCATTGTTGATTCTGAATACTTATCTGATGTCAAATACAAGTCATTTCATTTGCTGAGAAAGTTAATAAAATATGTAATCTTAACGTTTAGAACTATTTGTGAATTTAGAATATTAGTGAATAGGACTCAGCCGTATCACCTATCCAGAATTTATTAGTTTTCTGTGCTTCCTTGTAGCAGCTTTAGTTCTGAAAAAGTACACGGGGTAAGCTCTAATTCAAGTTGCTTGTCAAATAGAGATGATAAAACAGCTCTTACTGTATTTTTCGTTCTTCAGGAGAAAGCACAGGGACAGACCGATTAATAGTCCACCAGATATCTGTAGTCCGTACGAGCTGGCTAATCGAAGTGCATTTGAAACTGAGCATCAATACGGACAGACAACACCAGTTTATGAAGAACCAGAGGTGCCTTATGAAATTGCAAAATAGTCTGACTATACTGCTGACCGTGTTAAGTCCTCTTCGTTACATCTAAAATGTCAGCTTCTGACATAGATTTATATGAAACAGACTTTTAAAGTTATTTAAAAAATACAAGTTCAACAATTTGTCTGGAACAAAATGGACACGTCCAAATATTTTCTACCCGGGGGAAATAAAACATTAAGTTTACACTTTTAGCAGATCCAGAAACCACATGTATATACTTTTCTAGAAGGACTTAATATTCTAGTTTAATGTTTTTAATCAGTTCAGTTACCGACTGGTCATAGCCTGCAAAAAAGTGTGACGTATTAACGAGAATTTAATGATATGGGAAAACAATTATGTGCATTCGGTCGAAACGAAATTAAAGATAACATTGTATCAATTGAAACGTGTGTGTGCGTGTGTGTGTGATGCACATAAGCTGTACAGGATGCACAAAATATTAACTGAAAACGGCGCAGGACGGATGCCTCTCATTATGAATAATAACTGACACAACTTCAGCTGTGCATGGCTCTTGAAGCGTTGATACAACTAGTTTTAGTTTTGTTTCTTCTCAATTTCGTCGGTGATGTCTTACTTTTCCGGTCGACAACATGTGCAGTTTATAATAGTGTTGCTATTTCCATTGCCTTTTTGATATGTATTTGTATGTATATATATATATATTTTTTTTTTTTCGACTGCATCTGTAATTGTTTCATGTAATTGTACATACAATGTATTTAAACACTTATTATTATCATTCCGATAAAATCTTAACTTCACCATGGCAACAAACATTTCTTCGTTTCATATCTATATTTCCTTACCTACGAAATACATCAGTAAAAATTGTCAAGGATTACGTTTGTAACATATGTCAATTTTATTAAGTTTTGACGGAATGAAGAAACCCTAATCAACAAAAACGTGGAAATGAAAAGTTAACGAGTTTTAGCAACGTAAATAGTGAGTAGAGAGCCTGGGGGATTGATTATAGCCTGGTATCGCCACTACATTCTACCGATAAGCCCAAGGACCTTGTGTGAGGAAGCTATTTCCCGTGCACACAATGACTGAACCACCAAAAAACCAAAGAAGAAGTGAGATACACTTTCACGAAGAAAATGTTCATTTGGCATTCCCCAAAACCTGGCCTTCTAGTCCATGAAGTCCACGCAGAATCTTGACTCATCTCAACTAGAGCCCAGTCGTTACAGGCCTACGTAACATGATCTCATGATTTTTCCAAACGCCGTTGAACATGGTGTCGTGTCAATGATGCATATTGCAGGACGCTGTAACCTTAAGCTAGCTTCATGCAACCGTTTTCCAATACTTTGTGTACTTCCGTGTACACTGGTAGCATTCTGGAACTCACTACGGAACGTTGCTGCGTTTCGGAAGGGTTAACGTCGACCTATAAGGACGATAAATCGGTTCTGAGCTTGAGTCATTTGGCGTTTTTGACCTCCGGCTTGCAAATGCAATATAGTTCCAGTCGATTGGAACCGTTTCCACATCATTGGTACAGCCTTGCCAACGTCCTACAACTGTGAAAACCCTGCTTCAAGCATTCAAATGCCCCTATTTATCTCATCTTAGCTTAGATGACGTCTGACCTATCGATTTACCTTAGCTGAAGTAAAATGCAATAAAACATCGGCACAAGCAGAAGCTGGCTACATGAATAAATGTGCATAATGCCAAATTGCATTATATGAACAGTTTTTAAGGTTACGACTTTACCCATGCTTCTGGTGCAAAGTGTACATGTCAAAACAATCACTGTTAACATATTTCTTGCGGTCCGATATCGATTTTTCTTCGGTAGCAATAGGAATTATGTGGTGATAATATGAACGAAATATTAAATGTTAAAACGGCGATCCTTAACAATTTGTGAGTGGTATGTATTCTCCTCAATTCGCCCAAATAATTAGACGCGATTCGCTATCTTCCCTGATAACATGTGAACAAAGTAAAATATTGTTGATAGGGAGAAACTAGTTGTAGCAAGAAAATTGTCCTTTTGCCACAGTTTTTCAAGAAGTGGTCTTGTAGAATCGTCTGCAACTAGTAAATGCATTAATCCCTAGAACAAATTAATGCAACACACATTTTCTATCAAGAAATAGCCCAAGACTAAGATAATTGTAGTTTCAGGGTTGCTTTAGTTAAAATGCTTCGTCAATGTTGACAGTGTAGATCAAAGATCAGACTTCATGTTTTATGCAGTATAATCCTGAACTACACTGGCTGTAAAGTTGAAAAGGCACTCACGGGTTAACCCTTACAAAACATCAACGATCCTGGGCAAAACAAAAAATATTTGCAGAATTCGCGATACAATTAACACGCTCCCCTTTCAAATTACCTTTACTGTGCAAATAAAGCTACTTTGCCATCATAAACTGAACACACTTAATGATTCATTGTTGTCTCAGATAACTTAAGCTCAAGGTAACACTAAAACTTCTGAACATGAATATATTTTGTTAGGACAAGTATAGCTAAGCACGACTCTTTAACAACTGGTGTTACTTTCGTGCTTCTACAATTTTCTTTGTTGTTAGTAAAGTGCTGTGTCCGGCGTCCGTCGTCCGTCGTGCGTCGTCCGTCGTCCGTCGTGAGGTCGTCAACAATTACACTGTGTGCACTCTAGAGGCCAAATTTTCAGCCAGATCCCCATGAAACTTGGTCAGAATGTTTGTCTGGATAAAAGCTTGAAAAACTTTGAAATTGGGTCGCATGGGGCCAAAATGAAGGTCAAAGGGCAAGATCTTAGAAAAACCTTGTGTGCACTGTAGAGGCTACATTTTCAGCCTGATACTCATGAAACTTGGTCAGAATGTTTGTCTTGATAAAATCTCGGACGAGTTTGAAAGTGGGTCACATGGGTAAAAAAATAGGTCAAGTGGCCAAATCTCAGAAAAGCTTGTGTGCATTCTAAAGGCCACATTTTCAGCCAGATGCGCACGAAACTTGGTCAGAATGTTTGTCTGTATAAAACCTCGGACAGGTTCCAAATTGGTTGATGTTGGGTCAAAAATTAGGTCACGAGGCCAAATCTTAGAAAAAGCCTGTGTGCACTCTAGGGGCCACATTGCCAGACTGATACTCATAAAACGTAGTCAGAATGTTTGTCTGGATAAAATCTCGGACTAGTTCGAAATTGGGTCACGTCGGGTCAAAAGATAGGTCACTGGGTCAAATCTTAGAAAAAGCTTTTGTGCACTCTGGAGGCTGTATTTTCAGCCTGGTACTCATGACACTTGGTCAAAATGATTGTCTGGATGAAATCTCGGACAGATTTGAAATTAGGTGACATCGGGTCAAAAAGTAGGTCACTGGGCCAAATCTTAGAAAAAAAAAAAAAACTTGTGTATACTCTAGAGGCCACATTTCAGCCTGATACGCATGAAACTTGGTTAGAATGTTTGATTTCATAAAATCTTGGACACATAGAAAATTGGGTTATGTCGAGTTAAAAAGTAGGTCACTGGGCCAAATTATAGAATAACCTTGTGTGCACTCCAGAGGCGACACGTTCAGCTTGATACTCACGAAACTTAGTCAGAATGTTTTTCTGGATAAAATCTCGGGCAAGTTTGAAATTGGGTCAGGTTGGGTCAAAAAGTAGGTCACTGGACCAAATCTTAGAAAAAACATTGTGTGCACTCTAAAGGCTACATTTTCAGTCTGATACTCATGAAACTTGGTCAGAATGTTTATCTGGATGAAATCTCGGAAAAGAATGATATCAAGTCACGTCAGGTCAAAAAGTTGGTCACGGGGCCAAATCTTAGAAAAACCTTGTGTGACTCCAGTGGCCACATTTTGAGCCAGATTAGCAATTCAAAAATAGGCTAAAGCAGTAAAAAAAGTAGATCACTTACACATATGAATTTTACATCATCACGACCAGGATGTTTTCAGCCTTATCAATCCTAGGTGACCTTACTCAGGTGAGCGCTTTAGGGCCAATGGCCCTCTTACTTTATTCAGGTCAATAACATCTGCAGCTCATGGTAATGTTTATGTTTTCTATTTTCTTGGCCTTTTTGATATTTTTCATTTAATTTTTATCTTATTTTTATTATATATATATTTTTTTTATCTTAAATGTACATATGCTGTATTTAAACATTGTTCTCATTATAATACACTTAAAATCTGTACGTCACCATTGCAAAAAGCAATGTTTCATGCCATGTGTGTTTTTCGTTACAAACAACATTTGTTCTTTCCTACCAGCTCATTTTGCATATATCTCATTTATAATGTTTATTACTTCGTAGAGTAATGCATTTGTCTTGTGTTTATATTTTTTAACAAATAAAAAAATCTTCAAAAGACGTATACATTAAATAGGTCCGATCCGTGTATTCGCTGTTTCAGAGTTGGTGTGGACAAAAAATAGCCAATACGAATGGAACTTATTTTCGCACAATGGTCTGCAGTGCTGCTTTGCTTTGAAAATGATTATACTTGTCAATGCAATGTAAATGAATTCAATCTCTATTTGGATAGAGTTATCCTTTGGTGGACGTGTTTCTGATTCCTTGCTACTAACTTAGGTCGTCAATGACATATTATCCGTTGACATGTTTTATTCAGTTGCTTGTAGGTGCATTTTTTGAAAATATTTCTGACAAACATTTGGGTCACATTTAATTAATGTTTGGAATCCATGATAATTTGTTCAGAAGACCGTTTTAAACTCAAATGACTCATAGTATGTCAAGAATGTGATAATTTACTGCAGGACAACCATTTTCATTATGAAAACATTACTATTTTCAATAATTTCAAGTGAACAGATAACATGGCTATTTTATTTTATGTATACTATAAAAATTATTGTCCTCATTGCATATTTCTAGCCTAAAGTTATAATACTTATGCCTGGAACGTCGCGACGTGTGAGCTGGTTGAGAAATGCAAGACCATCAGGGCTCTATTTCCACTCCACATTATGCTAGGTAGAGGTTATTACTTGGCTGATGAAGGCCGGAAAGTGATATTGGCCAGCTATCTTGATATCTGCCCAGAGTGCTTAAGTCGAAGAGCTCTAGCCCAAGGACAGGTTTTGAGTCGGCGGGCCGATATCACTCGCTTTCATGATGTAATCATACATCATTCATGACGCAGCTGCATACATGTAGAGCATAAGGATATTAGAAACAAACAACACTTTATATACATCCATACACTGTTGTTAAAATATGTCTATATGTTTTTTTTTTTTTTTTTTTTCCCGAGTTAAATATTCAGTTTAGTATGATATTGATTATAAATGAGAAGTAGGATGAATACAAAGGTGGTTGGTGTCTTGGATTAGGAATGTTTGTCGGGTTTAGTTCCCACGGCTCACAGGATAAACTTTGCGCGCCTTGGCCGATAAACTTTCCTAATCCAAGACACAAATAATCTTTTTTCTATTTATCATGTCTTTGCTGGAATTGCGACGATTGCCTCTAGCTCTAAAGATCTCTCTGCTAGAGACTGACTGACTGATTCAGTCATTTTCTTTTAAACAGAATGCTTAGAGAACGTTAGTGAACGAACGAGGGTTGTGTTGCTATAGATTTAGAACGTATATCTTGTCAATCGGGCAGGGTATCAGATATATGCCCGTTGCCCAGCCCGTATCTGTCCTCACATGACATTTGGACCCACAAACCGCAGTGATATTACACCAATTTCGATGTAAATGTTACGATTAATAATAATACAATATAGTAATAATGATTAATGATTATATTTTATTATTTACACATTTTCATATATAATTTTTTATGGAAATTTTGTTTGGCTATGATGTGCTTGGTGAAATATTTTATGCTGTTTTCAGCTCACCAGAGCACGAAGTGCTCAAGGTGGCATATAGTGAACGGTATTTGTCCGTCTTTCGTCCGTCGTCAACGTTTGCTTTAAACAACTTTCTCTGAAAAAGAAATGCTGGTAGGATTTCGACATTTACTTTTTATCGAATAACGTTCCTTGTTTTCCGTGCAATGCACTAACTACTTTTTTTTCAGGCATGACATAAGCATAGTGTGCCGTCACACGTGACATCATTTTATACTTCTTTCAGAGCAGCAAATCGGGTGTACTAAAAATAAAAAAAAAAAAAACAAAAACAAAAACAAAAAAAAAACGTGTTTGTATATATGGTTTAACATTTTTGTGTCTGAAAATTATTGAGACATTGTTATGTGACAAAAATAATTAGAAATTCGTAGACTTTTGAGATAAAATGTTACTGTACTCGTCTACAAAAAGATCTACAGACTCGTTATAGGAAATTTATTACAAATGCAGAGTTTATGTCAAATCCTTGATGTCAGTAATGTTCCTTGGAGTGGCCTGTACTAAAACTTCTCAAACAGATCTATCCTCTAAACAGGATGGTTAAAAAATGGTTTTCCTCATAAACAATTTTTCTGTTAATTAGCCTCAAGGAAATGGTCTTTAAGTAGCGCTGCCTCGAAATTGCTGAAAATTTTCTGCTCCACTGAGCAAGGTGTTCTGCGGAGCCAACAATAGAAAATAAATATGAATAAATTATCCTCTTAAACAAGGAGGTAGGGGACGGGTGTTGATGTTTTTCACAGAAAAGTTCATTTGGTGATCTTCAGCCCGTATTTCTTATGGGCTGAAGATCACCAAATGAACTTTTCTGTGAAAAACAAAAAAACTCATCTTAAACCATTGGGAAGGTACTAAAACTCCTGCCAGGGCTAAAAGCAGAAAAAATACCGAAAGACATTCAAACAGCATCCCCAACTTATGATATCTAGCATTTCATTTTCAATTTTGAATATGTGAGTGATAAAGGGCCATCTAGTTCTGTTTTTATTTTGTTATGTACAGTTGATTTGCTAAAAAACCTTTTTTGTTCCATGATTGCTTTATGATGTAGATAAATATTGTGTCGGAGAGTTGAAATCAATCATGCGTTAAGCCTTTACCAAACAACCCCAAAATGTAACGACCTTGAGGAAGAAGACTTTTTGAAATCATTGTGAAAAAGGTAGAAAACGCTGAAAACCAATATTTTCTCCTTTTCCAACACCGTTGTCTTCCGTTTCAAAGACAAATTCTTTTTTTCACCCGTATTTCATTTGTCATCTGCAAATGCTTTCAATTTCGGACGTGTCTAAAATTATGCCGTTCGGTAAAGTGTTAAAAAAAAAAAAAAAAAAAAAAGGCGCAAACGTACTTTAGATAACTGAATGATCTTTTTGGTAACAAAACGTGAGGTACTCATTACGATTACTTTCGACTTTGTGCCGCAATGTTTTCAAAATAATCTTAGGTAGGACACAAAAAGTGTTCATAAAACAAATATATCTGAGGCACACTCCGTGAAAAGGAGGCACAATTCATCTGCAAAATGTATTGACCTAGATGAATTGTGGCAGTCCGTGCAGGCGGACCTGGATCGAAACATTTTGCTTTTGGTAAGTTTTCTGCGTGTCAGAGGACCAGAGTACCTCATTATTTAGTTGGTTGTTATACAAAATGGATTTAATGGATCCATGATAATGTGATGATTTGCTTGGTATCATGCATCATAGACATCCATTGAACCCCCTTTTGCCAGCGCACGGCTCAAATATTTATGAAGTTTTCAATAGGCTGAGGTGATTTCAATACATTATGTTGACACCCCTATTAAGGTTCAGATGACGTTTCCACCTATAAAAAGTTATTTGAGGTCAATAGCCGAGCCCGGTACCTGTACAGTGCTTACAACAAGAGGTTCGCTAGCTTGAATCCCCAGTTCGGACAATTTATTTCCTAGGGCTGATGGTGGTCCTTGAAACAAGAATCATTCCTGTCTCACCACTGATCACCGTTTTGACGAGGGTTTTGTTGGAAATTAGCCCTGGGCTGTTGAAGAATATTGTGCGAAATACTGGCTAAAGCTACTCTAGACATGCACTGTACATTTGCCGCCACGATATAATTGAAATGTTGTTGAAAACGCTTTTGAAATCACCAAATAGGTAAACAATCAAACAAAGAAATGGGCCAAAAATAGGTGTAACTACTCCTAAATAAATATCCTGATTCTTCTTCTTGACATTGTGTTGTTCTCTGTTATATCCAGAATAATTTATGGGTGGACAGCAATTGAACGGTACCCATTATACCGGAAAACTTTATTCTAAGCCAAGATTTTTTTTTCGGAACTAAATCATTAATACCTTGACAACACAATTTCGAGTTTTAACGACCCTTATCTGTTTACCAAACGACAAAACCATAAACTTATCTAGGTGGAAAGGATTTGCAGACTAAAAACTTAACACTGGCTACACTGATGAAATCAGTCTTTAATAGGCTAGAAAAAAAAGTTGGAAAAGGAGAAAATGTAAAAGCCCAGTATTATTGTCTTTTCTTACGATGTTTTCAAGGGTGTTCTTGCGTCGTTAAAACTCGGGATTATGTAGGTAAAGAGTTGAAAAGTAGAAAAAAAAAAAAAAAAAAAAAAACTGAAGGAAAAAAATAGACAACGCTTGTAACTTAATGTTCTCCTTTTCCTGCATTGTGAAAATGTACTGATATCCAGCAATTTTGCCTTTTCATACGATGTTTTCTAGGGTGTTCTGGCTCGTGGTCGTCAAAACTCGGGATTGTGATGGTAAAGAATTAAGAAGAAGTGTTTAGAAAAATATTGAAGGAAAAATAGAAAATACCAGTAACCTACTTTTTCTCTTTTTTCTCCCGCAGCGGTTCCCTCCCTTGAATAACAAAATCAGTTTGGTCCACATATACTTTGTCGTTTGCAAATGTTCTGAATTTTTAATTTGTCACATTGTTTGTCGTCTGGTAAAGAGTTAACAATGTTTGAATTTAGAGGTTTCGGCTCGTTTACTCTTAACCAGATGACACTCATTTAGAATTGTCCAAACTGAACGCATTTGCATACGACAAGCAATTTGGCTAAAATGATGGATTTGTTTTCTCTGAATGAGTAGAAAAATGGTGGAAAAAGAAGAAAACCCAGGTTACCAACAATTTCTGATTCCCCCCTGCCTCAGGGTCCAATGCACAAACAATTCTAAACCCAAATCTAGTTATACATGTAAACATAAAAACACTAGCAATCCGATTGGTAGAGACAAAACGTTTCTATCAATCAGATGAATTTACCGCTACCGTATACCTAAATACTTATCAATGCCAGTATGATACAGTTATCTCGCTTTGAACCGTCGTGTGCATACTTGGTAAAAAAATACCAAGTCTCGTGAGAGAGCCGACAGCCATTAGATGACAAAACATTAACTAACCCATAGCAAGACAAAATGTTAACCAACTCATAACGAGGAAAATTGATAAGAAATGAAACCGTTTATAATGCTTATTAGACGCTACGTTTCAATGCGACGTGCCCTCCTGAGTATGGGCGGATGCATTTAATTTTACTTCATTTGTAAAGCCATCTTGCTTATACGTGGTCCTTGTAGAAAATGTAACCGCGCCTCTTATCCTGAAGAGTTCTACAAATGGAAATAAAACGTTCTTTAACCCTTAAAAACACAATTCCGACTCTTAACGACACTGAGAAAGAAGCCTTTTTGAAAACATTGTGGGAAAAGGATAATTTTTTCTCCTTTTCCCACAATGTTTTCTACCCTATCAAAGACGAATTCCATTATTTGAGCCTTATTTTAATTGTCGTCTGCAAATGCTTTCAATTTGGACCAGTCTAAAATGTTGTCTTTTGGTAAAGAGTTAAACTGTTGCTGAATACCGTTTCCATATTATAAGTAAAGCTAAAGGTTCCATTTTATAAAGTAGTCTAGAAGGGGACATGCCAGAAAAGGGAAAAAAATACAATCTCTTGGTCACGACTGACCGATCTCTTTGCCACGAAATAATTGTAAATTTAGATGACCAAGTGTCTGAGAGGCAGCATTGAGGTGACGTGCAAGAGACGGATAATGTGTCGCTTTGCAACGAGATAACAACTCAAGGCCACGACTTAATGGAGTATTATCATAAATGTTCATCCATACCGCGCATGAATTTTTGTCATGGGTAGTAAATCTATGACGGTGCGCCTCTGTATTTTTCGCACTAGTGGTGGTACTAACGTTGTAGCGATAGAAGTAGCACTTTTTTTCGGATAATAACTGGCTTGCAAGTGTAAGGATGATAGGTCAAATACTGGTTGAAATAAGATTCCAGGCAAAAATGGATCTGCAAACGGTCACCGTGAGTTATCATAATACTGTTGACAGCGTTACACACCAAATAAGCAAACAAAGGCAAGAAATTTGAAGGTGTAGATGCGTAGCTATTTCTGCTTTCGCAGAGATTGTGGGAAAAGGAGAAATTGAGCCAAATGAGAAATGTCTCCTTCCCAACCATGTCTTTTGACCTTTTACTTATAATATTTTCCCCAGATGTTTCGTTCATATTATTTTCAAAAAAAAAAGTACTAGATAAGGGTAGAACAGATTTTGAGGTGTATAAGCCATGTTCACTTGTTTGGAAGCAGTAGAGGGCCCACCTCAGGTTATTGGCCCTGATGAGATAAAACTAGGAATATAATGTCAAAGGACATTGTTTGTCTATATGGTATTGAAAAAAAGTCCGTGAAAGTAAACTGTGCGCTGGACCTCAGAAATTGCTGTTTACAAAATATTTCTCCTTTTCTCACAGTGTTTTCTGTCATAAAATCAAGTACCGTATCACTCTGTCTAGGGTTTGGGTTACAACATTGTGGATAAAAAAAAGTCATTTCTCATACAAAGAATTGACAACAACTTAGTGAATGGAATACAGTGGCACTAAAATATCAAGGACCAAACCGAGCATGAGTCAATATGCTTTTAAAAACAAATTTTAAGAGATATCGTTGCTTATATGAGCAAGGAATTCTTTTATCACAATGTTTTCCACTCTAAGGAATGTCCTAAAACTGAAATGGAACTGGAGCAGAACTGCCAAAATTTTGCTTTCTCAGAGGTTGGGCACTGAAACCTTTAAAAACGCTGAGAACAAAGAAGGAACCGTTCATGTGGACAATAGCTCTTTTTTGCACATTATGTTCCAGTTTTGTGTTTAAGATAATTGGCCGCATTGCTGCAAATCCTTATATTCAGTTGTCACTCATTAGGCTAAGAGTCATCTAAAGTACGATATTTTTTTTAAGAGAGAGTCTTGATTTTCCTTGAAAAATAAACTTTCACAGTGAATTTATTACTGTTTTCTGAAGAAATAAGCACGGATAGGTACCAATTTTATTTCTGTTTATTGTTAAGAATTATAAATACTACAACTGTGGCAATTTTAAGAAAAATATGTCTGTAAGAAAGTATGAGTTTTCAAAGAAAAATTACCCCTTAATTTGGTGAAATTATCTCCCCTTTTTACTCAATGGCCTCCACACACCATGCATATCTGTGCATTTACCATGCTCGAAGCTATGCTTTTATATATTTTTGTGCACAACTGAACGAATCTTCATTAAAATGAAGTATATTTGTATATTCTTCTTGATTTTTTTTCTGCTTAATTGAGTATTATAGAAAGTTGGGTAAAATCTAATATATGTTGAATTTTGAACCTGTATATACTTTTTTTCAAAGACAAATTTCTTAGAAACGAACACGGTGACCTATATTTTTGTTTACTGTAACCTCCTAAAGACATGATGAGCTGTGTATATGCCATCTTCGCAAGCCGAGGTGACGATCACTACGTGGATCTTACTCCTTGGCCGATTGAGTCGAAATATGTTGGTTTTGCGATTTGTGTAATTACTTGGTTGCAGTCAGGACTGAAAGCACCAACCAAATAGTGTATTACATCTGCTATCCAACATCAGCAGAACGTAAATAACAATGGCGATCACAGGAGAAAGTTGTCAGATATGCTGGGAATTATTACCGAAGAAATACAGACGAACAATATTTTGTTCAACATTCACCGTCACAAATCAATTAAATGAAGTTTTAGGATACAGCCCAACACCAGATCGTGGACTGTCAAAGTATGTGCGTAGATTTTGCTTCGGGAAATTCAACAAGATTTCAAAAATAGATTTTGACTTGAAAAATCGTCTGTCAAGTTTTCGGTCGGAAAAGCAATCAGTTGTTAGCGAATTACGGAGAAAGCGTGCTGAACAAACTATCATTGGACCAAACCTTAGTGGCCAATTGTCAAGGACCCCCGTTAAAACAACAATATCGAAGCGCTTAAAAGATCATAGCCCAACACATAGACCGGTAAAAAAGCATTGGGCCATCTATTCAATGAAATGCAGAAAGAGTTATGTTACGCGACGTTTGATTGGTTTTCGATGACGTAAATCTAGGAGTGGTAAGAATCAAAATCCAGTATGTGGCGCCTCGAAGTGCTAACAAATTTTGACTCGATCAGCCAAGGGGTAAGATCCACGTAGTGATCGTCACCTTGGCTTGCGAAGATGTGTATGTGCAAAGTTTAGAAAAGAATCTGTCCGTTAGAAAATTATTGATATACTCCCTTAACCATCCGGTGGCCACAATTTGACTTTTGTAAGGCCGTGACTGGTCGAGAAGTAAACAAGTGTTGTTTTCTCGGACAGAAGTTTGAGTTTTTACGAAATGTTATTCGCGATCAGCAGTTTTTTTCCACGCAATTTAGTTGGCAATTTGATGGACTATCATGCTGTAACATTATTTATTGTGACAAAGTGATATTTGATTACTTTTCCCTGATTTTTATTTTTACTCTGTATCTGGTGAGCACTTCTCAGGAGAAAAAATGGCGGTGTACGACAGCTGTAAGTCACTGAACTGTAAACAGTAACATTTCATAAGTTGCAATCTTAAACACCGTTGATAAAATGTCCAGTGGAAACGGGTACATAGTTTCTCCCACACAGCTGACGCCAGCGAAACGTCCAGTGTACAGAAATGATGAAAATTGTGAATTAGATGAGACGCAGACTTGTGTTAAGACACTTTATGTGTCAAACCATGAAAGGGTGGACGTTACGCCTGAGAACGTTAGTCAACTGTTTGAAGACATATGTAGATATGAATCTCCACCAAGAGACTCGAACTGGCCTCTTATTGACAAAATGTATGAATGGTTCAGAGCATACAGGAAAACAATATTCATATCCAGAATCACATCAGACACGCAATCAAATGATGACGAATTAGAAAAGATACCTAGTACGGTCTTTGATGCCTGTACAATTCTGGATGATTATCCCTTTCCGATCGAAAATGACTTGAAACGTCGTAAACAGACAAGAAATGGCGAAAGTGTGTCGCAGATATTAGCAAATGATATCTACGTATCTGTTCTGTACAATCGTTGTTAGGATGAAATGAGAGACATACTCAGTCTGCCCCGGTCCTATTCTAAGTCTGATCTTAACACATCTTCATTGGATCAATTTAACACTTTACGCCATGATATCAAGCTTCTTCAAGACCAATTAGTCAAATGCCAATCTGATATTATTGTGTTAAAACAAGATAAAATCACACTGAAGAGAGTTTTTGACGGAGAAATGAAAAGCGTTAGATCAGACATACTGAGGATGAACAAAGAAACCGGTGATAAGTTGCACTCTATTGTCACCGACATACAACGTATAAACGACGAAAAATCGTCTTGTGTTACGAGTTGGAAAAATTCGATGAAGTTAGTCAACAATGAAATCAATCTTTGTAAAGATGCATCAGAAAATGGGTTAAGCGAATTGCGTGACAAAATTTTGAATACAAACAGGAAATTAGATAGGTAGTGCGGGAAAAAGAGACAAAATTATCTGAGCAAAACAACTACGTAAAGAACAACTGCTCAACGAGTGCACAGGTCCCAGTAAACGCATGTAAGGGAGACAATTTAAAGAACTCGAATACAGTTTCATATAGAGACGCACTTACGGGTGGCTCGGTCAATAGTAATACATTGTGTGGGTCACAGTCCACGAGACAGAACGTTGATCTCTCCGCAGTGGTCAACGATGTACCGTTATATCATGTGGACTATGATAAAAATGGAAATCATTTCATGTCCCAGAATGATTTACAGTTAGAAGATTGTGGAACTCGGAAAAATGATAATCGGGGCCAGAACCACTATAGGTCACACGCAGAGTCTGGAAATGAAGATGTGATTGACCACGGAAAGCCTTGGTTTGAGAACCAGATACAAGTTCGTATCTCTCGAGGTAATAATCACTGAGAAGAATCAAGATCATCAAAAGATTTTAACACAGATCAAAGTGCCGTATGTGATGCAACGACTGACTGCGATGAGGAATTCGACTTCAGTGAATACACTGTTAGAAATTTTTTTGTAGGTGGGTTCAATTCATCCATAACTATTCCCAAACTCACTAGTTATGTCACCAACAGAGGTGTCAAAGTTACAATGATTCGCATCTTCCGTCAGCGCTATAGCTGATCAGTCATAATACGTTTGAACGCTGAATCGCCAGATTCTTACAAACTTATTGAAGAAGGGTTCGGACTAAAGGGTGTTACACGTGGTCCATGAATGACAAAAAAACAGTTATATGAAAAAAATTCATTCATCTGCAGAAAGCAATTGTGTACACAATAATGATGATTTCAGTGACTATGTGGTGTCGCATAACAGTCAGAGGAAGAATAACAACTATCAGCACTCTCGACATGTTCGCTTTGACAAACAAAAAGAAAATTACTTTGATCATCCTCGTTACAGCTATAAGCTAAGCGCTAGCAATGATGATCATATGTATTCATGCTCAACCGAAAATCGCTATAGCAGTCACAATTTCAGTTATCCCGACGGTTGTTATAGTGATCACGACTATCGTGACCATGAATATCAGCCGCGCTACGATGATTCGTAGGTCTACCGACCTATTACATCGGTTGTTATATTTCCCTATGTTGTGGTTCACTACATATTGTTTGTACTCTTTATTCTCTTGCTGTTATTTCAATTTACAGCTTACAATGATTACACCGAAACTTTGTACATGGAACGTTACTGAGCTTATATCAAGTGCCTACTATCTCAGCAGCTTATTGGACTCTGAAGTAATTGATATATGCGGCATATCAGAGCACTGGCTCTATCAAAGCGAGTTACATTTTCTAAATAGCATACATTCAGCCTATAATGGGCTGGGTGTATGCGATTCAGAATTGAATATATACAGTGGAAGAAGAGTGGGTAAAGGTGGCGTCGCATTCTTATGGAATAAAAAGTACAATTCCGTTATTACGCCATTATGTATTGATTATGACAGAATAATTGGTATTCAGTTTCGACAATCACGTGAATGTTATATATACATAACTCAAGTGTACCTGCCCAGTACTAATCACGGTATTTCTGTATATCGAGATTATATAGATGTTCTGTATGACTTGATTAGAATGTACTCAGAGCTTGGTAAAGTTGTTATTATGGGTGATTTTAATGCGCATTTGAATGGAAGAACTTTTTTTCAAAAATATTGACGCTAGAGGTAAAACTTTATACGACAATTTTGCCTCAGTATTTTAACCATGCTACCTGTTTGTAGCGGCAAAACTAGTCGTTACGTCTCCTATGACGGAAAATATCATACACTAATCGATCATATTTGTGTATCTAATGATTTAGCTAACTCAGTTGTACAATGCTACATTGTAGATGACAATTGTTTGAATGTTTCCTCACATCGACCAGTTCTAGTCAATTTAGAGCTAGATTTTCGATTTGTTTTGTCACTACCGATAGCAGTAGTGTACAGTAGCGCAGTGTGTCCGAAGAGCAATTGTATAACTACGCTTGTTGTTTGGATACCTGTTTGCAGAATAGTGTTGATCGAATACCAGTTCATGACATCTACTATTTTATTGATAAGCTATATGAATGTATTGTTACAGACATATCTTTGTCATCTGAAAAGAATTTTCCATATTCATCTTCTCGATCGTACTTAAAGCCATACTGGTCTGCCGGTCTCAAGCAGCATCATGCGTTTATGAGTTATAAACGTAGGGTGTGGATTGAGACCGGCAGAACTAGAGACCCAGAACAAGTTTCTTATAAAGAGTAGAAGAAGGTAGTTTTCTGTTTCTAAAATAAACCAAGTCTTTAAACAAGGTCTGAAATAAAAAATTACAGCCTATTATAAATACATTATATGTATGTATAGTATGTATAACACACTGTTTCTTTACAGAATGTGCTGATGGTTACTATGGTAATGACTGTAAACAGAAATGTCAGTGCTTAAACCGCCCGTGTAATAAAACGAACGGGGCCTGCCCTCCAGGTGGACGTACAGAGGGATACAAGGGAGACAAATGTGATGCACGTGAGTAAATGCATGTTCTTGTAAGGTTAGCTGACAACTGCTATATACAATTACCAAACACATAATTTTTAATAGTTTATGTGGGTAGGTTGATTGATTGATTAATTGATTTTTTTACGCCGCTTTCAACATAATTTCTGTCATATCAAGGCGACAGCTCACATTTTAATGTACCGGTATTTCTTTGGTTCCAACAGTACTGGGCTAGGACTCTGAAATGTCTTGCCGAAGGACACTTCCACGAAAAAAACATAAGATCCAGTGAAGCTCGAACCAGGGGCCTACATTTTCCGAGTCTGCCCTTTACATCTGAGCCACACAGGACCCCGTCTATGATATCACAGAAAGCATTGTGAGAAAGGGATGAAGTGCAGATTAACAGAGTTTTTCTCCTTTCCACAATGTTTTCAGAGGGCGCCTTCGTAAGAGTCGTTAAAACCTGTAATTGTATGGTAAAAGGTAGGGACAGATTGTACATATGAAGTGTGGTTTAAATATGGTCTTCGTACTTTTTAAGCTTTTACCACAACAATTCCTTTTAACAACTCTGACACAGAAGGCTTTTGAAAACATCGTGGGACAACGGAAAATGCTGGTATCCAGCTGCTTCTCTTTTTCTCACAGTTTTTGTTCACCCTTTTACATCATATAATTTGATGTGAATTTACTTTGTCGCCTGCAGGTGCTTTTAATACAGACAAGATTTTTTTTTTCTCTCTCTCTCTGGCAAGCGGTCAAATAGGTCTCTGTATTTGCGAAAAATGTTTAGCTTGTATCAATGATACGTCCAAGGTTTTGTGCCCAAATGTTGCCAATAAGATGTGAAATAAATGTTTATATACGTCTGCTACAGCCCTCATAGATCAACAATTAGCTAACAATGTAGTCAATCAGAAGGATAGATGAGCTCGGCCTGAAATTTTATATGAAATTGAAATACTGGTTTTCTTGATATTGTAGCATGTGAGTATGGCAAATATGGACAAAACTGTGAAGAAGACTGTGGTGCATGTTACAATATGGTCACCTGTGACAGATTTAATGGAAGCTGTCAGGCATGTGCGCCTGGATATAGGGGAGTCCAATGTAAACAGAGTACGCATTTTTGCACATATTTATCCATGCATCTTTTTTTAAACATCATTTCTATAGATCTAGCATCAAAGAAAATAATAATCAATTTTAAAATGTACATGAATAATAAATAGAAACGCACTTAACTCCCCCACCCCAAACACACACGCAAAAAAAAGAAAGTCTAGAGTTCTTCAACTTCAAAACAACTTCAAAGCAAGGCAGACAACAGTTCGAAAATGACTAAGCGAATGTATTTGCTCTTTGAAAAGCCGAACCCGGTTGCTCAGTCGGTATCATACAGGACTTGAGAAAAAGAGGTCGCTGGTTCGATGTTCGGCTCGGCCAATCCGAGGACTGATGATAGTCATTGCGCCAGCATTCTTTCAGGATTCATTCCTCTCTCACCGCTGATCATTGTTTCTACGGTGGTATGCAGGAAAGCAGCCAGTGGCTTCGAAAGAATATTGAGCGGAGTAATGGTAACAGGAACTCCAGGAAAGCATAGATTGGTGCACTTGCCGCCACGATATGACTGAAATAACGCCATACAATCAATCAATCACTCTCTTTGAACAGGTAGCATACAATGTAGCTACTAGCATTTCCTCCTTTTTCCACAAAGTGTTTAAAAGCTATCTTTCTCAAGGTCGTTAAAAGTCGAGATTGTTAGTCCCCTTCGGCGAAGCTGAAGGGGACTTTAGGTTTGCACTCCGTCCGTCCGTCTGTCCGTCTGTCCATTTGTCTATCTGTCCGTCTGTCCGTCTGTCCATCTGTCCGTCTGTCCGTCAGTCCGGCAATTCAGTTTTCCGGACTTTTTTCTAAACGCTAGTACATATTGAGCTGAGTTTTGGTGTGTAAGTCACCCACCATCACTTACAGATCAAGTTCGACTTTCGTTCCGGTCCACTGGTTTTTCACGGATTTACGGGCCTTGGACTTACAAAATTTCACTGATAAATCAGTTTTCCGGACATTTTTCCTAAATGCTGGTAGGTATTGATCTCAGATTTACTGTGTAACTCAACCACCATGACTTACAGATCAGTTTCGAGTTTCGTCCCGCTCCACTGCTTTTTGACGCGTCTACGGGCCTTGGACTTACAAAATTTCACTGATGAATCAGTTTTCCGGACTTTTTTTTTTCTAAATGCTGGTAGATATTCACCTGACTTTTGCTGTGTAAGTCAACCACCATGACTTACAGATCAAGTTCGAGTTTCGTCCCACTCCACTGCTTTTTGACGCGTCTACGGGCTTTGGACTTACAAAATTTCACTGATGAAACATTTTTCCGCATTTTTTTTTTCTAAACGCTGCTACATATAGAGCTGATTTTTGGTGTGTACATCAACCACCGTGACTTACACATCAAGTTCGAGTTTCGTCCCGCTCTACTGCTTTTTGACGCATTCATGGGCCTTGGACTTTAAAAATTTCACTGACATGCCAACGATACATACGGCCGGTAGGGGACTGTATATTGCTATGCAATACTATCAGAATGCTTGTTTACTATGAAATTGACTGTTGCGTAACTAAGAGGTATATTTTCAACAGATCAAAACGTTATGCAAAATGTGATAAAAATGACTTACACATATACCTTTTTTTATCTCAGTCCTTTTGTACTCTTTCCCACACAATTTCGAGTTTTAACGAGCCTGAAAAAGAAGTCTTAGCAAACATTTTTGGACAAGAAGAAAATGCTAGTAACAACCCTAGCAATGTTTTCTATATCGATACAGAAACATTTCAGCTGGAAATACTTTCAATTCGGTCTTGTCCAACCTTTTGTCGTTTGGTAAAGATAAAGTCTTCCTGAGGTGTCTTTTATTATTTCATATGCCTTTGTGTAGATCAAGACAAAAAAAAAAAAAAAAAACCTGATATTGAACAAGCATTTTTGATACTCTGGCAAAGAAAATAAAGACAATTATAGATGCATGATTGTCTTTTATATATTATATTGGTCTGTTCCACAGATAGCTATGCTTGTATAGCTTGTGTAAGTATAGACGGGAACTTGTGTGCCTTGCTATAGCGCTAGCTTTTGTAGCGACGCCGCAGAGCATTCGTCATGGGACCAAGAGGTCATGGGTCTAATCACTGCACTGGAAAATTGTTAATCAAAACTACTCGGACCTGAATAAGTATCACGGTTAAGACAAATAATTCACAGGTATATTGACACATTTAGCACAACTTGCCATAATGGACAGTTTGCATCAATTTCATACTGCAGAAAACATGCGGTCTGGGATTTTCATTTTACGCTTTACTGTACTGTCCTTTGTGAAAGCATATGCAGACAATAACGAAACATTTGGCTCAATCATGGGCTTTATATGTTAATGGGTATAAAAAAATTGTGAAACAAGGAGAAAATGGTGGTTACCGGCACTCTTTCCGTTTCCCATAACACTTATTTATTTATTTATTTATTTATTTATCCTCCTCGTGGGAGATTAAATTACATACATGTATATAAATATGAAAGAATAACACAAATGAGGGAAAATAAAAGTACAGAATTCAGGTACGCTACAACCCTGTAGTCCTGCGAGGTTCAATCCCTACCGAAAGCCGGTTATTTCATATGCCTATCATGTACACTAATGTGATAATATAAGTCTCTCATATACAGTAACAGTCTGTTTTACGAAGCTAAATAAGCATCTGTAAAACTCACTGTCATGTATATGAGATAGATCGTCACAGCTTGCTCCTAAAGTTACTAAGCTGAATTGTTCATGTCTGAATCCTTCCAAGGTTGCTGCAGCTTGATATCCAAACTTCTGAAGGATTTCATCGAAAAGACTGTATTTGAAATTTATCAAATATATGCATTCTGATAGGATATGAGCATATTTGTTCTCGTACTCGTTTTCGCACAACTTACACACAGACCGGACTCGAACAGCTTTCTCAACCCATATTTTTGAGATAAATTTGGATAGCTTTTGATCTTGATGAAGCTTAGAAAATGACCAGACAACTGCGGGACTAACTGTTGTGTGTATTCTTCGGAACAATGTAAAATCGATATCGTTGTGAATTCTTTAAATCCAAAGATTTTGCTCAAAATTGGTTATTGTGCCACGTAGACGGCGTTTCCACTCGCATTTCGCAGGTGACTCTGTGTTTTCCGTAAAGACATTTAAAATGTCTGCCATACGATAACGTCCGAGGATCGTATAAATATCAGGTATAAAGCCTTTCATCGGATATGAGCCTTTAATGTGACAGAGTAGCCGCCGAGTGAAGATTTGCCGGGTGATTGAACTTTGCGGTAGGGTAGAGATTTTATGTACGAAGCGCATCTTTCTGTCGTCTACTTGACTAGATAAACGGTTTAGTCCGAGCATCGATTCACACATGTCGGATCGAGTAAGTTTCGGAAAGCCTTGAATAGATTTAGCTATATAATGCTGCGTTCGATTTATCAGATCTATATCTGCGGATTTTAAGTCATTCCACAGCTCACTCCCGTACAATATGGTTGGCTGTATAGCTTTATGATATATGCTGCACAGTGTTAAAGGATGAAAACTTTTAGGTTGTAATCCATATCCTAGCATGGCATGATACGCGTTTTTACCTTTTTTACAACGCTCTACAATTTTCGAGGAGGTATTCCTGCAGAAATCGGCGTTTATTACCATACCTAAATGGGTCGTTGAGTCTACCTTTTTTATTTCAGTATTATTATAGGTAACTCTTAAAGGTAAGTTTATACGACGATAGGAGAAGGCAAACGCGTATGATTTGTCGACGTTTACTTCAAATTTGTAATTTTTGGCGTAACTTTGCACTATGTTAAGCTGTGCCTGTAATGCCATGGGGCTAGTTGTAACGATGCTAATGTCGTCTGCAAGGGTGGGGTTGCCCGTAGGAACGCTCCCAACCATTGCTCCATATCCTGATTTTTCAAGGTCATCTAGGAGCGCATTGATATATAAAGTGTAATAAAAATGAAGAGTGTGGAAGAGGTAGCTATGGACTAGGATGTAGAAAGAACTGTGGAAACTGTTTTAACAACGAGGTTTGTAACCATATCGATGGACACTGTACAAGATGTGCGGCAGGATATAATGGGGCAGATTGTAAGACAGGTAAATGTTGTTACGGACATATTTGAAATAAGAACCAAATTTTATCATGATAGACTATTCTATCCAATTTATTCTAAGTTTTTCCTTATGTCAGTTAGAGAGATAAACCCGTCAAAAAGCTTTCGAAAAAAGGTGTTCATTACCTGGAATTAACAGTTTACCCCTAATGTCATAATATTTCCTCTATTTCCACTACGGATTTTACAGGTTAACCATCTTATTTCTTTTCTTTATTTTAAATCGAATTATTTTAAATAGGAAATTGGATAAAACTATTTCTAGATGAAACAATTTACTGATTTTATGACCACTGACCACCAGAGATGAATACAGAAACAGAGTAAATATGAAAGCATCGCCTGTACCAAGCATAAAGTGGGCCCAGTTGTACATATACAAAATACGCGATAAGCTGTATCAGGGGAGGAAATCAATTCTTATGGAGCACTGAACACATACAATAGAATGAAGCTTGTGACTTATCCAAAATAGGTTTAGCTCTTAAAACTTTAAGCACTGAATAAATCAAACGTATATTTTCAGTCACAAGGCCAAAATGCATGTAACTGCAATTTCAAGTTTGCATTTGTCCAGAATGTCTGTGCAAGACAGACAGAATAAATGATAAATCGACAGCACCTTTGTGAAGTCTGATCTTGATCCACATTGGCTGCAAAGGCAACAACAGTCATGATCAGATGGGTTAATAAAACCCAAATACTTATAAGTCGTACTAATAAGTAAGCAGGTAACTATAGAGTAAAGTATCCGCGAGATAAAGCTACTGTTTGTAATTGTGAACTGTAGATTTTCTCTATTTAAATTGAGGCAATGAAATATGCCTAGACCGATAGCGCAGTCGGTAGCGAACAGGTCCTGATAACAGGTGTCGCTGATTTGATTCTCTATCTTGGCACATTTCTTTCCGAGGATTGATGATAGTTGTTGCGACGGAATTCATTCCTCTTTCACTGCTGAACAGTGTCGCGGCTGTTGTCATGTGGGAAACAAGCTATTGCTTGGGAAGAATATTGTGCAAAGTACTGGTAAAATGAAACTTTGAAAAAGCATGAAAAGGTATTATAGCCGCTGTGAAACACCAGATATAATGTTGAAAACGGCGTCAAATATCAAAAAAAGGTAAACGTGAGCAGCCATAATATGTTTGAACGACTTCAAAACTTGCATATGACAAGCTGTGCAGAAAAGGGGACAATTCTGTGAATCGCGAAATGGCGCGCACACACACACACACACACACACACACACACAAATGACCGACCCAAATCTAGTCCAAATTAATGAGGCAAGATGGAAAATTTGCATTAAAGGCAATTATGCAGTTTTAGTAATATTGAACAATAATGGAAAAAAAAAAAAAAAAAAAAAAAAAAAAAAAAAATAAATAAATAAATAAAATAAAACACAAGTGCTCATTACAAACAATGTTTGAAACTGAAGCATTTCATCATACTCAATCTGTCGCGGACGTGGGATAATGTAGGAGGACACATGAAGATGCCATACTAATTGCCATAATAATATCTTTATTAGCATACTTGTAGCAACATTTGATTTGTGTCGACGAGTGTATGGTCATCTACGTGAAATCTACAAGAGAAGAAGTAGAGAAAGACCGTTAAGTTACCTGACCTCAAAAACGCAGGAATTACAGTAAATTTGCACAGTTCCACCGCATATTGTTACAGCCCTCACAAATCTAATTAAAGCCTTTACTGAAACTGTGTATAAGAAATACTCGCATCAATTATGCAAAATAAAAGTAAACTAGATATCAGGTCTTTCCCTACCACCTGTCATGTAATAAATTCAAATTCAACAATAAAAAAAAAAAAAAAAAAAACGACTCAATACACTACGTCTCAATATTAATGATGTCCCCCTAACCGTATTGATTTAATCGGTTAGGCTTAAAAAACCAAACTAATGTGTACCGGAAAGATAAATTTGGCTAAATACTGTAAAAAAAAAAAAAAAAAAAAAAAAATCAATTTTACAGAAATGCACAGGCAGTGTAGACCTTGACCAGACTGTGCACCGACCAGCCAACATCTATAGAGCCTGAACAGTTTAAAGTACTACAACAACGATATGTCTGTTGCTACACAACCAGATGGTTGTAGAATATAAAATTAGATCAGTATTTAGACAGGTTGGCGAACATCACTTTAGTACTGTCAGAGATCGGCTCCCAAAAACCTTGTGCATTTATATGAGCCATACTCTGTGAAAAGAGGTTTTAATGCATTTGCCAAAAGTATCGACACATTCCGTGCAGGCTGACCTGGGTCGGAACTTTTCGCTATTGGTCAATTTTCTGCATGTCAGTGGACCATTTTCACCATGATTGAAACGTTTGTTAGACAACATCGGTTAATGGATCCATAATTATGTGATGACTTGCTGTGGTATGATACGTCTTTGAGATACAGTGAACCACTGTTAGACAGAGCACGGTTCATAAAAGATGGTGCAAGCGATAGCCAAAGAAGCGATGATATATTTTCCTAATATTGTCAAAACTCATATAAAACTATTATAAATCTGATCTAAAGCTTAACTTGACATTCTAGTGTTAGATAAAAACTGTTCAATGTCATATGCAATGTGTTCATTATTAACAACAGCCTTGAAGATTCACTACATTAGCATTATGTGGACTAAAACGTTCGTAATAAGAAATGTTTATAACTTACCCTTGCTGTATTTCAACAGGAAATGATTAGGAATTTGACTGTTATATAAATGAAATCTTGTAATTACCATGATTTTTTTTCTAGTACACTCTATATCACACGTACTTGGTACATGTATGTGAAAGATTACATGTCTTTGTAAAAGGGCATTCATTGAAATTATATGATTGTGTTAATCTGATTTTATCTGCAAATAAAAAAATTGTCATTCCCAAAAGCATGTTTTCTTATCATTTTATTTTCAGATTGTGACTCAAGTACTTTTGGTCTGAATTGTTCACAGGAATGCGGACATTGCTTGGACAGTGTTCAGTGTAACATAGTCAATGGAAGCTTTCCAGCTGGTTGCGAACCTAGTTTTGAAGGGGCTTTGTGAGATACCAGTATGCATAGCTATCATTTCATTGCAGGTGTTAAAACATCAATTTATGTTTAATGGGATACTTTCCTCAGATAATTATTATGAAAAAACAATATATATATTGTAACTGGTTAAAATTTGGCTATTTTTATGGCAATTTTAGGAAAGGTGGTAACGTCATGTTTCTTTATTTATTGATAGGATGTCTGTAAAATCGCTGTTTGTTTATCTCAATTCGGACATTATCTTTCACACACAGAATATGTAGTATATTAGTATACGTAATTGGTGACGTTTAGAAAAGTCAAGCAGCTTCAAGTGTGTATTTAAACCGTCTGTTTGATTTTATCAGATAAAGCATTATTTCTGTACTTTTACCAGATGCATTAGGTGACATTTAGAGAGTCAAGGATGTCTTCGCAATTTCTGGACCATATTTTCTAAACAAAAGACTCCATATTTGCAATTTTTACCAAAGTTATTACTTGCAGAACAGGAGGTCGCTGGTTCGATCCCCGGCTTGGTCAATTTCTTTCCGAGGATTGATGATAATCATCGCGACAGGATTCATTCCTCTCTCACCGCTGACCATTGTTTCGACGATGGTTATGTGAAAAAGCAGCCAGTGGCTTGGAAAGAATATTGTGCAGAGTACTGGTAGAAGAAACTCCAGGAAAGCATGAATAGGTGCACTTGCCGCCGTGATATAACTGAAATAATGTTGAAAACGGCGTTTAACACCATACAATCAATCAATCAAAAATGGGGGAACGGGGGGGGGGGGAAGAAACAACTTTAAATACACAATACAATACAATACAATACAATAATTTTATTCAATATCAAAGGCCTCCGGCCCATAATACTTTACAGATACATATATACAAAATATCTGGAGTGACACAACTTTATAGATATCAAGACATGTGTAGCCATATTAAAATAAAAATCAAAGTTATCCAGCCCAATGTACAAGACTAACACACATGAAAATTACAAAGAAAGAAAAGTATGCGACAGGAATCACACATAGAATAATGGACTAAACTACAAATACGTAGACTTTTGTTTTCAGATAAAGAACTGAAAACTGGACTATGCTAAAAAATACGTAGGCTCTTATTTTCAGATGAGGAACTGAAAACACTGAAACCACTTATAGATAGTCCAAAGAAATGAAATGAACATAACATATAGAAATTCCAAACAAACTAGGAATGACAAATACAAAATGGATAATCCAATCATAAAACTGCTACACACACACGCACACGCCACACACACACACATATAACTTTTCAATATAATTCATTCAGGATCTCTTGTCTCAAGTTAAAAGCTCTATATAAGAATTTGGAGACAGCGATTATAATACTGTTTGTTTTACATCCCAAAATCCAGTAGAATAGATCTTTATTTCTACTGTTTAACCAACGTTCAGCGAAATAAATTCTTCTTAACTCTTCATAAACTCGACATTCAAAGAAAAAATGATACTCATCTTCAATTACATAGATACTATTTTTTTCACAAATTGGGCAAAATCTATATTTTCTGTCTATAGATAAATGTCTTCCTCGTTCAATCATTAAAGAGTGAGAAGAACAGCGGAAATTTGATAAAATTCTTTTATGGCTATAACTAATATCTACATTTAGATATGTTTCTGGAGTTAAAAGAGATTTAAAAAACTTATAGTGCAAAGTTTTAGATGATTCATCAACGAATCCATGCCATTTTTGTGTAAAACAATCCTTAATTCTTTGACCAAAAATTTTCATAAATTGGTTTTCGTCACCTACATACTGCAGTATCCAGACATGTCCAAACCCGTAACTAAACAATATATTTTTAATACATGTTGCCCACGTACATTTTCCAGCTTCATCTAATTGAAACAACATGAAATAGCTTTGCTTTGGATAACGTAAACTACTCATTTTCAAAATATTTAACCAGTATTTTATACAGTTTGGTATATATGTCGTACATAAAGGTAGACGCCCGCATTCTCCTAGTGCTAGTTGGTCACATGCATTATACGAAAGATAGCAAAGTTTTTTACAAAACTGTGCATGGACCTTTTCAACTTTATCTACATACATGTATCCCCAAATTTGGGAACCATAACATAGTATTGGTTTCACAGTAGCATCAAAAATTGAGAACATGTCTTTCATTTCTATATCGCCAAAATGTTTACGTAAACGTAAAACACAATGCATTGCTTTTTGGGCTTGTGACGATAACATTTGATGTGTCTTATACCAAGATAACTTACTAGTAAAATAAACTCCCAGATATTTATAAAATGGAACTGTTTCAATTTTCTTCCTATCATAAAACCATTTTTCGACATTCTTAATAACGCCTCCATTTCTGAATACCATTATTTTTGTTTTCTCAATATTTACTTGTAGCCCCACCCCTTTTGTAAATTTTTCGATACAATTAATTTGTTTTTGAAGCTGAAAGACAGTGTCTGCAAAACTGGAAACATCATCTGCAAACATTAAAACTCTCATATCATTTATTTCATTTGTAACAAAAATACCCCGCCCACATTCTTCATTCATTAAATCAACTAGATCATTGATGAAGATTGAAAACAGTTTTGGACTTGCAACACATCCTTGTCTTGATCCGATTGTGCAATCAAAGTACTCCGTCACTTTTCCATTTGCTTTAATACAAGACCTAAGTTTACTGTATAATGATTTAAAAATCTTTAGATAATTTCCACTAATTCCTTTTCTTTCCATAGATTCCCAAAGTTTGTCGTGACGAATACTATCGAAAGCTTTAGAAAAATCAATAAAAATGCAGTAAAATCTACCCCGCTTTTTTGTTAAATATTTTTGAACTAAAGACATTAGGACAAAAATGTTGTCCATTGTTGAATACTTTTTCCGAAATCCGGCTTGGGCTTCATCGATAACATTGTTAAAATCACACCACTCTGAAAGTCTGGTATTTAAAACATGCATAAAAATTTTACAGATTGAATCCATTAAAGAGATTCCACGATAATTATCTGGATCCTTCAAGTTCCCTTTCTTATGGATAGGCAAGATAATACTTCTACTCCACTGTTCCGGAAAGTCACAGACGTCAAATATTTCGTTAAATAATTTAAATAGGAAAGGAAGAATCTCATTTACAGTATGTTTATACATTTCCAGACAAATGCCATCAGGTCCAGGAGCTTTATTAATATTTAATGACTTTATGCTACTGACTATTTCTTGATCAGTAATTGGCCTATTTAATTCAGGACAATCATGCCTTTGAACTACATTATTGAGAAAAGAAGAATCGGGAATTTCCCCTGAAGAAATAGGGTTCAAAAGGGATTTAAAATGATCGAGAAAAACAACCGGGGGAACCGGGACCGAACCTTCTGATGTATCATTTACTGATTTCAACAGAGACCAGAACTGTCTAGCGTCATTTCGACAGTCAATAAGTTTTGCTCTTCTTTTGGTCATTGCTTGCAATTTTTTGGTTCTACACACAAGTTTATAACTATTTCTTTTTTTCTTATACAAATCTAGATCGACTCTATAACCGGTTAACCTATATCTTTTCAATGAATTCTTTTTCAAACGTTTTGCATTTGTACAGTCCCGATCCCACCAATGTGATCTCCTGTATACAGAATTGAAACTATCAAAACTTTTGAAGGTAGTAGCAGTACTTTTCATACAATCAGCAGCAGATTCAAATATACCATTAAAAACATCAAGAAGAGGTAGAACAGTTGCACTGTCAGGTAAAGTTTGACAAAAACTGTTAAAAAGTTGATGAAACCTAGCTTTGAAATTGTCCAAGTGTTCTGGTTTCCATTTAAAATGCTTAAAGGGAAATAACTCACATTTCATTTTATGTCCATATGCCACACTGTTTTCGGCTTCAGTTTGTAATATTATACTGCAAGCTATTGGAAAATGGTCTGAATCATCATTATCCAAAACAGTAAAATTTGAAATATTATTAAACAATTCTGAAGAACATAACATATAATCGACGATACTAGCACCTTGATTTGCAATACATGTAAAGTTGCCTGCCGCGTCACTTGGAAAGCGGCCGTTTAGAATATGAATGTTGTAGGTGCAACACAACTCAATTAATGACAATCCGAAATGATTATATGCATGATCCATCGACCTTCTAGGCTGTCTAAAATAATCGGATGGATACTGTATGTCATCACTAAAAATATGAGAAATATCGTCGTCGGGTATGTAATCGATGAAATCTTTAACCCGTGCATTCAAATCTCCAGCAATGAATAAATAAGCATCTGGATAAGTAGATACGACTACCTGCATCTTTTCAGATAAAAGTTCAATACCATTACCATCATTGTGACTATATATAGGTGAATATTCTGGAGAAACATATGTAAAAAATAGAATTAAATCATGTGAAATGTGACATGTAGATTTACATGAAAAGTACAGAACAACACAATCATTAAAATGATCAAATATGCGAATGAAACGACCAGAACTGAAAAGCTCATCCTTTACAAAAACACAAACACCACCTGAGGCTCTTTTAGCCCCTTTTCTCCTAGGTCTGACACAGTTAAAAGTAGAATACCCAGGCAGAAAATTTGAAAAATCTTTTAAATCAACCCCCCATGTTTCACAAAAACTAACAATGTTAAACTTGTTACAAAATGATTTAAGAAAACTGTCATTGTCATATTTTTCAAGGCCCTGAATGTTCCAACTGCATATATCTAGCGTATATGACACTGATTTAGTCTTAGGATTTGAGCTTTGGCCTTCACCCTATCCCCGTTCTGGAAAGGGTACCAGATTTTTGTGAGTATCATCATAAATGAATGTCTGGCCATCTATACACAACTTATCATGCCTCAAGTATGCTCTTTTCCCTGAGTCTATAGCCTGTCTCATAAATGGCATTAATACTGCTCGCTGCTTTCTGACGCGTTCGGTAAAATCCTCACCTACGCGAATACTATTCGTCGAATTGGATGCACTAGATCGGACTGACCTCATTACTTCCCGATATTTCTGTAGCACTCGCTCTTTTTCTTTGTAAAAAGAGAATTTTACAAGAACTGCTCTGGGTTTGAATTTGCCTGGAAGCTTGTGTGCTCGCTCTATTGATAGTGAACCGCTGTCTATTCCCAAATCATTCTGTATGTAATCTCGTACTTTCTTCTCTGTTTGCTCCCAAGTTTCTCCAGCTGATTCACTCATATTATAAAACTTTAAATTTTGTCTTCTAGATTGACCTTCAAGATTATCCAGTCTGTTTAATAAATCACCATTACTTTTATTTAGGTCTTCCACTTTGCGCTGGAGTGAACTAACACTATCAACTAATTGACCATTTTGTTTTTTCAATTCCTCATTTTCTTTCTTTAAATCTTTCATGTTTTTTTCTATTTTGTCAAACCTTTTTTCTACTCTTTTAACACTTTTTTGTATGTCCAGTAAAATCTCTAGTGGTATGTTTGAAGTAGCTGAAGTAGCTGTTCCAGCTGTTCCAGGGATATTTCCTTCATCACTTGTTTGAAAATCCATGTCGCTGTCGCTTTCGAATTCAGTTTCATACTCATGTTCACTTTTTTCATTGTAGTTGGCTTTTGAGTTTTCTTGCTGTTTCTAACCAATGCTGGCTGAGACGATGTCTGAGATGAAGCTGTTAAATACTGATTAATAGTCGGCTGCTCTATATTTTCTCGCTGATTTCGACTGCCAATGTCTAAAGATTCAATGGTTTCGCTGTTTTCAACATTGGGAACATTTGATAATTCTAGACCTCTTCCTCCACCTTTTACGCGTGTAGCTCGGCTCGATCTGTCATCGTTATTACCTCCCTTTGTCCTGGGACCAGGGTTAATTTCAATCCCCTCTGCAACCAGTAGTAGAAACAGGAATAATCTTAAACTTAATGATACAGAAAAAGAGACAAGTCCGTGCTTTGATGAAAATGTATTGCTGAACTTTCTGGCTTTTAAATGCACAAAGCAACCGATAGTGATGCGCCATTGTTGGATCGAAACACCCATGACGGGCCTCCTTGAAAAAAAATTTGACGTGACTCGTGTACTGTATGTAGGTGCGACACGCTTCGCCGATCACACTCACACAAAGGAAAAATAAGAAAACCGAAAAAATATCACTATTTCAAGTTCATCACTATCAATACCAGTCTCTGCCGCTAGAAAAGTACTCTCTGCGCAGCTATGTGAAATTTCAATTGTATACAGCAATAATGACGGATAGGAATTTCAGTTTTTATCACAAAAATTCTTCGAGCAGAAAATAAACAAACTACCCAAGGGATGTCACTCTTCGTTTTAAATGGCTTCTCCTCATAAACTGAAAAAAAAAAAAAAAAAAAATGTAAAAAAATATTTAGTAGAAACTTTCTCTATGTGGCGCTGCACGAAAATTACTACAATATTTCCGCTCCACTGAGCAAGGTGAGCTCCGGCGCTAACGATAGGAAAAAAAAAATCTGGCTTCTCCTTAACCAGTGGAGAGATGTTGAAACACAGTACAGTCATAATGCTTGGATTTCCCAAAGTATTCCGCTCCACAGTAATAGATGACTGCAAAAGCCAACAAACAGAAGGAGAAAAATCTTTACCACTAAATCCTGATACTAAGAGAGAAGCCTTTTCTCCTATTTCCTCCTATATAGAGAATCTGGTCACTATAAGAACAGATAATAACTTCCCCTGATAAAACTGACTTGAGACCGGGCGGGGGCGCTGGTTCGAATCCTTTTCTATCTAGAATCACTATAAAACGGTGTAATATTTTTTAACTATGCCTTTTTACAAGCAATTAGTCCATTTGCCTTTATGTTTTATGTAGACTATCGAAAAACGTTGATTCCTCTCCATCAACTGTCATTTTTGTGTTAGGTGTAATAAGTTGACGATAATAACCGGTTAACTCTTTACAAAACGTAGACAGCCTTTAAATAACTGGCGGAAAAGGACACTAGCATTTCATCATCTTTGCACATTAGCTTTTCTTTTTACTACACGACAAGAAGTAAAGACTGGTTCAAACTAAAAGGTTTTGCAGACAACAAATAAATTTTGCACAAATGATATTATTTGTATCAATGGTCACCAACATTTTCTCCTTTTCCCGCTATGTTTTCAAAAGCTACTATCCAAGGGTAATCAAAACTCAGGATCGTTTGGTAAAGTATACAACTTCTCCCAAGCTAAATCCCATCATTTTAGCTGCATCTGCTGCAGATGCTTTCAAGTTGAAAGATACTAATATCGGAATATGAAAGCAGGCGTTATTGTTTTGGCAGACTGCAGGGAAAAATTGTAACAACTTTGAGGGAAGGCCTAGGTAACTTTTTTTTCCCGGCTTTTGCTCTTTGCAAAAACATTCTCTTTAAATTGAATTACAGCAATGAAATCGAGTCTAAACTTTTTATGGCAGGGTGTTTGCAAAGAGTATGGATTTTCATGGCACCAATAGGGTATTATCAGATCCAAGTATCAATAGGTCGACTATGACATATAGATCGATGAAAAAAGCAAGCACAAAAGACGGAAGGAAGCCATATATCTTAGAATTTGGTGAAAATTCCACCATGTTTTCCTTGTTGTTGAAACCTAGTGACTGTCTACCTTGAATAGTCATGTGATTTAAAGTTAAGCCTTTAACTAACAAACCAGTGCTCTAATGACCCAGGAAAAGATAGCCTTTGATAAGACTGTGGAAAATACCTCAAGGATTGAAGGCTGTCTGCTTTAAAGTAAACAGGCACATCGCGATAAACAAGGAAGTTTGAAAACGCATTTATCGTATACTTAAACGGTGGTCATGTGTCACTTGTATACAAACAAAAGTCGAAAACAAAAACACAGAAACGGATATACAAGTAATTCTAACTCAATAAACCTGTCATTAACAGTTTATATCATTGCTTGTTTTTGGAAATACATGTTTAAAACCACGAACTATGACGAGATGATATAAATGTTATCAAGTTGGGTTTATAAATTATCTCGTCACGGCACGTGATTTTAAATCTGATCCCAAAAATAAACAATAATATTAACTGATACTGAAAGGTTTATCGAATGAGTGTTGTATAACTTGGGTATACTTTTATCATCACTTGTAACCGCTTAACCAATTGCGTAATCGTATAGACATAAAGTACCTGTACTATCGAAGCGTGGTTTATACCTGCTCTATCTAAAGTTCTAATGATTTAACTTATCCAAGTGACACTCTATCGACGATAAACTATACACCCGGAAATACAAACTCTTGTTGATAACAACTCCGCTGTGATAAAGTGGATTGCACTAGGCGGAAGATTGTATTCGAAGGTTTCGTAAGTAAATTTCTTTTATTTTACTTTTCCCCCTTTTTTCCTTAATTTTCTCTCGTGACTCTTGTATTCTATTTCTTCATCTTTTTTGCATTTTTTTTTTTTTTTTTTTTTTTTTTTTTTTTTTTCTCGTTTGCTTTTATTCATTCCTAATTGTCTCTTTTGATTTCTAAATTTTCTTTTTAAATGTCTATTTTTTATTTCTCTTTTTTTTTTGTTTTTAACTTGCCAATTTTACTTTGTCGTTTGCAATTGCTTACGATTTAGAAAAGTCTAAAATTGTGTTTTCTGGTAAATATGCTTTTATCATCTTTGTATCGGCACATATATTGTCCTTTCCTGGAGAGACTTTTCCGTAATAACTACGAAGAAAAAATGTATAACTTGCTTATACAAAGAAACAAACAAATTGTACTGTTGTTAAAAGGGCGTGTTTACTACAGTCATACTACACATTAAAAATCAAATGCTTGTTTTGATATTAGATTTAATTAGGTGATAGTTTTCAAAGCACAAAGATGGATGAGATGGAGAGGTGTAATAAAATTAGTTCTCTGCAAAAGTAAACATAGATATACAATGAGAGCATAGCCGGGAATTTAGTAAAACTGACACCCCATTTATTCCTTCTCCTTTTCTTTCTTTCGTCGTTTTCGCCAGTTGTAAAGGCTGTCTTCCTCCCTTTTTCCAGTATTTTAACTGCATAGATTTTGTTCTTACACGAAAAATGATCTCTTTTCGTGCATGAACTAAGTCTTTGATCCTCAAGCAAACTTTTCACATTTTGTACCTACCCAAGGTGGAGGGCTTCTTAAACCCTTGTAGAAAAAGGAGGAGAAAATGCTTGGGGCCAGTATTTTCTTCCTTTCCCACAAGTACGAGAAAATTTACCCTTTACAAGACAATGCCAATTATTCTGTTCTGTTCTATTATTTTCTGTATTTGTCGTCAGCAAACATTTTTAATATGGCCGAGCCTAAAAGTTCAAAGGCCGTTTGGTAAATACAGTAAAATCTCTCCTCACGACTACCCCTGCAATGCCAGCAATCCGCTAAATTACCAATGCTTTTTGTAAGAACTGATTTTTTCCTTCTTTATGATCATTGATCGCGAACCCGGAAATACGGGCATCCCGCTATTTCGAAATTGCGACCATCATGTTCAGTACCAATCAGAAATAGCCTATAGATTTTAAACCCTTGAAACGACCACTAATTTTTAAACTTCTTTACGACCAGCTAATGTTCACGCGTCCATAATAGCGAAATCTAGGCAGTGCTTCATTTAGAAATATTCTTGGGTCCGATGGAATCGACAATCAATTATCAGTCTTTTGTTTATCTAAAATTCAGACATAAATGTGTTTTAAATTCGTGTCACAGGATTAGTATACAGATTGCCAGATTTTTTTTTTTTTTTTTTTTCGATGTTTTCAAAAGGTTTCTTACCCGGGATCGTGAATACGTGATTGTTCGGTAAAGGATAGAACCTTTCGAGCACTAAGTTGTCAAACAAATATCTTCTGCCGGGAAAATCCTATATGTTGCAGCTTCAAAGTCTATTTCTCCCAGAATACATGTATTTTCTTGAGCCTAGGACAATTGGAATGAAAGGTCAGACTGCACTTTTGGGTCGATCTGATATTAATGTAAAACTGCCTTCTTATATAATAAAAAAAAATGCTCTGAGGTTTAAAGCTACCATAAGTAGTGTATCTGTATCGTGTGGTAAATCGTTACAGATTTTGAATAGATTTATATAAGTAAACCCTTGACCTGAGCGAAATTGATAGCGTAAGCAGACACTAATTGTATGTTTCTCAGAACGTGATACTTTTGCTTTCAAATGGCAGAAAACATTGTAGGTAAAAAAAAGATAAAAAGCTGATTACCAGCATGTTCTCCTTTTCCCTAAATGCTTTCAATAACTACCTTTCTCAGGGTCGTTAAACTCAGACTTGTTTTGGTAAAGGGCCAAATCTTTACATGTTGAGGACAACCGAGTCACTTCCTTTTCGGGCTGTGTGGGTGAAAATCAGGCTCTATTGAACAAGTTTGTGGTCAGATCTTGGATTTAAATTTCTTGTTAGTTTATGAGACATCCAAACATTACAGACAGTGAGATATTTTAGACATTTATACCGATTAAAAAAAGTTAATTTCAAGTATTTTGTGGACAGAGTTAAAATCTATGCGCCTATCTTGGCCCTCTATACACTGAGCATACGTTTAGTTACTCTTGTGGGGCAGTGTAGATTAAGATCAGAATTCACAGATCATGTGATTTGATTTTTGTTCTGCGCTGCTCAATCATTTGTCTTATTCTCTGACAGAGTCAGGCATTGTGCAGAATGTTTTACTTTTTTTTTTTAACCAATACAATTTATTTGACTCTTTACCAGACGACCAAATTTTAGACTTGTCAAAAATCAGTGAATCTACAGATAACAAACTAGATATGAGATAGTCATTCGACAGAATTTGCCTCTTAAAATGACTTGATAGAAAAAAAATGCGGAAAAAGGAGACAATGCTGAAAAGGAGAAAATACTGGTGACCATTATCTCTCCTTTTTCCACAGTGTTTTCTATTGCCTTCTTTTTCAAGGGTCTTGTTAACACAATATCGTTTGGCAGAGGGTTAATTGTATAGGAGTTGAGTTTCCATTAGACGACAAAAGTATGTATAATTGATTATTTTATATGATTTCAGATGGAGAACATGTATGTGTAATGTAACCATACTTCAAACATTTACAAAACGATGGACTTTCGACTTCTCTACGTCGTGATTTGTGTTTTATCTTATAGATTTTCTTCCGGCAAGTCACATATGCATTTCTTTTGTTCTAGTTTAACATACATTTGAGCTCTGCTCTGGCAAAAGGGGGGGCTTAATGTATCTCCGTGATGCATGATATCACGCAAGTCATCACATGATCATGAATCCATAAGGCGTATTTTGTCTAATAATCGACTGAATATTGAGGCAGACCGGTCCTTTGACATACAGAAAATTGACCGATAGCGGAAAAGTTTCGGCCCAGGTCAGCCTGCGCGGACTGCGCAGGCTGACCTGGGTCGATACTTTTCGCAAATGAATTAAGCCCCCTTTCCACAGAACATTGCTCATTTAAATTTTCACCGAACAATCCCGTTTTTTAACGACCTTGAGTGACGAAGAAGGCCTTTGAAAGCTTTTTGGGAACGAGAGGGGAATGCTGGTCAATGGCCAGTTAATATTATTTTCAGTTATAGACTCAAGTTCAGGCTCCTAATACAAACCATTAACCATTAAAGCGCCTTTCACAACTATATAGTCGCCTTTGCAGCCAATGTAGATCAAGATCATACGGCACAAAACGCGAAGTGTGACTCTTTCGGCTTTCCTGGGATAATGTGAACAAAAGCAACCTAGAAATTGCAACTATGTAGATCCTTTTTTTATAGACTGAAAATGCACATGGGTCTATTCGGCGTTCTAAGGGCACGTCTATATATGAGCTAACATACAACAAAAACTCTAATACATGTATTTGAGTGACACTAGCTTAACCGCAAACAGTGCTGCAGTTTACACTAGCGGAGGTCTACATTAACAAGAAAGAAAATGATTGATTGAACGTTGTTTGTTATTTTTAACAGTAATTCTGTCATATTACTGTGGCAGCTCACCCATTCACGTTTTTTTTTTTTTTTTTTTTCTGTGTTTTATAAGTATTAGGCCGTGGTGTTGACGTGCACTTACAGAGAACTTTTCTACAAAAAAAAAAAAAAAAAAAAAAAACTATAGGCCCTTGAGGGCATTGAATCGCTCTGCTGGCAGTGATTTTTCTAGCATACATCATTAATTCTTGATGTAAAAAAAGATAAAAAGAGAAACTCACTAAAAATGAGGGAAGGGATCCCGTTGCAACTGGGCTTGAACCCACTATGACATAAGCTCTGCTGGCTTTCTGCCAGTAGAGCTAGAGACAAGTGTCGCATACACTTAACTCTTATATTTTTGGGCACTAGAAATAAAAGAAAAATATACTGACTTATGGAGAAAGACAATTTCATGATGTGACGTGGAAATTCTCTTTGACAGCCAACTCATTATCCACTATACAATGCCAGAAAATGGAATAACGTGACGTTGTTCTTTGCTGTTGATAGAACTCTGCTAAATATAGGTAAAAGAGCCTCGGATACATCCGCAGTTGTCCGTAGCATACTATGAATCTCGAAGATATTTAATCAATGTTTTAGCAAGTTTATCTAGACCTAATATCGTGCAGGGCAACGACTGGTTTCAAGTGGCAAGACGATTTCCTCAAGCAATTTTGTTAATAATTGGACAGCAGATAAAGCTGTAGATGGAGATGCAAGGAGAGCTCCAAATTCGTGTAACTGTTGTGCAGCAACAAAGAACGATTATGAACCTTGGTATAAACTAGATCTAAGTCAGCAGTACAAGATATACAGTATATCAGTGTTGGGACGAGGTGGACCTGGGGATGGAGAAGGTGGATATGGTCGTATGTATCTTTAACATCTATGTTAAACATTAGCTGGTACGCGATTTTTAGATTTCCAACACTAACAGAAAGTTTTCAAAGAACACAATGACAGTAGATCTATGAATATTTGTTGTTTTTGTTCTTCAGTGACGACAAAAATTTCGTCTTGTCCACACTGAAAACATTTGGAGAGGATTAATTTAATGTACATGAAAATAATGGTTGTGTCTTTCAAAGGTACAAAACATTGTGGGAAAAGGAGAAATGCTAGTTACTAGTTTCAAAAACCTTATTCCCGAGAGTTGTAAAATACATGTACATGATGGCGGACTGATTTTCCATGTGTCCTTCATCTGTCTGCGTTATCCGTTTGAGTCATTGCGATTGTCAGACGCAAGTTCGGACCACATTATTTTGATACGAACTTTGCCATGTATCCAACTGCGTTGTCCGTCAAAGCGACAGTCTGATTGCGACAAAAAAGTCGCCACATGCAGCGTTTTTTTCTCATTGCAATGGACCATTGGACGCATATCAAGCGAAATGAAGTTATTTTTAACTTACTGAATCTCTTGTAGTCGATCTTTATGTAATTTTGGCTTCAACACATTCTAGAACGGCGGCAAACTGGGCTCTGTTCAATCTTAATCACCTAATTATTATTCGGATACTAACTGATAGGATAGATGTTCCATAGTCGTTTCTATTTCTTACGATATCCCTCGGCCACCTGATTTTATCGTTTTTGCTTTCTATATCTGAAACATACGGTACCAGACATTAACAACAAGCTTTATTTGGTTTCATCTGACATGTGCTGTTCAGAATCCACCCTCTACAATCTGATTGCGTAGTCGGATTGTATTCATGTATATTGAAAAGGGGTCTGATTGCGATAAACGGAAACTCCAGTCGCCGACTGAAGACACAGTCGGAAAACGGAAGTAGCATAAATGATAAAATTCAAAATCTTTAGATACTACTATCTATACTTTAGGGATAAAATTGATCAATTTTCCTGTCGAAATGTGTTTTTTTTTTTTTCTTTTTTTTCCTTGACACATTAATCGTCAGGGCTCCATTTGCTAGTGTTGATAAGACCTACATGTAGCTCTAAAGTTAAGTATGTGTAACAATATTCTATTTACATAAATAATTACATAAAGTGAATTATTGGTACCAAAACGATAACTCTTCACTAAACAACAAACTTTTAGACTCGACCACTTGAAAGCATTCACAGGAGACAACGTAACTGTAGCTCAAAAGATGACTTATGTATTTGATAGGATACAAAATATTGTGAAAAAATTAGAAATAGCGGTCACAGGCATTTTCTCATTTTCATACGTTTTAAAAGGCCTTCTTTGTAAAGGTCGTTATAACTATGAATTGTGTAGTAAAGGGTTAAAAAAAACACCCGTATTGTATTGCAGAGCACATGTATTTATTTCTACACCTGAGGTCCAGCGTGGCCCAGCATTAAAAAGTAGGACTCATGACCTAGAGGCTTTGGGTTGAGCCCTGCTGGATGCCCTTGGTTTCTGTGAGAGTTTCCCTGGGCAAGACACTTCAGAGCCTTTACCTAGTTCTGGTGAAACCCAGGATGTGCATAAATATGCCGGCTGTCGCCGTGATATGACTGAAATTTTGTTGTAAGCGGTGTAAAATACTATTCAATCGATCAATTTTTTCACCTATTGAACTTTTCAGTCGATTGGAATGCACAGCTAGGTCCGTATTCACCAACCATTCTTAAGAATATTCTTAGTTTTGTTCTCCAAGATTGTCTACATTTGAAAGTAACACAACTCCTGACTGGCTAAACTATTTGGTTTAGCACACCAGGAGTTATGTTACTTTCAAATGTAGAAAATTCTGGAGAACAAGACAAAGAATGTTCTTAAGAATGGTTGGTGAATACGGACCCTGAACAGCACTCTCTCCAAAACCGAGAGCCTTGCCTGTAGCTCATTGATGGTAATTTAGAAGAGCTTGAAACCAGGGTTTTGCATGTTCAATTCTCAGTTCAGCTAAATTCCTTCATTCTGACAGGATTTATTCTTCTCTCACATCTGTACATTGTTTTGATATAGGTACCTGTATGTTAAAAAAAAGAAAGTTTTGATATACTTTAAAAAATGTAATTCTGACAAATGTAAAAAAGAAGCTAGCCAGCTCTACAGCTGTGCAAAATTTTGTTTGAAGAGACTTCATAAAAGAAAGAAAAGTTCCACTGGCCTCCACTACAAAATAGAAATGATGTTGAAGATAACATCAAACAATGAAGAAGCAAATGAACAAATTGAAATTGACATGTTTATTTTCAGAGTGCTATTAAGTTTCAAAAATGTACAAATCTGTATTTAATACATGCATTTTATTCAGCATTTTATTTTATACAATAATGACAGACATCATTTAAAGTAAGTAAACAAAACTCAAACATGAATTAAAGCTGACAAAAAACCGGAAATAATATAAGCCGGACAGTTTGCGTATTACAGGGCAGCAACTGAATATATGATTATGATGAAATATGAATGAATAACTTAATTGACTTATTCATAATTTACATAGTCAATTACCACCACAACAACAACAACAAAAATCAGTATGTCCCACGTGATACAACTCTCTCTCTCTCTCTGATGTCTCTGCTCTCTCTCTCTCTCTCTCTCTTTCTCTCTTTCTCTCTCTCTATTTTTTTTTTCTGTCTCTGCTCTCTCATTCTCTATGAATTACAATATATATATATAATACTTATAAACACATCTAAAATTTTGTATAAACTCTAATCTTAAGGACTAGTTTATCTTAATTCCATCGTAGCACAAGCTCTACACGTCCTCCCATTTTCTGCTGTAAGAGTCAAAAATTGTTTTAACAATGACGTTTTGCCCTCTGTAATCTTCCGTATTTCCCTAAGAATTGCAGTTCTGAGATCAAGTAAACATGTTTGATTATAAACATACACATTGCTTTTGATGATTTCTCATAAAAAAAAAAAAAAAAAAAAAAAAAAAAAAAGGTTTGACTCGGGCCTCGGTCAGGTGATGTGGCTCTTCTATGGTAGTCTTCAACTGGCTTTCAAAAGCATCAGTCAGAAAGTTAATAGCAGCTTTGCTTGTACACGGTACTGCTTCATCCTATTGAAACCAACAATCATTTAATTAGAAACCTCTTTTTAAAAGTTCAGGGACAAACTTATTAAAAGTATCAATGTAGCGATGAGAGATGACAGTGACAGTCTCTCCATTTTCCTAGAAGAAATAATGCCCAAATAACGTCTTTACTGCTCAAAGCAACCCAAATTGTGACCTTTTCGCAGCGCGGGGGGTGTATGACAACGTGTACGATAATAGACAAATATGTTTAACTGATCTCAGAACTGCAATTCTTAGGGAAATACGGAAGATTACAGAGGGTACCTGCCAAAACGTCATTAACAATTTTTGACGTCATGTCAGACTCTTACAGCAGAAAATTGGAGGACATGCAGAGCTTGTGCTATGATGGAATAAAGGTAAACTAGTCCTGAAAATTACAGTTTATACAAAATTTTAGATGTGTTTGATAATATTATAAAGAGTCATCTAGTTATGTTCAATATGTAGTAGCAAAATTGAACTTTGAAACTGGGACATACATTTTGGGACACCCTCTGTGTGTGTGTGTGTGTGTGTGTGTGTGTGTGTGTGTGTGTGTTTTCATATATGTGTATAACAATAAGTAAGTTGTTAATATGAGTGTTACAGCGTTGTAGAATGTCAAAATTATTTAGGCAACACTATATCAGACGAAATCTGTTAAATTTGGTTCTCTAAGTCAGAAAACTATCAAGATAATTTTTCCTTAAAGTGAATGCTTCCTTAATATATTTGGATAATTTGTACAATTTTCTATCATCAGTTTGTGACATTAGTTGATTAACTTTTCATAACGAAGGCCATGCAATTATACCACTATATTATTTGCGTGATCGTAATATTTCGGGCAACATAAAATAAAATGGTATTCAGACTCAATAATTTTCATATTGCATGATTTACAAAGGCGATTATTTCTATCAATACCATTTCTCAGACCAGTTTAAATTTCTAATGGGTGAGAACTTAATCTAATTCGAGTGAGATGAATTCGTAGTTATCATTATTAATTGTCTGAAGGTATTTCTCAAATAGAAAATCAGTTTTAAAATTGCAGTAATACATGCGTTTTGGAGTTCTATTCAAATAACTATGCCAATCCTGTACAAATTGATCTCTAATGCGATTTTTCAAACTCTGGAAAGGTGGTATACATAAGTTCATTTGAATATTATTTCTCAGAAAACCAAAACCTAAATAATCAATAACTTTCTTCATTTTTGACGCCTAAAAGTTACTTTTTATATCCGGTAGTTGACTAAAAAAAATGCTCTATGAATAATACATTGGGGATTTAGTTTCATTTTAAGAAAAAAATAATCGACCTCTCTTTTGCTATAATATTAAGCGGAAAGCGACCAAGTTCGCCATAAACGGGGTAGTTAGGGGTTTGTTGGTTTACTACTAATAAATATCGGCAGAAACGTAAATGGATTTTATCAACAATTTTGTAATTTTAAATACCACAGACCTCAGATCCATATAATATGATTGGAACAATTAGTGAATCAAAAGGTGATAATTTAGTTAGAATATCTAAAGCAACCCTATCGAAGATTCCTAATAAACTATGATATGCCTTTAATGCTTGATCATTTTATTGTTTAACTGCTGAGGCCAAACTCCCATCATTAGTAAAATTAAGGCCTAAATAGATAAAATTATCAACATTTTCAATAATTTCACCATTAATAGATATACGTTCCAATATTGGTTGTTTGTTTTTCCGAAAAACACACACTTTTGTTTTCAGTACACTTATTTTTAAGCTCCATTTCTTTGAATAACTGACTATATTATCAACTTGACTTTGAAGAGATACTCGACTGGAAGTAAACATATAAATAATCAGCAAAAAGTAATAGATATATGGGTACAATTCTAAGGTCGTTGTCACTGAGTGATTCGACATCGATAATGTTTTTAATTACGTTTACGAGGGCTGTTAAAAAATACGCGGAAAAGTACAATAATTCTCTCATATATTGCTTGAATACAGCGAAATTGATACATATTGTAGACAAATTAATACCGTACTGAAAGCATAAATTTCAATTTATTTTTTCAACATCCTATGAAGATATGGTAGTTATGGCAACGTCGTGTTCCAAAACCCGGCCCAAAATACAATAATTAGAAAGCATTTGCCGTTTGAAAACAAAAACAACAACAAAAAAAAAAAAAACCGATTTGTCTCTTCTATGCCTGATCAGATATCTTCACCGAATTTTGTCATGATTTGGCACCGAATCTTGGTATGACGTTCATGAAGTTATATTTATGTCTGGCGTCAATTGAGCGTTTGGCGGCCATATTGTTTATTCACGTGCGTCAACATAAGTACCAAGCAGAGAACTGCGGTTAAATTTTATGTTGAAATGGAAAATCCTGGAAAGAAACAATGGAAATGTTAATCAATGCATACGGCGATTCAGCAATGAAGAAAACGGCTGTATACAAATGGTATGGGCTTTATGGAGACGGTCATGAAAGTGTGACAGATGACCACAGGAGCGGACGGTCGACGTCAATAACACAACGTAAAGAGTGCAGTGCAGTCAGCGATTGATTTCTTTAAGTCTGGTGCCGACAGGAAAAGCTTACGATGCAAAAAGTGTACTACAATTCAAGAAGAGTACTTGAAAAGCGGTGAAATTCTTTAGAAAGTTATCTGGGTTTGTGAAAGAAACGATTTATAGTAGTGCAAATAAAGCGGCGTAAAATTGACGCTGGATGACGTTGGGCCAGTTTTTAAGTGATGACGTTGCTACAGCAGGGCATCTGTTTAAGTTGTTGAGATATTGACATGAAATTTATGCTGTAAATACAGAATTGATTTGTCTACAATATGTATCAATTATGCTGTATTTAAGAAAGTTTTGAGAGAATGACAGCACTTTTCCGCCAGTGTATTGAACATCCCTCGTATAAATGAAATAAATAATAAAGGCGATAAAGATTCTCCTTGTTTAAGGCCTACAGAAACACGCATACACACACACACACACGCACACACACACACACACAAAATCAGAAAATGGCATATCAGAACTAAATTTTATGCATGACTTTACTGAAGAGTACACAGATTGTAACAATCCACATTCAATTAACTTGGACCATAATGCATCTCGGCTCCCTGTGTCAAAAGCACGTTCAAAGCCAATAGAAATACACCATAACTGTTTCTTTTTACTTAAAACTCTTTGAACAAGTGAATGTAGAATAAAAATTACATCTGACATCGAACGTCCATACTATTGTTTATGTTTGGGATAACAGGTTTAAAATCAAGTACCGCGACGAGATAATTTATAAACCCAACACGATAATGTTTATATTATCTGATCATGGTTTGTGGTTTTAAACATGTATTCCGAAAAAAAACCAACTCTAATATTTACTGTTAATGAAAGGTTTATCGAGTTGGAGTTATACATGGATTAGTGGTATCACCTTTTGGTAAATAGGAACAATAATACCCGTAGACCAAGACTCTGGGTATATACGGCTATCATAGATATAATTAAATAAAACTGTTAAAAGACGTGCAATGAAATCCTTCGAATCCAGGAAAAATTCTGCCACAATGTTTTCAAAGTAATGACTTTTGTTACGGTTTTAAAGAAGAAATAGTTTTCTTTATTTCTTCCACCGTGAAAGATATATTTAACTGATCTAAGCTAACGGTGCATCACGTGAAGACTGATCGAAATTCGATAAAGCGTCAGTCGCGTCTGATTCCTTACTATATGTATTCGATGTATTTGAAAAGTGCTTCACAAAATCGTCGTGGCGTACTTGCTTTATTGACTCGCTTTTGTTCTTATGAAATTTATTAATATAGAACAAAAATTTACTTGGAGAATTATTACTTAAATTGGACAATTTTTGTTTTTCGGCGTTTTGATATCGAAATTTGGCATTCCTCTTAATTCTGCAAAAACGAGATCGCTCTTGTAAAAACAAAAAGTTTATCTGCATCATATCTGCTCCGAGAATATCTCCTCTTTGCAGGATCAAACCAATCACATATGTTAGAGCGTATTGTTCCCCTAGAAGGAGTACGTACCCGCTTACCGAAACATGAAAACGATATATCATGTACTAAAGAGGTAAAGATCCAACAAATTCGTTACTTCCAATTTTATTTGAAACCAACTGCTGAATTAGATCCTGAAAATTTGAAGAGTTAAGGTGCAACAATTCATTTAAGTGATTCAGATCGTTGATAATATCAAATGAAGTAGCCCCGATCTTCTTCAATTCAATAGGTTTGCATCTGAAATTAAAATTAACTGGCGAATGGTCCGAAAATTAGGTAAAGTCTAAAACAGTCATACTACTGACTAGCTGCACAGAATTCAAATCCGAAATAACATAGTCAACCGTGCTTGAATTGGGACTGTTTCTATAAACAGAATGATATGTACATCTACCACCATCAAAGCGGCCGTTTAAAATACAACAACTGCTTTCTTTGCACAGGGACAACAGTTCGTAACCGTACTGGTTAAGAAAAGAATCGTGATTTTTTCGTACAGGTAAGCCGCTGTAATTTGTATCGTCGCAAGGGAGATAAAGAAAACGGTCAAGGTTAAGATCCTCAATACAATCTGATTGCTCGCCAGTGCGTGCATTAAAATCACCCATATGGAACACGTGATCAATGTCCTCAAATTTTCTCATTTCATTCGATAAATGTTATGAAAGTCAAACTGAAAAAAGATCAGAATTTACATTGTGATGCAAAATGGAATCTTCCGGAGGTATATAACAGATACCAAAATATGAATCCTTATCAGATCGTAAGAGATCCTTGTTAAGTTTTAACCATAACAAACCTTTGAAATCAACACTTGCAACGGATAAATAGTCACGGAATTTCTGCTTGAAAAAAACAGTAATTCCGCCAATATTTCTCCTTGCTCTTTTGTCATATTTCGGACGCAGACCGCTAAAATATTCAAAACCGTCAATATTTAAAATGGATGATTTAGATACCCATGATTCTGTTAACAACAGTATGTCATAGTTTGAAATAAACGACAAAAAGTCAAAGTCTTTTAATTTTGATGTAATGCCCTAGACATTCCAGAGTAAACAGGATAACTGTTCCGTTTTCAGTCCCTACCCACTTTTGTAGGTTGAGATGGTGTCCACAGTATAAGGTTTACCGTTAATAATCAGTTTGTCAAAGGATAGCACTGCAGGTTTACCGTCTTGTTTTGCTTTCTCAAGGAAGGGTCTCAAAATCTTGCGTTTCTCGAGTACAGCCTGTGGGTATTGGTCGCTAACTCGATAATTAGTATTTTTCAATTGCTCGTATGCCTTTTTTCTTACATTTAGTTTATCCTGGAAGAAAAAAAAAAAAAAAAAAAAACAGAATTTAGCCACAATTGGTCGTGTCGCACCATCTCTAAAACGACCCAGACGATGGGCACGGTCAATTTTGAAGCTGTCATGTGCATCAGGTAATCCGAGCTGTAGTGCACTCCTCAACTCCAAAAAAGAGTAAGTTGTCCCGCATTGATCGTGCCTGAAGAGCAACGATCATGTCATTGACTACCGAATTCTCACGTTTCAAGTGCTCATAAGATTTGGACATCTCAGACACACGGTCATTTTGCTGTTTTATCGACTGTTCAATAGATAATTGTTTTGAAAGCAGCTCGTCAAAAACTTTTGAATAATGCGCAGGACTTGCATCAATCTCTATCAGCTTTTTTGAGTTGCTCAAGGCTGTGTTTTTAAGGAATGGAACTCGTTTACCAAGATCGGTCATTTTCTGTGACGCTGACGACATAGAGAATATATGGTTGGTGCCGAGATGGATAAACTTTATCCATCTCGGCACCAACCATATATTCGATTTATCCCGTTTTCTACAGGAAAAAGCTCCTTTTCACTCCTCAGTTTTCAAATTATTTGATTTGTTTACAATAGGTCCCCTACGTCCCCGGTGTTCAAGCAGCCTAAGTATGCACTTATTATAGTGACCCGAGGAAAGCAATAGTTCCTATTATATCCGACTAGAATACCCGTGTCTAGAGAGCAGATGTCTATATAACTACTTCAAACATTCTAGATCTTCAAGTAGCTGTTACAGCACTAACTGACTGTCCATTTTCAGGTTTTGAAATGTAGTTTCCTGCTGGTTAGAGTTGGCAGATCCATTCTAGTGTTATACTAGCACTATTTTCGGTGACGCTTGAGTCTTAGTCCTTTTCCTTTGGTTCGATTTCCCGCCCATTCGACCAAATCTAAACAAAGACCAAATTCTAAAGGTTTAAAAAAACACACCAGTTCTTTACTTTTCAGGTGCAATTTAGTGCCACTGCACAACAAAATAACTAACTGGAACACTCCTATTCACTACAATTCTGATTTGGTTTAAATTCCGCAATATACCTATTAAAAACCTAACAATATACCTATTAAAAACCTAACATTAGCGAGAGAGTCAAAATTTTCTGTCTGCCATTACCGGAAGTTACCTTTTACTTCAAATTTGTCTGTTTGATGATTTATTTATTTTGTTGTCATTGTAAGTGTACAGCTAGGACCAGACTTCATGTCCTCTTCAGTTCAAACTTGATCTGCACTGACTTCCAATGCTCTATCCGCTGATAGGCATTCTGTGGAGCAACCTGCAATGTTGCATTGGTTTGGAATAACTGAAAAAAACAATCCAGCAAAATACGAGGGGATTACAATTAAGTACATGTATTTGGTTTCTGTTTTTAACATATAGATTAAAAGACACTGTGATACGAACATTCTGTAACAGCATGCATTTGATTTTTTTTTTTAAATGTATATTAAAAGACACTGTGATAAAAGCAATGTACTTTATCATTAACATGTATTTATATGAATGGTTTTGTGTGTTTGTTAATGTATAGTTATTACGTATTTGTTATTCTTATCTACCTGTAAGCTTTTTGAATACTTTACAAAACATAAAAAAAAGTAGACTTTCCACATCGAAATCATTTGTTACGATATTGTAAATGTTGTTCAAATTTATGAATTCATGTTTGAAAAGACGAAATACATTGAAAGAAAAAGAGGAATTCTTTGCAAATCCTAATTTTTAAGCGTCTTTAAAACACTAGATCATTTGATAAAGGGCAAATGACTTAAATATCTGACTATGAAGCAATCATAAGTACATGTACCTAAAATCTACCTAGATCTTCAGTACTTTGAGCGGTCTTGACACTACAGTAAACATTAATTATAACTATTAGAGCGTTAACCCTTTACCATAAAAACCTGAGTTTTAACTACATTAAGGATGGATACGTCTGAAAACATTGTGGAAAAAAAGAAGAAATACCGGTGACCAGCATTTTCTCCTTCTTTTACAATGTTTTCTATCTTATCTAAGGCAAATCTCGTGACTTGGGCCATATTAAGTTTGTCGTCTATAAATGCCTTTGTTTTTGGTCTAGTTTCAAATATTGTTGTCTGGTAGAGACATAAATAAAGGCAGTAGATATATCTATATAAGGATTTAAAAGGCAATTTGTTCTTGACCCATGCTTTTGCAAAAGGGGTTTAATGCATCTCCGTGATCCATGATATCAGGCAAGTCATCACATAACCATGGATCCATAAAATCCATTTGTCTAACAACGGATTAAATCATGAGGTAGAATGTTCTTCGGCATGCAGAAAATTTGCCGATAACAAAAAGCTTTGGCCCATGTCAGCATAGCCAACTTTCGCGGACATGCCTTATCAACAGTCTCGCATACCAATGAAGATAATCGATATCATACCTAAAAAATCGGGAGTTTCCGGAGGTTGGCGAACTTAAACCGCGTATCGACAGCCCGGAACCATCAAAGATAAGAGACACGTAACATTACGTAACAGTAGCCCTGCTTCAAATTTACAATCCTTGCCTGGACAGTATATCTGAACTTTTTTTTTTTTTCGGATTTCAACCTGAACCCTTTTTCTACTAAAGGATAGTGTAGATCAATATCAGATTGCACAGAATGTGTATTCTAATCAGACCGCACAAAATCTTGTTTTTTCACTGTCAGGTACGGCAAGATTTTTCTTGCGTTAGAGCATTAAATTTGCAATAACTGAGCTTTATTTGTTGGTTTGTAATCAATTCATTCTTCAGTTTGAGGGTTAAGCTTTTATTCTCTGAGACAAAAACTGATCGCAGATGTTCGGCCCTTAACCCTTTACCAAACAATCACAAGTTTAACTCTTTACCACACGTAAAAAATTCTAGACTGGTCCAAATTGAAAGCATTTGCAGACAACAAAATAAATTTCACTGAAAAATTAAAATTTTGTTTGAGAAGGGTAGAAAACATTGTGGGAAAAGGAGAAAATGCTGGTTACCAGCATTTTCTCCTTTTCCCACAATGTTTTCAAAAGACTTCTTTCCAAAGGGTGTCAAAAGTCGGCATTGTGTGGTAATGGGTTAAACGAACCTAAGAAAGACAGCTTTTGAAGACGTTGTGAAAGAAGTAGAAATTGTTTGTTACAAGTTTTTTCTCCTTTTCCCATAATGTTTTCTAACCTGTCAGAGAATTTAGCTCAACTTTAAATTTGGAAGTGCTAGAGGATATTTTAGATTAATATCAGAATGCACAGAAGTGTACCCCCTTTTTTTTTTTGTTTGAGAAATGGGCAACCCTTTACAAGACGACGAAACTTTGGACTCGACCAGATTGAAATCAGTTGTAGACAACAGATTACATGATTGCCAGCATTTTCTCCTTTCCCCTCATTTTTCAAAAACTTTCTACCTCGGGGTCGTTAAAACTCGGTATTGTGTGGTAAAGGGTTAAACTGCTCAGAGCGACTAAATGCACAGTTTGCCGAAATTGCAGATCAATAATAAACTGCACAAAAGAAGCAGTCAGATCTTGAAACCTAATCCGTCCGTATACACTTTTGCTCACAATGTAGACCAATGACAGGCTACACAAAACAAGCAGTCTGACTTTGAACCTAACTGATCCTATGCGTCAAAATCCTTTCAGTTAAATTTTTTTTATATTGCAACATCATCAGGTTGCTGAATTGAGCAGAAAATTCGGCGTTGTAGGAAGTACCGGTTTGAACTTTTTGCAAGAAAAAATAATTAGCATAGCAGTTAAAACATGGTTTGACAGCACTGGGAGGAAGGTTTTTTTTGAAAATATGCGAAAAAGGGGAAATGCTTGTAATCGGCAATGTCTCATTTTCGTACAGTGTTTTCTAGCTTTTCAAAAACAAGTTTCATTTTGACTCACATTTGTCGTCTTTAATGCTTTTAATTAAAAAAAAAAAAAAAAAAAAAAAAAAAAACGAAATTTTGTCGTGTGATATATAGAGTAAAAGGTTATATCTAGATGGGGTAATTTAGTCACTATTTCAAAATTGTACTTTTTGTGTGTTTGTAGTTTTTAACGTTTTGATTTATACAGTTCACACTTTCTATGATTAGGCTAAAGATGGGGAAGGAGGTGAAAAGAAAATTATAGATAGCACGTATTGGTATATTAATTTTGAATACTGCTTAGAACCGTGAGAGTACATGGTTTTATACACACGAAAAGTTACAGATTCTGCATATGATAAACTATTCATTAAAGCTGGTTTTGATCGAAAAAAATAATGTCTTGGTCCGAATACTCCGAATACTCCATAGACTGTGTGGCGATTTCTATTTGGCAACGCTTAAAAAGTACTCAGCATTGAACAATGTGGCATTTTCTCACAATGTATACTACTATCTATAGTTCTGTTAAAATGTTTTGATTTTGGGCAAGTCTAAAAGCTGCATACCATTGAAAGGATGAATGCGATATACCCAAACGATGCTTCTTTTCAGGCAAAATCTAAGTCCACCTATATATTAAATCATATTTTGGTACATAAAAAAATGAACAAATTATTATTATAACACGAGGTTAAACTCTATCAATGCATTATCATGTTTACAGGGATCAATATTCCTTTCATTGCACCTGAAACAAAATGTGCTCAAGACGAAACAGAAAGTAATGTAAAAGCAAATTATTCACCATCGAATAAGCCATGGCAAAGAAAGGGCCTTATTGCCTATGTGAAAAGCATCCTGTCCGATTAGCGCAAACTGATTCGAGTCGGCACTATCCGTCTACAGGGATGATAAAGGTTTAAAAAAAAAGTGTTTCCCCCAAAAAAGCTATGTTTGACGCAGGCAGTGTACATATAAATGACCATACATGGATATCACTAGCAGGAAGTTCAAACCAAGAGATAGCTGACCATTGTTTCGACGATGGTTATGTGGGAAAGCTGCCAGTGGCTTGGGAAGAATATTTTGGGAAGTACTGGTAAAGGAAACTTCTGGAAAGCATGGATAGGTGTACTGGCCGTCGCGATATGACTGAAATAATCTCGAAAATGGCGTTAAACACCATAAAATCAATCAATCAATCAATAGAACCGAGATATACTTTTTGCAAAGTTTGATTTCTTTTATACGCTTCTATACACGTTTTCTAATTCTAAACCTCAGCACTAGCCATATGATAGGCTGAGATGTTTTTGTTGCAGCCAGTCATGTGAGTAGTTTAAAAATTCAGAAACCCTAGAACAGTTTTAGTCCAGAGACATATTTATATGACGTATTCATCATTCGTATTGCTTAAATAACACAATCTCGTGAAACTGATATATACTTGCTAATAATGCAACAGCTAATTTTATTAGTCACTGGTACAGGAGAACTCGTTTGTATTACTCCTTTTACCCCATTATATTCATAGTATGTGTCAGTTTTAATCTATTAGTACAGTCTTTTTTCTTTGCGATTCTTTTTTTTTTTTCTTAAGGTTTGCGTTGTTTTAAATATGGACGGATCTACAAGTAATCCATTACTGGACTATTTGTTACGAACTAACTATTAACTCTTTACCACACGACAAAAATGTAGACTTGTCGAAATTGAAAGAACTTGCAGACAACAATTCGAATGTGGCCCAAATGATGGAATTTACCTTTAATAGGGTAGAAAACTTTCACGGTGGGAAAAGGAGAAAATGCTGGTTACCAGCATTTTTTCTCTTTCCTAAAGTGTTTTCAAAAGTCTTCTGTCTCGGGTTCGTTAATACTCGGGATTGTGAGGTAAAGGGTTAATACATGTAATACAAAAGAAAAATATTTGAAACTAAGGCTAATCTGTATGAGTGATGAAAAGAGAAAACCGACTTTTCGGAAAAAGCAAGAGATAACTTGCTAGAAATTAGTGCTCCGGTTTCCCCAATTTTTCCAAAGCAATCAACTGCAGGGACGTTAGAAGTCGTATTTGTACAGTAATAGGTTATTTTTTTTATTTACTGTTTACCGAATGACAAAATTGTAGACTTGTCTAAAGTGAAATCCTTTTCATAAGACAAATAAAATGTGATAAAAAGATGGAATTTGTCTTTAAAAGGGTAAAAAGGGGAAAATGCTGGTAATCGGCATTCTTACCTTTTCCCTCATCGTTCTCAAAAGCCTTCTACCCCAGGGTCGTTAACTTTTAGAATGCTGAACATTAATGAAATGGACCTCTTTAAACGGGAAATACCATCTGAAATATTGTCATTCCAAGCTTGTTTTCGCCAGAATGTGCAAAAAATTAGCGGCCATTGAAAATCAAGATCAGATTGCTCATTCTGTGCAGTCTGATCTTGATCTACACTATCAGCAAAAACAATTTAAGTCTGTTCCAGCGCCTTATTGGTTAAAACTCGGGATTGTGAGCTAAAGGTTTAAGAAAAGCTTTTCCCCACAGAGAAAATTCAAAACGACACTTTTTCCCCACTATGTTTCATGAGTCTACAAGGGCTTACAGGTACTTTATCGCAAATTTCGGTAGCGATGAAAGCATAACAAACTAGCCTGCAAGCTTCAATATGATGTGACAAGTCAGGAAATGGTTTTAAAGTAGCCAGGAAACAAAAATCTGTGAACTGTCGCCTGAAAATACTCTTGATGAATCACCACACATTTATATCTAAAAGCTGAAGAGTGGAAAAGGGTAGCAACTGAACTTTTTCTAACTTTGAATCTTAATAGTTTTAAATCGAATCTAAACATTCTCATAAATATCAAAAGTCTGGTCCCATGTTAGATCTGTAAAATACATGATGTCTTAGGGATACTGTCATGATCAAAGAACCCGGGTGTATATTTTTGGTCCACAAATTATGTGGGTACATGTATATATCCTGAAGATAGCAGGGGGTCCGTCTGACGATAACACTACGTAACACAGTAAAGGTACCCGATAGACGGCTTATCGAACAGCGAGACTCGGCTATCATCGGGAAACTCCGGCACAATCCGACCAATCACGAAAAAAGTTAAAAAAATAAGATAGGGCCATTAAAAAACTGTAAAAAGGACCAAAAGTTTATTTTTTCAAATGACTAAAATATATACCAACTTCAAGGGAAATGAATAAGCTTTCTTACCTCATTTGGGAAAATTTTGACATTTCAACACAAAAAAAGAAAATTGAACAAATATTTCATTTTTTTAACTTCGGAAAATGCAATTTCCTTCTATATTTTATATAAACCAAACCTGCAATTTTAAAGTTAAAAAAGGACCAAAACCTTCTTTTATGATATTTATAAAACTTAGTTCATTTGAAAGAGGATAATTTGAATTTTTATACTCACTTGGGAAAATTTTCAATTCTGAAAATTGGTGAAGTTATAAACGTTTATTTACCAGGGCCCTTCATAATTCTATATAAAAAATTACAGGTAAAATGGGCAGATATCGATTTTTACTGGTCCGCGAAAGTAGGCTATGCTTGCGCGGACTGCGCAGGCTGACACGGATCGATACTTTTTGCAGATGCATTGAACCCCCTTTTCAGGGAGCTTGGCTCACTTCATTTTCAAGGCTGTGGAGGCCAGTAGCTTTCACAAAATAGTCGACTGTGTAGATAAACAAGAGGTCCATGAGAGTCTGAGTCTTTTTACTGGCAGTTACCTGTATATCTTAATGTAGGGCACATTTCACAACAATAATTACCTTGTAGGCCTGAGTACATCAGGGTCAGACTGCTAAGATCGGCAGTGTGATCTTTGATCTACACCGTCCGCACTTCTTTTACATTCTTGGCAAGGGCAACCCTAAAGTTGTACTATTGTGATTTTCTGTTTTGTTGACTGAAAACGACTGGCCCGGACTTATTTTGCGTTCCGAGGGTTAAGTTAATGTTTGCAAATAAGCTCTCACCACCCCCTCACAAAAAAAAAAGTCTACTAGATAATATAGACATACATTTTTTTTTTTATATGAAAGGTCCCACTTTGTACATGTATGTACAGAGTTCAAAGAGCCACAGACACATTACAGTACAATATTCATTTACCTTGAAAGTATAATCGACTTGGTCGACTCTCCTCAACCCCAGTCCCAACCAGATTCAGAGGTTAGTTCCGATGGAGTTTTCGCGATGATTATACAAATAACATAGGAGCTTACCTTCAAATCAAAGGTTCCCCTCCTTTCAACAAATTCTTTTGAAAAAAAAAAAAAAAAAAACTAAAGTATTTAAAAAAAAGAGGTGAAAATTTGGTTATTTTCTTTCATTTTTCGTAATATTATAGTTTAAAAAAACATCAATAGGCAACAGTTCTTTCATTTTCGACTGGGTTCAAGCTATCAAAGAAAGGAACAGAGAACAAGTTTCACTTACACGACTTTGACTCATTCTCAAACAACAAATTTTAGGCTTTTCCAAATCCAAGACATCTGCAGACTACAATTTTGAAATTGGTACAGATGAGCTTAAATTCTATGATAAGGTAGCAAAAGCATTCTGGAAGAAGAAGGAAATACTGGTTAGCAGCATTTTCCCTTTTCCACACAATGTTTTCAGAATATGTCTTTCTCGATGACGTTAAAAGTTGGGATTATGCTGTGCTGGTCACCAGCAGTTTCTCTTTTTACCACACAATGTTTCCAGAATCTTTCGTTGTCGGTGATGTTAAAACTCGGGATTGTGTGGGAAACAATTAATTTGTGTTATCATATAAACACTAATACCGTAATAGGCAAACAAACATTCGAAACCATACCATGACACAACCTTTTCTGGCCCATATTTAGTAGAGCTGAAGTCAGAATGTACAGTTTGTACAATTTACACTTTATCTGCGTTGTCTACAAAAGATCACGCATTTATGGCTAGTAGTTAGTCCTCATGTTATTTGTACCTAGCCGTTTTAGTTAGGAAGACAAGCCCCCAGATCGACCCAGAAACTGCATTTTCAAGGATTTTGTTGTAAGCTAGTGTATCTCAAAATATATCAGACAGTGTAGATCAAAATCAGATTTTGGGAATTGTACAGTGTGGCCTTTATGTGCTTTGTCTGCAAAACAACTGCCTCAAACACTTTCTTGGTCAAATACTCCGTAATTTTCTAAATTTCAAAGAAACTGAAATGTTGACGGCCTAAACCATCATGTTGAGCCAGTCAGAAATTATTATTGCTTTCTAATCGTAAATTTAGACTAAGATTGGTTGGAGGACACAGGTCTTAAATTTATTCTTTGCAGGCTTTTGTTTCATTTTCTGTTATGTCCAACATATATGAGCCATGTTCTTTGAAAAAAGGGGCTCAATGCATTGGCGCAGGCTGACCGAAACTTTTCGTTATAGGTCAATTTTCTGCAAAGGACCAGTCTACCCCATGATTTAGTCGGTTGTTAGACAAAATGGACTTTATGGATCCACAATTATGAGATGACTTGCTTCTTAACATGCATCAAGGAGATGCATTAAGCCTCCTTTTGCCAGACCATGGCTCATATATGTTGTCCATATTGATATTCCCTAATATTCCGAGATTTCAATACAAATCCACATCAATAATATATATTCTTTTCTCTTAGTTAAAAAAAGAAGATACATGTTGTAGTCCTACTGGAATCTAGGCAGATCCGAAATCTCCTAGATTAAATTGTAATTCAATTTTGGTCTAGACCAAATTAGAATTTTACTGTGGTCTAGACAGATTCCAGATCTGTCTAGACCTAATTAGGATTCCAGTTTGGCTAGGCAGATCCAGAATCTGCCTATACCAAACTGGAATATTTTCTTATTAAATACAGCGTGACTACATACTAAACATCTGATTTAATTTAAACCCCAATATAAAAGTGGTTTCAACCAGAAATTCAGAGTAAGAATAAATTTTGAATGGTTTTGCACTTTAACGGAAAGCATGTGGGAAACGGAGCAGTTTTGGGGAAAATTGCTTTTGATGAAGAAGAAAAAAAAAAAAAAAAAAAAAAAAAAAAAACTCTCAGTTTTAAACACATGTGGATTAAAATGATCTTTAAAAAAATCTGGAAAAATAATCATTTATTTAAGTAATAAGCAATGTCGAAAATTGGAGAAATTGTTTTAATTTTCTAAGAATGCTACCTCAGACCTGTAAACCTGTTTTTTAGGACTGATATGACTATAACAGTGAGAATGTGTCGTGGGAAGAGGAGAATTGTTAATACTGTATACTCTTTAATTTGTTTTAAAATAAACAATAATTAATAATATGTTAAGGTTCATACTGGCACAAAGAAAGTGTGAAGAGACCGCAATGAAAGTTGTTAACTGCCAAAATACTGTTAACTGCCAAATGTCTTAGCCATAAAGGTGTGACGTTGTTATCTATTTTGACTAGTCGAAAATGTCGTCATTTGGTAATTTATAAATCAGTGTCTAACCCATTTGCGGGTAATCATGAGTTTAATAACCATGCGAAAGGCAGCTTTGAAAAAAACAGTGTTGGAAAAGAAGAAAGTGCTGGTATCATCACTTTCTCTTATTCACACAATATTTAACAAAAATAAAGATTGCAAAAAAATAAAAAAATAAAAAAATAAAAAAAAAAAAAAAAATAAAAAAAAAAAAAAATTAAAAAAAAAAAAAAAAAAATAAATAAATAAACCACATTTCCTCTAATTATTATTATTATTATTATTATTATTATTCACTCTGAAAAAAAATCTTAAATGTGCCTTTTAATAAATTAGTCAAGCCTATTTAAAGTATGATTTAGTTTGGGAACCGCAGAAAGAAAATGAAAAATATGGATAAATTCATAACTTACTTTTTTTTCTTTTATTTGAATTATTATAAGTTATTTCATGTTACATGCACACATCCTGAATCTGCCTTGCCAAACTGGAATTCTATTTTGGTCTGGGTCAAATTAGAATTCTAATTTAGCCTGGACAGATTCCAGATCTGCCAAGGCAAATTCCGGATCTTCCTAGATTCCAATATATTGATCAACTGTTTACGGCATAAACGCTTCCTTAGACAGATGTTTAACCCTTTACCACACAATGCTGAGTTTTAATGACCCTAAGACAGATGACTTTTAAAACATTGTTTGAAAGGAGAAAATGCTGGTAACAAGCGTTTTCTCCTTTTCACACAACGTTTTCTGACCTCTGACAGACAAGTTCCACCCATTTGGCTCCAGCTAATTTTTCGTCTGCAAATCCTTCGATGTTCGACAGATCTAAAATGTTGTCATGTGGTAAAAGTGATTTCGAGACTACATGACAAAATTGAAAACTTGTGCAATTGAACGTATTACGAAGCTTGAAATCAAATACGACCAAAATTATGAGATTTGTCTATGAAAGGGTTACAAATATATTGTGGGAAATGGAGAATGCTGGTTGTCATCATTTTCTCCTTCTCCGACAATATTTTCAAAAGCCTCCTCTGTCTAGGTCTGATCATCTTCGCAAGCCAAAGATATCAAGGTAGTACCCTTGGCCGCTCGCCTCTTTAAAAATCGAGACTCCCACTGCGCCATTTCATTGGATGCGATCAAAACCCATCGCGTCCCATCAAACCATCCGTAACAAGAAATCTTCCGCGAAACAGAAAACAATAATGGCGGCGCCCGTCAAAAACGAAAGTTGTCGTGTTTATGACGAAAATTTGCCAAAACAGAGTAGACGATCGATATTTAATGAGTTTTTTATAGTTCATGATCAATTATGTGAAATATTAGGACGGGTTCCATAGCCAAATGATTGCGAATCATCGTATGTCTGATTAATTTCAGAAAATTGTGATGAATCCGAAAGCGCAGCCATATTTGATGCATAGCCTAACAAATTTTATTACGAGCATTTTGATTGGTCAGAAATAACATCAGCAAAGGTTACACAACTCGTGATATTCGATAAGTGGTGCAGCGGGAGTTCCGATTTGTAAAGAGGCGAGCGGCCAAGGGTACGTAACGAACAAAGTGGAGTTAGTATCCTTGGCTGGCTTGCGAAGATGAGGTAGGATATATATATATATATATATATATATATATACTAAACCTTGTGTCGGACCGGCATTTGCCGACTTTTCTGTTTCCGTATATATATATATATATATATATATATATATAGTGCGTGTGTGTGTGTGTGTGTGTGTGAAGAATTCGTATCTAAATTCTTAATGTTTCAGAAACATTGAAAAACATGGAGATCAAACTTGGTACAACTGAATCGGATTCCCAGATACTTACCCAGTATACAGGCAACAGTTACACCTATAATTACACACTACCAACACCACAGAAAGGTCGTCATTTAACTCTGACACTGCGTGGAATGACACAGTATTTTATAATCTGTGAGCTATACGTTTATGCAGGTAAACTGTTTATATATCATAATCCTCATTTAACCCTTTGCAGAACAAACCCTCCACTCTAAGGCATAAACCTTTGGTTGCTTTGTACATGTGTATTTCTGACCAAGACCCTCTTGCTGACAAAATAAATCAAGATCAGACTTTAAAAGCTGAGCGAACTAATCTTTGAAATATGGTGCTAAGATTGGCAAACAATTGCCTTGACATACAAGACTCTGATCTATTTCTTTTTTTGTATACATATTAGCCAATCTAAAAGTCTAAGCCTGATGCTGCTGAGTGTTGCTTACGCAAACACTTTTGCAGACAGTCTGGGGAAAAAATCAGACTGTAAAAGCCGAAAAGACTGATAATTGATCTACTCCGTCTTTCACATTAATACATTTTTGCGAAGAATTACATTTTCTTTTCAATATTTTAGTCTGTTCTTTTTTTTTTTTTTTTTTTTTCTTTTTTTTTTTGTCGCTTAAACCTCTTAACCTTATACCACTAAGTGCTACTTGCCAAGGCATTTTGAACAGTTTAGATCAAGATCAGACTGCAGAGAATTTTCAGTCTGATCTTGGATCTATAGTGTCAGAAATGGTGAGATTTATTTCAGAGAGAAAGAAATTTGAAATCGCAATATTTTTTATTGTTATATCGGGTAGGGTATTTCATTTTATATAACATACAAGGGTTAAGGCATTTGTAATGAGCTCAGTGCTTTAGTAACTAACACATTGGCATACAGAGTGTTTCGGGACAAACAACTAACTAGTGCAATTAAACACGAAGGAAAATATTTGGAGGAAAGGACCATTCCTTTACATAAAAAAAAAAAAAAAAAATGATTTGAAAATATTATGGAAAAGGAGGCTTTTGCTTGTTCTAAGACATTTCTCCTTTGTCTTTCAGTGTTCTCTATTGAACCGTTTTTTCACCTTACTCGCGTGAGAAAGATGCCTTTTGAAAACATTGCGGGCAAAACGGTCGTTAAAATTCGTGGTTGTGCAGTAACGGATGAGTAATTAAAAAAAAAAAAAAAAAAAAAGGAAAACAAATTCAGATCTATGGAAGTCACACAAGTAGTAAATCAGTGAATAGTAACGAACCATGGCTAGATTTTAGACTTTTTCATATTGAAAACCTTTGGAGACAAGGGAATTAACCATTTACCAGACAACACATAATTTTTGACTTGTTCAGATTCAAAGTGTTTACAGACGACAAATTGAATATGGTTTAATTTGTCTCTTAAAGGTTTGAAATCGGTTTTGAGAAAAGGTGAAAATGTTATTTTTACAAGTATTTCCTCTTTTTCCCACAGTGTTTTCAATAAATTCTTTCTCATGGTCGTTTAAATTTGGGACTGTGTGGTAGAGGGTTAAATGTACCTCAAATAATGGGAAGAAAAAAAATGTGGACAATGGAGAACATGCTGGTTACCGGCATTGTCTCCTTTCCCCTCATTGTTTTCAAGGTCCCTCTTCTATCAAGCTTTTGAAACAAGATCATTAAGTGTAGAGTCAATCTGGCACTCCTTTTACAGTGCAGAAACTTTTCTTTAAGCCTTTGAACAACCAAATATACATGTATGTGCACGAGTCACACATTATAGGTTCCGGGTTTGAATCCATGATAAGCAGGATCATCTTTGAAACTACTCTCATCATGATGCTAGTGCAAGTTAAGATTTCCAGGAAGTAATCATTGAGAGTGCCTAGGCTAAAACAAAATATATATCCTAAGAAAGTCATCATATAATTATGAATCCATGAAATCCATTTAGTCAATTGACTAAATCTGGAGGTCGAAAGGTCCTTTGACAGCCAAAAATTTAAAGATGGCAAAATGATGTTTCGGCCCATGTCAGCCTACGCGGGCTGTTACGTATCAATACTTTTTGCACAAACATTAAGCCTCTTTTTACAGAGCATAGCTGATATGTTTAAACAAATTATTCAAAAAGAAAAACGTGAACATGTTTACAGGTTAAATAAATTTTCGGTGTCAGACTGTGAGTTAAAAAGATAATTAAACTTTTTGACAGAGAACTAATTCAAGGTCAGACTGCACTGTCAACAAAAGCAAATAAAACAACCGGGCTTGAAGGGTCAATCTTACTTTCCTGTTATTCGAAGGAATTACCTTAGGAATTGTAACAGATACATGTTTGCCAGACTCAACAGTAAATCCAGAATCTTTGTATGACATAATCTACAAAAGGATAATTTGCACAGATTTTGAACATTTGATTCTTTCTACTTTACACTTTTACCATAAATCTGACGTTCAATGTCCCCTGCGTAGAAATCGTTTGAAAACTTCTTCGAGAAAGGAGAAAACGCTGGCAGCCAGCATTTTCACCCTTTTCTACCATGTTTGTTTATCCTATCACAAACGAATCTTACCATTTCATCAATACATGTATTTAATTTATAATCGGCGAGTGCTCTCAATTTTGACCACTCTGAATTGTTGTTGTTTGGTAAAGAGTTAGTATTTTTGCCGTTCCAAAGAAAATGCTGTGCTTTTATTATAGCATTGTCATCATCTACACCATCGTCGTGGGAAAACTCTTGACATTTTCTTTTATCTCTGTTATTACTGAAGATATTTATTTTAAACTGGGGCTACTTGTTCGTTTAAGGGAATCCATACCACACATGCAGTTATGCTCCCATTTCGATTTATCATTTTCATTGAGGAAGCAACAGCAACCAAGGCTCTCGTACCTGCATGCGTTGCTCTTGTTTAATTCATAGACAATTTTGACACAGATTGCAGTAGTACATATGGTGATTGTGTTGCCTGTGGTAAATGCCTCAATGATCAACCTTGTGACCAACAAGATGGAAGCTGTCTATCATGTGCTGCTGGTTACCAGGGAACAAAATGTGATCAAGGTATGATATTTAACCTTCATCAAACAAAATGGAATTTTGACAACCTTGAGGAAAGAGTCTTATTGTATCAAGGGGAAAGTAGAAATGCTAGTAAACAGCAAATTGTCCATTTCCTACATTGTTTTCTGTCGATGCAAATCTCATAATCTGAGTCACATTAAAGGCAGAGACATGTTGTAAAAGTAAGTATATACATGCTTGTATGAAGTTAGGTGACAAGTACTCTAAACCAATTATCATACACATTAGTATTCAAATGGCTTATGTAAAAAAGATATGGGTGGATTTATAGAGGGATATAAGGCAAACAATTGTGATACGCTTGTGTGTGTGAATAATGAATACAAAATATGCATGTTTTACACCGTATTTGTTTACAGAATGTGCTGACTCCTACTATGGTAATGATTGTGCTCAGAGATGCTTCTGTGTGAACGGGCCATGTAATAAACCTACAGGAATCTGCCCTGCAGGTGGATGCACAGAGGGATACAAGGGAGACACATGTAATACACGTGAGTATCTGTGTGTGTGAGTGTGTGTGTTTGAGGTTAGCTGAGACTACATCTTTTTACCACATCAGACAATCTGTTTGTTTCTTCATTTGAAACAATGTCAGAAAACAAATTATCTAGGACTCAAAAGATGGTAACATGTCTTTGAAATGGTAGGAAACATTGTACAAAAAAGGTGAAATCGCTTATTATCAGTATTTCTCCTTTTCCCACATTTTTTTTTTAAAGCATTTTTTCGTAAGGGTTGTTAAAACTTTGGATTGTGTGGTAAAGAGTTAAGTCGATAATCACACTCATAAATGTAAGTATCTGACTGGCTCATGTGACAAAGATACAGGTGGACTTATAGAGTGATAAGGGGAACCAATTGTAATTGTTACGGGAGATCACTCCTTCCTTACGGCATAGCCTTCCCATATAAAAATAAATACCTGACAACTGCGTTGGAGAGAATTCTCTTTGGCTCAGGGGTTAGTGTATTGGTCTTTGAAACCTCGATAATCGAGGATCTTTGCCCACACGGGTTCGACTCTCAGACGTTGCAATTTGTATTTGAGCTATGCATTTGTTGCGAACTTTCATGTTCGTAAGATGGGGGCTCGTCCGGAATTGGCCATTGAGCTATCTGTCTGCCCGTTATTGGCCATTGAGGCATTTGTTGTCTAATTAATAGACTTCCTGCCTAATAAGGCTTTCCGCCATCAAAAATGATTACTTCTCTTAAGAGGAGGTGTGTTACGGGAGATCACTCCTTCCTTACAACATAGCTTTCCCGTATAAAATCAATACCTGACATCTGCGTTGGAGAGAATTCTCTTTAGCTCAGGGGATAGTGTATTGGTCTCTTAAACCTCAAATATCAAGGATCTTTGCCCACACGGGTTTGAATCCAGCCGTGGCGGTTTATATTTGAGGTATGCATTTGTTGCGAACTTTAATGTTCGTAAGATGATCCACATGAGTAAATACATATTGATGTGCGGTATTAGAAAGTTGTCTAGGTATTACTCATAAATCTCACTACTACATTTATCAGCACACACACATTTCTAAATGACCCAATTGACAAAGGTACAGGGTTCAGCCTTACAGGCAAATATAGAGAGATACACAAGGGAGATACGTGTGTTACACTTTCCAAAGTATATATTAACTTTTCACCAGAAGACAACATTATAGACTCTTCTAAATTCAGAACACTTGCAGGAAACAAACTAAATGTGGCTCAGTTATTCAGACCAGCGTTTCAAACAGAAAACTTTGTGGGAAACGGAGCTACACATATGCATTTTCTGATTTATTTAGCTTGTATCAGTGAAACATCCAAAATTGCGGAGTAGTTTGGTATTAAATAATAGTTGAGTTATGGTAAAAGTCTAAATATTTCTTGGACAGTCCTCATAGATCAACGATTGGCTAATAATGTAGGAAATCAGATGGGACAGGTGAACTCGAGTAAAAAGATCTGACATGTAAAACCTAGCTTTATCTTTTACTATAAACCGAAATATTGCTTGGCTTGGTATTGTAGCATGCGGGTATGGCAAATATGGACAAAACTGTGAAGAGGACTGTGGCTCATGTTACAATGACGTCACATGTGACCGATTTAATGGAAGCTGTCAACAATGTGCTCCTGGATATAGGGGAGTCCAGTGTAAACAGAGTATGTGTATTTTTAACATGTTTGTTCAAGTATTTGTATTTTTACGTCAGTTCTATAGATCTGGCGTGACAGAAAAGTAAAAAGATCAAAGGTAAATGAATAGTATCCCACTTAAATCTTTACTGAACAACAAAATTCTTGACTCCTTAAAAGAAAAAAAAAAAAAAAAAAAAAAAAAAAAAAATCAGATGCAGATTTAACTATGACTCAAAGAGTGGGATTTATCTTTAAACAGGTAGAAAACATCTGGGGAAAAGAAAAAAATGCTGGCAGCATTTTTTACTTCTCTGACAATGTTTCTACTTCTCTTGGGATTGTTTGCTATAAAGTTTATTGTTGCATGATATTTTGTACTGGAAATCCAACAGATCAAAATATAACGCGAAACGTGAAAAATCTTACTTGCACTTAAAAATAGTTTTGTTTTTTATAGAAAGCCTTTAAGCTTTATCAAGTCTGTACCCGACAATCTGGGATTTTAACGACCCTGATAAAAAAAATGCTCTTAAAGACATTGTTGAAAGAGGAGAAAATGCTGGTAACCTGGATCAGAAATATCAGGGAAATGGACTGCATTGTTGCAAAAAGAGGAAATGCTGGTCACCAGCATTTTATACTTTGTTTCCCACAATATTTTGGCAGCTTTATTCCTGCGGATTATAAAAAAAAAAAAAAAAAAAAAAAAAAAAAAAAAAACATTATATTATTTAACAAAGTGTTATAAGAATATATATCATTTATAACTAAGAGTATGTGGGCCATATTACCTTCAAAGCTGAATCTCAGTTACATGTAAGTAAGGTATATACATGTTTTTCAGACTTTCAAATAAAATGTTCTTGGGGCTAACCAAATACAAGTGCCATGGAACAAACACTTATCAAACTATCAATTAAATGACGTGAAAGGGGGACACATTGCCCTAGTTCACATGAAGACAACTTCAGTAGCCTTTGTAGTACCTTGTTAATCAAGATCAGACTTAATGGAATGTGTAATTTGACCACGGATACAGCTGTTGAAGAGTAACATTTCATATTCTGTCTCGAAGATATTGCCCCGAAATTTTTTTTATTAAATATGTTTTCTATCCATTTCACTCTTTTTAACGTACACATTAATTTTGGACTCAACCATATTGAAAGCAGTTGCAGACGAAAATATCAAATCTTCTCCAAATTATGAAATTTGTCTCTAAAAAAGATAAAAGCCATTGTGAGAAAAGTAGGAAATGCAAGTTACTAGCATTTTTTTTTCCATTTCCCACAATTGTTTCAAAAAACATATGTGTAAGGGTCGATAAAACTCAGAATTGTACGATAAAGGCTCATTGGTTAATGATTGATTTGATGGTTGCTCTTACAGTGTGTAAAAATGGTACTTATGGACAAGGATGTACTGAAACATGTGGCCAATGTTATGATAACGAAGTTTGTAACCAGGTAGATGGACACTGTACAAGATGTGCAGCAGGATACAAAGGAGTAGATTGTAAGAAAGGTACATGTTGTTCTTTAGGACATATTTGAAATGAGATTGAACTGTTGAAATAATAAACTATTTTGTCAATCTGCTATACTTTTTCTCACTCTGTGGACTTTTATCTTTATTACTATTCCTCCTGGAGTTTTATTAAAATCAATAGCTTTGCTCTTCCTTAATTTGCTCTGTCATTACTCCAATGGCCCCTTTTCCTTCTCTCAGTGTCTCTATTAATTAATTACTTTTATTCCCTCCCTTAGTGTGCCTTATATCAGTTTGATTGCATCTCCCTCCACATGCAAAACTTCAGTATATTATAGTATAGTATATAATTAAGTATAAGAGGCCTACGGCCTAATATACACCTACAAAAAATATTTTAAACATGAGTAGTGTATAATATGTTCCTTGACGCTTATTCCCCGATTCGAGCCAGAATTCCCATCCATAATATTCGAGCTAGAATGCCCATCCGTTTTGAGCCAGAATGCCCATGCATTTTTGCAATACAATTTTAAAAAAATTCTAATTCTACGATCCCGCAAATTCTTATCCCCCCGCACGTCTTTAAAAAATTTATAACTCGTAAAGTTATAAATTTCCGATTTCGCTAATTCTTATCCCCTCGCGCGTCTTTAAAAAAAATTTATAACTCGCGAAGTTATAAATTCTTATAAAAAGAAAAAATTTGATTTTAATAAAAATTTTTTTCGAATAAAGCTGGAAAAATGGAAACAAATAATAGTAAAGAATCAGCTAAACAAAAGTTTATTGAACTAGAAAAACAGTTAACAGTTAAAGAATTCGCAGGGCGATTAATTTTATAGACGATCAAATTTACGAAATAGTACGTACAAAAGCAGTACAATCATCTAATATTCATTTACTAGAAAATGAAAACTTAGAAATATTAATCGAAAATAATGATCTAAGTGAACAAAAAAAAATGATATAGAAAATGAAATATTAGCTACTGTTACCTATCACGAAGACCTGGAAAGATTGTTGGAAGAATTTATAGCGAGGAAAATAGAATTATTAAGGGGGAAGAAAAATTTAAGCGAGCAATGTCATGAAATGCTTGTAATACTCGATGAAATTCCTTACAAACCAGACTCTGAAGAAGATATTCCCGAAGATATTCCCGAAGATAATCGCAGGTTAGATGAATTTATGGTTGTAGGATATGCCCCCAATAATTACGCGTATGAAGAAGCTGAAGTTATTCCCGAAGAAAAAACTTTCTTCATGTACGATACTTGTTGCGTATGCCTAGACGAAAAACCTACTATATTTAATATCCCTTGCGGGCACGTTTGCTTATGCAAGGATTGTAATACTAAAAACGTGAGAAGAAACGAATGCGCTATTTGCAGAACGGTAATAAAGAATTTTTACGTAATAAAACAAGACCGTAGTCCCACGATAACAGAAAGATTAGTAAGATTTTTTTTCTCGAAAGATTAAGAAATCTATAACTTGCAAAAAGTTATAAATTTGGACGCAAGTAATCCTTTAAATGGCAAACCGGAGGTTCTTCTATCACGACCTTATCTTTTATCCTAAACATGATATCTAAAAACCATTTGATCGAGGGATTTTGGTATTTATCGTGTATTCCGGAAAACAAAACTCGTCCCGTGTGAAATACGGTTATGGTATCGTATTTTCTAGATAGTTTACGCGCGTTTTGCGTCTTCGAAATTAACTCATAAAACCTATCGTAGGGTATTTCCTTTTCTAAATGTATAATATTATTTTCCCTACTTATATCGAGCTCGTAAACCGGCATATCATCGATAGATTTTACGGGCAACATAAACTTCATTCCTATAGAATCTCCTATGGATGGTAAAAGGTTATATCGTTTATTGTCGACGAAATAGTTTCTCAGTTTTTCTTTGTGAACGGAAAACCCTAAATTAATAAGAACGTTTCTCATTACGGAAACCAAGTAAATCTTTAGACTATCGAGTAAAATACATGACGGGGTTTTCTTGAGTACGTCCCATAAAAAAAACTAAACCTTTTACGCAATGATCGTAAGACTTACACCCAGTAAGTTGTATTATTCCGTTTTTAAAAAGTTTTAAGTTGATTTTTTTCTCGTCGAAGAAAAAAATAAAAAAATAAAAAAATAAAATAAAATAAAATAAAATACAACTTAAAAAATTTTTCGGATTGTATTTTACTTTTTTATTACCTTTTTCTGCTACTTCTTTTTGTCCATAAGACATAAGTGTTAATTCGGGCGTCCGAATGATTTCTTTGAACAACTTTTCTAAGTTAAGGCCATCTATGTTCGTGTAAGCCATAAATACTTGGGTAGAAACTTTTTCGTTCATTTTTAAAACGAAACAATTTAGTTTGTAGTCCAAAAATTCTTATTTTTCAATTTTTTTATTTAAAAAGTTAAATAAAAAATTTGATTTAAGTAAAAATTTTTTCATATAAAAAGCGTATAATGGAGAAAAATTATACAGAGTTTCAAGACTTCGATATAAATAATCTAAGAATTTGCGATGGAGCAAAAAATACGGCTTACAATTATCAAACAATAGGTATCTTATACGAATATCCGGATGGAAAAACGAGAGGTTTACGATTACGTTCAGGCCCCTTATTTACGTATGGAATACAAGCTTATACAACTAATTCGAAAGATTACTTTATGAGTATTTTATCTTTTTACGACGAAGAAAATCCGACACCAAAAGAAACTGGATTTAAAAAAGTATTAGATGACATTTCGTTTTTTTTTTTTTACGAAAAGAAGCTCCTAAAAAATGTATAAAAGATAAAAATATTTAAAATAAGAATTTTAATGATTTAGAAATTGTTAACGGAGATATTTTTTACCCGAAACTGAAACAAACTAAAAAATACGACGAACATAAAAAGCACGTACAAAACGATATATTTACCAGTTTTTTCGAAAAAGGTAAAGATAACAAACTCTTAAAAAAAGACCCTCTTTCTTTCGAAAAAATAAGATGTAAAGTAATCGTCTATATGGATATAATGGATATTTTTATTAATTATACTACGTTTAAAATATGTACTAGTGTTTCCGAAGTTCTTATTATTAAGAAGAATGTTCCTCTACCTATAAGAACGGGTATGAACCAATTTACTGCTTCTTCGGAATTAACATTTGGTTTCGACGATGAAAGCGAAACTGAAGATGATTAAGAATGTAAAAAAAATAAATTTAGAACTTTTTTAAAAGTTATAAATTTTTATAAATCGAGTTCTATAAGTATCGTTAAATAAGCATTTTTTACATTGATATTGTCAGTCTTCGTTAAAAAGTTTATGACGTCGCACTGCTTTATTTCTAAAGGTTGAGGAAAAACTACGCAACTACAACCTTTTCCTGTTTCTTTTATTAAGGAGTAGTCGGTTTTTTCATCGCCGTTTACGACTATGTTATTTTTTACCTCTTCTTCTAAAAATCTATTTCCTTTTAAAACCATTAAAGAACCTCTTATAATTCTACCCGGAGCTGACATACAATAACCCCCTAATCCGTGCGATCTTCCGCTGCTGCCATTACCGAAAGAAAACTCGTAATTTCCGCTTAATAAACTTCCTTGTTCCTCAGCATGGACGCTTATTATAGGTTTATTTATCGTTCTCTGAGGATCTAACAACTGCGAATTAATAAAATCCCACGTCACAGGTTCATGCCAATCGATAGGTGCAGGCAAGTTTTTAATTCTATTTCCTCGCATATTTATGTTTCCAGGCGCAAAAACACCATCCTGGTATCTCTCAAGTCCCCCCGCGTTGGATGCAACGACGTTATCTACGTAAAACTTATTTGCAGCCTGGTGATCATCTAAAGGTGTTCCGAGGTTGTTAATTCTTCGATTACCCATAGAAACGTCATCAGACGCTATATAACCTCCGGGACCGTAAACAAAAGCTCGATTAGCGGAATCCACGTAATTCTTTGTCGCAACGTCTTGCGGTTCTGCGGGGTTTAAAAGATTCGTCAACTGGTAACCTCTCATATCTATATTCGCAATGGCCAAAAAACTACCATCCTGTTGTTGACTTATCGCTCTACCGCTATCATCCACGTATTTTTTATTAGCGGCTTCGCTCGGTTCCGTAGGATCGCCTAAGTTTTTTATCTTATTAAATCCCATGTTTAAATATTCCGTCATGATATAACCCCCATTTTCGTCTAATAACCCCGCGTTGGAATCGACATAATCCTTAGTCGCGACGTCTTGAGGATTCACGGGATTACTAACCCTCGTTAATGTATTACCGTTCATATTTATAGAACCGGTAACTTCCGTCATTCCGTCTTTACGCAAAAAATTATTATTTATATCAGTCAATGACAGTCCATCGTCGCTCGATTTAACATCGTCCATTCTTCCGAATTTATCAACCGGCATTTTTAATAGTTAAAAAAGTTTATTTAAAACTCGTTGAAATTTATTTCCCGAGGTTAGCTCTTTAAGAACGTACAAACATAAATGACCGCAAAATACTTGCCCGGCTCGTTGTAATTGGTCCGAATTGTAAAATATCGGATCTAGCAGATAGTCTCGAAGTTCCATAGGCGGTCGCACGCCGTAACTGTCTAAATAAATTTTTAGTTTAGCGTTTTTAAGTAGTGGGAAAATGAGAGTTCTAGCTAATTCGTTTCGCTTAAGATTGCCAATCGCTTAACCCAACGCTTAAGAAAATAGATCAACGCTTAACAGCAAACCAAACCCTTAAGTAACGGCCAACCCTTATGAACTAACTAACTTATGAATCAACTAACTTATGAATTAACTAGCTTATGAATCAACTAACTTATGAATCGACCAACTTATGAATCAGCTAACCCTTAAGTAACTGCTAACTTATGAACTAACTAACTTATGAATCAGTCAATCAACGCAATGACTAGCTCACGAATCATTTCCTCAACGCAATGACTAACCAGTCACTCACTCACTTGGCTAGCCGTTTGTTCCCCCATTAACCAGTCAATGCTTTAACTAATTTTATAAACATAAACATAACCATGCTTATAAAATTCATGCGTCACTCATATAACAACCTACCAACAAGTTAGTATAACCTCCTCGCTTAAACGCTTTAACTTAAATTCAATTTTAAAAAAAAATTCTAAAAGATTTTCGTTTTCTGGCTAACCACATTAAAAAATAAAAAAATGAAATTTTCTAATCTTATCTCTACAATATATTAGCATATAGATTATATCAATATGTCAGAAACGGTTAATTTTGTAAAACCAGAAGGTTTTGATATAAAAAAGTTAATTCTGTGTAATCCAGAAACAAACCAAAAATTTAAATTTCAAACAATGAAGGTTAATTACGAGTATTCCGATGGAACAATAGATAACCTACGGATTCGTACTCCTTCCTTGTTTGCTTATGGTATTAAAGCTTATAATGATAAAGGTCCAACAGAGTACTTTATGAGTTTGTTAAGCTTTTACGATTATAAAAACAAAAGAAACTAAGTTTAAAGAAACAATAGAAAGTATCGCAGAATTTTTAAAAGAAGAAGCATCAAAAAAGATAAAAAAGAAGAAAACTAGCTTTAGTGATTTAAAAATTTTTGCAGATGCTAATACAAATCCTATTTTTTTTTCCAAAACTGAAACATACTAAATATTATAATGAAAAAAGCGTCCTTGAAAGAATTACCATAAGAACTAATTTTTACAGAAAACCTGATCCTAATGACAAAAAAGAAAATGTAGATAAAAATGGACTAGTAAAAACAGATCCTTTTTCTTTTACTAAAAAACCTTGTAAAGTAATTGCTTATGTTGATATAGAGGATATTTTTATTAGCTCATCCAAAGTTAAAGTACGAACAAGTCTTTCTGAGGTTATTATAAATAAAAGAGATGTTCAACCTGTTAAAAGAAGAGTTGTAGAAGAAACACTACCTACTTCTTCTATGGGAGGGTTAGGGTCTGACGATGAAAGTGACAACGAAAATGAAGAGGATGATTAAAATTTACAACATATTTAAATATTTAACCTTTTTACCAGGTTAAATATTTTTAAAAAATATTATTTTAAAAAATAAAAAAAATTAAAATTAATTTTTTTTTTATAACTTAAGTAATTTTAAAATATTATAAAAATGCATGTGTTAGATACAGTATCAAACAATGTTAGAATAAAGTTGGAAGAGACTACATTAAATAAAAAATGTATGTCTTACTATTATTATAATTCAGATAAAGAACTATTTCAATTGCATTTTAATTATTTTAAAAAGAGTAGTGATTTTATTTACTTGCTTACGAAATCAATACCCTTTGCTTACTACTTACACAGTAATCATAAGTTAAATGAATCTAATTTTGATACAACTATTTTTATGTGTTGGCCTGATTTACGGTTAATACATCCACCAATGACACTAGAGGAATCATTTCGTAGTTTTGGTAACCCTATTTTTACTGGTATTAGAATACCATTTAACCAAAGTGATAATTTTATTAGTGTTTATCAAAATGCTTTACTTGAATTAGCTAGAAATGATGATAGAGAGCCAGCGCCAGATAATTATAAATTATATCCTATTTTAACATTTAAAAATATTTACCCCGCAGAGTATTTTAATTTTACTTCTTTTGTTGAATATTATGGCAAATATTGGGCTGAATTACGTAATTATACAAGAAGAGATTGTTTAGAACTAAGTTACTTAGGTTATGATAGACTTCCTATACGTTTTGCTTTAGAAAGAGCTAGGATGAATCAAGCAGAAGATGAAAATAAAAAAAAAAAAAAAAAAAAAAATAAAAAAAAAAAAAAAAATAAAAAATAAAAAAAAAAAAAAAAAAAAAAAATGTCTTATATGTAAAACTAAAAACAAAACAAAAAGAAAAATACAAATATTTAACCTTTTTACCAGGTTAAACATTTTTTTTAATTTTCAATCCTATAATGACCCCAAGCTAATGTATCTATCTGATTATCTAAAATAAATCTTTTATCATCATTAGCACTTAAGGCAACCTTGTTTATTTGTTTGGTAAATAACTCATGATTATAACTTCTGATTGTTTTCATTTTTCTAAGTTGTTCTTTCTTGTAAACAAACAATTTTTGTAGTCCTCATGTATAATATCCTTTTCAATAACAGATTTTTTAATTCCCTTACATTTTTTACTTTCACCACCATCCGACGTTTTATAACTATATAACTTTGCTCTTAACCCTACAAACTCTTCTATATTTTCTCCCCCACATTCATCCTTAAACATCCCAATTACTTTTTTTGTTTAAGCCTGTTGGTATACCAGATTTATGGTCTTTAGGATAATTACTTGTATCAAATTTTTCTTCTTCATCATTGGCAATATCCTTGTAAAAATCTTCAGTCTCAATCACATACATTAAACTATCTGTATCAGTAAATAAAAGTTTTGCTTTTTCACCATATTTTACTTTAATATAATCATAATGAAAGTCATACATCAAAGTTTTACTTAAATCAAGAATACACATACCTAAATAAACTGGTTTATTAAAGGTTAAGTGTGTCTTTTTCATATGCATTCCTATTAAGTTTTCATCAAAAACTTTTACATGCTTAAAGTTAGGTTTAGCGGCTAATTCTTCTGCCTTTTTTACATTATTAACTAACCTAAAATCAGTCCGGTTTCTAATGTTTTCCATTGTCTTACCAAACACACTGTTGTTCATTAATTTAAAGAAAGTTTTTTCAAACTCATTTGTTGCTTTAGTTCTTAGTCTTGTATTTAAATCGATATAAGGTTTTAACCAATCACTTTCTTTAAATGTTATTCCTCTATGAATTTTTGTTATTTTTAAACCTAAGTATTCGTATAATTTTAAATTTTAATGATGAACAACATATTTTTCTTTATCATTTAAATTTTGAATTAATTTTTTTACGTTATTTATCTTTAAATTCTCTGGAGCTAAAGGATAATCATTGTGTAAATCATGTAATTCTTTAGGATATTCTAAATCTACTTCCAATATACAAGGGTGTCGTCTCCAATTTTTTTATTTCTGTATTACTTATCCATTTAAAACCATGCGTTGGAAGACAGTCTGACATTGCCCAACCGTAAAGATTGTTTGCATCAAGGTAAACAATATATTTACTAATTAAATCAGAAACATAATCTTTACCCATATATTTATTATTAGCTTTTGCATATCTATTAGAAATCATTGATACTCCTCCTCTAATACCTTTTTCTATCATTAAGAGCATATCAGAGTCTGATAAAAGTTCAAGGTTTACTTTGGTTGTTTTTAATGCAGCATCCCAAGCCAAACCTGGTGCTGTGTAATAATGAGCAGGGTCTAAGTTATAATTTTTACAACAAACATTTCTAAAGTTTTCAAAGATATCAGCTAAAAGCAAAACATCAACTTCATTATTTAAATTGTGGTAATCCTCTAAAGTTTCCATTTTAAATTCTTTCCAAACATTTAATGCGTGAGCATAATCTTCATCAGTTATATGTTCATTATTTAAACTTGAATAAAATTTTTCTTTTGGTGGTAACCGAGTTTCTTTTAACTTTTCTGGTGAATCCATATACTCATAAGGGTATACCCCCTTTTTAATTACTAAATTAAGTTTATTTCCTGAATAATATTTTTTAACATTACTAAAATCATTTTTATTTAAATTGTTAGCAAGTGTGCTTAAACTATCCGCCATAAACTTTAAACTATCAAGAAATTTTATTTGATGATAAATAAATTTAGTGTTTCCATTTTTGTCGGTATAACTTCCAACAGGTATTTTTTTAGTAATACTAATATACTTTTCATCATTGTTAGGTATCAAGATCTCCATCAGTTCCACCAAGATTTTTTATAAATAAATGACTATCATAATTACTAAGGTTATGAAAAAACACAGGGGTAAACTTAGTTTTTTTTATGTTTAAGATTACATAAATTATGTGCGGCTCCCCTATATTTACCAGTAAAATGGCAGTGATCTCTAACCTTATGATTTTTATCAGTAAAATTTCCTTCACCACAAATCCAACATATACTTTCTTTTTTATAAATATCTTCTAATTCTTTATTAAATATTATTCCTTTTTCTGGTATATTAGCAATCTCTTTAATATCTTCTGTTAACATTTCCACAAATTTTTGTGGGGTATTCTCTCCTGTATAGTTTACTAATTTTGACTTAAATACTTCTTCATCAAATGATTTAATATAATAACAAAAACTTGATGGTTCGTGTTTTTGAGTTTTTATTGTATAACTTTCTATTACTTCAGGTTTTAAATTATCTTTATCCAATGGTTTGATAAAACTTTCAAAATCAGCATATACAACAAATGACACCTTTTCTGATTTATAAAAGTTTTCAAACTTTAACATTGTTCCTTCGTCAGGTAGTTTTGTTGCAACAGATTCATGTTCTTTACAGTATTCCATATGTTTTTCCAAGGATTTTTGACACCAAAAAGAATTTAAACATCTTAAACAAAAATAACTTTTACCATTATGTTTTGATACCTGAGAGGACAACAAACGACTAAGATTATTAACTAAACAGTAATGTTTTACTCCATTTCCTTCTATTAAAAGTAGGATAATATCTTTTTCTCTTTTATAAACAAAATTACTATTTCTAAGAGGGTAGATATTTTTGTTTTCATAACCAAGAACTGTAATGGATATTGTTGGATTTTGTTTTTCAAATTTGTCAATATCATTTAAACTAACAGGATACTTTATTCCTTTCATGCTTATTTTATTTTCCTTTGATTTTAAATCATTGTCAATTAATTCTGAATTTTTTTCTTGTGGGTTTAATGCTCTTAAAACACACCATAAAAAGCATTTGTTATCCTTATTTTTCATATTAATGATAGCCTTTTTAAGGGCTAATTCTTTTGGTAATGGAATGTATGATCTTGCTCTCATAGGATTATATGTTACGGTGTGTAATTGCAAATCTAGCACCCTATAAAATCTCCATCCAGTTTCTGAAATTCTTAAAAGTCTTTCAAGATCCTCTAAAACCTCTTCCATCATAGTATCATATAAATCATTTGCATCTGTTCGCCTTAAATTAAAAACAAATGAATCAGAATGAAAATTAGCATTTTTTGTTTTTAAACCTTCTTCAGTATCTTTTATCAAAATACATTGAAAAACTAATTTTACTTTTCTACCTTGGTTATTATTTAAAATATTTACTATCTCATTACGTGTAAGTTCAAGAAAATCACGAGGTCCATAATTGCTTTTACCTTCTATTTTATATCGTTTTACAATTCCTCTTAAAGCTGATTCTCCTTCTTTACTTACAACTTTATATTTTTCACTATATAATTTTTTGATTTTCTTTTTAAGAGCATTTAGTTCAGGTGAAATACTTTTAGGAACTTCTTTAACATTTTCTAAACTCCTTAACAAATCATTAACTGAAGTAGTTGGTGGAGTGGACGGTCTTTGTCTTGATGTTGATGGTGAAGGTTGAGCAATTGTTGGTATTAAAATTTTGAGTTGCTATATTTCCAATATCTCTATCTAATATTGACGCTCTAGGATTACTTAAAAGCTCAATTAATTGAGCCCGCCTAAGTCTTGAGAATCCTCTGATACCTCTTGACTTAGCTATTTTTTTTAGTCCTTTTACTGTAAGGTTTTTAAATTCAGCACTCATATTTTTTTATAAAAATTAAATTCTTTATCTCAATTTATTATGATTTTTTTTTCTTCATAATAAATTTATTATTGAACGTTAATTTTATATTTACCGTTCCAAACTCTTCCATCCCAGTTTTCAATCGTTTGAGGACATTTATCTATAAATTTACCAGCTTTGTAAATTGATGGAAAAGTTGTGGTTTCTCCCGTTTCAACATCCTCTAAAATAACTGTTCTCGGATTTTTTAAAATCGTCTTTAATCTTTCATAATTAATAACTTTATTATTTTAGTTTTTTCTTTTTTTATCTTCTTTGGTTTAATTTCCTCCTCAGGGTATAACCCATGCTCTTTTAACACATCGACTAATTTTTGTTTAGTCCAGTAAGAGTAAAACTTTATACCGCTATCTTTTTTTTTTTTTTTTTTTTTTTTAAATCAGCTGTCTTTATCATGTTTATATAAAACAAAAATTACTTAATACACTACACTCATTTTATTCCCATCACTCTGGAAGTTAATCAACCTATCACTAAGTAAAACCGCATATGCCTCAGTATTTGCAGGAAGATTTGCAGTAAATGTTACCTTAATATGAATATCAGTTACAGAATACTTTAACCTTTCACTTTGCTTAGATACGTCAAACAAAAACAAAGGGAAAAGCGTTTTAAAATCTGAAGGAGTAATATTAGGGTTTGATATTAATTCATCCATGTTAAAAAACTTTTTTCTAAACAAATCAGCTTCACCATATATTCTACTAAATTGATTAGCAGTAAAATTTATATCAAAATCATTTGCTGGGTATTTTTTTGAACCTAAATTTACATAAATATTTTTAACATTTAAGTTATCAAATATAGACGGGTTTTGGTCGCCACCTTTACCAGTTTGAAAACCAACAATTAAAAAACGCGGTACCTCAGGAGATGATTTAGATGATAGCCTCCAAGTAAAGCCTGATGACGCCCGTGGAACCGCAATGTTGTCGCTTTGTATCATTCTATACCCAACTGGAAATTTTTCTTTCTTCTCAATAAATTTTAAAAGCTCCAGCTTATTACCATCTTCTGGCGTCACATGAGGTATAAACCAAGATACTTTAAGTAAATTAACTCTACCAGCATCAGTACCACCAGCTCTAAAAATTGCGTCGTCGTCATCATTTCTTGTTAAGGTTAAAGTTTGTTTCATATCATATAAAACTTTGTTGTAATCTTCACAAAAACCAAATATATGTTTCAAAGGTATCCTAAAACTAAAGGTTCCAACTGGATTTGAACTAAAAATATATTGTCTTCTTACTGAAAAACCGGTATTAGTAGCACTAGCCGCATTGACTCCGGTATCCTTGTACCACAGTTGGTTTAATCCTTGCGATTTAGAAAAGTCATCCGGATATTTTAACAGCCCGAGCATTGTGGTAGTCTGACCAGGGTAATTAATGGATTCTATCTCTTGTCCGCTAAGTTGGTATCTGATATTTTTAAACAGATGCATCAGACCATTATTTTTTATGGTAACCTCGTTAGCTGCACCATAAACGGTTCCATCATTTTTTACTAATTCTCCTATGATTTTTAAATATGACTCGGAAGGATGATAAAAAATATCTTGAGTTTCGATATCAATCCTAATATTTCCTCCTGAGTTGTTTAGATTGGTTCCTGTAATAGGTTGATACTCAAAATATTCAAATTCATCAATACTATCATCTTTTAAAATTGGTGATTTAATGTCTAAATTATCCATTTTTTTATATGCAATTATGATTTTTAAATCAAAATTATAATTACTCTATCCATAGTTGAGGGAATGATTTGTTTTCATCATTAACAAAAACACCTTTTAGATTAATGGTTTTCATATTTTTTATTGGTAAAGAGCTTTTCACTTTAGGATAAACCCTATTTCCATAAACAATCGTAACATTTGCTATATTATTTTCTTCTAGATAATCATTTACCTCTCTTTCAAGATAATTCATGTTATCAGCTTTTTCAGGAGATAATTTTATAACAGCCTTTTTATAATTATAATCTGTGTCATTAACTTCAAGAACCTCGCAATCTTCATCAAGTTTAAGACATGCATAAAAGACGGTAACTCTTTTTGTATTATATTTTTTATACTCTGACATTTTAAATTTTAGTTTTGACATTCTTTTTATTTAATGATATAAATTACTTAAATTAAATTGTTTTAATTCCAGAACCGCTATTTAATTTCTTAACTAAGTCCTGAATAGCGATGGCACTACCATCTATCAAAGTGCTAATATTTTGCGATGCAGGTTGTGGAGTATATTTTTCTAAAATCTTTTTAGATTTTGGTGTTAAAGCCTTTTGAACTAACTTCTTTCCTGCATCAACTGCAGCACTCTTTCCAACTTCTAACGCCTTTTTTGCTCCTTCCTTAGCAACGCTTTTACCAACATCAAGGGCAGAAGATGCAATTTGTTTTGCAGCATTACTTGTAAAGAGTCTCGCTAAAAAATTAGCTATGCTATCAAAGATCCAGGCACCTCCATATGAATAGTTTCTTTTAAATCCTCTCTTTCCTGATGTAATCATTTTATAATATAGACATTACATTTTTATAACTGATTGAATTTAAAACACCTTGCCTTTTTAATTCATCACATATGCTTACAAACTCATTTCTTAAACCAGTATTACCAGCTTTTTTACTTGCCATTAAGAGGTCTAATCTTTCTAACAACGCATTAGGGTCAGATGGGATAATGGTAATTCCTTTTCCAAGGACTGAATCATTCCAAATGTTTCTAAGCATGTTATTCCACTTGTATGCTTTACTGCTTTATGGGAAATTACTTTTCGGGTCATTATTTCGATGGAGGGTGTTGGATTTTATTATTATCTCCTTGTAATAATCAAAATCCTCTTCATCATATTTACTTTTGTCTGGTTTTTTAGCTACAATTAACTCCCACAGACCAGGTGTACCTTCATAGGTTTTATTTGCAATTAAAATATCATTTCCTAAAATTTCAGTTTTCTTTATCACCGATATAAAATACAACTTTTTTGTCATATATCCCGTACGTTGTATCAGCTTCATCCTTATTGGTAAACCTTCTTAGTTGCTGTGCTGCAAGTGGTCCAATAAGTAATAAGAGTTCTTCATTTTCTTCATCCAATTCATCCAACATTTTCATCAACTCTTGCATTTCTTCCTCATCTACATACGTTTCCGATTTCTCATAAGCTTTGATAGAAGGAAAGGCTGGAAACTTAATAGCCGTAGGTAAGTCTTCTATACCTTCTTTAATAGGTTTAAGTCCTTCTGTAATCTCCTTTGTTGAAGCTTTTTGCGTTTCTGTAATAGGCTTAAAAAACTTTGATAGACCTGTTTGTAATTCAATTTCACCCGTTCTTTCTGCGAGTTGACTATCACGAATTCTTTTCTTTGTTGCGAGATATTCTTTTACAATTTGGTCTCTTTTTTCAGGGTCAGTTATCTTTAAAAACGACATTTTATATTACAAACATAGTTTTTTATATCGTTTTTAACATAGTTTTTTATATCGTTTTAATCGCTATTTTTTATTTCGCATGCGCAAGAACATTTAAATTTAGTCCGTGGTACGATTTTTTTCAACCAACCTCCGAAAGGACTCACGCGCTTCTTGCCTCCCTTTTTCAATCAATGTTTCTTCATTTTCAGCCGTTATCTTCTTTTTAGATTTAGTTCTTATCTCATTCTTCATAGCTTTGTATTTTTCCAATTCCTCCATAATTAATTTAAATTCATCATCAGATATATGATTGTCAAGTAATGCTTTTGATATATGCGTAGATATTGTGTTAAGTTTACTATCAGCAATCATTTTTATTTTCTGATGTTTTTCACCTTTACTTCTTGTGGTTCTTACAGCATATTTACCAATAACACTCATTAAACCAGTAACAAGGGCTGACGCTTCTAACGCTATTACCACAGGTATCGCAACTACGGTAGACAACAAACCAATTCCTCCAGCACCGCTTACCATCGTCATGGTAATTAAAACTGTATCGATATTATCTACTATATTAGCGGTTCTATAATATTTTTTTTGCAAGAGCGTCTCGCTTTTGAACTTCACTTTCAAGAAAAGACTGAACTTCTGATATCTTTTTTAAACGGTATGAATGACCATTGTCATCACCCATTAAGGATAATTCAATGGGAGGTGCATTAGGTGTATTACGTTCATTAGGTAAGCTTGGATATATCTTTTCTTTCATCTCCATTTTTAATTAGAGAGATATTTTTTTTTTTAAATTGTGTAACAAACGTGGCACAAAAACTCATTCTCCTCGATTCTTACCAGCTTACTCGAGTTGTTTGTAATACTAATGATGACATCAACGGTATCATCAAGAATAACTTCATTTCATAAACTTAAGAGCTTTAATTTTAAATTATAAGACAAAGAGGTTAAAACAACCCCTCTACTCATTAAAAAAACAAAACCTAATGACAATGACTTCGTTTCACCCGGGTTTAGTATTAGGGGTTGTTGATTAAAACTTTCCCAAAGAACAGGATTAACTTTTTAGGTGGATGCTTAACTTTAAATGGTTTCCAAAAAATTGTTTTTGGTTGAACTATTTTAGGCTTTACTCCAAATTTATAAACGTTCATATTTTTACTTTTTGTTAAAAATTATTTATAATATTGCTCCTAATATAGGAATATTAGCGAATGGACTATTAGGACCTAAAAGAAGCCCTTTTCCATCATAAATTTTTGAACCTTGTTTTAAATATAAACCATTACCGACAGATTTTAATCCTTTACCTTTAGCTGGTCCAAGGTAAAGACCCTTTCCATCAGTTTCTACTTGACAAATGCATCCCCCTTTTTTAAGGTAGAGACCTGACCCCATTGCTTTTTGTACTCCTGATGAGGCTAACCTGGATAAAGCACCAACGCCTAAAGCTGGTAAAACGGTTCTTGCTAATGTAGGTAGAACTGATGACGCTAATCCTGCTAACATTCCAAGGTAGCCGCCTTCTACTTTCATGTTCTGTTTAAGCTGTTTTTCTGTCATTTTAATTGTGGTTCCTCTACCAGATTCATAAACTTTTGCTATTTTCTTTGCTTGACTTTGGGTTATAGCTACAATATCGTTACATTGTAAATCACTATGATTTAAACGGATACTTACTGAACATCTGTTTTTTAAAGCATGTTTAAGTTTTTCTTTTTGTCCATCTGATATATTTAATTTTACTGTAGTATAGTCTGCCATTTTATATATATTTTATTTTTTATTTATCTCGCTTCTCTAATATGAAATCTGATTGTTAAATTTTCACCTCTAAGATTTAGTGAATTTCCATCTTGGTCTGTAATTGATACATTAAGTTTATCTATTACATCTGATGTTAATGGCAGATAAACCAGATTTACTGGATTTTCTATTATTTTATACCCTGGGGAAACATTTGGGAAACATGAATAAATAGTGTTTTTAGTTGAACCATTAACATAGCTTCCTGCAATGATATCAATGTTAACGAGCAAACTATTAATACTAAGAATATTTACTACGTTTTCTGATTCGTGAAAACCTTGTACATATTTAGCTCGAGTAAATCCTAAAACTTTAGCAATAGAATTTTGTTGATTAAAATCTACTTGATATTCATTTTCGAGAGTAAGAACAGACTTTAAGGTATTGGTGTTTGCTGAGATATTAATAAAATACTCTTCATTAACTGCATCGTAATGACATTTTTTCCTCATTTCTTGCTGAATGAAATCATTAATATCAACAAGGTCATAACTTCCTTCTGGTATTTTTATTTTTTCCCATGAAGCACCATTGTCAGGAGAATAAACAAAAATGTCATTTTTAGAATCAATGATGGAAAAAAGTAGTAAGTTTCAAGGTTAACCAATGCTATTTCATATTCTTTATCCTTTTCTAATTGAAGCGGTGAAGTAAATCTTGTGTTAAAATTTGTTTTGTTGTTGCTTACTATAATTTGAAATGATGTTTTATGGTCAGTGTTTTTTACGATTTTTTCTAAAAGTTCTTCCATTTTTTAATTACTAAAAATATTATTTATATGCGTAAAAATATATCTTTGGGGCAAGATATATTTTTTAAAAAATATGATTTAATCATAATCTTTTTTTATAATAAAAACAAAAGTTACCATCACAAGATTTTTTATAGCCTTCATCAAATAAAATCTCTATTCTTAATATTTTATCTACATATACCTTCATGTCTTTTCTATGTTTTCTATGTTTTTTATTAGTTTTATCTTCCTCTTCAGTTTCAAAAATCTTTCCACACCTATTTACATTAGAAAGCAATTTTGAAATGTGTTCTTGTAGAAAAAAAATACATACATTTTTTTCATCCATACCTTTAAAACTTTTAGAATAAGAGTTAAACTCGCTTCTTAAATTTAAAAAAATTAATTACTCTTTTTAAATATCTTACTGAAGCATCTTCAAATTTTTCTTGTAATTTACTCGAAATATCATTAATTGTAAGCATAATATCATTTGCACTTAAATGATCAGTATTAGTTTCAAAAACATTAATCTTACTAAAAATTTTGCTCGCCATTCTACAGTATAGTATTTTTCTTCTTAATTTATTTTCAAATTTAAATTTATACCGATTTAGGAATATAAAAGTTATCAAATCCATTTCTATACTTTCCATTTTCTTTTTTACTGGTTAAATCAATTATAACAAATAAAAATTCACGAAACTAATTTTTAGACATATCATCTCCTATATGATCGCTATAGATATGATTAAGATTTTTAAGGTCTTGCCTAAATAAACAAATAAAATTAGCGTTTTCTCTAATAGTTTGTCGAGGTAATCTAAAATAATTTTGTGATAGGTAAAAACAATCAACATTACTATGTCTTCCTCTGATGTAATAACATTCGCATTTGTTTTATCTTTCTAAAAGTAAATCATCGAAAATCATTAATCTTTTATTTTCTGGATTTAAATCTCTCGGGTCGGGAACATCGCTAGCATTTTCAAAAAATTCACAATTTATATCAGATTTTTTTTTAACCGTTTTAGCCCACTGTTGAACTAACGCTGTAGGAGAAACATTTAAATCTGGAACTTCATCTCTAATATTAAACAACCTTAGGATAAGTTATTTTGGTAATTTTTCTTCAAAAGCTTTTTTAAGTATGCGGTACTCTGGTTGAAACAAACTTTTGCCAAAAACGCATAAGTTGTCATAATCAAGCCAATCAGATCTTAATAAAAGGTTAAGTAGAAGAGTTGTTTTACCACATCCTGATTTACCAACTATTACTCCCCTAATGCTTTTAGGTGAAAAAGGATGGTTAAATCTCTTTGTCATCACTTCATTCCATGATAAATTTTCGATTTCCATTTTTTATATTAAACATTTTAATTTTAATATAAAATGTATTGCGTTAAATGTAAAAAACAAACTGATACTGCTAATATAGAATGTGTGGTAAGCAAAAATGGAAGAAATATGAAACGCGGTAAGTGCGTTGAATGTGGAACGACTAAAACCCAATTTATTAAAAAACAAGAAGGTGGGTCGTTGTTAAACAAGGTTATCAATAACTTACCTGTTGAAATGCATTTACCCGGTCATAATTTTACGGGACCCGGTACTAAATTAAAGAAAAGACTCAATCCTGATTTAACACCTAAAAAATGGTCAAAACCTGTAAATCGTGTTGACAAGGCAGCATATCATCATGATATCTGCTTTCTTAAACATGATGATACAGCTACAAGAAATGCTATTTGCGATAAAAATATGCTTAAAGAGTTAAAGGGTATCTATAATTAGGGAAAGAATGGAACGCGGATTAGTTAGCTCATTAATTGGAATCAAGGCTAAATTTGGAATGGGAGTTAAAAAAAATTTCGACATGTTAAATTTATCTGAAGAACTACACAAACCTATAAAAAGAAAATTTAAGAAAAGAAGAGTTAGAGTAAATGGTATTGATAGGATATGGGCCGCAGATTTAGTAGATATGCAGGTATTTTCTAAATTTAATCATGGTGTAAAATATCTTCTTGCCGTCATTGATATATTTTCAAAGTATGGATGGTTAATACCATTAAAAGATAAAACTGGAAAATCTGTTTCTGTTGCATTAAAGAGTATTTTTAAGGAAAGAAAATCCGAAAAAAATTGGGTGGATAATGGTAAAGAGTTTTATAACAAAGAAGTTAAAGATTTAGTTGAATTATATTCTACTGAAAATGAGGAAAAATCTAGCGTTGTTGAGAGATGGATTAGAACAATGAAAGAAAAAATGTGGAAATATTTTTCTGCTAACTCAGCAAACGTTTATATTGATGTATTACAAGACCTTGTTAAAGAATATAATAACACGAGGCATTCTTCTATTAAGATGACACCAGTTAATGCAGGTAAGAAGAAGAATGAAGATAAAGTTTGGAGAACGCTGTATCCAGATTATAATCAAGTAAAAGAAGATATAAAACCTAAGTTCTCTGTTGGAGACAAAGTAAGGATAAGTAAAAAGAAAAAGACTTTTGAAAAAGGTTATACCACAAGATGGACAGAAGAGGTTTTTACAGTTTCAGATGTAAAACATACATCACCCGTAACATATAAAATTAAAGATTTAAATGAAGAAGAAATAAAAGGTACCTTTTATGAACCTGAACTACAAAAAACGAGTCAAGTGTTGTATAGGATAGAAAAGGTTATTAAAAAAGGAAAAAAGAAATCTCTCGTAAAGTGGAAAGGTTACTCTGATGAGTTTAATTCATGGGTTGATAATAGTTCTATTGAAAATATTTAATATATAAAAAATGCAGGATATTTTAATCGATAATATAATTTTACCAAACAAACCTTTCAGTAATTTTGAACTTGAGGATGCAGTGAAAAAATTAAAAATAAAAAAATTTAGGGGAGTATTTTTAAGAGCTGCCCTACCTAAAAAAAGTAAAAAATAAAGAATGTGGTATATTAAATCTTGATGACTCAAGCAGACCTGGTACGCATTGGGTTGCTTGGTATAAAAACGGTAAAACTAAAATTTATTTTGACAGTTATGGTATTCAACCACCTCTTGAAGTTAGAGATTATTTAACAAGTCCATTACATTACAATAGTGACCAATTACAACAAGCAGGTCAAGTGTTTTGCGGTCATGTATGCTTGTACATTCTTAAAGAACTAGGTTTAGGTAATAAATTCCAAAATATTTTAAATACACTTTTTTAGCGATATAAACAAATGCCTGTTGATAAATTTGGAAGAATGGATGAGGTTAAAACAAGCGGTGATGGTGTGTCACTCGCTTATATAAGTAATAATTTTTTACGTAAAGATGGAACAACAACCGTTACCGGTTCTATAAATATGAATGGTAATACATTAACGAGGGTTAGTAATCCAGTAAATCCTCAAGATGTTGCAACTAAGAGTTATGTTGATGGTAACTCAGGGCTGTTAGATAAAAATGGAGGATACCATATGACAGGATATTTAAACATGGGTTTTAATAAAATAAAAAACATACCTGAACCTGAGGAGTCGAGTGAAGCTGTTAATAAAAAATATGTGGATACAGTTGTGAATGAGGCTACTGCTGGTGAACAAGCTTTAATAAAAAAACATGTCGGGTCTTTTTTAGCAGCTGGCAACATAGTTATGAACGGTAACTCAAACACCGGCTTACCAAATCCTGCAAAACGTGACGCTGCTGCTAATAAAAAGTATGTTGATAATGGTGGTGCTATTGCAAAAAAATCCTGATGGAAGTTTTACAGCAATATCCAACATAGACCTTCAAGGTTTTTCTATAAAAAATGCTGCAGCACCTGTAGAAGAAAGAGATTTAGCAACAAAATCCTACGTAGATAAAAAAGTATCGCTTCCTTCTCTCATAGGTCCTAAACCAATTATAAGCGTATGTGCTGAGGAACAAGGTCCTTTAGGAGATGGTAATTATGAGTTTTCTCTTGGTAATGGAAGCTCTGGAACGAGTCATGGAATAGGAGGTTATTGTATGTCTGCTCCTGGTAGAATTATAAGAGGGACTTTAATGGTTGCTAAAGGTGGTGGTATTCTAAAAGAAGAGGAAAAAGTTAATATAGTCGTAAATGGAGTTGAACAGGGTGACTACTCCATAGTAAAAAAACGAAATGAAGATTGTAGTTGTATAGTTTTTCCTCAACCTTTAGTAATAGACCAATGTGATGTTATAAACTTTATAACAAGGTCAAATAACCCTAACGCTAAAAATGCATATTTGACAATATTGATAGAGTTGGATTTATAAAAAAAAAATATTTAAATAGAATTTTATTATATTAAAAATGGAAGAAGGAATACTGATAAAATGTTTTGGAAGAAGAGATCCTGATGCTTTAAATGACGTTTTAAATAGGTTAGAATCTACCCACTCAGACCTTATAAGATACACTTTTTTTTTTATACGCGACATTAGCTTTAAAAAAAAATATGAAAAAAATATTAACGAAATATATAGTATTTTAAAACAAGAAATTAAATATTTTTTTTAGTAGATATTATGAAAATAAGATTAATGAGTTTAATTCTGACATAGATAATTTTCTAAATAAGTTTTAAACAAAAATATTTAACCTGGTAAAAAGGTTAAATATTTATATTCTTTTAAATATCTAAAAAATTTTACAATTTTTACAGGCATATTTTTTACAGGTTTTATATTTAAACTCTTCATAAAATTCACAGGTTAAAGGATTTGAATGTTTATCTCCATAAAAAACTAGATACATTAAATTTACCGGTTTCTCCAGAATGTTTTAAATCTCCTTTACAAAGTTTTAAAGTAGACAATTTTAAAAAAAATTAATTTGGAAATTTATAAATACTTGCGTAGGTGTTTCATGTTTAAAACATTCAATTAAAATATTTTTTTTTAATTTTTTAAAATATGCATTTTGCTGTTTTTTACACCATCGCTAAACCGACATATTCCAACTTTTTTTATATACAAGCTAATCATATAACCTTTAATATTTTAAAAAATAATACAATGATTTTCTACATTTTTACTAAATTCATAATAAATAAATGATGCTACACCATCTATTTTTTTTTACTGGAGGAAGAACAATATAATTATTTTCTCTATATAAGCGAGAAACAAATTTTATTTTTTGTTTCATTGCTTTGTTAATTTCGTTTTTTTGTTCGTTTGTGATTTTATTTAACACACTCATTTTTCTCTCTACAATATATTTTTTTAAAAAGTAGAAATATTTTCAAATTTTTACCAAAGATTTCTTTTTTCCCTTTTTAATAACCTTTTCTATCCTAAACAACTCCTGACTAGTTTTTTGTAGTTCGGGTTCGTAAAAAGTGCCTCGTATTTCTTCTCCGTTAAGATCCGTAATTTTATATGTTACGGGTGACGTACGTTTTACTTCGGAAATCGTAAAAACCTCTTCAGTCCATCTTGTGGTATAACCCTTTTCAAAGGTCTTTTTCTTTTTAGATATCCTTACTTTATCGCCTACGGAAAACTTAGGATTTATATCTCTTACTTCGAGACGATCGGGATAAAGAGTTTTCCAAACTTTGGTTTCGTTTACTTTCTTACTAGCGTTTACTGGGGTCATCTGAATAGAAGAATGTTTCGTGTTATTATATTCTTTAACGAGATCCGGCAGCGCGTTAATGTAAACGTTAGTGGAATTAGCGGAAAAATATTTCCACATTTTTTCTTTCATCGTTCTAATCCATCTCTCGACGACGCTAGATTTCTCCTCATTTTCGGTAGAATACAACTCTATCAGGTCTTTAACATCCTTGTTATAAAACTCTTTACCCTTATCTACCCACATTTTTTCCGGTTTTCTCTCTTTAGAAATACTCTTTAATGCCGCGGCGACATATTTCCCCGTTTTATCTTTTAAAGGAATCAGCCAACCGTATTCAGAAAAGATATCAATGACTGCGAGAAGATATTTTATACCCCGATTAAATTTAGAAAATGCTTGCATATCTACTAAATCAGCGGCCCATATCCTATCGATACCATTTACTAAAACTCTCCTTTTCTTAAATTTTCTTTTTACGGGCTTATGCAGCTCTTCCGACAGCACTGTCATGTCGAATTTTTTTTTTTTAAATCCCCATTCCAAATTTTTTCTTCGTTCCAATCATATTACTAATGACAAATTGTTCCATTTTTCCTCTAATTGTCGGATTATAGATTCCCTTTAGCTCCGTTAACATATTAGCGTCGCAAATAGAATGTCTGGTAGCCGTGTCATTATGTTTAAGATAGCAAATATCGTGATGGTAAGCCGCTTTATCAACCCGGTTTATTGGTTTACTCCATTCTTTTGGCGTTAAATTGGGATTGAGTCTTTTATTTAGCTTAGTACCGGGTCCAGTAAAATTATGACCAGGGAGATGCATTTCAACTGGTAAGTTATTAATAAACTTATTTAGTATTGAACCGCCCATATTTAACGAATTTCGTTTTAGTTGTTCCGCATTTTCCGGGCGTGCCATATTTCTTCCATTTTTACTAACAATGTAATTCACGTTACTAGTATCGGTGATTTTTCTACTTTTAACGCAATACATCTTTTTATATATAATTTAAACTTATTTAAAAATATATAAAAAAAAATGGATGTCATAGATTTATCGTGGAACGAAGTAGTATCGAAGAGACTTATTAATCCTTTTTTAACTAAAAGCATTAGAGGACTAATCGTGGGTAAATCGGGTTGCGGTAAGACGACGCTTTTACTAAATCTTTTGTTAAGACTGGATTGGCTCGATTACGATAATTTATGCGTTTTTGGAAAAAGTCTTTTTCAACCCGAATATCGTGTACTTAAAAAAGCTTTCGAAGAAAAACTACTGAAAGAGAGAATTTTACAGTTGTTTAACGTGCACGATGAAATACAGGATAAAAAAGTTTCTCCCGTGGCTTTGATCCAGAAATGGATTGAAACCCTAGTAGATAAATCAGATATTAAATGTAGTTTTTTCGAAACTGCAGAGGATGTGCCTGATCCGAGAGAATTAAAATCGGAAAACAAAAATTTAATGATCTTCGATGATTTACTTTTAGAAAAGCAAAATAAATGCGAGTGTTACTATATTCGCGGAAGACATAGTAACGTTGATTGCTTTTACCTTTTGCAAAACTATTTTAGGTTGCCGTGGCAAACTATTAGAGAAAACACGAATTTTATCTGCCTTTTTCGTCAAGATCATAAAAACATTAATCATATTTATAGCGATCATGTCAGCGAAGATATGCCGAAAGAAGAGTTTAGAAAATTTTGCTAGAAGGTATGGGAAAAACCTTTTGGTTTCGTCGTTATCGATTTATCGAGTAAAAAAGACGAAGGAAAATATAGAGACGGTTTTGACAACTTTTATATACCTAATTCGATAGAGTAAAAAAAATTGAAGATAATAAAATTAAAAATAAATAATAATCGTAAAAAAAAAATGGCGTGCGATGACAAAATAAATTTTCTTACACTCGATTATAGATTAAATGGTTTTACAGTAAATGAGGTTATGATGGAAATTAGAAATGTAAAAAATGGATTATTAGAAAAAAATGTTGATGAATGTGGCACAAAAAGAATTTTTAATAAAATCTTGAAAGTTCTTAATCTTAAAAAAGAGTTTAGTTCTTTCGTTAAAGAATGCGGTGCTAGTGAAGAAGAATCATATGCTCCTTTTATAAAAAAACGCATTTCCGAATTATTGCGTAATGTGAATAGTTGGGGAAAGATTTTCGAAACTGAAGAGGAAGATAGAATGAATAGAAAACATAGAAAACATATAATAAGAATGTTACCTAACGGAAATAGGAAAAATATCCTTATTTTACAGACCAGAAAACAAAATTCCCGTTATGGTTAGAAATAATACTTTAAGTAAAGTGTTTAACGGAAATTTTAAAAGGGAATATCCCGGATTGAAAAAAGTTTTTTATTAAACTTTAGTTAGTATTTGCCTTATTTTCAAAAAAATATATCTTTTAACGAAAGATATATTTTTAAAAAAATTTTTACTATAAAAAATGGAAGATCTTCTAAAACAAATAGCTAAAAATACGGAACATGAAATGTCATCGCAAATTATAGTAAGTAACGATAAAACGCGTTTTACGACAACGTTTAATCCACCAATTCGACTGAAATACGATAGAAAATACGAAATAGCTTTGGTAAACCTCGAAACGTACTATTCTTTTCCAAACATTGACGAGACGAATAACGCGTTTATTTATTCTCCGGACAATGGCGTTTCATGGGTTCCGTGTTCGTTAACATCGATATTATCTGGGGAAGCTACGTTAATGGTTCGACGCAAAACACAATTTACTCTTTTTTTCCCAATGTCGCGCCCAGATATAAGATAATAGAGTCGCCGGTTAATTTAGTATATTTACCGATAATGAAGTACGACATACACGATATGGAGGTAAAAATTACGGATCAAAATGGAACTTAGAGGCGAAAATCTAACGATTAGGTTTCATATTAGAGAGGCATAAAAAAATAAAAAACGTATAAAATATGACGAGATACGTGAGTATTAAAGTTAATATAATGGAGGGGCAAAAGCAAAAACTTTTATCCGCTATTAAAAAAGGGGGTTGCAAAACGAGTATTCGTTTAGGTCGCGAAGATTTAAGAGGTAACGATGTTTTAGCCGTTACCCAGTCGCAAGCGAGAAAAATAGCCAAAGCCTTTGAAAAAAGTAAAGGCGTGACAATTAGAATGTCCGCTAAGCAACTTAAACACAACACGAAAATAGAGGGAGGGTTTCTCGGAATGCTAACCGGTTTAGCCGCAAACGCTTTGCCAGCGATAGCCAGAACCGTTTTGCCGGCATTAGGCGTCGGCGCTCTTTCGGGACTAGCATCATCGGGTGTACAAAAAGCGATGGGTTCGGGTCTTTACCTTAAAAAAGGAGGTTGCGTTTGCCAGGTAGAAACTGATGGAAAAGGTCTTTATTTAAGTCCTTATAAAGGCAAAGGATTAGGGTCCGCCGGTAACGGTTTATATTTAAAACAGGATGGAAAGCTTTACGACGGAAAAGGTCTTATTCTCGGACCCAATAGTCCTTTCGCTAATATTCCCATTTTAGGAGCTATTTTATAAGTTAATATTATAACGATATCAATAGATATCTGAAAGAAGACGGTAACAGTTCGCTTCCGTGGGGTCATTCTAAGATTCCGAGAAAATTAAACGAGATAGTAAGTAGATATCTTAAAAATTACTTTACGTTAATAAAAACTCAATCATGTTTATCGTATTTGAAGGTTGTGACAAAACTGGTAAAACTACTCATAGTAAAAATCTTTTTGAAGTGTTGAAAACGGATAATGTAGGACTTATCGCGTTTCCTGACAGAAATACCGAGATAGGTAAATTTATCAATAATTATTTAAAAGATAACTACGAACCGGGAAAATCTATTAATCCTAGAGTATCGCACTTACTTTTTTCCGCAAATAGATGGGAATTTTACGATACTCTTAATCGTATGGTAAATAATAAAAAAATGGTTCTTATTTCGGACCGATATTATATTTCCGGAGTTGTTTACACAAAAACGTTAGATAATACTATTCCTATCGAATGGGTAGAAAATGTAGACAAAGGATTACCAGAACCCGATTTGGTTTTATATCTATATAGCGTTAGAGCTAAACATTACAATTTTAGACTAAAAATGCCTAAAGAAATATACGAAACCGAAAAATTTCAAGGAGAAGCGAAAAAAAAATAAAAAAAAAAAAAAATAAAAAAAAAAAAAAAAAATAAATAAAAAAAATTACGAAGATATATATTTATCTAAAAGGGATAATTGGATACCTATAGATACATCGAGACCGAAATCGGAAGTATTTAAAGAAATACTCGGTAAAGTAAAACGTTTTATCGAGGAAAAAAAGTAATTAATATATTACTTCGTTTTACCGAGTAATATATTAATTAAAAAAAGATGAATGTTCACAAATTTAGCGTAAAACCGAAAATTTCTCGAGCGAAAACGATCCATTGGAGAATCGCTCCTAACTTAAAACATCCTCTGATAAAAGAAAATCCGTTAACTTGGAAAATTTTTACCCAAAGAGAAATTACGTTAACTCCGGGGCAAGTACTTCTGGTGCAATTAGGTTTAGGTTTCACGTCGACTAAAGGCATAGTTTTAACTTCATTAGCGTATTCTCTAAGATTTAAAAACTGCAGTTTACAAAATGAGATTAGTCTCGAAGATTTTGAGAATATTTTAATTACTATTACTAATAATTCGAAGGTTACGGTAAAAATAAAAGAAAACGAGCTTTTATGCAGCGTTTATTATCATCTTTAAAAAATATTTCGCTTATAAAAAATGTCTGAGATGCAAGAGATTAAATATCCTATATTACCTACGGCTCCTCCGGTTGATGAGGGACAGGGTTATCGTTTGCAGAAAATTAACGAGATACAAAACCTTTTAGAAGGTGAGGTCGCGAAAAGAGAAGCTTTAAGTAAAAAATATTTTAGAGCCGCGAGAATAGTAGACAACGTTGACATCGTTTTAGTTACGGTTACTTTAGCCGCGGGGGCTGGGGGTATTAGTTTGCTATCAACGGTAGTCACGTTACCCGCGGTAATAGCGATAGAAAGTGTCGCAACTGTTACCGGTTTGTTAAGTTTAGTCAGGAAATACGCCGTTAGAAATTCGACGGCTAAAGCCGAAAAACATGAGAAGATTAAAACCATCGCCGATACGAAATTAAATACTATATCCTCGCACGTCTCGAAAGCTTTATCGGATAATAAAGTCACGGACGAAGAGTTCCAACTGATTATGGAGGAATTAGAGAAATAAAAGAAGATGAAGGAAGAAATTAGGTCTAAATCCAAGAAAAAGATGACGAGCGAAACGGAAGCGTCGTTAATAGAAAGAGGGAGAAGAGAACAGCGTGAATCCTTTCGGAGGTTGGTTGAAAAACATCACGGTGGGCCGTTGGAATATTAAAAAACCTAAAATTAAATTTTCGTATAGTTTTAGTTACGAAACGGGTAAAAAAAACTGCGTTAAAAACTGTAATAAAAACTGTAATAAAAACTGTAATCCTAATAAAAAATGTCTTTTTTAAAAATCACTGATCCGGTAAAACGGGAACAAACTGTAAAATAATTTCTCGCGATAAAAAAGAATGTTCGCGCTAACAAATTAGCGGAAAAAACGGGTAAAATAGAATTACAAACGGACCTTTTGGAGCTCTTTAAACCCGTAACAGAAACGCAAACAACTACCGCGAGGGAGATTACGGAAGGTCTTAGACCTATTAAAGAGAGCATCGAAAAGTTACCCCAAAGGTTGCCGCAAGGAATAGCACCATATTTGGAACATTCTAGAACAAAAGACCCTTTTATTCTTCCTGCTGATTATTCCTTTCCGTTAACATCAACACTTAAAAAGGATGACTATGATACTGAATTTGGTGTTTATAAAATAGAAGATAAGCTTTTTATGGGTGCTGAAACAGTCGATACATTTATTGGTACAGACGGTAATCATTATATTAATATTGGCGATAATAATTATTTATTAACAGAGGGGTTGTATTATCTTCTCGCATAAAAAGATCCCCCAAGAAAAAGAATTACAGCTAATGATTTTTCAATGTATAGAAGAATCTTAGCAGACACTAACACTATGTACGTTAACAATGATCCGAAAAGTAACAAGTTAAAATTTGAAGACGATCCTGAAGTTACAAAATCAGCAAAATGGGAATTTGTTATTAAACCTGCTTGGGATAAACTACAAAAGCAACTTAAAAAGAAGAAAACAACTGGTAAAGGCATTAAAAAAGTTTTTATCCCCCGTGACCCTAACGCGTTGCTAGAAAAACTCAACTTACTTATGGCTAGTAAAGCGGCGGGTAACACGGGTGTGAGAAACGAACTCGTGAGCGTGTGCGACGAGTTAAAAAGGCAAGGCATTTTCGATAGTGAAATCTATAAAAAAAAAAAAGTAATGTCCGTAATATAAAATATGATCATCTATAAGAAAAGAGGATTTGTAAGAAGAAATAGATATGGGGGAGCTGGAATTTTTGACAGCTTAGCCAACTTTCTCGCGAGACTTTTTAGTAGTAGCGCGGCTAAACAAATCGCGTCCTCCGCCGTTGATGTGGGAAAGAGCGTCGCTAAGGAAGGAGGGAAAAAAGCTTTAGAGGCTGGAAAGAGTGCCACTATAGATGCGGGAAAAAAGTTAGTCGAAAAGGCTTTAACGCTGAAATCTAAGAAAATTTTGAAAAAGTATACCGCTATACCCGCGACAACGCCCGTGACTTCGCAAAACGTAAACGCTTTAATAGATGGAAGTGGCAACGACGCGATTGCTATACATGAATTAGTTAGAAAATTCAATAGCGGGGCTGGTATTAAAACGACGTAAAAAAATATTATAATAATTTAAGATTATTATAATATAATAAAAAATGAGCATTTTAGACATTACTGAAACGGGTTTTAACGACGATAGTATCGAAGAGTACGAATACTTCGAGTATCTACCGATTGTGGGCGCCGTTAATACTCTTAACAATACCGGAGATATCACGATTAACATCGAAACTCAAGATATTTTTATGCTTCCTAGCGATGCTGGAGAAAAGGGCACACTTAGATTTAAAGTTCCATTAAAACATATTTTTGGTTTTTGCGAAGATGACGATAAAGTCTTATACGGAATGAAGCAAACTCTTTACTTGACAAGAACCGGCGATAATGACGCTATTTTTAGAGCTGTTACGGTACCTGCTGCTGGTGGTAACCCAGCTCAACATGAACCTGGTAAAGTTGTGCTGGAAAAAATAGCGTGGTACATGCCGCACGTGTTACCCACGGATAAGTATAAAATGGAACTTTATAAACATATTCAGAATAAAGAAAGTTTTCCGGTTAATTATAGAATGATACAATGCGATACTGGTGAGGTTCCTCAAACAAGATCATTTACCTGGAGACTCGCCGTTAAAACGTCGCCAGAGTTTCCGCGTTACATCATTATCGGTTTTCAGACGGGAAAAAAAGGTAATCAAGAACAAAATCCTGCCATATTTGATAACCGTGACGTTACGGATATTCACGTTACGTTAAATTCTTTTAAATATCCTAGAACGGACTACAAACTTTCTTTTCAAAACAATAAATTTAGTAGAGCGTATGGTGATGTTGCCACGTTCAGATCTAAGTTTTTTCTCATGGATGATTTAGCGTCAAATCCTAACTTTACCCCGTTAGAGTACAAAGATCTTTATCCTTTGTTTTTGTTCGATGTTAGCAAACAAAGTGAAAGGATAAAATATTCCGTAACCGATATTCATGTTAAGGCAAATTTTAGCGCTAATGTGCACGCAGACACGGTATGCCGTTATTATTAGCGATAGGCGAGTAAACTTCCAGTCTGACGGAAATAAAATGAACGTAGTGTATTAAGATTTTTCTTTAATATAAAAAAGGATAAGCAAATCGGGTTTAAAAGATATTCTTAAAGAAAATAATATAATTTTTTTTTTCTTATTTGGATAAAAAACAATTGATCGATTTAGCTAAAGAACACGGGGTATTACCGTAAGAGCCTCCTAAACCGGAAAAAAACGATAGATCCTAGGTTCGATAGATTAAAAGATATTAGGAATAATCCGAAGAAAGTTTGCGTAGAAAACGTTAAAACGGGAAACGTACGCGATTTTTACTCGATTTATAAAGCGAGCAAATTTATCGGGACCAGTCCTCAAACGGTTTGTAATTGGAATGGCAGAGTTTGGAAACATAAATATAAAATAACTATAGCTTAATTTTATTACGATTAAATCGTATTAAAATTGATTACCAAATTAACTATTTTTTTATTATAATAAAAAAAAAAAAAAAAAAAAATGTCGCGTTATATTTCGAATTTATTTTCGACGGCGAGACGGGCCGCATCTAGGACCTACTCCGCGTTTGTCTCCGAACCTATACAGAGAAGAATAACTAATTTCAATAATTGGCTGATCAATAATGTAGATTCCACGGACATACCGCAAGTACTGGATGACTTTAGATTGCACGTGAGAAGATCCATAGAACCAGCTACACCGGGTGTTAGAGCTCCGACTCAGTCAAGAATTAGGTTGCGCCCTAGACCTTCAGCCCAGGTACCCTTAGTACCGCGAGCTCCTCCTATAAGGGAACGGTTTAATATTAGTTTAAGACAATCCGCATTTCGAGATTATACTAGAGTGTATAAAATAGATGGAAAAAGGGGTTATTTGCCGGACGAATTTTTTAACAAAACGGAAGAGCTTATTCGAGGCGTTCTTAGAAGTAACCTACAAAAAAAGGTAAAACTAGTTCTCAGAAGTAGATATTATTATATAACGGACCCCGATAAGGAAGAAAAAGAATTTGCTTTTCACTCGAATCAACATTTAAACTTAAATAGGGAAGAAGTAAATGATATGTTGCGAGATACGTGGGACGAAATTACGGCAAAAATGGATAAGTTTGAACGAGAAGGTAGCGGTTGGGCTTTTGTAGGTATAACGGTATTAGAACTGCATACAGTCGTTTACGAACCTTTGGGGGCTAATGGGTGGTTAGATTTGCCGGATTGGATTAAAAATAAAAAGGCCGTTATTAATATAAAAAATAAGGATAATAAATGTTTTTTATGGTGCGTTTTAAGACATCTTTATCCTAAAGACCATAACGCGGAAATAATTGATGGAGATTTACGATCGAGAAAACGCAGTTTAAACATGGATGGAATAGAATACCCCGTCTCGATTAAAGACATAAATAAGTTGGAGAAACAAAATCCGGAAATTAGCGTCAATGTTTTTGGTTACGAAAATAAAAAATAATTATTCTCTTAGGAACGCGAGCTTCGAAAAAGACAATCACGCGGACCTGTTATATATTAAAGACGGAGAAAAAACGCACTATGCTCTCATAAAAAACTTTAATCGGTTACTAAGAAGCCAGGTAACGAGGCATCATAGCGGAAATATTAAATTTTGTAAGCGGTGTTTAAACCATTTTGGAAACGAAGATCTTTTAGAAAAACACCGAACATTTTGTAACGATCACGAGAGTATCAGATTAGAGATACCGGAAAAAGGTACTATGATAAGTTTTAAAAACCATTATAGGAAACTACCGGTTCCTTTTGTTGTGTACGCCGATTTTTGAGAGTATTTTGGAACCTATACATACGTGCGAATTAAACCCGGAAAATAGTTTTACTATACAACAACATCATCATGTGCCTTGTAGTTTTTACTATCTCATAAAATGTTTTGAGGATAATGTTTGCCAGCCTATTACGAGAAGTTATGTCGGAGAAGATGCGGGGGAAAAGTTTATAGAACGGCTAATATCTGACACGTGAAATATTTACGGAAAGTAATACCGAGATAAAAAGCCTATTATCATGACTGAGGAATAAGAGACGGATTACGAAAATCGCACGCATTGTTGGTTTTGCGGTAAAGACTTTAATAATGATAAAGTATGAGATCATTGCCATTTTACGGGTAAATACAGGGGTGCCGCGCATAATTCGTGTAACTTAGAAGCTAAAAGGCCGGATTTTATCCCCGTGTATTTTCATAATCTTAGTGGTTATGACGCTCACCTTTTTATCAAAAGTCTCGGTAAACATTACGGTAAAATTAATTGCATCCCGAATAACGAGGAAAAATACATCAGCTTTAGTAAGGATATTGTCGTTGACGAGGTAAAAGAAGAAGATAAGAAAAAAACGATATGGCATAAACTTAGATTTATCGACACCTTTAAGTTTATGAGTACGAGTTTAGATAATCGTTCGAGCAATTTAAATGAAGACCAAATAAAAATTTAACGCAATTTTTTACGAAAGAAGAGTTGCCATTAGTTAGAAAAAAAGGAGTTTTTCCCTACGAATACTTAGACTCTTTTAAAAGGCTTAGAGAAACGCAGTTACCGCCTAAGGAAGCATTTTACTCCGGTTTAAACGAGGAACATATTACCGATGAGGACTATGCTCACGTGATAAATGTTTGGGAAACTTTTAACGCGAGCACGCTAGAAGATTACTTAAAATTATACAACAAAACGGACGTATTACTTTTAGCCGATGTTTAGGAAAACTTTAGGAACGTTTGCCGCATAAACTATGACTTAGACCCTAGTTGGTATTATACCGCTCCCGGTTTAACTTGGGACGCTGTGTTAAAGGTAACCGAGGTAAAGTTAGAACTTTTATCGGAAACTGACCCGCTTTTAATAGTAGAAAATGGACTAAGAGGCGGGGTTAGTATGTGTACAACGAGATACTCGAAAGCAAATAATAAATACATGGGGGATCAATATGTGACAAACGAACCTCCGAAGTATTTAATATACGTAGACGCAAATAGTCTTTATTCCGGGGCAATGAGCGAGCCTTTACCCACGCACGATTTTAAATGGATGACGGAAAACGAATTAAAAAAGTGGGAAAAATATTGCGTTAAAAAAGGAGAAGGTTGTATCTTAGAGGTAGAATTGGAATACCCTAAAACATTACACGATTTTCACAACGACTTTCCTCTAGCGCCTGAACATTTAAAAGTAGAAAAGGTAAAAAAATTAATTCCCAATTTATACGATAAAGAAAAATATGTTCTGCATTATCGGGCTTTAAAAACGTATATTGACTCGGGTCTTAAATTAAAAAACGTTACCCGCGGATTTAAATTTAAAGAAAGTAATTGGTTAAAATCTTACATCGATCTTAACAACGGTTTAAGAACCAAAGCCGAAAATGACTTCGAAAAAGATTTTTTTAAGTTGATGAATAATTCCGTTTTTGGTAAGACGATGGAAAACTTAAGAAACAGAGTAGATATAAAATTACTTTCTGCCGATCAATCTTATTTTTATAAAAAGCAGGTAGCAAAACCGAATTACGATCATACGACTATATTCGATGAGAATTAAGTAGCTTTACACATGAAGAAAACCTTAATAAGATATGACAAGCCCGTTTACTTGGGCATGAGCATTTTAGATATTAGTAAAACGCATATGTGTAACACTTATTATAATTATTTTAAGAAAAAGTATAACGATAAAGTTAAATTATGTTATACGGATACCGATAGTTTTATACTCGAAATAGAAACGTACGACCTTTACGAAGATATTCGTCCGGACATACCTAAAATATTTGACACAAGTAACTATCCGACCGATCATCCGTGTTATTATAGCGGAAACAAGAAAGTAATAGGAAAGTTTAAAGACGAATTGGGAGGTAAAATTATGACGGAATTTGTAGGATTAAAAGCGAAAATGTACGCTTATAAAACTTTGGATAATAAGGAGGATAAAAGATGCAAGGGGATTAAAAAGTCGGTCGTCAAAAACGATTTACATTTCGCGAATTATAAAGATTGTTTATTCACAAAAAAAGATCAGTATAGGCAAATGCGCGTACTAAGAAGTCGCGGACACGAAATGTATACGGAAAAGATAAACAAAATAGCATTAAGTCACGACGATGATAAAAGAGTTATATTAAAAGATAGTATAAATACGTTAGCTTTGGGGCATTATAAGTTGGACGAAAATTTATAACGTTAAAAAAAGTTATAAATTTATTAAAATATCCTTACCACGTCGAATTTTAGTCTGCATATTGGACATTTAGTTAACATTCGTTTTTTCTTTTCACTATCATCGAAACAATCCGAACATACTAGTATGTGCCCGGAGTTACAAAATAATACGTTCGGTTCCTTATCTCCGCATATAACGCATTCTTCTTCTTCGTAAACTCCGCCTCGATAGCAAACTGATGTGGTTGTTTCGACATTTTGTACTTCGTTTATTATTCCAATTTCGGAAGGATCCGTTACTGATGTGGTTTCTGTGCGAGTTTCTATATCGAGTAATTCATTATCGCTAGATTCTTCTTCCGACGATGAGGAGTCATCATCCAATTCTATAGGAGAATGGTTCTAATTATCCCATTGAGTAATGATACCCTCTTCCCACGAATAAGGAAAATCTGCCGGATTAAAACAAGATTTACGAAAAACGCTTTATTTTTATCCGATTCATAAACGCTAGCTAAATCATTATATGGCCATAACACATTGTAGGTTCGTAGATTATTAAAATCTTCCGTAATAAAGATATTCGAACCTTTCAATACTAACGTCATGCGGGTTAATATATTTTTGTAAATATAATCTATCTTACTATATTGGTAGTAAATAACCGGTTTTAATCTTTGCATCGATAAGAAATAATTCTCGTCCATGCATGGAGGTAATGGTATTATATTATTAGCCCGATATTTTACTTTGCCGAAATAAATTTTATCTTCTTGTACTTTAGTTAAATGCGAAATAAATCTGATGTTTAAACTATTCATCTTTTTTTATATGAGAAATTTTTTTCTTAAATTTTGATAAATACTGAATTTAAAGGGAGTAAAATAATGTTTTTGTTTTTTAAAAAAAAATGCATGATCACGATTTAGACGCAAAACGTTCAGAATCGTTTTATAACGATAAAATCTTGGAAAATAAGAATCGTATCAAAGCGTTAAAAGAGGTAAATAAGTCTTTACGGTTGATTATTGACGAAAATGATATTAATCGTAGGAACGAAAAATGGAAACAATCTATAATTAATGCTAGAAAAAGAAGTAATAATAATAAGATAATAAGTAAACTAATAAATGAAAAAAAAAAAAAAAAAAAAGTTTAGAAAAAAATAAAAAGCGTCTATTACTTTTTTTAAGTTAAAATAAAATATATATTTTAAATAAAATATATATTTATAATTTGTGTTTTATTTGGCAATCCTATGGCACATGGGACATCTTATTAAATTAGCTTCATCATCACATTTCTCGCATAGGCAAATATGGCCGCAATTACAAAACATTATGTTTGGTTTCGCATCTTTGCAAATGACGCATTCTTCTTATAAAAATGACGACTTTCCGTTTTTATGTATTATCCCTTCTCTCTGTGTCGGTAATACTGTATGTGCAATATGTTGGTTTTCCGGTCGCACAACTTCTTCGTAAAAATTCCATATATCTTCCAACTCTTCTTGTTCTTCTATAGGAAGATCACCCCATCTACTAAAGATATCAAAGTTACCCTCCTGCCAGGAATGCGGGAAATTCTCGGGAGAAAACGCAATACCGTGGGCTTTAATACCTAAAGATAATGATCCGTCTTCTACATTTTTCGGTAATAAATATTTACACGCGATATCATCATATCCCTCCTCTTCATCTATAATTTCTGTAGTCAATTCGTCCGGAAGATTTAAAATTAACGTTATTCCCTCGAACGAGGGCTGATGGGCTACTTTACTACGTTCATAGTAAACAGCCGGTTTTATTCGCAGCAATGCTAGGTAATAGTTTTTACATTCGAACGGAGGAAATGTTATTAAATTCGGAGAACGATATTTCCGACGCCGGAAATAAATTTTGGCTTCTAGCGTTCTAACTAGATGTAAAATAAAGCTGCTATTTAAATTATCTAATACGCTTATATTTTTTACGCTTTTATTCGGAAAAAAAAAAAAAAAAAAAAATTAAAATCAATTTTTTTCTTTTTTTATTTAAAATTTTTCTCGAACGAGAATTTATAACTTCGCGAGTTATAAATTTTTTTAAAGACGCGCGAGGGGATAACAATTAGCGAAATCGGAAATTTATAACTTTACGAGTTATAAATTTTTTAAAGACGTGCGGGGGGATAAGAATTTGCCGGATCGTAGAATTAGAATTTTTTTTTAATTTTATTGCAAAAATGCATGGGCATTCTGGCTCAAAACGGATGGGCACTCTAGGTCGAATATTATGGATGGGAATTCTGGCTCGAATCGGGGAATAAGCGTCAAGGAACATATTATACACTACTAACATGGTGATAAGGAAAGTGACAAGTGTACATAACCAATTTCAAACAAGTTGTAAGCATCACGTAATTTTTGTAGATCCAGATTTATATAAAATGCACATAGTATTTCATTTTGACCTTATTCATTAGATGAAAATACAATCTAATACTATAAAAGATTATTTTTACTCTTTAAGCTTTTAGTTGCACCCTACATGTACTTATTTTATCCAACATAGTTTTAATTCCTTCTCCTTCCCCCTCCGTGAACATGTCCCAACATTACTTCGATTACTTGCTCCCTTCCCTTATTTTGCCCCACCATTTCTTAGACTGTTTCTTTTCCATCCCTTTGTTGGCCTCAGGATTACTTAGATTGCTCTATTTCCCGCTCTTGGTATTTCCCAGCAATAGTTCGATTTTTTCTTTCTCCCTGCCCAAGCATTACTTTGATTGCTTTTCCTCATCCCATAGTGTGGACTGACATTACTTTGAATGCTTTCATTCCCTTTCCTTAGTGTGCCAAATATTATAAGTTGGACTGTGTCTCCCCCTCCCTTCCCACCTTTGTATGCCTCAGTATTACTTTGCTTGCTGTTTCCCCTTCCCCACAGTGCTCAAGAATTACTTTGATTGTTTTACTTTCCACACACTGCCCAAGAATTACTTTTTCCCCTCTCAAAGTATAACCCACCATTACTTTGATTGCTTTTTTTCATCCCTTAGTATTCCTGACCATTACTTTGATTGCTTTTATAACGCCCCCTTCCCCTTTGTATGCCCAATGTCATAGGTTTGATTGCCTTCGTCCCATCTTAGGGTGCCCCAGCATTGCTTTGATTGCTTTTTCCCCTGCCTCAGTGTGTCTATAGGTTTTGATTCGAGCTTTGTGTATCTAATAATTCTCAATACAAACCACGTTTTTAATTATTTCTGCAATGTTGTCCTTTCTATAGATTTTCACTCCTAAAGTTTGTTTAACCTAACCGTCAAACATTTTTTTTTTTCCTGAATGTCCCGCACGAGAGTTTTAGAATAGAAAAAAAATCTAAATTAACACTGTTGTAAGGCGACTTATGATCGTGGGTATGAATATTCTTCAACTGATTGTGTTGGTTGTAGGTATGGTTCAGGCAGCCAGGAAATATGTGGTAAATGTGAAAATAATGAACCTTGTGACATTAAGACTGAAACATGTTCAAGTTGTAGGACAGAATACAAACCCCATTTATGTCAAGATAATGCAGTCTCTGTTTTAAGCCCTTACCAAACGATAGAGTTTTAGACTTATACAAATGGAGGGGATTAGCAGACGACAAATATAATGAATTTTAAATGATTTAATTGGTCTTTGGAATAGTAGAAAACATTGTGATAAAAGAAGAAAATACTGGTAGCCAGCATTTCATCCTTTTCCCACAATGCTTTCAAAAGCCCTCTATCTCTGTGTACTAAAAAAAAACGGGGTAGTGTGGTAAACGGTTATCTCTTTTAGCCAAATTCTTTCACATAATTTATTTAGTGTTAAAAGCCTACGGCCCATAATTCATTTACAAAAAGTATATTTTAACATGGTGATAAGGAAAGAGACAAGTGTACATAACGGATTCAAACAAATTGTAAGCATCACATAATTTTTGTAGATCCAGATTTATATACAATGCACATAGTATTTTATATTGACCTCATTCAAAAGATGAAAATACAATCTGATACTATAAAATACCTTGAAACAATAAGCGAGTGGTATAGATCCAAGATTAGACCCCACCTTAGATGCAATCTGGGTCCGTATTCACCAACCTTTCTTAAGAACGTTCACATTTTTATTCTCCAAGATTTTACAAATTTGAAAGTAACACACCTTCTGATTGGATAAACCAAATGATTCTGGCTGATTTTCTTTATTTTTCTTGTCATTGACTGCTTACACAACCACCATGTTTTCTCTCCCACATGAGAATTCCCCAGCAATCCATTCGCCTCTGTTTTAACTACAAGTTACCAGGGAAGGTAACTGCTTCCAAACAATTCTAATCTATTCAAAGGTTACCTCTCTTGTAATTGCAGTATTTTAGCCTTTGCTTATTTATTATATAAACTGTTTTTAAGCAGAACCCTATCTCTTTACACCACTATTCTTTGTTTTGTCTACTAACCACGATTAAAAATAATGTTATGCCTTTTGGTATGATATTTTCACCGCTATGTACGCTTACATTTTAACATCCATTTGTCAATTCTTTACCCCGCTGGCTTCTGTAGGAAGCACTCTTAACAATTACATGTAAGGTTATATACTAGCCCATTAGAAAGGTCAGCCGGCTAAGGTCAATTGGAACAGTAATCTCAGGATACTGAACATTGTGGGTTGAACTCAATGGCTGACTAACTAAAATTACTACCCATCTTTTGGATGAAAATGTTGTTCCTGTGTAACATTGTCAAACACTAAGAATGGTAAAGAAACAGGCATAACGTAGGATGTGTGTCGTCCTGTATCTTGTATTATTCCCGCAGTCTAAAATGACTAATAGCCTACTCAGGGCTTCGCCCATACAACCTGCTGTTGACGACAATGAATTAATTCAAACATTTAACTGAAAGTTGAATGTACCAGGTATTTGTATTTGTATATTTATAGTAGTCAGGAAGAAAGACACAATGCCATGATCAGTAATGTTCAGTCTCAGATATTGTTCTACTTTTGATTTCAGAGATAAACAATCTGGTTGGTCAAGTGTGGTTTGTAAAACCTGTCCCTCAAGATTTCAGTTTCAAGATTGCTTCACATTTTACGAGCTAGACAACAGAATTTTGAAAGTTTCCACATTGGTAGCAGTTTAATACCAAATGACCCCTTGTCTTTGATAGGTTTGTTAGGAAAGGACAAAATGCTGGTTGTAACAGTATTTTCTCCTTTCTCCACAATATTTTCAAAAGCCATCTTCTTGATGGGATAATCTTAATATTGACTTCACGTGAATGTTACATGTAGAAGGTAGATTGTTATAGTGATTCTAAAATAAGTCTTCAAACAAGATCTAAGATAGGATTTCCAGCCTATAATGAATACAAAAATGCCTGTTTAACACCATGTTTATTTACAGAATGTGATGACTCCTACTATGGTAATGATTGTGCTCAGAGATGCTTCTGCGTAAACGGGCCATGTAATAAACCTACAGGAATCTGCCCTGCAGGTGGATGTACAGAGGGATACAAGGGAGACACATGTAATACACGTGAGTGTATATATATGTGTGTGTGTGTGTGTGTGTGTGTGTGTGTGTGTGTGTGTGAAGCTACCTTACCGAGGTAATTTAAAGAAAAACACAGCAACGATCCGAGGTGATTCCACATACCGAGGTACATTTTCCCGTTACCTCGGTACGTGGACCTCATTAAGTGAACGTACAACTAGTATACGGGGTGTTTATCGCTTTTTTTTTAAACTACCTCCCCATAACGTTATGATTTATGTGTGAGTGGTCGTGTGCTAACACACACTCCGATCCAATATTCGGTCTCGTTGAAACTTGTACATGCGCAAATGGATCCAGCGCGAATGAGTGGTACTGCCCCGGTTTGGCTACAGCATATATATGTTAAGCGGGAGACCAGCTTACCGCGCAGGCGCAGTTTGAACATTGTCTGAATGGCGGCTAACAGAGGTAAGTTGTGAAAATTTTCTTCAAGATGCCCTATTCTTTTGGCTATTACTGATCCCACTGCCGTCGTCGATAATCAATAGGGCTGTATATGAAACAGATTGGAATATAATGAACTGCATATCTAGTAAAACATCATCTAAGAACCTATATCAGTTGTTATTGACGCGAAGTTATCACTGTCACCTGTTTTCGCGATCATCATATGTTTTTACAGCCCAGATAAAACACTGACAGTTTTTGTTCTTAGACGAGAAAAATAATATAATTTCAGGTGCTACCTATGAGCGGGAAAAGCATAAAACCATTAACCAATGTTAAATATAGCTGTCGATTCATTATACCAAGCATGTCATCACATAATTGTGGGTACATAAAATCCATTTTGGCTTAAAACAAACTGAAGCTAAAGGTAGAATGGTCCTTGAACACACAGAAAGTTTACAATTAGCAAAAAATGTAGACATGTGTCAGCGTGCGCGGATTGCGCAGGCTGGTATGGGTCGGTACTTTTTGCAGATGCATTAAGCCCTCTTTTCACAGAGCATTGCTCAAGTACATGTACAACTGTTTAGAAAAATCACAGTTGTATAAATACTGAACATGCATATCCCGTAACAGTTTTCTACATCTTGATTTACGTATGAGCCGTGCTCTGTGAAAGGGGACTTCATGCATCTGAGAAAAGCATTGACCCAGGTTGATTGTGCAGGCTGACCTTAGCCGAAACTTTTCGCTATTGATCAATGTTCTGTATGTCCAGGGACCAGTTTACCTCATTATTTAGTAGGTTGGTTCACAAAACGGATTTTGGGGATCTATGATACTGTGATGACTTATCATGCATCGTGGAGATACATTAAGCTCCCTTTTCACAGAGCGTGTCCAAATTGTATATCAGTTTCAAATCAAGCCTAGCACCAGTGAAACATTGGTAATTTGCAACTAATAAATTATAAACATGATATTCATGATATATTGTTCAAAGCAGGGTAAAACAACATGCAAACAAAGGAGTCTGATCTGGTTTCAAGACCTTTTACAGATAGGTCATGAAGTGTATTTTGAAATCTTTTTGAAACCTGAATACTTAACATCGAAAATCGATGGAATTTTCCTGTCGGTATTAAAATATCATAGATCTACCCAGATATGCCATTTCAATGATCATTTCTTTACAGAAGAGGCGTCGCGGAGCGACGCCTGGCGTAAGCGAGAGCTTATTGGTAGAGATGGTGTCAAAAATGTACATACCTGTTGACTTCGAAAAAGTGGTGGACCGGAAGTAGATTTTTTACAAATTCAAATATGGCGGACGGAAGTGATAGAAAAAGATGAAAATGTTTTGATGAACTGTTTGTTCTAATAATCAAAGATTGCAACAAATTCATGGCCCAAGATATCAACAAGGCAACATTGCTTCAAGTTCAGATAATTCTGCCCGTTCATTGGTCAGTCTGTTTGTCTGTCCATCCGTTCTCTCAAACAGGTCCAATAATAAGTTAAGTCTTTTCCAAACGGCAAAATTTCAGACTTGTCAAAATTCAAAGCATTTGCTGATGATAAATCTATCTAAGGATAGAAATATTGGACACCAACATTTTCTTTTCTCACAATGGTTTCAAATGCTTTCTTCCTTAGGGTCATTGAAACTTTGGATTGTGTGGTAAAGGGGAAAATGGTGGCTGTTCGAACATGTTACTTCTGGCTAACAGGGCATTGCTGTACATACTTGAAGGCAACAAAGCTGATATAACAACTCCTAGTTTCTGTTTGTGACATCCCCTGATTAGGAACACCAGCCAACAAACACAAATTAAGGTTGTCAACAATGTAATGAGAATCCACAGGAAATGTTTCCCTAGAAATGATTCCAACTCTACCTGCTCTACCTGAGCCTATGATGTAGGTCTACCAACTGAACAACATGACCACCCTATATGATCAGTGTTACTAAAAGATTTTTGGTGTAAAAGGGGCTTTTTTAGAGTTTAGATCTTCAAATTCAATTTTTGTGTGTGTTAAGCATCGATGAATACCAGTATAGACACTGGACGGTTAAGTGCAATAAAAAGGTGCAAATTTGGCATTCAAATAATGAATATACTTGGCAATATGTTACTCTGTCTACTGTTATGCTATCAAATATGACAGCATCATACTAATGTACGTAATTCTGGCATGAAACCTGCCTGGCCAAGTAGCTCAGTGGTTAACGTATCTGACTCATTACCTGGTTGTTGTGGGTTCAGTACCTGGTTGGGACAAACTTTCTTTCTGGTGATTTTTTACCTCTCATCTCTGATGCATTGGAGAAAAGCGGTCAGCAGCTTGGAAAGGAAGTTGTGTCAGTACTCATGTAAGAAAGCCAGGAAACATGTGTAGGTGTAATGACTGCCTTGATATGACCAAAGTCGTTAAAACGATGTTAAACTCCAACACAAACAAATGGCATGAAACCTAAAAATATCTTAAAGGGCTATCTAGTCCATTAAGGAAATACCCCTGTTTTTCTTTTGTAGGAGGGTGGAGTGGGGTGACTTATAGTATGCATTTGTCTACGCCTATTTTCTTTACTGGTGGTGTGCTTTGCTTAATTCTGCTTAAGATAAATTATATTTGAACTTTAGTGGGATTATCATAAAAATCAGAAATAGATCTAGATCTACCCCCTACAATTTGTAGGCATTTGATTTGGAGATTTACTTCCATCAAAGTAGCGCAGCTCGCCTTTAGGCTTTGCCCATATTCATATTAGCGAGCAGCGCACAAGAGGCGTAAGCGAGAGCTAATTGGTAGAGATGGTGTCAAAAATGTACATACCTGTTTTTATCTTCTCAAAACATATTTTGGTGTTTTGCCTTTTTAACATGCCTGGTTTAAATCTGCTTTGAACAAATTTAAGTTAAGTTTATCACAGCATATCCGTTAGCTGCATTTAGCTGCATAGTCAGAAAAAAAAAAAAAAAAAAAACATATCAGTATGATCGATGAATTGATTGTTAAGAGTAGATTTGTGGCAAAGTAATGGCAAGGACTTCAGAGCTGCAGATTTGTCTTTGTGGGTGAGTGTATTGTATCCATAGGGTGGTCTGCAGACTGCAGCTATTTGGTCAAGGCAAAGGGTTTGATGTCTGGAAATCCTGTTTCAACCCCTAATTGCACTTAGAGACATGTAGGACTATCCTTGAGCAAGGCACACCGTAGCCACAGGCTAGCGCTGGTTAAAACATTACTAAGAACGATGTTAATGACAAGTTGCTGTGGAAAGCAACATAAAACTCTACACAAATATTTACAAAGATTGAGATCTACAAACTTAAATCTCTGAAAATTCTGAATCTACTTTCTTCCTAGATCCATGCAAGTAAAACATTTGTTGTTCATAACTTTAATTAAGAAATAGAAATACTCTGTTGTCAAAGCAACAACTACATAGACAATAATTCAATTTGAATACCAATATCAGATCTATAATGATTAAAAAAAGGATCATGATTTTTAAGTATCCTCTTTTGGCCTTATCCGGTTTGGTACTAGGACTTTTTTGGATTGATCATTTGGTCGTTTACTCTTCATTCAAAATTATTTCAGTCGTATCAGGCTGACAGCTCACTCTTTATTGTAGTTTCCTTGGTTTTACACATAGTCCATGCTTGGAATGTACCTTGCCTTGCCCATAGACACTCCCATAAAACTAAAACTTTATCTTGGATGAGGATCAAACCCAGGGCCTTAAGATTACTAATTCAACACCTTAAGCGCTGAGCCACTCAAAACTCTTTGGAGGGTGCCATTTTGACCCAGATCCTACAAAAATGTTTTGCTGAACTGTTTGTTTTAATAATTAAATATTGCAACAAATTCATAGCCCATGATATCAACATCCCTGACAGTAAAAAGATGAAAATGTTTTGATGAACTGTTTGTTTTAATAATTAAAGATTGCAACAAATTGCAACAAATTCATGGCCCAAGACTTCGGAAAATATTTTTACTGTAGCTATTTATCTATTTATCGTTTTATTTATTAATTTTTCTACTTGCAATCAAAACCCACCATTTCCCTATTCATTACAATAAATTTTGATAAACAATGAAGTGAAAGCTATTTAGTATTCGAGCCTTAAAAAAGATATCTGTCACTACAAACATAACTTAAAAGAGTTATCATTCTTTAAAGGTTTATGGCGTCAGGATGACGTCAAAATTCGCTAGGAGTATGTCTTTTCCGGCTCGTTAATTTCTATACAATGTATCTATTCTGACTGAAACACCGGGTTGATTCTAGCGGAAACACCGCTACTGGCAACCTGTTTTCGATATTCAAACGGTTAACTTGCATGACTTCAAAAGGGTACCATCGCCGGAAGTATACAAAAATCCAAGATGGCTCCATGAAATGGGAACTGAAATTTGACTTTCACGGGTTTCACGGTAAAACGGCTTTTCCCGTAAAACGATACATAAACGAATAGCTACAGTAAAATAATTTTCTGAGGTGAACATTTGTCGGATTTGTTTGTGTCGATCTATGGGCTTCGGAGTTCCACAGTGTAGAGCAAGATCAGACTGCATAGAATATTCAGTGTTATCGTAGGACTACACTACCAACATGGTGATATTTTTCTGTAAAGAAATAATCATTTGAATTTCAATATTTGGGTAAATCTGTGATATTTTAATATTGGCAGTAAAATTCCATTTTCGATGTTAAATATTGAGATTTCATAGGTACGCTTCATAAACTATCTATGAAAGGTCTCGAAACCATATCAGGCTCCTTTTCTAAAGGTTTTAAAGAACGTTTCTGTCATGTAACGGTATCTTAATTAGCATTCTGTTTGTTTGCATGGTGTTTTATCCTGCTTTCAACAGTATTTCATAAACATCATGGTGATAATTAGTCGCAAACTCCCAGTGTTTCAAAGGTTCTGGGCTTGATCTGAAACTGAAATACCATTTGGACAAATACATATAAATCAAGATGTGGAAAAATGTTACAGGATATGCATGTCCAGTATATTTTTTAGCTGTGATTTTCTAAACAGTTGTACATGTACTTGACCCATTCTCTGTGAAAGGAGGGCTTAATGCATCTGTTAAAAAGTATCGACTCGGGTCAGCCTTGGTATGATGCATTACGGAGATGGATTAAGCCCCATTCGGCCGTAGAGTGGCCCATTAACAAATGACACATGCTCTGTGAAAAGAGGGCTTAATGCATCTGTTAAAAAGTATGGACCCAGGTCAGCTTGCGCAGTTCACGAAGCCTGACCTGGGTCGAAACTTTTTTGTAAATTCCTGCATGCCAAGGGACAAGTCTACCCAATGATTGAGCTGGTTGTTAGACGAAATGAATTTAGCATCTATAATTATGTGACGACTTGCTTGGTAAAATGGATCACGGAGATGCATTAAGCCCCCTTTCGCCAGGGCATGGCTCAAATTTTATAAATGTATTTGATAATCAAGGTCAATACATCCTAGATAGTACATGCATATATTTATATTTTTCAATGGGCAAGAATTTATGTGACATATAATTATATAGATCTACGGTAGTTCGAAATGTCAGTTATAGTGTAGCTTGTAGGATTGGTACTTCATGTCTCTTTTTCAAAATTCTGCTTAAGAAATAAAAGTGTTTGACGATTGAGGGTTTACGCTCAACAGGTAGCTCTTTCCGAAAATTAGATCGCAGGCAAGTTTACATATGAGAGAGGTGCAAATCTACTTGAGAATAGGCCAGATGAACAGTGGTTAAAAAAACGGATCTGTTTTGGGAAAACGTTTTGATAGATCTAATCACAGCGACCGGTCTATTTCCAGGCTAATCTTCTGCCTTTTTTGACCAGAAAAAGGTTGTAAAATAGCTTCGTTCGCTATGGCAAGCTTCTAACAACACAGTGATCTAAATTTCAAAGGAGTTTCATTCGTTCTGTCTACATAAATATGACAAGAAATTGAAAAAATGTAGATATCGAGTACAAATGTCTGATAATTCATTCTTCATTAAGCAATTATCTAAAAAGTAAATGTCATACATTTTTACAAATGTTGTCTGTTGCCTCAGCCTTGAATATTTCTTGTACAATGCACTCTCACGCCTAGTCCTTTCAACCATTACTTTTTAACCAAATGAGTTCGACATTAGATCTTTTTCTCAATTATTAATAAAATAAAATGGTGGATAGAAAAGAAAATGTAACAATATATTCATCCACTCTTTTTTGATATGAAAGTACATTTATCCGTAACCCTTTTAGAGATTCATTCATTTTTTTCTTTTTTTTTTTTTTTTTTTTTGTTCCCCTGTATTACTGTAGATCGCCAACAATTATAAATAACCATATCATCGGTCTAGAGTACTAAGGGTAGGCTATGCAAAATAGGGCAGTGGTCTGATGGCAGAGAGCTGTCTTTTTCGCTGATATAATACACTTGGTAGAATCGAAAATGGCTCTGCGGTCTGCAATAGTACAATATATACATGTACAATAATTAGTAACAATTAAACATATCTCTTCACTATTTGGCTAAACCTTAGAGAGCATTCTGTTTTTTTGTCGGGGTTAACAGAAAACATAGATCTAGCAAGTGATTAAAAAATCCTTTTTCCTGAGCGTTCTGCTGAAGCAGTTAGTTATTATTTCAGGGTAAAAAGCGTTTTTCTTTACAACAAATGGTTGACTTTTTGGATAATCAACAGCTATATTTAATTGGTTAATGGTTCTATGCTTTTCCCGCTCATAGGTAGCACCTATAATCATATTACATTTCTCCTTTTCTCACAATGATCTGCATTTGCAGCTTAGATAAATTCATAACATGTTCACTTTTCATATAATTTTGACTTTCTTTAATTTCCGATTTCATTTTTTAGGGTTTCGATTCAAAAAGGAAAATTCACAAATACTGTTGTATGTCCAGGTTGCTAATAGGGGGTCCTCCATTGATTAAAGCGTTGGATGTCTAAACAGAGGGTCCTTGGTTTAAATCCCGCTGGCGGCGCATATTTTACAAACAATATGGCTGCAGTAAGTTAAGCTTAAAAATTTCCCAGAGGAAAAGGTGCTTCAAACTCTTGAAAAAGGCAATTGGTAGCCGATCTATCAAATAATAGAGTGTTGTTTTTCATAGTGTTGTTAATGAGGAGTTGACGAAACTATATTCATGAGTGATTCTCACTCTTGTGCCTTTTGCACGAACCCTGTCCAAGACTTATCGATTTGTACAGCTTTTATTAATTGTAAATCAAAGCAGAATTACCACTTCTTACAGTTGGAGATATTCATCCGAAATATTATTGGATAATTCACAGTGACGAATGGTTAACCATTTCTAATCTTCTAACCATTTCTAATCTTAGAAATAATTACTTGGCAACTACAAGAAGAATCTGTGCACAGTGTTCTATTATCACTGGTCTATTTTTAAATTGGTTATGCAGTTAACCCCTCCACCCCCCATCGGTCAGTGTATCTAATGTGTACACATTTCGTTATGGTTTAAAATATCGATTACGACACTGTAAACCTTGTAATTTTTTTTTTTTTTTTTTTTTTTTTTTTCTTTTGTTCGTACCAAATCCTTATTCATTTTACAATCAAAATTGTTGTTAGCTTTTAATAAAGTTTGGAAAATGGTTTTCAGTTTCATAAAGTACTCCGCATCTGTTTTTTTTGCTGATGAGAAATGTCAGGGTCTAAAACTGGCGTTTTAAATGTGCAAATCATATACAAAATGGAAGTAAGTTTCTGCTGTTGTTAGCTCACCTGGGCACAAAGTGCTCAAGATGAGCTTTTCTGATTGTGCTGTGTCAGGCGTCCGTTGTGCGGTCGTCAACACTTACCTTGTGTGCAATCTGGAGGCCACATTTTCAGTTATGCTCATGAAATTTGGTCCGAATGTTTGTCTTGGTAAAATATCGAAGAAGTTTTAAATTGGGCCACGCAGAATAAAAAAAGAAAAAAAAAAAAAAGGTCACCAAGGCAAATCTTTGAAAAAGCTTGTGTGCACTCCAGAGGCCACATTTTCAGCCTGATAGTCATGAAACTAGGTCAGAGTGTTTGTCTTGATAATATCTTAAATAAGTTTGAAATTGGGTCATGTCAAAAAGTAGATCACAGGGCCAAATCTTTGAAAAACCTTGTATGCACTCAAGAGGTCACATTTTCAGCCCGATAGTCATGAAACTAGGTCAGAGTGTTTGTCTCGATAATATCTCAGACAAGTTTGAAATTGAGTCATGCTGGGTCAAAAAGTAGGCCACTGGACCAAATCTTAGAAAAACATTGTGTGTACTACTGTAGAAGCAATAGTTCAGCCTGATACTCTTAAAGTTCCATCAGAATGTTCTTCTTGATGATATCTTGTGTATGTGAGAAATTGGGTTATGTGGGGTCAAAAAGTAGGTCACCAGGACAAATCTTAAATAAAGCTTGTTTGCCTTCCAGAGGCCACATTTTCAGCCAGAAACTCTTAAATCTCCATCAGGATGTTTATCTTGATATAATATTGTACATGTTCGAAATTGGGTTACGTGGGGTCAAGAACTAGGTCATAGGGCCAAATCTTAGAAAAACCTTGTGTGCCCTCTAAAGGCCACATTTTCAGCCTGATACTCTTGAAATTTGGTCATATTTTGGATTGAAATTTAAAAATTGGGTTATGTGGGGTCAAAAAGTAGGTCAATGGGCCAAATCTTAGAAAAGTCTTGTGAGTACAGTATATGCCACATTCTCAGCTTGATACTCTTGAAACTTGGTCAGAAAGGTCACTTGATTATATCTGGGACAACTTCATGTTAGACTGAAAAGTACCGTAGGTCCCTGGGCAAAATCTTTGAAAAACCTTGTGTGCAGTCTAGAGGCCATGTTTCATCTTGATACTCTTGAAACTGGGTCAGAATGTTTGTCCTTTTGATCTCTTATACAACTTACATATTGAGTCACTTCAGGTGAAAAAGTAGGTTACTTATACTCATGAGTTATACATCATTACAATCAGGATCTCTTCAGCTTTATCAGCCCTAGATGACTTTAGTCTTTGTCCTACTTTTTCATCCAATCAGAAGACTCATATTTGAAGAAATTTGACTGTCCATTTCCTTTAAACTGCCTCAAGCAGGTTTTATTTTGACATTTAATCAGTTAAACCTCGCGTTTGTCTGGGTTTCCCGCGCTGCGTGTATAAAACCCGCCTCCCTCTTTAATTTTCATCTGCCATTTAAATTTACACATACATGTACCGATAACTTTACAAAAGCTGTGGTAAGAAGAAAATGGGAAAACACGTTTTTTACATTCTTTCACTGCCAATGTCGCTTTGGAAGACTTTGCGGACGGCGTAGATCAAGATCAGACTACATGTTTTGAGATATTTGATCTACACCGTCCGCTATCTTGTGTTAGTCTTCAACCAAAAACAGATTTAATTCAAATGAGAATGATACTTAAAGACCATGTGAAAAGTCAGCTCCGTTTAGTTGGCAGCGAAAGAGTTAAACATAAGTCATTCTATATTTTGAAATATACAGAAAAAACATATCGTAATAAATTAGTTTATTGCGGTGTCATATCAATACAGGCATTTAACATGAAATATCTGAGCCATGCTCTGTGAAAAGGGGGTTTAATGCATCAGCAAAAAGAGTATCTACCAGGTCAGCCTGTGCAGACCGCGCAAGCTTACAAGGCCCCAACTTTTTGCTTTCGGCCAATTTTCTGCATTTCAAAGGACCATTTTTACGTGCTTATTTCGTTTTCAGGGAAAATTGATTTTATGGATCCATAATCACGTGATGTCATACTTGGTACCATACATCACGGAGGTGCATGAAGCCCCATTTTGCTAGGGCATGGCTCATATTCTATATATCCATAGCATTTTTTTCCCGTCCGTCACAATAATTTGTTATGAATGAAGCGGGAAACTCAATGTAATGTTAGATTTAGGGTTGTTTTAGGGATGATGCAATTAGGGTGTGTCTTTGCGAATGATGGAGCGGGAAACTCCATATATGGCACCAATGTTTTAGCGATGATGTAATTGGGGCGGACAACGACTAAGTCAGTTAGACGCTGTGAAGAAAAAATTAAACGATTTAAACAGCCACAGTCGGTCGCTTCGCTCCCTCCTTTTGGCTGTTTAAATCGTTTGATTTTTTCTTCACAGCGTCTAACTATTACTTACTCAGGGGAGCGCTTTAGGGCCAATGGCCCTTTTGTACATTTTTATGGCTAGGCGTACTGAAATTCTTTTGTCATATTCTTAATAATTATCTGTAAATTCATGGGAAAAAAAAAAAAAAAAAAAACTTCTTGCAGCGCCAGTCTGCTTCTAGACTCAAACAGAAAATTTAATCATTTGAGCCATACATCTGCAAAAAGTATCGACCTAGCTCAGCCTGCACAGTCCGCGTAGGCTGACCTAGGCCGAAACTTTTCGCTATAGGTCAATTTTCTGTATGCTCAAGGACCACTCTTCCTCCACATTCAGCCATTCAGTAGACTAAGTGAATTTTATTGATCTCCAACTATGTGATGACTTGCTTGGTATAATTGATCACGAAGATGCATTATGCCCTCTTTTGCCAGAGCATGCCTCATTTGTTTTAACCATTTTTTTTTTTTTTTTTTTTTCTTTGTCTGTTTGTTTGTTTGTTTGTTTGTTTTTGTTTTTTTTTTTTAAGGAAAATGTAGTAAAATGCATTTATGCATTCTTCATTAAATTTTCAAGCGTACTCCTGATATGCATTCATTTATTCTCAAATAAATAACAGGAGAACCCCTGAAAATTAAAAATAGTTTGACAGTAGTAGTTTTAAAACCTCAATGGTTTTCTTTCTTGAGGAGAGAAGCTAATCTTCCTGATATTCATCAGTTACAAAAGAGGAGTATGTTAATTTTCTAATATCCTAAAGTCAATCGGTAAAATCTGACTTCTCCCTACATTCACCAAATTTCTCCAAATTTTTTTCCACAGGGATAAGTCACTTCTCCCGTAATTTTTGAGCTAGGTTGCGCCGTCTGAATTGATAAAAAACTTACAAATACTTTTTGCCATTTAGGTTGTACAATTACATTAATTTTGTCTATTTACGTAAATTGCCGATTCCTGGTGTACAGTAGGCTGGGACAAGTCTGCTTAAATAGACAGTCTGATCTACCAATTAGGGATTCTTGACCTGGAGGCCTGAGGTTCGAATCCCACTCCTGTCAAAGGTTTTTTTCGCGGATATGTCCTTGGGCAAGACACTTCAGAGCCCAAGCCTAGTACTGGTGAAACCCAGGATCACATGAATCTGTGAGCTGTTGCCATAATTTGATTGAATTAATGTTGAAAGGGACATAAAACAACATTCAATCAACAGGGGTGTGAAATTATTATTTTGCTTACTAGTCCTGTAGGACAAGTGGGTGGAAAAAGTTACTCACATTGTATATGATATATTTATGTCATTATGTCAGTTTGTCAATGAAATATCATGCAGTGAAGGATTAGAAAGGGTGGGGTAAATTTTACTGGTATATTATATTGGTAGACTAAATGTAATTGCTACTCACTGGTTTTTAGCTCTACTGGCTGTAAACCAGCAGAGCTTATGTCATGGCGTTGTTTCCGACGTCCTTCCGTCTGTCTGTTAGTCTTTTCTTGTTTACGCGATAGAGTCTGCATTTGTTGTCGGATTTTCGTGAACTTTGCAGTTTATTTATCTCATCAAAAGCTTGAACCCTATTGCTTTTGAACAAAATCTGACAATAAGTGTGGGAAAAGTAGCCATTTAAAGTTCAACATTTCAATTTTTTGTTTACGCGGTAAAGTCCACATTTGTGGTCGGATTTTCATGAAACTTGCACAGTTTGTTTATCTTATCAAGAGCTTGAATCCTATCGCTTTTGAACAAAATCTGATAATCAGTGTGGGAAAAGTAGCCATTTAAATTTCAAAATTTCAATTTCTAGTTTACGCGATAAAGTCTGCATTTGTGGTCGGATTTTCGTGAAACATGCACAATTTGTTATTCTCATCAATAGCTTGAACCCTATTGCTTTTGAACAAAATCTGACAATCAGTGTGGGAAAAGTAGCCATTTAAAGTTCAAAATTTCAATTTCTTGTTTACGCGATAAAGTCCACTTTTGTGGTTTGATTTCTGTGAAACTTGCACAGTTTGTTTATCTTATCAATAGCTTGAACCCTATTGATTTTGAGAGAAAAAAAAAAAGAAAAAGAAAAAAAACTGACAATCAGTGTGGGAAAAGTAGCCATTCAAAGTTCAAAATTTCAATTTCTTGTTTTCGGGAGAAAGTCTGCATTTGTTGTCTGATTTTCGTGAAAAGTTTGTTTATCTCATCAGTAGCTTGAACCCTATTGATTTTGAACAGAAATCTGACAATCAGTGTGGGAAAAGTAGCCATTTAAAGTTCAAAATTTCTTGTTTACGCAATAAATTCCACATTTGTTGTCGGATTTTCATGAAATTTGCAATTTATTTATCTCATCAGTAGCTTGAACCCTATTGATTTTGAAAAAGAAAATGACAATCAGTGTGGGAAAAGTAGCCATTTAAAGTTCAAAATTTCAATTTCTTTTTTACGCGATAAAGTCTGCATTTCTTATTGAATTTTTATGAAACTTGCACAATTTGTTTATCTCATCAATAGCTTGAACCCTATTGATTTTGAAAAAAAGTCTGACAATCAGTGTGGGAAAGGTAGCGATTTAAAGTTCAAAATTTCAATTTCTTGTTTATGCGATAAAGTCTGCATTTTTCATCAGATGTTCAATGTATCATTAACAGCTTGAACCCCATTGGTTTTGAAAAAACTCGAAAATCAGTGTGAGAAAAGTAGCCAATTAAATTTTAAAATTTCAATTTCTTTTTATGCGATAACGTCGGCATTTGTGGTTGAATTTTCATGATACTTGTAGTGTTGTTTTATATTATCAATAGCTTGAACCCTATTGAATTTGAAAAACAAAAGAAATGACAATCAGTGTGGGAAAAGGAGCCATCTAAAGTTGAAAATTTACATTTCTTGTTTACAAAATTAAGTCGCATTTTTTATTCAATTATTTTGAAACTTGCAAAAATTATTTGTATCATCAAGGGACTGAAATCTATTAAGAATGAAGAAAATCTAGCTATTAATTTAGGAAAAGCAGCCGTTTGATGACTTAGTATTGTTTACTCAATACTGTCCACATTATTTGTCACATTTCTTTGAAACTTGCAGGGATTGTTTAAAACAGTGAGTACTAAAACCCTATCAGATTTGGCTGGATTCTAAACAATTGGTTGTAAGAAATCGAGCTTCATTTTTTTTTTTTTTTTTTTTTTTTTTTTTTCACTATTTGTTTAATTCACCATGCCTATTTGCACTGTTTTAGCGGGTTCAAGTCCAGTTGCAGCCACACCCAACCTACTATTTTTTGGTGTGTTTGCTGTTTTTCCTTTTTGCATCATGAATTCATAAAGTATGCTAGGAATAAAAAGCAAAAGCAATGCCAGTAGAGTAATTCAGACCCTCAAGGGCCTCTAGTTTTCAGCTCACTTGAACCTGAAATGCAAAAGGTGAGCTAATTTGTGATCACTTTGCGTCCGTTGTTTGTAGTTCATCAGTGTCAACAATTTCTTCAAACATCATGTAATTTGATACAAATGATCAACAAGTGACCCGCTACAAAACTGGTCAAAAGAAATTTGTTCCGTCAAAAGTACAAGGCCCTGGGAGGGGGGTTGCGGAACTTTATGCTATATTACAATGGAGGACAAGTTTCAAAAATATTTTTTTCTCTGAAACCAGTGGTCAGAATTCAATGTGATTTTGTACAAGTCACCACCCAATGACCCTGTAAAAGAACAGCTATAATGAACTTGATCCATCAAGAAATGGGGGTGGGGGGCTATATTACATCAAGAACAGACTTCAAAAATCTCTGCTGAAACTCTATCAGTATTGTATTACATTTGGTACAAATCATCAACCAGTGACCCTCTGTAATACATATGGAACAAACTTCAAAAATCTCCTCTGAGATTGGTTGTCAGAATTCAATGAGATTGGTACAAATGCTCCGTCAGTGACCCACTACGGTAAAAGCGAAAACATACTTGATCCTTTAAAAAATGAGGCCCCAGCGGGGGGGGGGGTTACATGACATGTGGAACAAACTTCAAAAGTGTTCTCTGGAACCGATGATCAGAATTCAATGAGATTTGGTACTAATAATTACCCAGTGACCCCTAGAACGATAGCTAAAATCAGCTTCATGTGTCAAAAACTGGGGCCCCTTCCAGGGATCTTGGGGATATAATATATCTTGTTCCGTTTCTCAGGTGAGAGATTCAGACCAAATGGTCCTCTTGCTTTATTTGTAGTTAAAAAAAGATACAGTGTCCAAGTTTTCACCCCCCCTCCCCTTGATTTTCATAATATTGTTGTTGAATACAACCACAGATCTTGATGTACAATGTCCAAGACAACAACTAAAGCTATACATGTACTTTGCACTCTGAGGGTTATAATTTCCGGTTCTAAATTTGTAAATCTCATTAAACAGAGCTTGTTATCGGGTACACCAACTAGCAGAGTGTCTCTTGTCTTAACGAGATGTCGGGTAAACCAACTAGCAGAGTGTCTCTTGTCTTAACACGAAGTCGCTGACTCTCAAACACAATAAATTTCTCAAGATTTAGAATGAAATTATTTGGAATGAGAAGTAATTTATTGGTCATGTGGTTTGGGAATGCATAATACAGAATTGGTTTCCATAAATCCAGCTATAAAGCAAAGAGGTGTGTTAATGTACAAAGATTTCTTTTTTAAAAGCAGTGGCATACAATTTGGCTCTTATCAAATATGCATTATTCTCTAGATTGCCTTAAACTACTTTAAGTGTTGTTGGTACATTTATCTCTATTAAATAAACATATTATAACAACTAAGAAGGGATCCAGCTTGGTATTAAAGTGGTTGATTTGTTTCCCAAAAGTTATGTACCTGAATTGCTGGTGTTTTGTGACAGTGTTCTTTGGCAAGTAGTGCAGAGCTTAGCGCAGTATTGACGTAACAGAGAATCATGTATGTAAATATTCTGTTACAGTGATATATCTGAAATACTGTTGAAAGCAGCACAAAACACAGTGTAAACAAACAAGCATTTGAGTCACTGAAAACCTATCAAGCCTAACCCTACAAATACAGGGACAAGAACCACGGTTGAAGATCTCCTGATCAAGAAGCTGTTTGCTCTACCACATTACTATTACACACAAATACATGTGAAAAACTGCTCAGATCTTCTTTAATTAAAAAATAAAGACAACCTATCATCCACCAATATCACCATTCAAAACAAACTCATTAGTGATGCAATGAGAGCAAGGAGAGAGCACATACCTGTCAACAGCGATATGCTCTCTTTTATACACTATTTCTCCTCTTTATAATGCTGTTTCAGTGTTGTTTTCTTTTTTAAAATATATGTACACTATAGCATTATAATCACAACAAAGCAAAAGCTTTTTGTAAATGATATAATATTTGCTAACTAGCAAAAAGTCAATCAAAACAATGCAAATACAATAGTTTCATACTAACATGATTTCTGCAGAACACCATTATTCTTGGTGCGAAACTATTGTAATTGACATTGTATTAAAAAACAAAGAAATCTGAAAATTGTTTTTCGCAATTGATTTAAGTCATCAAAATAACTTATTTAAATAAACAGTATGTTACAGTATTTGTCAATTTTATGTTTTAATAAATAAATTAATCAGTTTTTTCCTTCTCCTGTAAACTTTTGGAAAATGCAGATACCATAGTTTCACTCTAACCCAGCGCTATGTGACTTTGAGATGACTAACAGGAGTTTAAAATTGGTGTTTTCATCTTCATCCCATTTTCTGTAAAGAACATTATTCTTTAATACAAAAGAATCAATATGATTCCATAAGTATTTCAATTCTGGGCTATGCTTAGAACTTTTTTGCCATGTAGGTTTTTCCCTATTCAGAATCATTTCTTTTATCATTTTCAAGCCATTGTCAGCATCTTGCAAAGAATCAATATCCAATATTAACTCAAAACTTTGACTGGCATCGAAATGACTATTTGATTTGGATACATTTGTGTTTGAATCTGATCTGCTGCTACTAGGAACATCACTGGTGCATTCCAAAATAGCTTTACTGTTTTGATAATCACTACCACTATCAGTTGACTGTAGAGTATTAATGTTATGGCTAATCAAGTTATTAGATTTAACCCCCTTTATAACATCAATCTCTTTCAACCTTTGCTCTCTACTTTCAGATATAACAGACTCAAGCCTATAGCTGTTATGCATGCAGAAATGCAGTATAGTTATTGAAAAAAAACTAAGCAACAATAGATTATCATGGAAGACCAGAAATGTTGCTATTAGTGCAAGGGAAATAATTCTACCATGTTTTGAGAAGATTGATAACTTGTTGTCTCCCTTATTTGTAAAGTAGATATCAGGTGGAACATTATTTGTTACAGAGTCATTTCTGTGATAACTAACATCCAGTCTCTTCCCCTTTCCAAGAAATGTCCGAACATCTTTAGTGGATATTAATTTTTCTGGTCAGACAGAAATGTCAGCAGCATTACAAACATTATACAAAATATGACACTTTGATTAAAAGACACTAACAATAGTGTGAGAAGGGAGATATTCATGCAATAATTTTGATTTATTGACCAAGACTTTCTTCCCTTGTCAGGTATTATTTTCAGATGTGAGATCATGACTTCATCCTCCTAATTGGAATGTTCAACTCTGGCACAGTATTTGCAATCATTTTCGAGGCATGGTCTTCTAGACAGTGCATCAACATTTGAATGAAGCTTGCCGGCTCTATGCTCAATTGAAAAATCATACCCAATAAGAAATGTAAGCCACCTTGCTAACCTTCTACATTTTTTTTTAAATTTAGTAGCCACTTTAAACTTGAATGGTCACTTCTGACAAGAAATTTTCTCCCCAGCAAATAATGATGAAAGAATTTGATTGAATTGACTATTGCGAGTAATTCTCTTCTTGTCACACAGTATCGTCTCTCTGTTTAAGTAAAACATTTACTGAAATATCCAATGACTTTTTCTTTGCCATCAATGACCGCAGACAAGTTTCCCCCTTGTCCAGTCAATGATGCATCCGTATCTAATATGAATTTATCATTTTCTGTGGGAAAAGCCAGAATTGGAGCACTTACTAAAGCATATTTTATCTTCTCAAAGGATTCCTTACATTCTGTGGACCAGATGAATTTTCCGTTACTTTCTGCTAATTCATGCAATGGCTTTGCAGTTGTTGCAAACTGATAAACATAACTTCTGTAATAACTAGCAAGTGAGACAAAACTTCTTGCCTCTTTAGCATTTTTCGGTGTAGGCCATTTTTTTTTTTTTTTTTTTTTTTTTTTTTCTCGAGTCAGTTCCAACACCATTTTCATTGATAACATGTCCAAGGAAGGTAACTTCTTTTTGGAAAAGTACACACTTTTTGGGATTGAGCTTTAGGTTTGCATCACTCAAGCTTTTGAAAACAATTTCAAGATTTTTCAACTGATCTGAGAAGGTTTTTGAGTGACATGTTATGTTATCGAGATAGATGATTACCATTGCCCATAGCAAACCAGCAAAGATCATTTGTACAAGTTTAGTGAAAGTTGCTATACTCCTCTAAATTCAGAACACTTGCAGGAAACAAACTAAATGTGGCTCAATTAATCAGATCAGCGTTTCAAACATTAGAAAACATTGTGGGAAACGGAGCTACACATATGCATTTTCTGACTTTTTTTTTTTTTTTTTTTTTTTTGCTTGTATCTGTAAAACATCCAAAATAGCGGAGTGGTTTGGTATTAAATAATAGTTGAGTTATGGGGAAAGTCTAAATATTTCTTGGACAGTCCCCATAGATCAACGATTGGCTAATAATGTAGGAAATCAGATGGGACTGGTGAACTCGGGTAAAAAGATCTGACGTGTAAAACCTAGCTTTATTTTTTAATATAAACTGAAATATTGCTTGGCTTGGTATTGTAACATGCGGGTATGGCAAATATGGACAAAATTGTGAAGAGGACTGTAGCTCATGTTACAATGAGGTCACATGTGACCGATTTAATGGAAGTTGTGAACAATGTGCTCCTGGATATAGGGGAGTCCAGTGTAAACAGAGTATGTGTATTTTGAACATGTTTGTTCATGTATTGGTATTTTTACATCAGTTCTATAGATCTGGCGTGACAGAAAAGTAAAAAGACGAAATGTAAATGAATAGTATCCCACTTAAATCTTTACTGAACAACAAAATTATTCTTGACTCCTTCAAAAAAAATTCAGATGCAAATTTAAATATGACTCTAAGAGTGGGATTTACCTCTTAACAGGTAGAAAAAAATGCTGGCAGCATTTTCTACTTCTCTGACAATGTTTCTACTTCTCCTAGGATTGTTTGCTATAGAGTTTATTGTTGCATGATATTTTGTGCTGTAAATTCAACAGATCAAAACATAACGCGAATATAAGTAAGTTACATATAAGTAAGTTATATACATGTTTTTCAGACTTTCAAATAAAATGTTCTTGGGGCTAACCCAATATAAGTGCCATGGAACAAACGCTTATCAAAATATTAATTAAATGACGTGAAAGGGGGACACATTGCCCTAGTTCACATAAAGGCAACTTCAGTAGCCATTGTAGTACCTAGTTAATCAAGATCAGACGTAATGGAATGTGTAATTTGACCACGGACACAGCTGTTGAAGAGTAACATTTCATATTCTGACTCGAAGATATTGCCCCGAAATTTTGTATATAAAATATGTTTTCTATCCATTTCACTCTCTTTTTAACGTACAAATTAATTTTGGGACTCAACCATATTGAAAGCAGTTGCAGACGAAAATATCAAATTTTCCCCAAATTATGAAATTTGTCTCTAAACAGATAAAAGCCATTGTGAGAAAAGGAGGAAATGCAAGTTACCAACATTTTTTTACATTTCCCACAATGGTTTCAAAAAACATATTTGTGAGGGTCGATAAAACTCAGAATTGTACAATAAAGGCTCATTCGTTAACGGTTTATTTGATGGTTGCTCTTACAGTTTGTAAAAATGGTACTTATGGACAAGGATGTAGAGAGACTTGTGGCCAATGTTATAACAACGAAGTTTGTAACCATGTAGATGGACACTGTACAAGATGTGAAGCAGGATATAAAGGGGTAGATTGTAAGTGTTGTTCTTTAGGACATATTTGAAGTAAAATTGAACTGTTGAAATGGTAAGCTATTTTATACAATCTGCTATAACTTTTTTCACTCTGTGGACTTGTATCTTTATCACTATGCCTCCTGGAGATTTATAAAAATCAAGAGCTTTTTTTTTCCAAATTTCATCTTTTACAATGAGGATTGTAACCATGAAGATGTACACTGTCGAAGATGTGCAGCAGACCATAAACCGGCAAATTGTAAGCAAGGTTAATAAAAGATGTTAAGAACCTTGAAATAAGAACCAGATTACAACATGATAAAATATTGAAGTCATTTTGTTCTAAATGCAATCACTATGTCAACTTGTATCTCTATTCACTATTGCTGTTTGACAGTTGCAGAAAAAAGGGCTATCACAGATAGTTTGCAAAAATAGACACTACTTTAAATTAAGAATTTTCCAAATATCATAATGTCTTACAACAAGGTAAGTTACGAGGATGGACATTTTCCAAGATATACAGCAGGATATAAAGGAGCGCATTGTTTAGCTAGGTTGGTCTAGACGTTTTATGTAGGACATATTTGACATAAGAACCAACTAACTCATATATGAGAATTCAACTGTGATAACCATAATATGATTAACCTAATGTATACCTTACCAACTGTAGTAGCCTTTTGGGCAAGTGTAGATCTCGCACAGACTGCACAAACGGTGCAGTCTGATCCATGTTCTACACTGCCAAATTCGCTGTAACAATATAGACAAAAACAAGCATGAAATTCCATCTTGAGGATCTAGTTTTGCGACTAAAAATGTCTTTTTTTATCTCCTGTTGTCTTGTAACACTTTACCGCACAATTCCGGGTTTTAATGACCGTGAAGAAGACATATTTTAAGAAATAATGTGGTAACCAGCTATTTTCCCTTTCCCCTCAATGTTTGGTATCAATTAAAAAAGAAAAAAACAATATTTGTGATAATCAAATTTGTCACATGCAAATGCTTTCAAATTGGACAAGTCAAACACTTTGTAGTCTTGTATATAGTTAGATAATCAGTACACTGATTCATACATAATCTGTCACACAGGTTCAAGATTATCAGTCTAATGTACAAGAACATTTGTTTGAGCTATTATCTGTGAAATGGGTATTCAATACATCATGAAAAAGTACCATCCCATGTCTCTTGGCGCAATGTAATGGCTGAGTTGGAGCCAAAATTGTGTCACCTGGTAAAGAATTAACCTGAATATTATTAAGTACTGTGCCATCAGTTATGGGTGAACAATCATCGGTTATTTATCTGATTAAATTAAACTTGGACTAATCCTTAACGATCAAAAGAGGTACCCATACTGCAGGGGCAGGTAACCAGGTTTTTTTTTTTTTTTTGACTCAGAATTTTCAAAACCTTAGACGTTTTATTATATCTCTGTCATCAATGAAGATATTAACTTCAGACTTTGACCTTTTGTTAATATCAAAAGGGAAACTTGAGCAACAGAGGCAGGTAACCATTAAGATATTTTTGACACTGCTATGCCCCCCCCCCCCCCTTTTTCAACTGTCTATGAGCAAATGATGCAAAAATGAAAAAAAAAAAAAAAAAAAAAATAGTAATCTTCTGATAAACTATATGCTCTGTGAGGAAAAGACTTTACGGAATTATTCCTCTTATGCCATTTGCCAGTACAGATTTTGTGTTTTTCCTTTTCATTGTTCACAGGGCATGGACTTAAAAAGTTGCCATAGGCTGAAAATGGAAAAAAAAAAAAAAAAATGGAAAGATTCATTGCTGAGACATTGGGGATTTTTGTTTTGCCTTTTCTAGAAATGTTCTTCGAGTTGTACTCTATCGGTTATGTTTTTTGATTGGTTGCCATTGCAACCTAAAGAACAAAAATGAAAACTCTTCGAAAATTATCCCCATTAAATCCATAAAGACCACGAAGCCAAGACTTTACAAAAATACTCATTATATCAGCCTGTACAAATTCACGTTTTTCCATTCCTTTGTCAACTCCGTCGACTGTCAGTGTAAGACTATGTAGATATTTTTATATTAGTCTGTCAGTGTAAGATTATGTAGATATTTTTTATATTAGTCTATCAGTGTAAGACTATGTAGATATTTTTATATTAGTCTGTACAAATGTGATAGCAGTTTCAAGCCTGCACAAATGTGATAGCAGTTTCAAGCTAAATATGATAGCAGTTATGAGCTTGAGCTCTGATGGGCCTGTTCTCCCTACTTCTCATCCCGCCTGATGCCCAGGCCTTCAGCGCCTTCAGCGCTTTGATTACATATGCGTTTAAGCTTTAATTGACAAATTTCCCCTTAAACCTAGACATTCTTTGTGCCCAGAGTGAAAGGACTTTCTTAGCGTTTTTCACTAGGCTATTGGTACCGTCGAATTAAAGAAATCAAAGAAAACGTCTCTCCCATTTCGACAATTTGGGTAACGTCATATCTACATTGAAACTAAAAATAATGTGCACCCGAAACAAGTCAAGTTTCTATTCGATTATTAACACTATTTTGAATACAAACCGGGCTTTTAACGCTTCTGATATTCTAAAAGTATGTTGCAGATATCTTAAAATATGTAATTATCTTAAAACAACAATTAAAAGTAATTGTATTCGAAGTGCTTTAGTACAACTTGAGCACAGTAAACAACTTTTCTGTAATCTTAAGACATACCTCAAAACCCAAATCGGCTGATGATGAGCCGACCTAGCTAGACACCATTAATTATCAATGTGGGATAACTTATGGGAAAATAATTAAAAGGGGATTTTCTATTTACGTAACCGGCCCAAAGGTAGCATTATGCTAAAACTTGCTCTATCAAAGCATGGCTATGTATACGTCACTTTTTTTGTGACAGTTATGGTATTGTACCTTCCAAGAGCTTAAAAAGTGTTGGCTGCATTCTGCTGTTAACGTGTCTTCATTCATACATGTAGATGCTAATAAATTACCATTTATCTATAAATTCAGAATGCGAGGATGGAACCTTTGGGTTGGGGTGCAATGAGGATTGTGGAAAGTGTTTAGACGGGAAGACCTGTGATAAAATAAATGGAACATGCAGTGAATGTGAACCTGGGTATACAGATCCCCTGTGTAAATATTGCGTAAGTAAATCGCTTGTCATATTGTAAAGGCTTTGATTGAGAATACAATCCTGACAACACTAAGTATAACTAAGGTTGTATTAATAGACATGTATAGATCATATCGCCTTTCGAAGACAGTAACAATGACAAAAAAAAAAAAAAAAAAATACTGTATTTTGTATCTTGGTAACTCAAGAACACTGTATAAAATGTCCAGTCTGGTTTGGGATCAGAGATATCTATTTTTGTCTTATATTGTTTAAATATTCTGTAATAAATCCCTTGACATTGCATTTTTCCCACTTAAATCATATAGTGCTTCTAGGTTTAAAAATAAAAGGTTATTGTAATTTAAGAGCTGTTTAGAATATCTTACGAAATACCGTATAATCTAGATCCACAATAAAACTGCACGATATTTGGTATATAATTATGGACTACGTTTTCTAGAGAAGTACTTAAATATGTTCTCAGTACTCTTTTTGTCACTCTTCTCTCACAGAGAATACCGATCTCAATGCTCAAAATTCGGAGGCCAAGATCTACCAACTTGCAATAGCCATAGCTGGAACAATCGCCGTTGTATCGATCATTGGAAACGTGATTGCCGCGATATGTTATGTGATCCTACAGAGGTACAGAAACTGTTAAGATGCAATTTTGAAATTCATTGCAATTAAGTAATAAATGATTATTAACTACGGCAATGATTTCTAGAGCTTGAGCAAAACATCTTGATTCCTACGATAGGGATTGGAATTTTTACAGAACACTTGTATTATTGATTATGAATACTCATCTAATTCTGAGGTCAAATACAAGTCATTCATTGGCTGAGAAAGTTAATAAAATATGTAATCTTAAAGTTTAGAACTATTTGTGAATTTAGAATATTAGTGAATAGGACTCAGCCGTATCACCTGTCCAGAATTTATTAGTTTTCTATGCTTCCTTGTAGCAGCTTCAGTTCTGAAAAAGTACACAGGGTAAGCTTTAATTATACTTGCATAAGGCAAGTTGCTTGTCAAATAGAGATGATAAAACAGCTCTTACTTTATTTTTTCGTTCTTCAGGAGAAAGCACAAGGACAGACCGATGAATAGTCCACCAGATTTCAGTAGTCCGTACGAGCTGGCTAATCGAGGTGCCTTTGAAACTGAGCATCAATACGGACAGACAACATCAGTTTATGAAGAACCAGAGGCGCCCTATGAAATTGCAAAATAGTCTGACTATACTGCTGACCGTGTTAGGTCCTCTTTGTTACATCTGAAATGTCAGCTTCTGACATAGATCTATATAAAACAGACGTTTAAAGTTATTTAAAACATACAAGTTCAACAATTTGTCTGGAAAAAAATGGACACGTCCAAATATTTTCTACCTGAGGGAAATAAAACATTAAGTTTACACTTTTAGCAGATCCAGAAACCACATGTATATACTTTTCTAGAAGGACTTAATATTCTAGTTTAATGTTTTTAATCGGTTCAGTTGCCGACTGGTCATAGCCTGCAATAAAGTGTGACGTATTAATGAGAATTTAATGATATGGGAAAACAATTATGTGCATTCGGTCGAAACGAAATTAAAGATAACATTGTATCAATTGAAATGTGTGTGTGTGTGTGTGTGTGTGTGTGTGTGTGTGTGTGTGCATATGTGTGTGATGCACACAAGCTGTACAGAATGCACAAAATATTAACTGAAAACGGCGCAGGACGGAAGCCTCTCATTATGAATAATAACTGACACAACTTCAGCTGTGCATGGCTCTTGAAGCGTTGATACAACTAGTTTTAGTTTTGTTCCTTCTCAATTTCGTCGGTGATGTCTACTTTTCCAGTCGACAACATGTGCAGTTTATAATAGTGTTGCTATTTCCATTGCCTTTTTGATATGTATTTGTATGTATATATATATTTTTTTTTCGACTGCATCTGTAATTGTTTCATGTAATTGTACATATAATGTATTTAAACACTTATTATTATCATTCCGATTAAATCCGAACTTCACCATTGCAACAAATATTTCCTCGTTTCATATGCATATTTCTTTACCTACGAAATACATTACTAAAAATTGTCAAGGATTACGTTTGTAACATATGTCAATTTTATTAAGTTTTGACGGAATGAAAAAACGCTAATCAACAAAAACGTGGAAATGAAACGTTAACGAGTATTAGGAACGTAAATAGGGAGTAGAGAGCCTGGGGGATTGATTATAGCCTGGTATCGCCACTACATTCTACCGATAAGCCCAAGGACCGTGTGATGTGGAAGCTATTTCCCATGCACACCATGACTGAACCACGCGCCCCAAAAAAGAAGTGAGATACACTTTCAGGAAGAAAATGTTCATTTGGCATTCCCCAAAACCTGGCCTTGTAGTCCATGAAGTCCACGCAGAATCTTGACTCATCTCAACTAGAGCCCAGTCGTTACAGGCCTACGTAACATGATCTCATGATTTTTCCAAACGCCGTTGAACATGGTGTCGTGTCAATGATGCATATTGCAGGACGCTGTAACCTTAAGCTAGCTTCATGCTACCGTTTTCTAATGCTTTGTGTACTTCCGTGTACACTGGTAGCATTCTGCAACTCACTACGGAACGTTGCTGCGTTTCGGAAGGGTTGACGTCGACATATAAGGACGATAAATCGGTTCTGAGCTTGAGTCATTTAGCGTTTTTGACCTCCGGCCTGCAAATGCAATCTAGTTCAAGTCAAATTGGAACCGTTTCTACATTATTGATACAGCCTTGCCAACGTCCTACAACTGTGAAAACCCTGCTTCAAGCATTCAAATGCCCCTATTTATTTTATCTTAGCTTACATGACGTCAAACCCATCGATCTGCCTTAGCTTAAGTAAAATGCAATAAAACATCGGCACAAACAGAAGCTTGCTACATGAATAAATGTACATAATGCCAAATTGCATTATATGAACAATTTTCAAGGTTACGAATTTACCCATGCTTCCGGTGCAAAGTGTACATGTCAAAACAACCACTGTTAACACATTTTTTGCGGTCCGATATCGATTTTTCTTCGGTAGCAATAGGAATTATGTGGTGATAATACGAACGAAATATTAAATGTTAAAACGGCGATCCTTAACAATTTGTGAGTGGTATGTCTTCTCCTCAATTTGCCCAAATAATTAGACGCGGTTCCCTATCTTCCCTGATAACATGTGAACAAAGTAAAATATTGTTGATAGGAAGAAACTAATTGTAGCAAGAAAATTGCCCTTTGGCCACAGTGTTTAAAGAAGTGGTCGTGTAAAATCGCATGCAACTAGTAAATGCATTTATCCCTAGAAAAAATAAATGCAACACACATTTTCTATAAAGGAATAGCCTAAGATAATTGTAGGGTTGCTTTCGTTCAAAATGCTTCGTCAATGTTGACAGTGTAGATCAAAGATCAGACTTTTTTTTTTTTTGGCAGTATAATCCTGAACTACACTGGCTGTAAAGAAAACTAAAGTTGAAAAGGCGCTCACGGGTTAACCCTTACAAAACATCGACGATCCTGGGCAGAACAAAAAATATTTGCAGAATGCGCGATACAGTTAACACGCTCCCCTTTCAAATTACCTTCACTGTGCAAATAAAGCTACTTTGCCATCATACACTGAACAAACTTAATGATTCATTGTTGTCTCAGAAAACTTTAGGTCAAGGTAACACTAAAACTTCTGAACATGAATATATCTTGTTAGGACAAGTTTAGCTGAGCACGACTCGTTAACAACTGGTGTTACTCTCGTGCTTCTACAGTTTTCTTTGATTTTTTTTTGAATAACTGAAATTTTTTACGCCGCTTTCAACATTATTTCAGTCATATCAAGGCGACAGCTCACATATTAATGTATTTCTTTGGTTCCAACAGTACTAGGCTGGAACTCTGAAATGTCTTGCCGAAGGAACCGGGGGTCTACATTTTCCGAGTCTGCCCTTTACATCTGAGCCACACAGGACCGCGTCTATGATATCACAGAAAGCATTGTGGGAAAGGGATGAAGTGCAGATTAACAAAGTTTTTCTCCTTTCCACAATGTTTCCAGGGGGCGCCTTCGTAAGAGTCGTTAAAACATGTAATTGTATGGTAAAAGTTAGGGACAGATTGTACATGTGAAGTATGGTTTAAATATGGTCTTCGTACTTTTTTAAGCTTTTACCACAACAATTCCTTTTAACAACTCTGACACAGAAGGCTTTTGAAAACATCGTGGGACAACGGAAAATGCTGGTATCCAGCTGCTTCTCTTTTTCTCACAGTGTTTGTCCACCCTTTCACATCATATAATTTGATATGAATGTACTTTGTCGCCTGCAATTGCTTTTAATACAGACAATATTTTTTTTTCTCTGGCAAGCGGTTAAATAGGTCTCTGTATTTCGTAAAATGTTTAGCTTGTATCAATGATACATCCAAGGTTTTGTGCCCAAATATTGCCAATAAGATGTGAAATAAATATTTAAATACGTCTGCTACAGCCCTCATAGATCAACAATTAGCTAACAATGTAGTCAGTCAGAAGGATAGATGAGCTCGGCCTGAAATTTTATATGAAATTGAAATACTGGTTTTCTTGGTATTGTAGCATGTGAGTATGGCAAATATGGACAAAACTGTGAAGAAGACTGTGGTGCATGTTACAATATGGTCACCTGTGACAGATTTAATGGAAGCTGTCAGGCATGTGCGCCTGGATATAGGGGAGTCCAATGTAAACAGAGTACGCATTTTTGCACATATTTATCCATGCATAATTTTTTTTTTTTTTTTTTTTTTTTTTTTTGGGGGGGGAGGGTTGTTTAACATCATTTCTATATATCTAGCATTAAAGAAAATAATAATCAATTTTAACATGTACATAAATAATAAATAGAAAGCACTTAACCCCCCCCCCCCACACACACACGCAAAAAAAAAAGAGAAAGAAAGTCTAGAGTTCTTCAACTTCAAAACAACTTCAAAGTAAAGCAGGCAACAGTTCGAAAATGACTCAGCGAATGGAATTTCTCTTTGAAAAGCCGAACCCGGTTGCTCAGTCGGTATCGTACAGGACTTGAGAAATAGAGGTCGCTGGTTCGATATTCGGCTCGGCCAATCCGAGGACTGATGATAGTCATTGCGCCCGCATTCCTTCAGGATTCATTCCTCTCTCACCGGCGATCATTGTTTCTACGGTGGAATGCAGGAAAGCAGCCAGTGGCTTTGAAAGAATATTGAGCGGAGTAATGATAACAGGAACTCCAGGAAAGCATGGATTGGTGCACTTGCCGCCACTATATAACTGAAATAACGCCATACAATCAATCAATCATTCTCTTTGAACAGGTAGCGTATAATGTAGTTACTAGCATTTCCTCCTTTTTCCACAAAGTGTTGAAAAGCTATCTTTCTCAAGGTCGTTAAAAGTCGAGATTGTTTACTATGAAGTTGACTGTTGCATAAATAAGAGGTATATTTTCAACAGATCAAAACGTTATGCAAAATGTGATATATATGACTTACACATATACTTTTTTGTATTTCAGTCCTTTTCTACTCTTTCCCACACAATTTCGAGTTTTAACGAGCCTGAAAAAGAAGTTTTAGCAAACATTTTTGGACAAGAAGAAAATGCTAGTAACAATCCTGGCAATGTTTTCTATATCGATACAGAAAAATTTCAGCTGGAAATACTTTCAATTCGGTCTTGTCCAAACTTTTGTCGTTTGGTAAAGATAAAGTCTTCCTGGGGTGTCTTTTATTATTTCATATGCCTATGTGTAGATCAAGACAAAAAAAAAAAAAAAAAGCCTGATCTTGAACATGCATTTTTGGTACTCTGGCAAAAAAAAGACAATTACAGATGCATGACTGTCTTTTCTATATTGTATTGGTCTACTCCACAGATAGCTATACTTGTATAGCTTTTGTAAGTATAGGCGGGAACTTGTGTGCCTTGCCATATAGTGCTAGCTTTTGTAGCGACGCGGTAGAGCATTTGCCTTGGGACCAAGGGGTCATGGGTCTTATCACTACTCTGGGAAGTTATTAATCAAAACAGTTACATATGGCACCGACCTCTGACCTGAATAACTATCAAGGTTAAGACAAATAATTCACAGGTATATTGACACATTTAGCACAACTTGCCTTAGTGGACAGTTTGCATCAAATTCATACTGCAGAAAACATGCGGTCTGGGATTTTCATTTTCCATTTTACTGAACTGTCCTTTGTGAAATCATATGCAGACAATAAAGAAACATTTGGCTTAATCATGGGCTTTATATGTTAATCGGTATAAACAATTGTGAAACAAGGAGAAAATGATGGTTACCGGCACTTTCTCCGTTTCCCATAATGCTTTAAAAAATCTTCCTCGTCGGGGTTGTCAAAATTCAGAATTGTGTGGTGAAGGCTCAATGAATAATTTTCAATTTGATGGTTTCTGTTGAAGAGTGTGGAAGAGGTAGCTATGGACTAGGATGTAGAAAGAACTGTGGAAACTGTTTTAACAACGAGGTTTGTAACCATATCGATGGACACTGTACAAGATGTGCGGCAGGATATAATGGGGCGGATTGTAAGACAGGTAAATGTTGTTACGGACATATTTGAAATAAGAACCAAATTTTATCATGATATACTATTCTATCCAATTTATTCTAAGTTTTTCCCTATGTCAGTTTCTAACTTCGTATCAGTTGGAGAGTTAAAGCCGAAAACCCGTCAAAAAGCTTTCGAAAAAAGGTGTTCATTACGTGGAATTAACAGTTTACCCCTAATGTCATAATGTTTCCTTTATTTTCACTGCAGATTTCACAGGTTAACCATCTTATTTCACATAAATCGAATTATTTTAAGTAGGAAATTGTACAATTTTTTTTTAGATGAAACAGTTTACTGATTTTATGACCACTGACCACCGAGATGAATACAGAAACAGAGTAAATATGAACGCATCGCCTGTACCAAGCATAAAGTGGGCCCAGTTGTACATATACAAAATACTCGATAAGCTGTATTAGGGGAGGAAATCAATTCTTATGGAGCACTGAACGCATACAATAGAATGAAGCTTGTGACTTATCCAAAATAGGTTTAGCTCTTAAAACTTTAAGCACTGAATTAATCAAACGTATATTTCTAGTCACAAGGCCAAAATGCATGTAACTGCAATTTCAAGTTTGCATTTGTCCAGAATGTCTGTGCAAGACAGACAGAGTAAATGATAAATCGACAGCACCTTTGTGAAGTCTGATCTTGATCCACATTGGCTGCAAAGGCAACAACAGTCATGATCAGATGGGTTAATAAAACCCAAATACTTATAAGTCGTACTAATAAGTAAGCAGGTAACTATAGAGTAAAGTATCCGCGAGATAAGGCTACTGTTTGTAATTGTGAACTGTAGATTTTCTCTATTTAAATTGAGGCAATGAAATATGCCTAGACCGATAGCGTAGTTGGTAGCGAACAGGTCCTGAAAACAGGTGTCGCTGATTTGTTTCCCCGTCTTGGCACATTTCTTTCCGAGGATTGATGATAGTTGTTGCGACGGAGTTCATTTCTCTCTCACTGCTGATCAGTGTCGCGGCTGTTGTCATTTAGGAAACCAGCTATTGGCTTGGGAAGAATATTGTGCAAAGTACTGGAAAAATGAAACTTTGAAAAAGCATGAAAAGGTATTATAGCCGCTGTGAAACACCAGATATAATGTTGAAAACGGCGTTAAATATCAAATGAGGTAAACGTGAGCAGCCATAATATGTTTGAACGACTTCAAAACTTGCATATGACAAGCTGTGCAGAAAAGGGGATAATTCTGTGAATCGTGAAATGACACACACACACACATATACACACGCACACACACAAACAAATGACCAACCCAAATCTAGTACAAATTAATGACGCAAGATGGAAAATTTGCATTAAAGGCAATTATGCAGTTCTTAGTAATATTGAACAATAATGGAAAAAAAAAAAAAAGTTTTCATTACAAACAATGTTTGAAACTGAAGCATTTCATCATACTCAATCTGTCGCGGACAGAACGTGGGATAATGTAGGAGCACACATGAAGATGCCATACTAATTGCCATAATAATATCTTTATTTGCATACTTGTAGCAACATTTGATTTGTGTCGACGAGTGTACGGTCATCTACGTGAAATCTACAAGAGAAGAAGTAGAGAAAGACCATTAAGTTACCTGACCTCAAAAACGCAGAAATTACAGTAAATTTGCACAGTTCCACCGCATATTGTTAGAGCCCTCACAAAACTAATTAAAGCCTTTAATGAAACTGTGTATAAGAAATACTCGCATCAATTATGCAAAATAAAAGTAAACTGGATGTCAGGTCTTTCCCTACCACCTGTCATGTAATAAATTCAAATTCAACAATTAGAAAAATCGACTCAATACGCTACGTCTCACTATTAATGTTGTCTCCCTAACCTTATTGATTTAATCGATTAGGCTTAAAAAAAAAAAAAAAAAAAAAAAAAAAAAAACTAATGTGTACCGAAAAGATAAATTCGGCTAAATACTGTCAATAAAGAAATCAATTTTACTGAAATGCACAGGCAGTGTAGACATTGACCAGACTGTGCAGCGACCAGCCAACATCTATAGAGCCTGAACAGTTTAAAGTACAGCAGCAACGATATGTCTGTTGCTACACAATCAGATGGCTAGTTGTAGAATATAAAATTAGATCAGTATTTAGACGGGTTGGCGAACATCACTTTAGTAGTCAGAGATCGGCTTCCAAAAACCGTGTGCGTTTATATGAGCCATACTCTGTGAACAGAGGTTTTAATGCATTTGCAAAAAGTATCGACACACTCCGTACAGGCTGACCTGGGTCGGAACTTTTCGCTATTAGTCAATTTTCTGCATATCAGAGGACCATTTTCACCATGATTGAGACGTTTGTTAGACACCATCGGTTAATGGATCCATAATTATGCGATGACTTGCTGTGGTATGATACATCTTGGAGATACAGTGAACCACTGTTAGACAGAGCACGGTTCATAAAAGATGGTGCGAGCGATAGCCAAAGAAGCGATGATATCTTGTCCTAACATTGTCAAAACTCATATAAAACTATTATAAATCTGATCTAAAACTTAACTTGACATTCTAGTGTTAGATAAAAACTGTTCAATGTCATATGTAATGTGTTCATTATTAACAACAGGCTTGAAGATTCACTACATTGGCATTATGTGGACTAAAACGTTTGTGATAAGAATTTTTTTATAACTTACCCTAGCTGTATTTCAACATGAAATGATCAAGAATTTGACTGTTATATAAATGAAATCTTGTTATTACCGTTATTTTTTTTCTAGTACACTCTATATCACACGTCCTTAGTACATGTATGTGAAAGATTACATGTCTTTGTAAAAGGGCATTCATTGAAATTATATAATTGTGTTAATCTGATTTTATCTGCAAATAAAAAATTGTCATTCCCAAAAGCATGCTTTCTTATCATTTTATTTTCAGATTGTGACTCAAGTACTTTTGGTTTGAATTGTTCACAGGAATGCGGACATTGCTTGGACAGTGTTCAGTGTAACATAGTCAATGGAAGCTGTCCAACTAGTTGCGATCCTGGTTTTGAAGGGGCTTTGTGTGATACCAGTATGCATAGCTATCATTTCATTGCAGGTGTTAAAACATCAATTTATGTTTAATGGGGTACTTTCCTCAGATAATTATTATGAAAAAAAAAAATGTAACTGGTTAAAATTTGGCTATTTTTACAGCAATTTTAGGAAAGGTGGTAACGTCATGTTTCTTTTTATCCTGTCACCTCCTATGAATTCCGTCGTACAGGGGATCATATAAACTTGGTGATATACGGTCACTTGACCACGTGACTAGGTTTATTATGTCAGTTGGTCACGTGATCAAGGTTTATTAGGCTAGTTGGTCATGTGACCAGCCTGAACTCCTTTTTTAGGTGCCGGTACACGAAATCAATATTTCAAAGTAAAATTATCGCTTAAAATTCGATGCACATGTTGATTTATCTTATTATTTAAAATAAATTAGAATTCTTCGCCACAACATTCTTCCAAGGGTTTACGTCACGTTTATGACGTAGTCAATATTATCCATGACGTCATTATTACAACTGCATACCAAAAGCGCTTTGCACAGTTCGCCATACAAGCGTGCTTTTTTTCATAGTGCGAAAGATGTCAATACGTGCCTTAATTTCGAGCGAAATATTCTATCTAGTCGGATTTATGTTTGTAAATGTGAAACAGGATAAACAGAATAGTGTCGTGGATTGGAAAATTTGAAGAACAGACAGTAGTGTCTTTGATTCCAGGAAATTTTGTCAGGCTCGGCTTGGAAAGTTTATGTTATCAGTACCATAAGATATTGAATAAAAGGTACAGTCTTTGTATCGTGTCTTTTTTTTTTTTTTTTTTTGCTTTGTTTTGTTCATTTACAGTGCGTGACAGGATAAATAGAATAGATGGTTGGTGTCTTGGATGGGTTAAGTTTATCGGGCTCGGCTCCGGAATTTATCCGGTTCGCCTTCGGCTCACCGATAAATTCCTCCGCCTTGCCCGATAAACTTAACCCATCCAAGACACCAACCATCTATTCTCTATATTTACTGATAGGATGTCTGTAAAATCGCTGTTTGTTTATGTCAAGTCGGACATTATTTTTCACATACAGAAGATGTAGTATAATAGTATACGTAATTGGTGACGTTTAGAAAAGTCAAGCAGCTTCAAAGGTGTATTTAAACTGTCTGTTTGATTTTTATCAGATAAAGCATTATTTCTGTACTTTTACCAGATGCATTAGGTGACATTAGAGAGTCATGTGGCCTCAAGGATGTCTTCGCATTTTTTATTTATTGTTGATATTAATTCAGACATTTTTCCTCACATATAATACATTTAGTCGCTGACATTGCCCATCATATAGCTTGATTTTATATTAATTATTTTTTTCTCATCCAAGCACCATTTGATAGCTTTTGAAAACACAAACCATCTCTCCATGTGTAATAATATTTTTGAAGTCTCTCTACGTGCAATTCTTACACACGAGTCATGGCAAAAGGGGAGTTGTTGCATTATACCAAGTATTCTACCAAACAAATCATCATCAAAACTATTAGTCAATAGAATCCATTTAGTCGAACAATCGACACGATCTGAAGGGTCAATACGTTTTACAGGTGCGTTAGGCCACATTGTTACAAGGCATTGCCCATGCATACATGTCCTCTTTCCTGAGATCTTTTTAGGTGGCTTCTTTTGCATTATATACTATTGTCTCAACAACATTCGAGTCATTTTCACATGTTTCCTTCGTTTCAATAGTTTATAATATTTGAACCATGTATAAACAGTGCCTTGTTCAACAACATTTCCATTTCACCTGTGCACTTGTTTTTATGACTAAGAGCATCACACGGAGGTAAAGAGTGTAGATCAAGATCAGATTTCTCACATGTGCATGTCGTATTCTTCTGCTCACTTACGTACACGGTCAAATGTAACAAAACCATGGTTAAGATGTTGACTCAGCAAACATGCATTGGCATGTTGTGAAATAGAGATTTTAGAAACAACCTTGATGGGCCAATATGTTGTCACATCCTAAACAAGAAAAGTTTAGACCGTCCTAGAGTTACCAGATCTTTATAAGAAATTCGCTTAAAAAAAAAAAAAAGGCAATCATTTGAAACAAGCAACTGCTCATTTAAAAAAAAAAAAAAAAAAAAAAACAAGAAAAGTTTAGACCGTCCTAGAGTTACCAGATCTTTATAAGAAATTCGCTTAAAAAAAAAAAAAAAAAAAGGCAATCATTTGAAACAAGCAACTGCTCATTTCAAATAATCTTTTCAAAATGCTCTCCAAGGTAGTCATACTTCGTGTGGTGATAAGGTAGGTGTGTTCGTCATACAAGAGGAAAATTTGTGAAAGAATGTTGATGCATATAAGTCACTTGTTTTTGATATTTCTAAGTGATTATTCACTCTGTTTTCTATATCATCACTATCTATCATGTTACCAGCATGTGGAACAGGAAAGTATGGTGAGAACTGTGCCAACAACTGTGGATATTGCTACCAAGGAGAAACATGTAATGCTATAACAGGACTTTGTCACAACAACTGTTCAGAGGGGTATACCGGGACATATTGCAAACAAGGTTTGTTTTTAAAATATGAACTTTCTCAGGGGAATTTACTCAGAATTATATACTGGCTTCAACTGACGAAAAATTATCGTTTCTTAATTTCTTAATTGAAATCAGTGACAAGGGAATATTTCAGAATTTCTCGACCATGTCTTCTAAACAAAAGACTCCATGTTTGCAATTTTTACCAAAGTTGTTACTTGCAGACATATTGAAATCCAAAGACAAAATTGATCATTACTTTTACTTTGACAGAGGGTATGGTACATATATGTCAGTCTTTGCATCTAAGATATGGAATACAATTTTTAATGTTGACCACACACAAACATCGTGTTTTTTTTTTTTTTTTTTTTTTTTTTTGTATTAGATACAATTTGAAAATACAATGTTCCAAACAGAAAAAAAAAAAAAAAAAAAAAAAAAAAAAAAAAAAAAAACGCTTATAATCGAAAATTTGTCCTGATGACATAATGTTTTTGTGATGTATTAATCCTCAATTAGTGTTGGCTATCCATGTTTTCAACCATCTGATACAAATTTTATAAACAAGTATAAAAAAAAAAAAAAAAACTGTTAGTAATCTATTTCCTAATGGGTTTACGAAAATCTTATCCGTAAGGCCAAAGGTGCCAGATTCTATCTATCACATAAATACCTCAAGAGTTATATGTATTAGGACTAGATCTGTATATAAACATACGTGTATGTTCATGGATGAGGGCAATTCAATGCCTTGACAGGAGTGTACTTCTGGGATTGGAAAAAAAAAAATGGCATAAAACTTCTCGATCTTAAATCCAATAAAAACTTCTCGTGGTTATGACAGTTGATTTTGACCGTTTAATTGACTAGGGAAAAGAAATGTAAATTTTGGACAGGAATACAATGATTTTACAAATGACATCACATAGTGCTCTGATCACATAAACTTACCTCAAACATGTACACGTAGGGTAAAAACAACTGTAGATACTATACTTCACAGAAAGCAATATTTGTTGTGTGATAAAGGGCAGGTGTGGACAAATCCTGACAAAAACATTTTTTTCTTTACAGGCTGTCCAGATGGCAAGTTCGGGAGAAACTGTATGTCGACTTGTGGTAAATGTCTCAATCAAATCAACCGTTAAGGTTGTTGAAAATAGATCAAGATCACACTGTTGCAAAGGGTATAGATCAAGATAAGACTTTTTTTTTTAAATCTAGAACAAGAACGCACTGCGTAGAGTATGCAGTCTAACCTCGAATCAGCAATATTTTTTTTTTTGTTGAGGATCTATATACTTTGCTCAGATATTCTGGTTACAAACCTTGAGATGTTTTGGGTTTTTCCAATGTATGTGATAAGTGCAACAAGATTAAAAGTAAATGGCTATTGTAATACAAGAGCTCTTTATAATATCTGACAAAATACGGTATATTGTTGATCCATGATAAGACTACACGTTCGGTGCTACATTGGACGATGTTTTCCTTCAGATGTACATAAGGATATTCTCAGTATATTATCCCTCTTCCGCAGAGAATGCTGAACTCAAGGCAGAATGTCCTGAGGTCAAGATCTACCAACTTACAACAGCTACTATAGGAACAATCGCCGTTGTATCGATCATTGGAAACGTGGTAACTGCAGTATGTTATGTGACACGACAGAGGTACATAAACTGTTTAAATGCAATCTTGAATTTGTTTTAAAATTATTAAATAAATAATGTTTCACTACGGAAATAGATTTTAATTAACACTGACTTGTTTTGTAGCTGTCTCCCCAACCCGGACGGGAGGGAGGGGATAGAATTCGCCGGCTGCCAGTCCTATGGAGTGGTAAGACCCCACAAATGGACTCGCATGTTTGTCGTCGATGGAGACTCGTAGCCGGAAAATATGGCCCTGGTGGTTAAGGAGAGCCCAGGGATCTTCAGCTCGTCAATAAACATCTAGTGCAATCGCTTGGTCGCTTAGATTTTGGGCATCTTGAGATTATTTCATCGAGTTCGAACACTGTTACTGGTGTAAAGAGAAACATCTATTTTGAATGAATTACAATAGTTTTCTTGAAACTGCACGTATCACCAATCATTTTGACTATATACCAGTATGTATTTGCACAGCATCCATCTGTCCATCTTTTAATTGCGTATCTGTTGCGTATGTCATTTCCTAATCTAATATAGGCTCATGAGCTAATAAGATTGTGTAGGCCGCAGATGATGAATTTTAAATAATCAACTATGGACAACTAAACCCAAAAAAGAAAAAAAAAAAAAAAAATAAAGGAAGAAAAACGAACCCGCAAAGAATTCAATAACGACCAGGCTGACGTTGAACCAACTGAATCTTTTCCTCGTGTCTGTGGCAGGCATTCTGAAGTCTGTCAAGAAACTCATGAAATGGCACTTTGCTTGTGGAAGTTGTAAAACAGCAACACTAGAAAGACCTTTAGGGCATAAACTGTTTCTTTGACGTCCCCGCAAAATGGACAGCACACGGAAGTCTCAATTCGTCTAGGGGTATAATCAGGTTTCCCGATTTGGCTGGTGTTAAGGAAGACAAAATTGTTTCGGAACTATCGACTCAGAATGTGATAGAGGCTAGACGTTTTCGTGTTTTTAGGAAAGGTATCCAGAGAGACACGAATACCATAGTTCTCAGCTTCCAAACGTACTGAAAGTTAGATATCTAAAGGTTCCTGTGGATCTGTACAAGCCGAACCTTCTTTAATGCTGTAAATGCTTTAAGTTTGGGCACCACGAATGACAATGCAATGCCGATGACCACTGCAAAAGATGTGGAATGAATGAATTGGAGACTGTCCGTTTAGACCCATGCAATAAACCTTTGAAATGTTTAAATCGCGGTGAGGAGCATTAATCCACTTCTTGGTGATGTAAAGTTTGGAAGAGGGAGAGGGAAATAATTACAATTAAGTACAATGAAACCCTTTCGTTTGCTGAAGCGAGAAAAATTGTCGATGGAAGACAAGCACTTGGTGCATCATACTCCAGTGTCACAAAGTCAAACGCTGCAAAAACTATCAATCTGAAAGGCGCCCAAACACAGACAAAGTCGCTTCTTTGCAAACAGATCCAAAAGAAAAACAAACTTCCACAACTGTCAAACTTCAAAAATGTCCAGTCAATTAAAAAAAAGAAAGCCTGTTAGAAATAAAAGTCCGAATAGATTTTCTGAACAGGTCCTCTTCGATTTCCCTCCTTATGGATCTGGTGACCGAATCTAACAACACAACCGCTTCCAATATCTTGATGAAGACATGGAGGCGGAAGGCACCCTTGCGGAGTCTAAAACAAATAAGCATGGTCGTATAATCAAATTAAATAAAAATGATTCGATCTATACTTCCATTGCTCTATGGAATCAACATTCTACTAACTTTAGCAATGAGTATGAACATTTGCAATGGAGTTGTCGTTGGATTATAACTAATTCCGACGAATTAACCCTTCTAGTCTATGAACAAAAACCAGTAGCAGTTTGTTTACAGGGGACACTTCTTAAAGACTCCGACATGTTTACTTTGAAATAACACTCTTGTTACTTTAAAAAAAAACTTTACTGGTAATGATTAAGCTTCTCGGGGTATTTCCGGGATTGTGATTGATTGAATGAATGGTATTTAGTCCGCTTTCAGCGGTATTTCAGTCATATCACGGCGACAGTTGACATATTTATGACTTTCCTGGGTTTCACCAGTACAGTGCTAGGGCTCTGAACTGTCTTGCCTGAGGACACTCCCATTAAAAGACCCAATGGATCCAATGAGGCTCGAACTGGGGACCTCTAGGTCACGAGTCCTACACTTTTTCACTGAGGCACGCAGGACCCCTCCGTGATTATGAACAACAATGTTCCACGCCATTCTGTCAAGTTTGAAACTGCTCAAGTTGTTGCAAAAATCCTTTCCCTTAATAAGACGATTACTTTGTGTTCAATTTATCTTTCCCCATCCTCTACGGTCGATGGCAAGAAACTTGATAATCTTGTGGATCAATTGGCAAAGCCATCCATTGTAACGGGAAATTTTAATTCCCACCATATATTATGGGGATGTACAGACACAAATTACAAAGGTCAAACTTTTATCACGAAATACGACCTCGTTCCGCTAAAGGATACGATTTCAAATTATCTTAATCCTGCTACAGTATGCATACTCATCTCTAGACCTCACCATTTGCAGCCCTGGAATTTTTTCAGATTTTAACTGGAAGGTTGATGATGACCTTCATGGAAGTGATCACGATGGAAACTCCATAAGGCAAAACTGGGAACAGTTCAAAATCCTCTGCGAACAATCCATTTATTGCATTGTTTTTGAGGATTGTAAAAATCCTGCAGAGCTTTTCATTTCCTTACTGTATTCGGCTGCTGAAAAATCAATTCCTCGGACATCGAAAAATCCGGACCATCCGATAAGCCATGGTTTAAAGATGAATGCAAAGAGGCTATAGGTGAGCGAAAGTCTGTTCTCAGACAATTCAATACAAGACCTACTCAGGAAAATCTTACAAAATTCAAGACTGCCAGTGCTAAAGCACAACGAACTATCAGACAAAGTAAGCGCGCGTCTTGGAGACAGTACAGGCCTAGATTAAATTCTATATGTCAAGGCGATATGGGAAATTAATGGGAAAAGCTCCCCATTAAATGTTGGACACTTAAATTCTGATGATACCGTTGTCACATCTAAAGCAGATATTGCAAATGTCTTGGCAGAATTTTTGTAGAGAAGCCGTCTTCCGCAAATTATACATTTCGAAAATTCCAGGACACTAAACAAACAAAAAAAAAAAAGATAAATAAATAAATAAACTGAATTTTTAAGTCAAATGAAATAGGCTTGCAATAAGGATTTAACTTTGAAAAAATACAAAAAGGCTCTAATGAACTGTCATGATACTGTTTTTGGATGTGGTGACATATATTATAAGTTTTTGAAACATTAACTATTTGGATCCCTTGAATGTTAACTGTGTATATTGTATCAAGTCTGGCACAGTGGTACCTTTCCAGATTCCTTGAAAGAAGCTTTAGTAATCCCCATACCAAAACCAGATAAAGACTACGAACGCTGCAAATTATAGCCCTGTAGCCTTAACAAGTTATATTTGCAAAACTATTGAAAGAATGGTTAATGACCGTCTTGTTTGGTTTTTATAGAAAAACAAACTCGTTTCTAACGCCCAGTGCAGATTTCGTAAAAAGAAAAGTGACACTCTCGACCGCTTAGTTTGCTTCGAAACATGTATTCGTGACGCTTTGTAAAAAGGAACATGTTGTTTCTGTATTTTTTATCTCGGGTAGTAAATGCTTTTTCTACGCCCCCATTGACAAGAAATGAGCATTTCCCAGGGAAGCATACTTTTCGTGAGGGTAGGAAAAGAGATAATCCATTAACTGTCAGTCTCCTTGAAAACTTGTCCGGAATCTGTGAAAAAGCTGATGTTGTTTTTTGTTGGCTCTCTAGCCATGTTGGTATATGTGGTAATGAAGAGGCATATAAAGCTGCCAAGGAGGAATCGTCACTGGAAGTTTTACATTTTAATAATTTTAAGCCATTTCAGTCAAAATGTATGGCAGCAATCCTGGAATAACCCGGTTAGTCACAATAACAAGTTTTTTTTACAGTGAAGCCAACAGTAAGTCCTGGTGAGTGGCTTCTGGGGTTGCGGACAAGTTGCTCGTCTTCGCATTGGTCATACACGTATGATACACTCGTACCTTCTCAAGGGAGAAGAAGCACCACAGTTTATTCTCTGCAATACGTCTGTAACTGTTAAACATATACTTATACATGTATATTGTTTAGACCTTGCACCTATAACAGATAGTTTGTTTTTTGTTTTTTTGTTTTTTTTTATTTCATGTCGACAGTTTGAGCACTGTATTTGATACAGTAAAGTTTCTTTCTGAAAGAGGTAAATGTCTCTAAAAATATATATATAATTCTAGGTTTTATTGACCATCTATATTTTTAGGCTACATGCCAGAATAGTTATTTGTTCTTAATGTTTACACGATATAGTCGTAATCTTATTTCGTAACCTTAGAGTATATTCAATAAAATGCACTACATTAATTGTTAAAGCGCCCAATATAACCTTTGATGTCGACGGGCCTTATAACGTTATTCATTCATTCATTTTGTAGCTGTCGCTATCAATTCTAATTGATAGTTCAAATATAGTGTCTAAGACGAGCTCTTTTACTATTTAAGGTCTGTCAATATCTATCAAACACGTTGTCCTTGAGTTACCCTCTACCAAACAATCCCTTGTTTCACCTTGAACAAAATTAATTTTGAAAATATTGTAAGAAGAGAGAAAAATCTGGTAAGTAGCATTTCCTTATTTTCTTGCGATGCCTTTTACCATTTCCAAGTCAAATCCCATTATTTGAGACACGTTTGATTTGTTGGTGCAAATGCTTTCAACATGGATTGGTCCAAAATGTTGCCTCTTGTAAAGAGTTAAGAACAAGAAGTCACTTTAGAGTTGCTGGTGAACACGGAGATCCAGTATTAACTGTTCGTAATTTTCAAGGTTTCATTGTTTTCTTGTTGTTATCAAAATCTTAAAACAGCACCAAGTTTACTCTCAGTATAATTTCCTAAGACATGTTCTTTGCTCTATAGATGCCTCAACTAAAACAAGTTTTAACTCATATCTGTTTTTTTTTTTTTTTTTTTTTTTTTTTTTTCAGGAGGAGACAAAGGGACAAACCGATAAATAGTCCGCAAGGTATCAGTTGTCCATACGAGCTGGATAATCGAACTGCCATTGGAACTGAACATCAATACGGACAGACAGAAGAAGCTTATTATGAAATTCCCAATTAGTGTGATTATAGTGTCAGACGCGTAAGGACATCATTTCTTACAACGGAAAATTCAGCTTCCGGCAGAGATTTAAAGGATTTTTTGAGTTATTAAAAAAAAAAAATAAATAAATAAAAAAATGAAAAAAAAAAAAAAAAATGGTTCCAGCCAACGATTTGTGTGGAAAACATGTGATCTTAAACCTCTGTTTCGAAATGTTTTCTACAAAAAAAAAAGTCTACAGGTTTAGTGCACAAAGACATTACATGTACATACTTTTGTCAATGGTCCAAATATTCAAGATGATTTCAGTCATCGACTGCTCACCGACTGCACATAGCCTGTGATAAAGTGTGAAGTAACAACGAGATGTGCATTGTGTTGGGGATTAATTATGTGTATTTAGTCAAAATTAAGAAGATGAAAATATTGTGCATGTCAAAATAGATACGGGCCGTGCTCTGTGAGAAGGGGGCTTAATGACACAAATTCGAATTTCACTTTTTTCAGATTTTCTTTAAGTGCGTTCATTTTTCTCTGAGAATCTGGAAACAAAATATCGCTAACTTACCAAAAAGTGGAGATATCGACAAAATTGTAAGCATACCAAATAAGGAGAACGTCAATTTTTTTATCAGACGTTCATGACGTCGTTTTTCTAACTCCGTTTCACGTAGTTACTTTTTACCCAAATCACTTGCTTATATTTACTCAGTACAACATAGAATTTCACATGTAGTTCTTGCATAGAAGACTTCATGCAAAAATGTTTAAGAAGGTGCATTAAAATGCTCCTACTTTGCTGTAATATTAACACTTAAACTACTAAATGAACGCTAAATGTGATTTTCCCGCCAATGTTACCACCCAAATATAGTGGTTTCACAGTTCTATCTGCCGATAAAGTCTCGTCATATAGGACAGCGTAGATCTAAAACCAGGCTGCTGCCTCACAACCGTCAAGGGTAGGAAGCGTATTAAAGTCCCCGGAAAGAAGTTCGCCCAGACGGGGTATCGAACACGTGACCTCAAGATCACGTGTCCGATAAGCTACCCACTGAGCTTACCAGCCGGGTTTCGACTTTCGAAGGTTCAATAAAGGTCTTTTTGTTAATTTATCCTGTTTTTGATCTAACAACTGATAAATGCGCAAAATAGAATTTTTAAGATCGATCGCGACAGATAAGTTACATTTGCAATACTCTTCCTCCTTTTGTAATTTTCATTCACCTTTCATTTCTGATGTAAGTGATAAAGAAGTAAACGGTTGAAAAGAATGTTGTGCATTTCTGGTGTGGGTAAGCAAGAAAAACATGGACAGGTGCGATCACCGTTTTCATTTCGGCGATTTCTGTTGCTTGAGCTGCATTTAATTCGTCAATGTATTTTTTGATTTGACATTTTTAAAAGTTACGATTTCTTGTACTAATAGGGATTTGCGGATAAGAGCGGAGACGGGATCGGACATCGCAGTTCGAAGTTTAAGTAGGGGTTGTCTCAAACGTATCAAACAATATTCTGCAAATCTGTCAGAATGCAACACAAACCTTATAAAATCAACCCAATGTCTTTCTTTCTACAGACTAGCCCAACACAGATAGTCACAACACGTGGTAAGGTACTCCGTCGATGTCTCCAAATGGTCTCTACTGATCTATAGCATTTTATTTCAGCAATGGCATGTTCGACATATACACGGTATTGACGGATGTATTTGTTGAGCTTACGACATCTTAGTCTGTCAGTCCTTTGACGTAGCAGTAATTCGGTGAATTCTGTTAAGATCGGGTGTCTATTTGGGTAAATTTTATCTCCTAGTAAAATACAATCATCAGGAAATGGTAAGACATTTCCAATATCGTTCATTAATCTGTATTGCTGAGCGTCATTTAGATGTCCAGGAAATCCGCTTTCAATGTAACGTATTTTTACCGTTATTGTCCACTACGACCTGTGTGTGAATTGCGTGGTATTGTCTATGGCCATAATAATAAATCGCATGATCTTCATCACTTGGTCGGTAAATCTCATGAGATGTACCATCAATAGCCCCCACAGCGGCGGGAATTTTCTCCCAGGTATATGCCATGCTTTTCCATTCGTCTACTGACGGCCGTACAATAAAATTCCTCAATTTTAAGTATAATGATGGTATAAGCAATCGTATTTCATCTCTAACAGTAGAAATACTGATGTTGAACATAGCGGAAAGAAAGTGATATGTTGGATAACTGCGTAACCATATCAATATAAGTAAAGTTCTATTGCATACAGACAAAGAATGTACACGATGGATACCAATGTGTAAATATTGAACTAAACTTAAAAATGTTTCTGGCGTTTCACCAGTCACTTGGAAAAACTGGTATCGGTGTTCGGCTAGCATGCGGAAAAGCTTTCGTCCACCGTATAATTGCTCATCTGCATCAAACAGGCGATGGCGTATACTTAATACAGGATCCGGCGGTAACCGTAACACAGTTAAAATAAATGATAATATATTTTCAAAATATTGTGCAACATCAGGGGGGTGGCTGAACCAACGCCGCCAGTAAACACAGAATAATCCTTCTTGTTCTTCGATCCATGATAAATACAGCCTATAATAGTAAAATTCGTGGTCGTATATCTTAATGTATTAGCATACACGTTTTGACACAATGATGAGTTGACTACATTTGAGCACGACCTATTGCAGTCGTTTGGAGACAAACTACAAGTTTTTATAAGCCCAACATAGCTAGACTGGCTGGTTTCGCTAAATTCACGTGGAGTTTTTCTACGCTTTTGTCGAGGCTACACACCGTTTGACGTATCGAAGACTTATATAGCGCATCTCTTCATTGAAAAAGAACCACTACATGTAAAATGGACCCTGCGGGTAAGTGAAAACTTCGATGGAAATTTAATATTTGCGTCCATTTTCATGTTTGTTTATGCTGACCGTTGTTTTAATTCAGTAAGCGTGCGTGCCTGTGGGTGTAGGCCAAGAAAATACAAATATTGCGTGAAAGTCACACTTGTTACTCTTTCTGGGTTTGTAGATTTAATCTATATCAGAGAACATGCATTTTCTAAAATGTATAATTTCATTTTAGGAACATTATTACAACAACGGAAGAAGCTGGTGAGAGTTAACAAGGAGGAAACGCTATTAATTTTACGGGCATACATGAATCATCCTACCAATTGGTCTGAAATTCTCGAAGAAATACGAGCCAATTTGACCGTAATGTCACCAGAAGCCAGGCAGATGTACGAAACTGGTACACTGAAACAACTGAGAGACAGGATGTCTGGAAAAATTAGTGCCTTAATGAAGAAAAGTCTAGAAGATATTGCAGACGTGGACAAAAGGTAAGTTTATAGGTTAGGATATTTCATCTCGACAGTCTTCATAATTCATTTTAGCTCGATTGCGATAAAAGTTCTTACATCACTGTAGGCCGATAGCTGGACGTACAGTGGCAAGATCTCTATGTGTACTACGTCCGAAGCAGCCCGTCCGGGTAATTCAGTGGTTTGCGTATCTTACTTGTAACCTGGTGGTTGCGGGTTCGATGCCCGGTTGAGGTAAATTTTATTTCCTGTGATTTTTCGTCTCTAACCTAGTGATGCATGTGAGAAAAGTAGTCAATGACTTGGAAAGAAAGTTGTGTCAGTACTGGTGTAAGAAAGCAAGGGAATACACGCTTAGGTGCACTGACTGCCGTGATATGACCCAAGCTGTTAAAAAGGCGTTAAACTCCAATACAAATAAACAAATATCTCCAGCAATGGCTTGTAAAGTTTTACGATCCTGAAATATAAAAGTTATAAAAACATTATGGGAAAAGGGGAAATTGCTCATAATGACCAATTTCTCCTTTTCCCACAACGTTTTTACCTTATCGGAAAGCTAATGCTCTTTTGAACAAATTTTGAAATTGTCGTCTGCATATGTCTTCAAATTGGGACGGCCTTAAATTTGTCGTTTGAGAATGGGTTCTACACTGCATCGATAGGCGAATTCTGTTGTAAATCATTTCAAGGTTATTTGCCGAGACAGGTCCTTTACTTCTTAAATCTACATGAGATATATTTTATACGAATCACAAGTCACTCACGGATGTTTCGCGCCATTCGGCCGATCATCGAAACTGCTACCTCGTTTTGTCAATGGATCATGCTTTTTATTTTATTTTATTTTTATTTTTTCTTCCGAACACATTCTATTCCATCGTATGGTGTGAAAACGGATGTATCTGATCTCCCCTTTTAACAAAACTTGATAGGTGGTAAATCTTTAATGTTTGGTGGGGCAATCGGTAACATTTTTGTCATTGTAGGGCGGCAGTACGCGACATTATAGCGATGGAAAGACGCTTGGTGCCCGATCAAGCTTCCGCATCAGTACCTAGACAAACGTCCAGACATGATTCAGCATCAACGCCTACTTCGTGTTCGAAACCATCAGAAGTGCCTTCGTCTCGATCAGTGTCTGTAATATGCCCCTCTTCTGGACAGGAACCTGTAGCAGGACCTTCCACAAGAGGGGAGCCGACATCAGGTCTTTCCTTTGGACTACATACAGTTGCAAGGTCTCCATCTGGATCGGAACCGGCCGTAAGACAACGAAGGAGCGCTGTAACCAGGGATGAAATACTGGCTAATGTATCTTCCGATGATGATGTTCCTCAGCAGCCGACCAAAGCTCGTCAAAGAAAGTGACCTTTATCTGAGCTAATTAGAAATAATCAGGAAGCGTACAATAAGTTCATTACAAAAAAGATTCCAAAATTGATGAGAATTCTCGGAGTAAGTTCAAGCTCCTCCGATTAAAATTGAAATAAAACATGAATTTTCAATTGATGAGTTATTTGAATTATCACAAATGACCAACCATTCATTTTACTTGGCTTGCATTTGAAAGACTTGACAGCTTTGAGACAACCCCTCGTTGTACCTCGAACCTCGATGTCCGTTCCCCGTCTCCGCTTTATCCGCAAATCTCTATAATAATGTAAAATGGACATCGAACAAGTATGTCATATCTGTCAGTATGTTTTAGCAGATGTGGCGTCCATTGCCGAAATGAAATGGTAACTTAAAGAAAATATTCCACATGCACATTCTCTTGACAAATATATTTTAAATGAAACGCAAAAATGTGCAATTGAACACATTGTCCAAATCCCAGTGCTTTTTTGGGGCCGTATCCAGAGAATGAACGTGGTATAATAAAAAATAGAGAAGTAGTAGAAAAAAAGAAACATTTTTTTTTTAAATGTTGAATTACACACAAAAAAGGAAAATAACGAAGAAGCAGACATTTATCAATTCTATTTGAAATGTTCAGTCTGTATCGATGTTCAGCAACTCAGTTCTCCTAATAAAATTCACCGAGCACAGTGGCGCAGTCGGTAGGGTACAGGACTTGATATCAGGTAGTCTCTGGTTCGGATCCCCAGGTCGGCGAATTTCTTTCCAAGGACTGATGATATGATAGTCAGTGCGACAAGATTCATTCCTCTCTCACCGCTGATCATTGTTTCGATGATGGTTTTGGGGAAAGCAGCCGGTAGCTTGAAAGGTATATTGACTAATCATGGAGATATCATTTGGGATAACATGTATGAACACCAAAAGTAAGAATTTGACAAGATTCCAAATGAGGCAGCCAGGATTGTCACAGGATGTATTAAACTAATGTCTAATGCAGGTCTTACAAGAGAATCGTGTTTGTGGACACTAAGAGAGCGCAGGAACAAACATAGTTTCTTTTTTTTAAATGGTAAATGGTCTAGTTCCAAACTACTTTTGCTCTCCTGTAACCACCAATATTGGCAGTAATACAACCTACACTCTTCGTATTTCGAAGGATTTATTAAAAATCGTTGATAGAACTAACCTTTACATGAATCCTTTTCTACCTTCAGTTTTAAATGCAGGGGACTCTTTGCCACAAGCTACGAGAGAAACAGTCTCTCTGTCATCTTTTCAGCGTATGTCGAATATAGATAAACAAATTCCCTACAACTTTTTCTTTTACAGGGATAGAAAACTGCAGGTTATGCATGCTTGACTTAGATTTAAGTGTAGTTATTTAAAACATTTTTTTTTTTTTTTTTTTTTCTTGAAACTGTCCGTTTGGTGACAATAGCCTCTCTCCCTGCAGAAAATGAAAAGATCTTTAATGCAGGTCATGTTAACATAAATAATACTGGGAGATTTAATTGAGTTCCAATACATATAGTGTTAAATCCTTTGTTCCTCTCTCCAGACATTGTACCGCTGTGGATATAAATATAGATCTATATAGATCTATGTATACAAGTTTCTTTTTCATCTGTGTTCGTCCTGCTCAATCACCAATCATCATTCCTTCCTCCTTTCTTTTGTTTTTGTTTTAGATCTCTGACGTTTCTGTCATCAGTTTAACATCTAATGTGGATCCAGTTGAAATACCACGCGACTGTTTTAGGGAGAGAAACTATGCTTTCGCTCCGATCCTTTTCACATTGCTTTGTTGTACTTTATTTAAAACATGTAAATTTATATTCAATCAAATATGTTAAAACTGAACTACTTAGCTACTTAACTAAATAGATTTTGCGAAGAACTAGAAAAAGACTCGTGGAAAGGTGCTCAACCCATTGGGATATAACTGAAATAATGTTGTAAACGGCGTTAGGCACTAGACAACCAAAAGCTACTTAATATTAACATGTGGATTACATCTACTGTAAGGAAAGAAAATAAGTTGTTTAGACTATCTTGTCTGGTCTATGCGGGCCGGCTAAATCTGTAGAGAGATCTACTTAAAAAAGTCGTTTAAACGAACTTTGGTCTATGAGGGCCGGCTAAATCTGTAGAGATATCTACTCATAAGCGTTTGGATAATCGACAATCTTCGTGACTGATGGGTAAAAAACTTAAAAGTAACCATAGGGACTCGATCTCAGGCAAAGTAGAGGGAAATGATCTGTAGCCCGCGCCTTTCACCAATACCACTTGACACCCGATAGATGACGGGGAATTTATAATAATGGTTTTACTTTGTACAGGTCCGGGGGGGAATAAACGATTTGCATTAAGCTTTTTTTTTTATCTCCCAATGACCAGTAAAAGATTTCGTTAACAAACACTGGATATTGTTTTTACATCCAAAATCTGAGGGAGATCAATAACTAAAAAAACACTGCGCTAAGCCTTCCGATATTTCTAAACGGCGGATATGGAACAGTTTGAAAATATTCCGACAAATCTACGAACCTCAATTTCACCGTCAGTGCCTGATTGAAAATCGAGGATTAAAGAACACACATAGTATGATCTAGTTCCCTTGTTTGTACTGTAAGATAGATCTAGTGTCTCGTCAACACAAGTTATTATGTTTTTAAATGACGCGCTCGCATAAAAAACCATATGTAAGCAACAAAACTATTGACGTCAATTTAAATGCGATTTTCTCGTCGTCATCTCAACGTCATTAAGCCCCCTTTTCACAAAGCGCGGGCCATATACAATATCCATAAGCTGTACAGAATACACGATGTATCAAATTGAAAAAGGCGCAAGACTGAAGCTTTGGAACTGAATATTAATGTTTGAAACAACGTCAGTTGTACATGAGTCTTGAATCGTTAATACATCTAATTAATGTTTCGGGCTTTTGCATTTTTCGTCGGTGATTTCTACTTTTCCGGTCGACAACATGTGCAGTCCATGGTTTTGTTTTTATTTTCATTGTATTTTTTTTATATTTAGTTTACTTTCTTTATTTTTCCTCATAATTTGTTTTGTCATTGTACATACGCCGTATTTTAACATTGCTATCAAAATAACTCACATGAAATTCAAACTTTACTTTTGCCACAAACATGTCCTCGTTTCATATGAATATGTCCATTAATACAGAATATACCGCTAAAATTTGCCAAGGATCACATTTTATAACTTCGTCTTCTTTTATTGCCAAGCACCCGTAGCTCAGTCGGTAGCGTAGAGGACTTGAGAACAGGAGGTCACTGGTTCGATCCCCGGCTTGGTCAATTTCTTTCCGAGGATTGATGATAGTCATCGCGACAGGATTCATTCTTCTCTCACCGCTGACCATTGTTTCGACGATGGTTATGTGAGAAAGCAGCCAGTGGCTTGGAAAGAATACTGTGCGGAGTATTGGTAGAAGAAACTCTAGGAAAGCATGAATAGGTGCACTTGCCGCCGTGATAGAACTGAAATAATGTTGAAAACGGCGTTAAACATCATACAATCGATCAATCAATCAAAAATGGAGGAAATGGGGGGGGGGGGGGAAGAGAAACAACTTTAAATGGCTTCTCCTCATAAACCGAAAAAAAAAAAAAAAAAATGTAAATAATCTATGTTTTAGAAACTTTCTCTATGTGGCGCTGCACGAAAATTACTACAATATTTCCGCTCCACTGAGCAAGGTGAGCTCCGGAGCTAACGATAGGAAAACAAATAATCTGGCTTCTCCTTACCCAGTGGAGAGATGTTGAAACACAATACAGTCATAATGCTTGGATTTCCCGAAGTATTCCGCTCCACAGTATTAGATGACTGCAAAAGCCAACAAACAGAAGGAGAAATATCTTTACCACTAAATCCCGATACTAAGAGAGAAGCCTTTTCTCCTATTTCCTCCTATATAGAGAATCTGGTCACTATAAGAACAGATAATAACAGTTTTAAGTCGGCAACCTACGGTTTTTTGGATGATGAATTCAGATGAGCTGGCCGACCTGTCTGTTAATTGTTGGTTGCAACGGCTCCTCGTAAGGGGTTGTTCAGGTTTAAATATAAGTACATCTTTTAAGGTTGAGGAAATGAAGTCGAATGCGGCGAATCCTGGAGCGGCAGAGGCCCAAGAAAACGCCTGCGCATGCGAAGGATGGGCAGCTGTATTTCCATTGGATAATTTCATAAGCTGTTTATAAGAAACTCATCACCAAACCTCGGACAGATTCCGGAATCTGAAATATACCCGGAAAGTAACGATACTACTCCCACAATATTTTCTACCCTAAACAACTCAAATTCCATCATTGTTGTCTGTAAATGCTTCCAAAATGAACAATTCTACATTTGTTTCGTGTAGTACGGAGTTAAACATTTTTATCTTTCACCAGTGGGAGGATTTTGAAATAATTTTACGAGAGTATCCCTTGGGTGACCCTCTCCAAGATTTTATTTTTTTGTTCAAACTACTCTGCTCTGCTCTGATGGTCTGTTTGTTTGTATTGGAGTTTAACGCCGTTTTAACATCCTAGATAAAATCACGACGGTCAGTGCACCTACTCGTGTGTTTCCTGGCTTTCTCACACTAGTACTGTCACAACTTTCTTTCCAAATCACTGATTATATTTTACATATGAATCAGAGGGAAGTGGCGAAAAATCGCCGGAAAGGAAGTTTGCCTTAACCAGGTATCGAACTCCATCCACCAGGTTACAAGTCAGATACGCTAACCACTGAACTACCCGGGCGGAACTCTGCTCTGATGGGCCGAGCCTCGGTAGCTCAGTCGATAGCGTACAAGACTTGAGGACAGCGGGTCGTTGGTTCGATTCCCGGCTCGGCCAATTTCTTTCCGACGTTATGCCTCTAATGTCTGACGGCTGCCAGAGTTAGATTTTGAGAAAAAAAAAAAAAAAAAAAATAATAATAATAATAATAATAATTAAATGAAATTTTATCTTCCTAAACCAGTGGGAAAAATGTTGAAAGAATTTCACGAGAATACCCCTTGGGTGACCCTTTACCAGACAGATTTTGTGAAAGAGTTGTGCTCAAATGGCTGCTCGAGCTAGATTTAAAAAAAAAAAAAAAAAAAAAAATCGTAAACCAGTTGAAGGATTTTTAAATGGCTGTCAGAGCTAAAAATAGAAAATTTCTGAAACACCCTCAAAATACATTTGCAACTTCATTATATCACATAGCATTCCATTTGTATAATGATGATCAGGTGAACGGTAAAGGGCAGTCATAGCCCTCTTTTTCGTTTTGTTATAGTTGATTCTCTGAAAGCTATTACTGGCCCATAATTTATATCGACAAATATTGTGTTTAACGTTGAAGAGTTAAAACTCAACAGTCTGTTAACCTTTTACCAAACAACCTCGCATGTTACCGACCCTCAGGAATGATGTTTTTCTTTGTCTCTTTGTTTTTAAACATTGTGGAAAGGGGGAAATGCTGATAACATGTGGTACTTTCTCCTTTTCCAACTATTTTTCTTGAGTTTCAAAGACAAGTTTTATTGTTTCAGTCGTATTTGATTTACCACATGTAAATGCTTTCAATTTTGGACTTGATTAAAATTTTGTTGTTCGGTAAAGAGTTGAAAAAGGTTAATATATAAAGGGCAGGTACAAAGGCTCATTTCTTAAAGCACATGCTGCGTGACAAAATGTCGGTCACTCATTACGACTAACTTCGATTTTGTGTCACAATGTTTTCAAAATAAGCGAGACACAAAAAGTATTCAAAAATAAATATATTTGAAACACGCTCTGTAAAAAAGGGGTATCATGCACCCGCGAAATATATCGAGCTTGGTCAGCCTGGGTAGCTCGCGCAGGCTGACCTGCGTCGAAATTATTTGCTATTGATCATTTTTCCTGCATGTCAAAGGACTACTGTTCCTCATGAATCAGTCGGTTGTAATACAAAATATATTTTATGTGATGACCTGCTTGGTACCATGCAACACGGAGATGTATTAAATAACCTTTTGCCAGAGCACGGTTCATATCTAATGAGTTGTTTTTTAGATATGCTGACACACCCATTGTGGGTCAGGCCATGTTTTACCCGTAAAAAAAGTTAAGTTAGGTCAATACCGAGCCAAGTTGCAGTACAGGCCTCAGAAATTAGATTTTGACATGATTTAATCTCAAGCCCCGCCAGTGTACTTCCGAGGATTGATGATAGTCGTTACGACAAGATCCATTCCTCTCACGACGTTCATTATTGTTTCGACGATGTTTGTGTGGGAAAGCATCCAGCGATTTTGGAAGAATATTGTGCGGAACGCTGGGATAGGTACACTGGCCGCCCCGATATTACTGAAATCGTGTCGAAAATAGCGTTTACCATACAGACAAACGATCGAACAAACAAACATTGGCCGATAATAGTTGTGTCTACTTGTAAATAAATATTTTGATTCTTGTATTTTCTGTAAGTGTCCTAAATTTGAGAGCTGACTGCACTTGAACGTCACCCATTATGGTGGAAAGTTAGTTTAAAGCCAACAATGTTGCAGGAACTAAGTTTCTTTCTCTTTACCAGACGACAAAATTATCAACTTGTCCACATGAAAAGAATTTGCCGCCGAAAACTTGAAGGTGGCTTAAATGACGGAAATCTGTCCATGACAGAGTAGAAAAAAAGGGTTTTTAAAAGTTATTTTACCGAGGGTTGTCAAAGCGCAGGACTATGTGGGAAAGAGTAAATCAGTCATTCTTTATTATATTAAAGGTAAAAGAGAAATTGCTGGTAAACAGAATTTTCTCCTTCTCTCCAAAATGTTTTCCACCCTTTAAAAAGAAATCAAACAATTTGAACCACATTTAATTAATCGTCTGCAAATGGTTTGGATTTAGGCATGTCAGAATTGTTGTGGTCTGTTGAAGGGTTGAAAAGCTTTGAATGTAGAAACTTCGGCTGGTCCCCATATCCTTACGGTTAACTCGTAACCCTTGAACCTTTACCACAAAATCCCGAGTTTTAACGACCCGTAAGAAGAAGGCTTTTGAAAACATTGTGGAAAATGAAATGCTGGTAACCAGCATTTTCTCCTTTTCCGACAATGTGTTCTACCCTTATCAGAGACCTTAGGCTTGTACCAATTTTGAAGTTTTCATCTGCAGCTGTTTTGAATGTGAAAGAGTCCAAAATTTGTTGTTTGGAAAGGGGTTAAACTGCTAAATAAATAATCCGCTCACTGGTAAAAACCCAACTATTGCGATTTCGAAGTTGATTTCACCAGAAAGAAGAAGAAGAAAAATAATCGGACAGTGTAGATCAAAGATCTACACTGTCTGCAAAAGGTTAATGAGTCGCGCTTTACAGCCTGGGGGTTAACCAGACTATTAAAAAAAAAAAAAAAAAAAAAAAAAAGCATTTAAAGATGACAAATTAAATTCTCTCGAAGGAGTATTAAAAAAAAAAAAAAAAAAAAAAAAAAAAATGTCCGTTACCAGCAATTTCTCCTTCTCCCACAATATTTTCAAAAGCCTCCTTTCTAAGGGTCCTATTCGCAAACAATTCTAAACCAAATCTACTTGTATTTCATTTATGGAGCCGTAAGCCATGGATTTTCGTTTCACTCTTCATCAGACGACAAGGTTTTACACTATCTTAAGTGAGAAACATTTGCGGACGACATTTTTATTTGACCCATGCAAATATATATTCTTTAAGAGAAGCACCTGCTGATCAATTTCTATTAAATTTAAATGCTGCAAAAAAAAAAAGAAAAAAAAAAAGAATTAAATGCTGCACGTGCTTTTACGTCTTTGAATAGCATGCCTTTATTACCTTTGTCATTATTTTAAACTGTCTTTTGCGCTTGAACCGTGACGAACATTTTTAATTCTTTATGTCTAATATGTATTTTAAAGTTCCATGGCCTCGCTGTCTGCACTCAAATTTAAAAAAAAATAAAAACAGATAAACAATAAAAAAGAGAAAAACTCCCTAATTCCAAGTTGAAACCAGTGTCTTTATCAGTCGCATATTATGTCACACTCGTTAACCCAGGTGTGAAGTATTACCATTTTTCACCCCTGAGGCGTTCAATTTCGAAACCGTCGTTTCTGTGAATAGTCATAAGATTGCGAATTACACCCACTAGCGAATCGAATTGTCGATAACATAACGACACTCTCTTGTAGTGGAGGATAATCACATTTCTTCCGTATCCAGGTTAAACCCACATCGTTATCAATGAATATGGCGGCCGCCTGTGGGCCTTTCTTCTGTAGCATTTGCCTTACGACAATCCACTTCTGTTATCAAAGCTGCTAGGGCTTTAAGCTGTAACTCTTTCGGGGTGACGCGGTTGTTTTTTTTTTTGTAAACTTTTGCCAGTGATGTCCACGGCCTCAGCCATATTTAAAGTATCGCCAAGCTTGATTTGAAACAAGCGATTTGATTGGTTGTAGACGAGTTAAAAATAGAAAAGTGTGTTTGTTTTTTTATCTTTGACCGTGAGGATGTTTCTTTAACGTTTTAAATGTACTGTAATATATACATATCACTCTACATACCCTTCACATAAACACGCAATACCCTTTATTCTCAAAGTGTGTTTGAAAGTGACACTCTGAGCTTCATAAACTTAATATGACATTGCCTCCCCTCATCCGAGAGGTACTCAGTGCTTTTTACTCACAATAGTTTTATGAAAAGTATTTACATAATTACAGCGTACTCAAATAGTCAGCTCCCACATCATCTTTTCCCTTATTTGCAACTACAGTGAACCTGGAATGAAGAAACAGGTAAAAGACGCTGTAACAGGTCCTACTTTCCATGGTTTGTGCCACTCCTTGACAATCCCATAAAAAAGAAAAATCAAAAACAAAATGTTCAAGATATAGAGGTCATAATTCTCTGAAAACTGAATTTTAAATCAATATGTGATTTTTGTTTCATTAAAAACACTTCTGACCAATTATATCAGGCCTCTGCCAACCCTCAGACTTTGGGGAGAAGTGACTTCTCCCTAGAATTGAGAGAAGTTTTTCAAAATGGGGAGAAGTGGTCAGACTTTGAGGAGAAGTTTAGACAGACATTAAAATGCGGACATGGTCAGACTTATACAAGGAAATAACAGTATTTTAACAATTTGACAGTTTGATTTGATAGAATACCATGTAAATTAAATGAAAATAGTTTATACTTCAAATTTTTTAAATGATTAATATACTTATTCCTATCAGAAACTACTTAAACCATATTTATTCACTGTTTACCATGCTCAGTTCATACACTTTCTGGACAAAAACATTTATGGAAAGAGAAAGAAAATACTTGTTTTGAGCACTGGTTTCTCCTAGCCATTTTTCTTTTCTTTTCTTTTTTTTGCCAGAATCTTTGTAGCACTATTTTTTTTTTTTTTTTTTTTTTTTTTTTTTTTTTTTTTCCAAAATCCTGGACAAATCTTTTTGCTGAAAATCATTATCGTTACCTGGGATCACAATCCCTGTCCCAGACCTGGTAAGAAAAAATTCTAAATATTAAATCAAAAGCATTTACAGCAGGCAAATAGATAATTACTCAAAGGATGTAAATATGTTAAAAAGTTACGAAAATATTGTGTCACAAGTAGGAAAGCTTGGTACCAGCATTTTCTCCTATTGGCACAATGCTTTCAACTTCCTCATGGTAATTAAAGTGCAGTTTCTAACAGCTAGAGGCATCGAAGATAAGTTTTTCTAAATACTGTTTGTCTTTAGCTGATGGCAGGTAAATCGTTAATGAAAACATCGCTAAGGTCATACATTTCCAACTTACAAATCTGATTTAGCCTCGTAGATCGTGCGTTCGCAGTAGATAGGGTCCGATCAAGAAAAATGTCAAAATTTTCACAGAGTATAGAATCAATAACAATGTATATATATATTTTTAATTTCATCTTTTTGTTCGCGTCAAAGAAAAATATGCAATTTCGTCCAAACGTTTGAAAGAAAGCCGCCCTTCAGCTAATGAGAACGTCCCGCCACCATTTTGAAATTGAATCATGTGACTTTGCTGGAATTCGTCCAAAAATCAGTTGTAACGTGACACAGTTGGCGCCAATTTTTTTTCAGGGTCGTTAAAAGTCTGGATTGGGTGGTAAAGAGTTAAATAGGAACACTACCCGAGGACATAGCCTTACGATTTTTAAACTTCAAAGTAGGACCAATACTAGAGAATTTAGTTTCAGCCAAATGGTCATAAATCACTGGAATGCTCTCCCAGCTCAATGCAAGCATTGTAAATAGTTTTAAAAATCTCTCACATTCATACTGGAAAAATGTAAATGTAAAGTTTATGCCCGATATTTATGAAATGGAAGGGGGCATAACAAGTACAGACCAATCAAGATGGATCGGAGAGGCTGCTGCCTATTAATGATCTCGAGACCAAGTAATACCAAGTAAGTAGATACACAAACTGTAAGTGTGTAGGGAAACAAAGTCAAAATTTTATAGAAGTCATTTTAATTGAAATACAGATTTCAAATAGATTTCTGGAATTTATTCTGTTCATGTTTAATGTCTTTGATTACTGTGGCAGAGGGGGGTAAATCAGGTCACTGAGAGAGGAACAAATTGCCTGTGTAAGTGGCTATGACAATGATATAAAGACTTGTAAACGATCAACACACACATAATCTGACAATCATCAAGTAAAAGGATGCAAACTGACAGAGAAAAATGCAAGGAAGAGCTCAAATGAGCCTCGTTTAAATTGAAAAACAACCTTCGGGCCGAAATTTTAATGGGCCGAAATTGTTATGGGCCGAACTTGTAATGGGCCGAAACTGTAATGGGCCGAAATGTCCCGCAACCGGTATTATCACACTAAAATATTTGTTTAAAAAAAAAAAGACTATGACACCTTACTACGTTATAGAAATTGACCAAATTCACCACAGCAACAAATAAAAATGGCTGACCGCGTCGACAAAGAAATGAACTTATTACCCACGTAAAGAAATATTGATCGATCTATGGAAAACCAAAAAATGTATTCGAAGCACCTATATGTTTAAGCTAATGTCAGTAATTTATTCATTCTTCATGTACCGATACTCTTTTTTTTTCTTGGAGAATTGTAGATCTAGATTTACTGGATATATTGGAACTGAAAAAATTACCTGGAATTGCACGGTTGAAGATGCCGGTTACTTTGTTTTTTATAGCCTCGTCATGAGAAATACCCTCACTCTCCATACCGTTTTCCCGTTTTTATGCCTCGGCACACGAAAGTGGCTCTTATCCACTCTCTAGTTCATAAACAGTGAATTTCAAAGTGATTTATTTATCTTTTAACTTCAGAAAATGGCGGCATTAGATCTTGAAATGTCACGTGAGCGGAAATGGACTTCTCGCGCATGCGTATTATTTGACCGCAAATATATTTGAATATATACGAACGACGGAATTTATACATCGGGAAATTTTTAAGACCCAATATGTCGGGTTCAGAAAGTAGGGTTTATTTGTGATAATTAGCCAAAAGGAGACGTTTGAAACACAAAAAATTATTGGGTCCTTGAATTATTGGGTCTTTGACCCAATAGTTATGTAAGACCCAATATTTTTAGGTGTGGACCCAACAATTCGAGGATTAAACTTAGGTTGGTCCCAATAAGTCGGTGGTTATAAAACTATATATATATATATATATATATATATATAATGCAAGTAAGTAAATAAGTAAATTACAATCCGTAAAAGTGTGTGTGTTTGTGTGTGTGTGTTCACAAATTTCAGGTTTACTGTATAGATCTTTGTTAAAGTAAAAACAAATGTAATTTCACACTACAGCTGTCTGAGACTAGCACATTTGACTATTTGTAGCACCTTATCACAGAACAAGTAGCACAATTAGCCAAAAGTTTCCGAGTTAAAATGGGTAATAATTACATTGTATATTTACATACAGTAATGAAAATTGGCAAAGGAGTAGGTCGTCTCATACAAAACTCTTCTGTGAAGTTTCAGTTCAATCCACAGTAAAATGATGGAGATACAAACTTCTTTCAAAATTTCTACTTCAATAAAAGCTAACAATTCAGTCAAAAATTTAAAAAGGGTACCGGTAACAATGACACAAAAGTACAGTACTGAAACTGGGAAATGCAACACTTTTAAATGCACTATTTTAGTTTCTAAGCATTCAATTCACAATGGAAAGGAACGTGGTAAAATAAACTGTTTGCTTGGACGAGAAAATACTCCAATGAAAATGACTGTTCAAAACGTTGTGGGAAAATGAAAAATTGTTCATGACAAGCAATTTCTGCTTTTCCCACAATGATTTCTACTCTGTCAGATAATTCAACCATCATTTGTCCTAAAAATTAACTTTTTTCTTCACATAATTTGGATTTGGATGAGTCAAAATATTGCAAAACAGGGAAAAGGGTTATCTCTTAACTTTCATGCTTGATAGCATCAAATTTTGATCAACAAATTCAACACACCTGTATCAAGTTTTGTATTCACAACAAAACAAGGGCCATGAGTCTTTCCTCCTTGATGGGTTTTCCCATAAGGGACAGTATTTCTGTGGCCAGAGTCAGAATTCTGGGACTATACATGAAGATAACGTCTGAGTCTTTTCTGTGATTATCTTTACCACATTGCAAAATTTAGGACTCGTCTAAAGAGAAGGCATTTCTGGACAACAAACTCAATATCATAATATGGCTCATAGGTGAAAATTTGCGTGAGAAAGGGTAGAAAACATCGTGAGAAAAGAAGAAAATTCTGGCTGGCATATTCTCCTTTTGTCACGATGTTTTCAAATGCTTTCTTGGTCAGGGTCGTTAAAATTCGGGATTATGTGGTAAGTAATTAAACTAAACATTGTCAAATGCTCTTAGTCTGCAAGCTTCACAAAACTGAACAGTTTCAAACATCACAGAAAGTTCTACAATGCTTACTGCCAACCATCACTTAATCATGAGCAGGCATTTCAACTGGACAATCCTTATTTTCAAGTTTCCCCTTCATAGGTAGATCCGAAAACATAGTTATCTTGAATATAAACTTTTTGCAACTGACTTACTTGCACGATTCACTTTACTTCTCTTAAAACGGCCGCGATTGTCTCTCCGTTTCACAGCCGAAACACTTGGGTCAGCCATTTTGGAATGCAAGTCCATGCCATCAGAAAAGAGGAAAACTCTGTGTCACGTGACAAAAATTACTTGACATAGGATACGACGGAAGAACAGCCTTTCCGAGAACGTCGATATTACATGATATTTGCCGATGAGTTAGGGGTCGTAGACCTTAAAGTTCGCAAAATCAAACAGGACCGTGTAAGTATCTGCTTTAAAGGCGGTTCTTTATAATTTCGGACGAAAATTTGAAAAAAAAAAAAAATAAATAAATAAAAATCATTTTTATGCTCATAGAGCCTTCTTATTTACATTTGTAAAAACCAAAACGTCGAAAACCGTCCCATAACAACTGAATTGTGACATTTAATACGGCCGAGGTCAACATCGACGGAAAACACCGTCTATTTTTAAATGACCGGACTTGATGGGCAACACGCTCATTTGCATACCGGAAATATACAGACGATGATTCAAGCATGGCGTCAGCGGAAGAAAACTATGGTAAATAATTACAGTTTTGTTCAACTTTCGCTCAAATAAAGAAATATATCGAAAAACAAACGCCACTGTTTGATTTTGTGTTAAGAAGAATAAACAAACATTACATTTTTAGCTACAGTTCACATCGAAATACGCCGATATTCCGTGCGCGATGTGTTCTAAGGGCCTAGATGGGTTTGTTCAAAAGGACCGAAGAAAATGCAAACAAATGAAATACAGCTGCGGTGCCGACTGATTTTTGTTTGCATAAGTTGGGACGCTGATAGGTGAATTTCAAGTGACATGCAGTTTTAGATTCGTGTTTCTGACTAATAATCAAGGATTATTCCTCTTTGTAATCGCTGTGCCATCATTGGTTTATCATGGATCGTTTTGTTAAAGTCTATGTAGGAGAGCCTCTCCGTTCATTAGGCATTTCGATCACTTGGTGCATGTACTTCCTTCTCAAGGTTACCTTTAGTTAGACAATCTTAGCTTAACCATTAAAAGGTATTTTAACGTTGAAGGACTTGTGATGCATGCATTATGAAAGAAAAACCCTCTTTCAGACCTTGAGATGTCTATATAAGCAGACAAAAAAAAAAAAAAAAAAAGCTGAATCTGAAAGTGTCATATATGACATATAAACAGATAAGCGATAGCATCACCCAATGTTCTTCAAACATATTTGTATTTCCATAATTGTATATTTTACATTTCATCGGTCCCTCCCCTTCATCCTTGTCTGAATATTCAGCTACAAGAAAAAGATTGTAAGCAGAGGAAAGAGTAGTTGGAAGAGGTAGAGGAAGAGGAGCCTCCAGAGGAAGGGGAACTTCTAAAAAGCCATGAGGAGATGGATCCAAAGAGATAGGAATAGGTACCAGTAGAGGAAGGTGACACAAAGTGGTGTATTGAATTGACAGAAGACGAAATGGAGCAACTTCAGAGCCAAATATTGAATAAAAAGAGTCGAGCCAGAGTATGTTTTATGTAATTGATTTTTCAATGAACCATTTACTTTGCTTAAAGCCCTAGTAGAGACTAAAAGTGAACGGTGCAGGTGTTAATACAGAATATGCATTTAAATTTACATCATACTATTAAAAAAAGAAATTAAATTATTGTGAAAATGACAATCTGTTATTGTATGGTTGGGGTCCAAGTGTTTACTGCTGGCAGAAAAATGAATTTCAAAACTAAGTAAAATATTGGTAAAAGATAGAGTGATCCTGGCTACTTTTAACTTTTTTTACAGTAATAGTAAACGTTTTGATTTAACTCTTTGCCAAACGACAAAATTTTAGACTTGTCCAAATTGAAAGCTTTTGCAGACGACAAAATAAATGTGACTCAGAAATTGAAATTTACATTTGAAAGGTTAGATAAGATTGTTGGAAAAGGAGAAAATGCTGGTTACCAGCATTTTCTCCCTTTCCCACAATGTTTTCAAAAGGCTTCTTCCTCAGAGTCGTTTAGTCGGGACTGTGTGGTAAAGGGTTAAATGCTTTTTACTCCTTTGAGCGTCGAATGCACCTGCCAGACATTTTAATCCTTGAAATATGACCAAAATAATTGCCATTTCATGGTTGCTTTTGTCTACAGTGATTCATCAAAGCGAACAGTGTTACTGTGTAGATCAAAGATCAGGCTGCATGTTTTGTGCAGCCTGATCTTGATCTACCCTGGCCGCAAATGCAACTATAGTCGTTAAAGGCGCTTTAAGGGTTAAAATCTACATTGTTTATTTTTTTATGAAAGAAAACCTGGGAGTTAGATCAATAATAAGAATGAACGCATCCATCATTTAACCCTTTTAGTACTAGCTCAAGAAATTCCACCTTTATCTGAGGTCTGAAAGAAGATTCCCTCTGCTATTGAAGATGAATCATGTCATAGTCTAGCATCAGGTATTTTGAAAACAGTCTGATGTTGATCTACACCATCCCCAAATACTTTTTCAGTCGTCATTAGCAGTGAAAGAGTTGATGAAAAAAAAAAATATATATCATGTATAACTTAAAGCAATATTTGTTTCTGTCATTTACCTTACGCAAGATAATTGCGCGAAGATTTTATTGGGGTCCAAAAAATGAAAGCATTTGCAGACAAAAAATTGGTTACCAGCATTATCTCCTGTTCCCACGATGTTTCAAGAGACTTTTTTTCCCAAGGGTTGTTTTAAGTCTGAACAGTTTGGTAAAGGGTTAAACAATGATGACACTTCATAAATGTATATACCAGTTATGTGAAATGACGTTAGAAACTAGCATTGATATCAACATGAAACGTTATAAATGCCCTTGTGTTAGTTGATGTTATAGGCAAAATGTTAAAATAATTATTTGTGATCAGGAAGGGGATGTTCGCTGTGGAGTTTGGAGTATGTCATTTTTTTCCCTTCGGATCTCGTTCAGAATTAGCCACAGACTATCAACTAGTTTTTTTTATCAGACTGCTAAATTGGGTCTTTATACTTTGCAGGCAATAAGTAAACAAATGTATTTCGTTATTAAAGGAGCAGAAAATATGGGAAGACCAAAATAATTTGTCTATTTTGACTACATCAAATATATCGTCATCACACTGAATTGAATAAAAATATTCGTTATCGACGTGTATGTGTGCAGTTTTTATTTATTCCTGAAATCCACTAGTTTTGTAATGATTTGTTCTTGCCTTGTTCTGACTGTGCTTATCGATATTCTTGTAAAATCAAAAGGAAAGACAATTTCAGATAGGTAAATTAAAAGGAAACAGAGTATTCCTTGAACTCATCTAGATAAGTTGCATTATTGTCCACTAGGCGGCACTTTTCAAATATGTACATGTATCTATCTGATTTGGGCACTCTGGGTACAGAACCGGACTTCTTTCAAGATAGCTATCGATGCAACGAATTTCAAAATGAAATATACATAAATTCAAAACAACGCTTTAAAACTGGCCCAGCATGTAACCTGTACACAAGTTATTTATAAACTCTGCCCCTAAAGGCCTGGAAAAAAAATTAATAGCACCGGTATAAGCCTAGCATAATGGGGGTATTTTTGTTGTTGCTGTTATAGTTTTTGTTCTTGCTGTTGTTGTTATAGTTGTTGTTATATATGTCTGTGAATAACCTTGCACAAATCCCAGTTTTTCCCAAATTTACATTCAGAAACTATATACAAAGTTTTGAAAATAATAATTTTTCCCGTTCGAATTTATCACAGTTTTAAGAAATTTTGAGAGAAAAACAGGGTTGGTTTCTCCACAGACGTATTTTGTATAGTCTTTTCCGCTTGCGTCTTTTTAGCGGCAGAGTTTTGATCCATGCCCACCGCGTATTAATATTATCCTGTACAAGATAGTGCTTTGTCATAGATAGATTGATCTTCGAAGAATCTGACATGCGTTGACAACTAGATAAGTCGTTCTGTTATTCTCTTCCTTAGTTTCGACAACAAAAACCCCAGAAGATGTCGCATCTCTTTAAACTTCTCTAGGGTCTTAGTCACGTACTACTGAAAACTGGTTCCCGGTCTGGGTCGTATTAGTCAAAATTAGTCCTTTTTGAAATTTTGACGACAAACAATTCTGCACTAACTTATCAGAAAAAAGGGAAGGATGGGTCTAAATTGCGTTTTTGGTGGTGATTCATTCATTCTTGGGGAACAATATTTGTGCCTGTGAACACACACACACACAAAAAAAGATAATCTACAGCCAGAGAGGGTCTTTTTTCACCGAGATGTTTAAAGGATAGACTTTGTGTTTGAGATGGAATAGGAAAAAAAAAAAAAAAAAAACGCAATCGGTTCAGGTAGTTTTCTTTTTATTTACTTCTTGTGGAAGTGAATGGACATAAACCTTCATGATAGAAACAACAGCTAAGCTGTGGGTTTGCTAGCAAAAGTACGGCAGAGGGTTAAAAAAAAAAAAAAAAAAACACCAGCAGCGGAAGAATCCTAACAAAACATTTAAGCCATACTCTGGCAAAATAGATCTAAATGCACCTCTGTAATTCATGATACCAATCAAGTCACCACATAATTATGGATCTAACCGACTTAATCATGAGGTAGACTGATCCCTCAACGTACAGAAGGCTGACCAATAGCGAAAAGTTTCGGTCCAGATCAGCCTTCGCAGACTGCGCAGGCTTACCTGGGTCGATACGTTTTGCAGATGCATTATACGCCCTTTTCAAAGTGCATGGCTCATTTGTAATTAGCGGAAAAATCCCGGTGCATGTATAGATAGATAATTCCAAAGGAAACAGAATTTTCCATAAATTCATCTGATTTTAACCGCAGTTTATAAGGTTTCATATCTCACTTTCTGCAGGCGAACTTCTGTAGTTTGCGGTAGACCACTTTCAGGAACATTATGCACACAGGAGAAATTCCTCGTCACATTTTGTGCGAAAATGTTAAAAGAAAAAAAGTACTCTTTACACAGAGTTTCTGCCATTTGTTGCCAAGGTTTCAGGTGCACTCGTGTATTAATGTTTTTTTTTTTTTTTTTTTTTTTATGACACGATTTTTTTTTTAAATTTCTGGGATGTGAATATGAAACTATTTCTTTTTTCGGGGGGGGGGGCTGTCAATATTTACTATAGAGAGAAATAATGGAAACATGACCATGCTAGCAACTGCCTCTTCTTCCTAATTGTTTTGCATATAGTTGAAAAGTGGTATTTTCATTTAGATTGTAATTTGCAAGATATGATATCATTCCAAATGATCGTTTGAACAGGAGCAATCCTTGCAAAACTGTCTGTGTCTGAAAATAGATAAAGGCATACAGTAACAATACAATACAATACAATACAATATGTTTATCGGAGTATATAGGCCTCCGGCCCATGTACATCATTCGAAACGATTTAACAATGATCCTGAGTGACGTAATATTCAATTACAAAAGACAGAAAATAAAGACTTTGCGAGAAATATGATGCACCTCAAAACAGAAATATTATATTAAAACACCTATATATGTTTTTGCTGAACGAGATAAAAATGACCCTTATTTCAGAGACAGCATTCTCCTCTTTCTGCACTGAAGTAGAAGATCAGTGTTTAGCAACTAAAGGGTAAGAATAGGTATTATTGAATGACAGCAAAAAACCTTACTGAAACGAAATGTAAGGCTTTCCGTGTCTCGAAATAGTAATAATAGAAATAAATCTATAAGGAATACATATACATTCATTTAAAGTTGCTACTTCATTGAATTTTAAAGTTTTGTTACACAATTTTGTATTAATCTTTAGTTTTCTGATTTCAAACTCCTCAATCAGATATTTTGAAACTATATTTGCGGTCTTTAAATCTTTAATCGTCATTATATCACAGAATTTATTCATATTTCTACTTTTAATCCAACTTTCTTCAAAAAAAATTAATCCAAGTGTTTCATAAGCCGAGCATTCAAAGAAAAAGTGGTACTCATCTTCAATTATTGAAATATCCTTTTCCCGACAAAGGGGACAATAACGAAACTCTCTATCAATACCTATATGCCCTCCCTTTTCAATCATCAATTCATGGTTAGAACATCTAAAATTTGAAAGCATTTTCTTAAAGGAATAAGGAATTTCAAAATTGAGGTAGTTTTCAGGATTAAGTGCAGATTTATACTCTTTGTAAGTTAATGGTTTGGGACTAGTCTCAATACTAGAGAGCCAATTTTGTCTACAAAAATCTACTATTCGCTGTTTAAAGATGTTTATGAATTGTTCATCATTTCCGTCATCGTGGCTAATCCAAATGTTCCCAAAACCATATGAAAAAAAGCAGATTTTTAATACATGTTGCCCAAGTATTTCTACCTGCTCTGTCAAGGCGTTTTAACATTTTGTAGCTTTGTTTAGGATATCTAGTATCTTGCATTCGAATCACCTGAAGCCAATATCTAATACAAATAGGTATATAAACAGTACATAATGGGAGTCTGCTACACTCACCAAGAGCCATTGCATCGCTGGTATTGTCCGATGAATAACAAATCTTTTTACAAAACTTGACATGAATACGTTCAATCATTTGAACAAAGTTATATCCCCATATCTGGGCTCCGTAACAAAGTATCGGTTGCACAACAGAATCGAAAATTTTAAACATGTCTGCAATTTCTAGAAATCCGAAATACTTGCGTGTTCTTAATATATGATTAACAGCTTTCAGTGCCTGTTGGGACAACATTTCGTGGGTTTTTGTCCAGGCTAGTTTGTAAAATATAGTCCTAGATACTTATACCAGGATACAATTTAAATAGGTTCATTTTGATAATACCATTTTTAATTCTGTCTTAAACCTCCACCATTTCTAAAAAACATTATATTACTTTTATTGATATTCATTTTCATACCTACAGCAGAAGAAAATTCTGAAATTCCGTCAATTTGCTTTTGTAATCGAAAAACTGTATCAGAAAAGGAAGACACGTCATCTGCAAAAAGGTGAAGATTCAACTCTTTTATTTATTCTGAGACAAATATTCCATATTTGAAGGGTTTTTTTTTCGCAGAATTCTATCAAATCATTTATGAAGACAGAAAACAGTTGTGAACTTCCGGTACAGCCTTGCCGGATAACAACGTTATAGTCGAAAAACGTTGTCAACGTATCATCATTCATTTTTACGCAAGACTTTAATTTACTGTAAACAGACTTAAGGGTATGTAAAAACTTACCACTGACACCTTTTCTACTTAATGCATCCCACAGTTTGTCATGCCGAACTTTATCGAACTTTTTTTTTGTTTTTTTTTTGTTTGTTTTTTTTTTTTTATTTTAAATCTACGAAAATACAGTAAAACCGTCCTTTCTTTTTAGAGAGATACTTGTGAATTAATGCCATAAGAATGAAACAATTGTCAATTGTTGAATAGGATTTTCGGAAACCAGCCTGAGCCTCGTGAATTATATTATGCTCATCGCACCAAATAGATAATCTATTTATCAATATTTTAACAAAGATCTTACATATACAATGTTTAAACTTCCCTTCTTATGTATGGGTGAAATGATACTATAACACCATTCTTTTGGCACATCGCAATGATCGAAAATTTCGTTGAATAATTTACTTAGATAAGGGAGAGTTTCATTCAATGTATGTTTATAGATTTCTGCACAAATTCCATCAGGTCCAGGGTATCGTTTTATCAAAAACGTCGGTCGTAGGTAAGATCGTAACTTAAGACCGACATTCACGACCAAACTGACGCCCGACGCAATCTGTTTTATCAACACCGTCGTACGTCCGCGGTCGTACCTAAGACCGTTTTCGGTCGTAAGACGCTAAAAATATGTAAACCAGTCTACATCTGTCAATAATTTACACTTCCAGTCGTCTGTTTCCAGTGTAAACAACATGCTTTCCGACCCGGAATAAACGATGTGGAGGGAGGAGATTTTGTCTGCAACACAATTTTGAATCTGTCGATCAAATTATTGTAGTAAACTAAAAGTACGAGTGCAAAATGAACTTGAAAAAAGTTATTTTACGGAAGGCACTTACATAAAGGTTTGATACTGACTTTTTCTTGAGCACATACCGATTTTTTTTAAAGTGTCGGCTCGTCATAATCTCGTCAGACAAATTTTGATGCTTACAAATAACTGATTATCGAACGTCTTTGAAACAATGAAGCTGCTTTGAAGTTCCTTTTATAACATAAAATGTGTGTTTGTTTTTGTGACGCTAAATTCGTCTGAAGTACGGAACGTCGGTAGGATTTGCAAGTTTCTCTCTTTTACCTCTCATATCCTTATGTTGGCAACAACAATAATCATGATACTAATAATAGATTTTTTAGGAGTAACAGAGTTGGCTGAAATAGCAATTCGCTGGAGGTGCGCCATAAGAAGTGGAAGGGTCTAAACGTAGCTTACCCTGGGGACAATTTCCCCAGCATCCCTCGAAAGTCATGACATTCACTGGCGTACACATTTGTATACATGTGTTATTCTACAGGGTAGGTCTAGTCCTATTTATAGTGTTGTCATCCTTTTAAGCTGCCGAAAGACTTCCATGTCAGGTCAATTCTTATGCAGTTTCAGTCAATTGTATAAGGTGTGTTGATTTTTTTCCCTTTTTCCGGCCATAAGCGAAGTTATGTAACATAAGTGAAAGGTGTAAAGTGAAATCAGACTGCATGAAAAGAGCAATCTAATTTGCACTTTATCGACTGCTGATTAGTACCAAATTGTGACTTGTCTTGTCACTAGAAATTTTCAAATGTCTTATCATTTGCAACTGAGATACAATCTTAGACATTTGAAATGTTTCATTTACAGATGGTGTAAATACGTGTAACGTTTTAAATTCAAAACTTTTTTCAACTCCTCGCTGTTTTTTTTTTTTTTTTTCAATCAACTAATTATAGACAGATTAATGGAAATTAAGAGCGGTAAGGAAGATTTTACATTCTTGTTTCACATGTAAGATCGAAACACTCATTTCACTGATATTACAGTCGAAGTCTGGTAAAACATATACAAGATGTATATTTCATTTTATAATGTTTAATATAAATCTACATTGTTATTTCAGTTGGACAAAATGAGCAACAGAGTAGAAAACATGAAGATTACATACGAAAGAGGGCCTGTTTGTCCTTTTCAAATTCATTTTAATTGTATCACGGCAGCTAGTGCACCTACTCCTGCTTTCATGGAGGATGCTGTATAGCAATTTTTTTAACCCAGGTCAGCCTGCGCGGACTGCGAAGGCTGACCTTGATGAGTATTTTTTTTTTTTTTTTTTTTTTTTTTTTGATGCATTAAGCCCCCTTTTCACAGTATGGCACAAATACTATGGTAAAGTATAAAAGATAAAGCCAAATCCTAGCAGCTGAGTGTCAAAAATTTTGTTTTGGTAAAGGGTTAAGGAAATACCATTCAATAAATTCTCTCACACTTCTCTTTCTTATCGATAAATGGTTTACAAACTTGTGCCATACTAAATTCAGTCAGAAGACATATATGAAGCCTGGTATGATTTTAAACATGTATCTAAGTAGACCCTCTTATTAAGCAGAGCTAATTATATCAGTGATTTTGAATTAAAATTCCAGCTTTGCCACAATTTTTCAACAGATCCCTGTTGAAAACACTGTGACAAAGGAGAAGATACTTTTAACAAAGAGTATATCTCCCTGTCACAATGTTTTCATCTTTAGGCATCCAGGTTGATGAAGATATGAACCCTTTACCACACAATCCTGACCTCTAACAACCCTGTTGGAGAAGGATTATAAAAACTTTGTGGGTAAAGGAGAAAATACTGGTAACCAGCAAGAGAAATTCTGCCATGAGTCACCTTTAATGTTTAGTCTTCAAATGCCTTCAATTTGGACAAGTCTAAAATTTTGTCATTTGGTAAAGAGTGAAAAGATCATTTCCTTCAAATACTTACTCCTTATTTCAAGGTGTTTTTATCTCAAGGTGTTTTATCTGAAGGTTTTTCTAAAGCTGTCAAGTGCATCAATGGTACTGTACATTGGTAGTAAAGTTTTGTTTTTGTTTTTGTATTATGTACAATTGTTCAAAACCAGTAAATGTCTGACAATATTTCACAATGCTGGTAAGAATTATATGAAACATAATTGAAGTTAACATAAAAAATAAATTATTTATACCTGCTCACTCTATGGCTGTCATCAAGTTCAGACTGAAACCTCCCTTGGCCAGAATCTAAAGCCGACAAGAACCTATTAATATAATAAAATAACACAAAGTAACTTTGCCAATAGTTTATAAAAAGCATTCATTAATCTGACATGGAATCTATTTGACCAGTCATCACTTTCACCCTAAACATATGGACGAAAACCCAAGGTTCGTTCACAAGGCCTAGCCTGGTAGCTCAGTCATTAACTTGCAGGACTTGTAACTAGGGGAACCCAGTTTAAATCCCCAGCTTGGCCATTTTTAAGGATATAATTTTCCCCATCTCACCACCGATCATCGTTCGATGATGGTCATATAGTAAAGCAGCCGGTCATTGGGAAAGAATGGTTTGAGAAGTACCAGGAAAGCATGATAGAAGCATTGTCTGCCACAAAAAGAAAAAAAAAAAAAAAAAAAAAAAAAACTCGTAGTGAAAAATGACATTAAGCATCATGTAAACAAACATATACGCTTTCTAATAAAGATCTTGAGGTATATATAAGTTTGGCAAAGATTTTTATTCTCATCCAAGTCTGCAGATAGCGATTACAACTGGCCCAGATGATTGACTTTGTCCTTTAAAGGGTAGAAACATTGTGGAAAAAGAGAAAATAATGGTTACCAGCATTTTCTCCTTTTTTCCCAATATTTTTAAATGTTTTCTGCCCAAGGGTATTTAAAACACGGGTTGTGTTGTAAAGGGTTACACAGAGCCCAGGGAAACCTTTAAAAGCTCGTAAGGACAAAAACAAGTTTGACATTGCTCTAGGATCATACTATAATGCACGAAAACCAATTGTATCCGTAATACCGTGATCATAACAGGTCAACTGACACTAGGCTTCCGTCAACGCCTAAACAAACACTGCAATAACAACTGAAACAAACTTGTTACTGTTTCTGCTTACAGAAACTGCACGTATCTAGCATGTTTTTTGCAACAACATAAGAGAATACCTACCATGTTAGAAAACGAGGTCCAATATAAGGTTGCTTAGAGTTGCTTTCCTTCTCCACCCCCCCCCCCGCGATATTTTTTACAAGGTTGCAGGCGCATATCGTTCAAAGGTGACAAAGATAAACGTTTAGCAAGTTAAACAGATATGAAACACCGGCAATTTTATCGTACCTATGGAAGGGTCACTGTAGTGCCTGTAGTGCAGTCCCAGAATGGGGTTTGTCCGCTTCGTTGACTTCGCTTAGATGAAGTCCGTTATTTCAGCTCCCGGAAGATCTCTAACAAATAAAACTTCTTCCCTGTCAAATCATACCACCACCTGTTCAATAATTTAACGCCATCACTGCTCCGTTATACGCACGAGGAGCTCTCAAGTCGCATGCAAGTCGAGCCACCTTGATGGCCGCCATTTTTACGACGGTCGCAGCGAGTTACGACACACTCGGACCAGTCGCAGACTTACGACCGAAAATTACGATATCGTAGCTGCGATTTTGTTGATAAAACGGTTCACAGTCGCAAATACGGTCGTACGTCCGACCTTAGCTACGATCGGACGTACGACCGTTGATAAAACGATACCCAGGAGATTTTGTTATTGTTTAATGATTTAGTACTTTTGATAATTTCCTTATTTCTAATAGGTCCGTTAAGAAAATCACAGTTATTATTTGAAACAGTATCTTGTAAGATAGTATCATTGGATTTAACTTGTATTTTATTACTGCTTTTATTATTCAATAAATTCTTGAAATGTGATAACCATTCATTGTGTGAAATTTGACATGACATTTTAAATTGTTTATTCGAGGGTTTAAGCATTCCCCAAAACATTTTGGGGTCTTTCCTACTATTTTATAAGATCTCTCTTTCTTTTTAATTGGTGACTATGTTTTTTCGACTTACATATATTTCTAAATCTTATTTTATCTTCCTTGTAAGCAGCTAAATGACTTGGTTCGTTTGTTACACGAAATCTACGTAGAGACAATGTTTTTCTATGCTTAAGAGATATGTATTCATTATCCCACCAGTTCTGATTGGTATTTAATATGTCTTCGGGTTGCTGAATTACGTAAATTGTTTATGAACCGTGGCAAATAATGCCTAGCAGGGTGATTTTCTGTAACATTTTTTCTAGAAATTTTTCTTTCTGTTCATGAAATACTTTGAGAAAGTCATCTTTAAATTGATCATTCCATTTGTACTTTGTCAAAGTACATTTATCACTTTCTTCAGTATCATTATATTGAGTACTTGGGATACTTTGATTATGTTTAAACTTTAAAGTACAATGCAATGGAAAGTGATCTGAAAAATCAATATTAAGAATACTAAAATCTGAGACAAAATCAAACAAATCCGTAGAATATAACATGTAGTCGAATACACTGGCACCATTGTTTGCAACACATGTAAAATTACCTTCGGTATCCCCGGGCATTCGTCCATTTAAAGTATGTACATTGTGAGAACAGCATACGTCAATTAGGGATAAACCAAAGCGGTTGTATTCTCGATCTTTTGGCTTACGCGGCATAGAAAATTCTTCTGCAGGATACGCTGTATTTTCCCCAATGATGTATGAAACATCATCACGGATAATATAATCTTGCAGATCTTTCAATCTAGCATTGAGGTCACCAGCCAGGAACAAATTCGCATCTGGATACTTTGATACAATTGTATTTACCTTTTCATTCAAATCTTCCATACCATCATCTTGACGGCTTTGATAAATGGAGGAATACTCGGAGGAAACGTATGCAAAAATAAATATAATATCATTCAAACTCTGTTGAAAACGATTTAAATTGAAATATAATACTACGCAATCATTAAAACGATCAAATGTACGCCAAATGATACCTGACTCTGTTAATTTTACATTCACAAAAACACTGACCCGTCCAGAGCCTCTACGCGCAGACGACCTTTTCGATCGCATGAAATCGTATCTCGTGAAGGCTGGGAGAACACCACTGAATTGTTCAGCCGTGTACCCCCAGGTCTCACAGAACCCGATAATATCATATGACATACAATTTTTTTGAAGTTCAAGGTCGTCATTTTACTTAGCCAACCCCCCTATGTTCCATGAGCATATATTTCAAGTCAAAAATGAAGTATCACTACACGATATGTTTTCTTTTATTAAAACGTTATCACTGATGTGGTTGCTAGTCTTATGTGTTAATGTTGTATTTAGAGTACCTGAGCCTTGGCAGAGACCCTAATCATACAACGACACTAGCTGTTGGGTTTCCCTATTGTAAACGAAAGATTTCGGTCAATTATAAGCCTATCGTGCCTAAAATAAGCACGCTTGCCTTCGTCTAAAGCTTGTTTAAGGAATGGCTGAAGTAATTTTCTTGACTGTCTTACATGTTCAGCGAGGTCTTCGCTTATGTGTATTTTGGCAGGATCGAAGTGGGTTGTTGAATTTCTAATCTCCCGCGATTTTTCCTTATATTTCTGTAGAATACGGTCCTTATCCTTATAGAACGAAAATTTGACCATAATTGGTCTTGGTCTATTCTTTTCTGGTAAACAATGCTTGTATGCTTCGCGTGTCGATCTGTAGTTCCTTCTCAACATAGTTTCGTACTTTTTCTTCGGTCTGATCCCAAGTCTCTTTATTGTCCTCCGGTATATCAAAGAATCTAAGATTCTGTCGTTGTGATTGGCTCTCTAGATTGTTGCATTTTTCGGTGAGGCTATTCACTGTGTTCTGGTCTGTTTGAAACGGGTTCGTAAGGGGTCTTTCATCGCTTGTTAAAAAGTCATCTTCTGTATCAGAACCTGATGTGGAGGCAGATTCTTGTATTTCATGTTGTGAATATCTTTGTCTTCGCTTACCTGTGGAAGTGAGCCAGCCCCCAATGTTTTGTTGTTTCTGTTGTACTTGGGCAAAAGTTTGATTTGAAACTGGATGTGGTTGGAATATGCTCTGGGAGACGATTTCAGGTGATTCGGGTTCGTTTTGGTTGTCTGGAACAGTCTCTTTATTTTTTGACCCTCTACCCGGGCCTCTCGATTTACTCGGTTTACTCGATCGTGTTTTGAAGGCCCTAGATTCATCTCAATGCACTCGGTAGCGAGCAGTAGGAAAAGAACTATACGTATACTTAGAGATACTCTTCCAAAAATCAAAGATATCACAACACTGCGACATCTCTTCTTCGGCATAATAAAGCACCCTATTCTGCACAGCTATACTTCAATAACGACACCCATGACGGGCCTCAATGAAAAATTGGGCGTAACAGTCCTTGTGAACTTAATTCGATGTCACGCTACAGCAGTCCCTCTTATACTATACAGTTTATGTAAAAGTTCTCAAAGTTCTCAAAATCGAAAAATTCCAGAATTTCCTCTTTTCTATAAATACCTCTTCTATCGGTTGTAGTATTGACCAAAATTAGCTGTCATTTATGTCGTGTTTCCTTCAAATTTAATAACTTCTCTCGGAAATCAAAAATGTTTACGTCTTCTCTAAGGGACGTCACTCTGTACTGTAGTATTTCTGTAGTAACGGGGCATAAAATAACGCTAAAAAATTACTAAATTACGACTAAGTACAAGAAAGGACTACGCCCTACCATATTCATTTGCTATGGTGTGAATAAGCACCCGGTGTATCGATTAGTGGTATCAACGCTCAAGGTGTCCCAACTGTGTCCTCAGATTAAACATGCCCGCATTTTTGACCAATCGCAAACGACTGTTTATTTAGTCGAGTATATCATACGAAGTAGGTAGGAAGCCAGTGTATGTCAGCTACGATGAAAAAATAAACGTGGCCACCTTTCCCCCACCCCCACCCCCGTCGATTGTCGAAGTTCGGGACACGTAAAATTAGCCAAATATTTGTATCACTAAGTACTGCAAACAGGACTCGGGAAGATATCGTAACCAGCAGGACAAATAACCAAAGATACTCGTTTTTTTCACAAATTTCGCGCTATATTGGCCCTTAACCTGCTAGATAACTTAAATAAAACTTTCAAGCCGATTGTACACACTGAACTTGGCTATTTCAAAGTGTGTGTGTGTGTGTGTGTGTGTGTGTGTGTGTGTGTGTGTGTGTACTTGTGAGGACTTTGGTATGAAAACACACCAACACAGTGAGGACATTTTTCAATCTGGGGACTTACATACGGGTCCTCGAATTGACATTGCATTAAAGTCATTCTGGTGGCGATCTGGATCTATACTGTTAAAATTACGATGTCCTCAAAATGGCGTGTTTAAAAGCTGTGATACACACTTTTTACACATTTTACTGATGTCACGTGATGAGAAATGTGTAAAAATTAACCAATGAAATCTCATGTTGTCTTGACCAATCAGAGTGAGGCATGTCTACTTCCGGCCTGATATGGTCCTCAAATTGATGAGTTTATAAAAGTTTACACACCTTCGTTACAGAATTACTTCCCTTTATAATTTTATCAGCCGCATGTTTAGAAGCTTTTGATACAGGACTTTTCTGCTGAAATTATGTGGTCTTTTTTTCTCTCATGCTGGCTCAAAGTTCATTCGCACTGCTAATGACAACTCGGGTAGCCTTTGCAGAGAGCGTTAATCAAGATCAGATTGTAGACATCGTAAGTCTGATCTTTGTTCTTCTCCGCATTCTTGTGCTGAAATATGACGAAAGTCCGAATTTTGTCGTTGACTGCTGCATAATACTTTTACACAGTGATAAAATTCGAATTTATCTGGTCACAGTCATTTTTTTTTTTTTTTTTTTCCGAAAGGAGATTTAGCGAGTGTTGCGTTTTAATAGTGACATCTTTTCACGTAACACGCTGTTCCGAAACAAACAATACTTTCCAGCCAAATAACTCTATCTATACACTCTTTCAAACTGACCTGAAACTTCCCCATATTTATTCTCTCTTTTCCGAGAAAACTTATGCTGAAATAAGGTAAAAAAAATCGCACTTGAATATCCATCTCTTGGATGGTTTTCAAATCCAACATATCGCTTGTCATTTATGATTGACAATCATATCATTCACTCACAAAGATGAAACTAAAAGAAATACTAGTAAATCGAAAAGGTTGTGAAATAGTAAATCATGACCCTAAATAACAACTGGGGAACCGGGCCCCAATGACTGATTTTCAGAGATACATTAGGCATCAAGCAAATTGAAATATCAGTCATATTCTGGACGCAGCTTATTTCACACCTTAATCCATTCCCGAATGTATGTCAATCAAAAAACTGGAAACGAACAATTGTTTGCACCCAATTTGTATAGATCTATAACATTTTCCGCAGAAGACACAGTTCTATCAAATAACAGGAAAAAACTTATCGAGGTCAAGGTAATGTACATTAAATCAGCACAATTATCTCTTGAAGCTAACTTAAAAGGCGTATATTGCTGGATTGCAAGACGTTGTTGAAGATCTCCTGAGTCAGCAAAAAAATCAAGTTTATTGCAAGCTAAAACAAGCCAACTCATCTGAATGGCGCTCTTCGCGGATCGTCTGGTCGTTCTCACAAATCAACTAAATTGGGGACGTAGAACAGAAAACACACATACATGTATTTATATGTTTATATGTGTCTAAAGCCATTTCCAACTTTATCTCACTTATATCGCGGCGGCCAGTGCACCTGTCAATGTTTTTCTAGAGTTTATTTTCCCCAGTACTTCGCACAGTATTCCTTCCAAGCCATTGTTTTCTTTCCACGTATCGTTTGAGTTGATTTACGATTAAAATTTTTGTTAGACGTCGTTGTGAAGACGCCATTTCCACTTCATTCAACTCTTCACCAAATAACAAAATTCTATACTTGTACAGTTTGAAAGCATTTGCAGACAACGGTTTAAATATGGTGCAAACGTTTGAATTCGTCTTTTAAATGATCGATTACATTGAGGAAGAATGAGAAAATTCTGGTTACGTGTATTTTCTCTTTCTCCGACAATGTTTTCATATGTCGCCTTCTTGAAAATCGTCAGAAAAAATCAGATTGTGTGACAAAGGGTTAAGAATACACACGAATATATATATAGGACCTGACGACCCCAAAACGTGTGTATGTATGTTTTATATGGAAAGAGAATAAATATCATGCCATTTACATTTCTTACTTGTAAAAGCGATAAGATAGGCAATGTATTTGATGAATACGTCTTCTTCTCTAGCAAGAAAAAAGAATGTCTGAAAAGACACGCAGGAATTCTTTCTCGGGTGAAAATAAAGTTGTGTTGGAACTGGGTTTGCTTCGCTATCAAGTTTCCAACATCATTTTTGTTCAGAAAAAAAGTTAGGGGCAAAAGAGGTAACAAGTTCCACTATTTTTCCGAGGTCTGTTCCCGTAACTGTTTCATGTTACGATAAAGCTGTGTTCGACCCGGGTTTACTTCACTTTCAACATATTTTTGTTTAAAAAAAAAAAAAAAAAAAAAAAAAAAAAAGGATGCCCCCGCACAAATGGTATTGGTCACAGGTATGTCATATGACACTAGTACTAAAAATGGAGAACAAGTTTGCCAAGTTATTTTGAAATTCATTGATAAATGTAGAAGTGGTGCTCCGGAAGTCAATTTTATCATTTGACCTTGAACTGTGACCTTGACCTTGGGCGTATCGAAACAAACTTTTCGCATGACACTAGTACTTGTTAAGGAGAACAAGTGTGCAAATTTTTTTTTTTTTTTTTTTTTTTTTTTTTTTTTTTTTAATCCATTGATAAATGTAGAAATTATGCTCCGGACAAGGTCAATTTAAACATTTCACCTTCAACTGTAACCTTGACCTTGGGCGTATCGAAACAAACTTTTCGCATGACTCTAGTACTTGTTAAGGAGAACAAGTGTGCGAAGTTTTTTTTTTGAAATCCATTGATAAATGTAGAAGTTATGCTCCGGACAAGGTCAAATTAAACATTTGACCTTCAACTGTGACCTTGACCTTGGGCGTATCGAAACAAACTTTTCGCATGACACTTGTACTTGTTAAGGAGAACAATTGTGCAACATTATTGTGAAATCCATTGATAAATGTAGAAGTTATGCTCCGGACAAGAATGGGACACACACACTAACGCACACACGCACACAAACACACACGCACACACTAACACACTAACACACATACACAGACGGACACAGGTAACTCTAAATGCCCCCCCCCCCATTTCATGGCGGAGGCATAAAAATCGAAGCCCAAGAGGTAAGAAATTCCACCATTTTTCTGAGGTCTATTCCCGTAACCATTGAATAGATTGTCGATACGAAGGTCGATCGTGGACTTTTACCAGTGACTATTCACAACAGGAAGGAGGCTTAAGTCTGTCCTTTTTCTTTCAAACGTATGATGATGTAAAAATCACGATGATATTTGACCACAATATTGATCAGTGGAGTGGAGTGCAGTGTTACATCTAGATATATCTGAAGTAAATCCCTTGGTGGAAAAGTGCGGGTCCCTCGTTTACGTGGCGAGTGCTCTAAATAATGAGCCACCCGGACCGCTCGACATCCATGCTACCCATTTTATCCCGTTTTCGTTATTTACACTGACCTAATAAAGGGGTAACCTAATAAACTTAGCTTTATCCGGCAGTTGTGTATTCCTACGCGCTATAGGGTTAATGATACATACTTGTGCCATAAATTCAAACGTCTAAAAACAAAATAACTGATGTTCACTGTGAATGAGATCTGAAAAACAGAACTGTTAAATAACTTACCTGTTCATAACCAACTTTTCGTACCTGAGTCTGTTGTAATATCCTTTTTTATTTTATTACATTCAGTATCCTCCTTGGTAGGCTGGAATAACAGTTCCTGACGTATCAATAGGAATGGTTGTGCTGACGTAATGAATGGCTTTCTCAAGCTTATATCGCGTGTCAATGATTTCAGGCCGATTTTTCAGTTGTCTTCTAAGTCTATGCAATAAGTTCTCAATAATATTCGTGTCCGGACTTTGAGCCGGCCAGATCATCAAACTGATCCTCGGGGTGGGTGGAGTAGCGAGGCAACACGGTAACCAATCTTCATCTACCTGTCTCCAAATAAAAACCCTGTTGTTTGTTCCAATATATCCTTCGCTATACATTGCCCTTTGAATAGTCCGTTTAAAAACTGTAAAGTTTCTTGCCTGATTAGAAATTCCCGTTATGTCCGATGTTTGTTTCCTGTTTTGTTTACAATTCGTAATGTCCAATGTCCGACTATCACGTTCACTTAAATTTTTACTGAGTGCCATTTCTTTGAAAATTCTCAACACTATTTCGTATACGATATCTTTTGATAATCCCATTCATTGTAGTCCGCGGTATGTCCAATCTACGTGATATTTCCTATTGTCGAATACACGAAGAATATAATGAAACAATAGCCGTTTTCGTATCAGAGGTAAGTTTTTTCCTTCTCCCTACCCGTGTATGTTTACAACAACACTTCTGCGAGTGATTACGTAGAATTCAGAGAAAATTACGCCATGTGACGTCACCATGCATTTTCAAAAATTACTGAATACAAAAAGGGATATAACCCCGAAATTTTCCTTCTTGTTGGACGTTATTTATTTGCTGACCTTATTAATGTCGCCATAACTGGAGCTCTTTGGACGTTCACCAATGTACAGTATGGCACAAGACTGTATATATGATATTGCATTGACAGTCAGCATACATAGCAAAACTCAACATATTTCGATATAAAAAAAGAAATGATATTACGCTGGAAATTGTGAAAAAATGACTCATTTTTTATGATATATGGGTATTCTAGTCGGATATAATAGGAACTATTGCTTTCCTCGAGTCACTATATAAGTGCGTACTTAGGCTGCTATGACGGGGATGAAGGGGACCTAAATTGTAAACAAATCAAATAATTTGCAAAATGTGCAGTAAAAAGGAGCTTCTTCCTTTAGAAAACGGGATAAATCGAATATATGGTTGGTGCCGAGATGGATAAAGTTTACCCGGGTCGGCCCGAAAACAAAAGAGGGCTCGCTAAAGCTCGCCCTCTCAGTTTTCTAAGCCTCACCGGATAAACTTTATCCATCTCGGCGCCAACCATATATTCTCTATATCTCTACACTCGGGACCGTCATTTCCCGATTTGGGAGAGCTACCTCACCCCCCCCCCTCCTCCGCCCCCGATCCGCACGAAGGATCCTGCGTGGCTAAGTGGTACAGTGTATGACTCATAACCTGGAAGTCCAAGGCTGGAGACTCATCGGGTTTTTCGCGGGAGTGTCCTTGAGCAAGACACTTCAAAGTCCTAGCCTAGTACTGGTTAAAGCCACGATTTTCGTAAATATGTGAGCTGTCGCCGTGATATGACTGAAATGATATTAAAAGCGGCGTAAAACACATTCATTCAATCAGTTAACCGGTCCGCAAGACCTTATTTGGTCTTTGCAACCAATTACGACACCATTCAGCTAAAGGTTTCCGGAAAAGGCGCCGTCAGTACGGTATTCGAATCGGGGATCCTCGCTGACAGGGCGAGTGCCTTAGCTACTGGGCTACCCGAACGGCTCAACATCCAAGCTAGGTACCAATTATCGCTACATATCTTTTTAGTTTAGTTTAAACATATTTATCTTACATCGATTGAGAAAAAGGCCTTGCAACTTATACTAATCACTTTCGATTCTGCTTCCTGGGAACTCCACCAGTAGGCCTACTCGCGCAGAATTTTTGGGCCAAATAATTTGTCCTTTTTCTCAGTCATTTATAGTTAACCTTGTAGCTTTAAGCCTTTGGACAGCGATTTATTTTAAATTTTAAAATCAAGTAAAAAAGCGAGTTACAGTATGTGTTTGACACAGTTTAGAATAAATACTGAAATTGCCAGGCTACATTTTTAGACCAGCGAAACTAGTCTATAGGCATCAAGACTGACCTAGAGTTAAAGTAAACAAAAAACCCCACAGTTGCCAAATACTGCCTCACAGAAAAATACTTCTTTCTGTTATAAATCTTAATTCTGTAATATATGAAAATTTTGACAAAAACCACTAAATCTCTACCACCCAATTTGAATATGTCGTCTTACAAAGTAATAAACTGAACGAGATGTCATTTACAAGGTACCAGATTTTTGCTTATTAAGTGACATATGCAAAGCATAGCATCACTTTTTTTCTACACTACTGTAACATTATGAATGAATCTATTAATAGATACACCTAGGTAACTTGAAGCAAATCCCAGTTACATTAACCCTCACTGGACAGGGAGCCCTTATCATTCCTTCAGTCATTCATTATTTAGATCATTGTGTACAGTTAAACTGTCATGTTAAACTGATATTCTAGTCTTGAATATTAACACCTTACCAAACAATGCCAAGTTTTAACGACACTGGAGAAAAATCCCTTTGAAAACATTGCGGGAAAAGGAGAAAATGCTGGTAACCAGCATTTTCTCCTTTTCCAACATTGTTTTCTACCCTTTTGGAATCAGGTTTCATCAGTTCAACCACTTTTAATTTATGGTCTGCAACAGCTTTGAATTTGGACTGGCGTAAAATTTTTCGTTTAGTAAAGAGAGTTAAATGGTTAACTACATCTTGTGCTATTAGATATTGACTAATTGATTGCATGGTATTTAACGCCGTTTTCAACATTATTTCAGTGATAATGCGGCGGCCAGAGCACCTATCCATGCTTTCCTGGAGTTTCTTTTACCGGCACTACCGCGACTCAATGACGTTTTGCGGATAGTGTGGATTAAGACCAGACTGCGCAGACCATGCAGTCCGATCTTGGATATACACTGTCCGATAAGAGGATATATTATTTTCTCCAAAATGTAACTTTGAAATAGCAATATTCAGGTGTTTATCATCGGCTTGAAAGTTTCGTTCAACACTTTTAGCCGGTTAAGAGTTAAACTGAAATTGGATTACAGTTAACCCATAGCATGCATAGCCCCAGCAGTTCAGTTGGTGGTGTACAGGACTTGGGAACAGCAGGTCGCTGGTTCGATCCCCGACTCGGCAAGTTTCTTTCCGAGGATTGATGATAGTCATTGTGACAGGATTCCTTTCTGTCTCACGTTTCGACGACGGTTCTAATATAAATATGGGAAAGCAGCCAGTGGCTTGGAAAGAATATTGTGCGGAGTACTGGTAAAAGAATCTCCAGAAGAGCATGGATATGTGCACTGTCCACTGCTACATAACTGAAATAATGTTAAAAACAGGGTTAAACACCACACAAACAATCAATCAATCAAATTCGCTAGTCTGGTAGTACTTTCAGTTTTTTGATTTTCATTATTTGACATATTTTGACTTGATCTATACCGGAATGTCGTGACTTTTCATCACTAGATGAAGGTAAAATGATTATTTTACTGGAAGTTTACCAACCGTCACACTATTGACCAGTTCCTTTTCTCGGAATTTAATCAAAACAACAACAACAACGATATGAACAACAATAAAACCCCTTAAATTAAATACTATGTCCTGAATTAAAAAATGGAACAAATGGAAACTATGCTCGTCTTCCAAATCGTGACGACTTATTGCCGAGTCACCTCTTACAGTTTGCAGGCTCATCAACCATTAAAGTGTATGACTCGACACCTGGAGGTCTCGGGTTCGAGTCTCACTATAAGCCCCCTTTTTTGTGGGAGTGTCTTTGAGCAAGACACTTCAGAGCTTTAGATTGGTACTAGTGAAACCATGGACATACATGAATAAGCGAGTTATCGCCGTGGTACTACTGAAATAATATTGAAAGCGACGTAAAACACAATTCAGTCAATCAATCTACACATACTGCTCACAAAATAATAAATGGAATAGGATGGGTCCTTGCAGTGGAGATACTTGGAGTTCCAAATTCTATCTATCAAGGTGCTGTCGTACTATACTCAGAAAGTGAAAGTAAATGTGAGGGAAAATGGGGGATTTCTTATTACTCAACGAATGTGATTGAGGTAGAAATGACTAAGATATCGCCATGACTCAACAGTTAACCATTCCTATGGAAAAGAACGGGTCCTTGCACTGCAGATACCTGGAATCGCATATACAAGTAACTAAGGTGCACTTGTACTGTACATAGAAAGTGAAAGTAGATGTGAGGGAAAATCGGGGTATTTCTTATTACTTAACGACTGTGATTGTGGTAGATATGACTCAAGAACTTACGGCTACTTGCACACGACGTATAAGCCCGAATTTATGCAGAATAAAGGGACAACATTCGTTCTCAGCGAAGCTAGACCTGCCCTGCACTCTCGTTAAGCAGATCTAACTCAAAAGTGAAAAACCGGGCATAGCCTAACTTGCTATAGATGGTTTGTCAAAACCCCACGTGTCGACTACAACAGGTTTCATTTACGAATGGAGTATTTAGTGACACTCTTTTTCTGAGTCAAGTTGCAGGGCACTTCATTGGAGGAGTTGCAGAACTAAATAATACGCTTTTTCATGCAGGGTTTTATCTCTTGTAATCTCTTGTGAGTTGAAATACCAAGATAAGGGTTGGGCAACCCAGAATATGCGATATACTATTCTTAATTGGCAAATGCAGATCATTGTGGACCTCATTGAACAGAATTTGGCCCGTCCTATGAAAAGGTGTCTGGATAAGAGTACAAGATACAATGTACCTTGAATTAACCTTGGTCGAAATCTCAGTATTTATCCTTGTTGAACGGCCATTCTTCTTTACTGTAGGGTCTTTCTAAATGAAAGCTACTAGCCTGCACAGTTTTGAACGTAAGTTCTGATGTGTACAACAGGCAGTCAGGTCAATAGTCCTTTTCGGTTGACACGACATATTTTGCGAGATGTCTTAACTCTTGTGTAAAGAGAAAAAGTATGCTAGGGTGTATGGTTTCTATTTCAACTGAAATTTGTAAATCGAATGGACCTTACCCTAATTTCGTGCAGTTAAAATCCTTCTCTTGTATTGATTTGCTTGCTTCCTATTACCGGGTCTTGGCGTGGTTCACATATGAATGGGTGAGCTCTTGCCGTTATATGTACGAAAATGTTAAAAACCGTTTTTGTGCAACTGGAACAAAAGGTCTTTTTTTATGCATTCCAGTCGCTATGTCAACGTATTGATGGATCAATTGATGATTTTAGACCTAAATACTCGTCGTAAATTTTTCAAACAAGAGAGCATTGATTAACCTGTATCGTTCCCCAGTCTTCTAAATAAATGTACCATGCACTTAGAGGGCATTGACGGCGACAATTAATTGAGCAATGCTCTGTGAAAACGGGCTTAGTGCATCTGCGAAAAATGTCGACCCAGGTCAGTCTAGGCAGTCCTGTTCTTAATTCCATGTTCCTGAAATGACCACGATTAAGGCTATAAAACATAATTTTAGAGATATATGACTTGTGCACAGAAAAGAAAATGACAAAAATTAGAGAAGAAAAACTTGTCTGTACGTATATGTTGACCTTTCTTTAAGGAAAGATAAAATATCCCTGAAGGTTTCAATTTCTGACACTTACGATAAATGTTTAAAACACCTTTTCTATATCTATTATGAACTCCTCCGTCTTTACCTAGTATGCTGCATTTGACTGTAAAGAAGAATTATTTCTAATCACTAACTGAAGACAGTAGCAATACAAAACATTTAACTTTGTTAAAAAAAAAAAAAAAAAAAAAATCCAGGTGGGAGATGTGGAGACAATTAAAAAGGTACATTGTGATATTATTTTTCCTTAAAAAAAATCGACAATTGCAGATACAACATAACCGTTTATAAATGGGTAAAGGATCAAGCACTTGTGATAAGAGAGGCTTAACGACTTTTGAGAGAAGTCAAGTTTATCAGCCGTCGCCATATCCTAGCTCTCTGCACGATATACTTATCACCCGGATACGCGTTTAACCATCTAGTGCCCAAACCCCTTTATATCAATTCAAAAATTATTTAATTCAGTATTTTGGCTTTATGGAAAGGTTTATAGTAATAAATGGTTAGATTTAAGTGATATGTTGTATTTTCTAGATTTTAGAACATGTTACATTTATGCAACAGTGGGCTGCTGAAAAAATGTTGCATATATGCAACATATTTTATTTTTTATTCTTTAAGTAAAGTAAACTATTCTGCTGTCTTTTAACATTTATTTCTTTAACAAAGAAAACTATTTATCATGATTTTAACATAATTAACATGCTTTAATTCAATCAAATTCAAGAAATTTCAAACTGTTAGTCTCTCTCAATCTAATTCAAGATTATCTGTATTTATTTATTTTGGTTTACACCAAATCAACAGTATTTCAGTTATATTATGGCAACGGTTAACTTATTCATGCTTCCTTAGTGATCCACCAGTACTAGGGCTAGAAAGGATGTGCCTTGACAAAGGCCACTCTACTTTGACCGACTGCCACAAGTGGGTATCGAACCCAGACATGACGCAAATCTCGAATTCATGATTCATCCGTCTTTCACCAACTGACTATATAAAAGAAACCTATCAGTGGCTTGGAAAGAATGTTGTGTGTGGTACTGGTGAAGAAATACCAAGAGCACATGTACATGGATAGGTGCACTGACCTCTGTGATACGACCGCTGTGATATGACTGAAATACAGTTGAAGATGGCATAAAACTCAATCAATCAATCAACCGACCGATCAATCAATCAATCAATCAATTAAACAAACACTGTGAAATAAATCAACGTTTATCGTCACTGAGAACTTTTCTTGTTCTTCACATGTGAAATGCAGGGTGCGTGCTCATGAACTCGAGGCCCCGGGTTTCAGCCTCAGTGGATCCACGGTGCCCTTCGTGGGAGTTTCCTTGGACAAAACACTTCACAGCCCTAGCCTAGTACTTGTGAAAACCCAGGAAATACATGAATATGTGAGCTGTCACCGTGAAATCGCTGAAATAATGTTGAAAGCGGAGTAAGACACCGTAAAATCAGAACATGTGAGATGCAGTTAGGCAGTTTCTGTCTTTGTTAAGGCATAAAAGAACATCACACTTCAAACATTTTGGGAAGGCCGAGTATTTAAATCTCCCGCGGGAAACTGACCCACAGCATCTTGGCTGCAGTCATCGATTGGCCTCTTGGTTGATCTTTTGTTTGTTGCTATTGCTGGTGGTGATAGAGTTGGACAGTCCACCATTATTTCTCGATAGACTACCGAAAAGCATGAAATAAATAAGAAATACCCAAGAAGTGACAACATATGTTATATATTGTAAACACCTAGTCACTCAACACTGCATTCAATGGGACAGGTAACCGCTGCAAATCAGTTATGAATGCACAGAGTTTCAATGGTTTTGTTGTGCGAAATTCCACAATGCCTTTTGTACGATAGCCAGGCATTGATAACCGTGACTATGAGGGTGTGCTAAAACAGGAATATGTACCACCACCATCTGCAACAGATTTTGAGATTTTATACCAATCTCCAGAACTTTAACACAGCTCCTCAAAGTCACAGTTAGTGTAATTTATTGCCAGTAATAAGTCCCTTGCAACTGCTGATGCCTTTGTTTACATATTCTGAATGAATGATTGGAAAAAAAGACTTTGATTATAAAAACAAACCTTCCACATGACTGCTCTTCAGGTACTGGTATTGTTTGTCTGACTAGGGGTTAAACTGTTTGAATAGATGATGGCTTGATCAGTTATGAAACAGTGAATATTTCTGATTAACTCTTTACCAATTGACAAACTTTTGGACTCGTCCAAACTGAAAGTATTTGCGGAAGAGAAAATAACTGTGGCTCAAACCATGAGTTTTTTTTTTTTTTTTTTTCCTAGAAGGGTAACGAGCATTTTGTCCTTTTCTCAGTGTTTTCCAAAAACCATGTATCCCACAGCCGTAAAAATAAGGGCTTATCTGGGAAAGGGTTAACATCGTATCATTTCTGCATCTTAAGTCTGTCGTTGCAGATATGCAACGTTCACTGCAATGCATATTATATCATCATAGGTAATAAAACAAGCAAATGACTTGAATGTAATTGGTTGCAATAGACTTTAGATCACATTTTTTAGCATATTAATACTATTTTTCTTTTCTCAAATTACTTCGGAATCATTTTTAAAAGCTTACAAAAATATTCTTAAGTTTATTCCTTTAATTCCTGATGTTGCATATAAGCAACAGGTAAACATCAAGCCCCCTGTTGCATATATGCAACACAGAACTTTACATTCATATTATGAATTAATTCAGTTTTTGAAATGAAAACAAAGTATTCAATTTTCTTCAATAAGCTTTTAACTGTTATCTTGCACTATTGTTACAAAAAAATATCTACCGTATTTGATGAAAATTGTTTTTCCGCTTTCTCACTAAAACCACATCCAGCCCACAGTGGAGGAAACCATTTTGATGATGTCATAGAACGATGCCATGAGTTTGTAATAATGATGTAGTCAGGACTAAAAGTACTGAAGGGTCAAATATTAAATTAAGATTGTGATACGGACGTGAAATAAAGTGTGTGGCATATATGCAACGGTGGGCACTAGAGGGTTAAAGATTTGACTATCATAAGTGGCTGACGCAAACAAAGGGCATGAATTAAGTTTTTTTTTTTTTTTTTTTTTTTTTTTTCAAAGAAAGAGACTCTTTAGCAATACTTAGAAATTTATATAGTTCTAGTCATGTTGGTATAGATTTAATCCTTTCAAAACAATAGGCGAAAACAGGGACTTTTGCAGACGGCATAGATCAAGATCAGACTGCACAGAACTTGCAGTCTGATCTTGATCTATGCCCTCCGCTTGTTTGGTCATGCCTATATGATAAAAATCTTCCGGAGACTCGGTGGATTGTATTTACAACCTTTAAAAAGAGCAAAGTTTGTTTATTTGGCGCTGAAAGAGTTAAACGTCTTCTTTAAAACTCTCTTCCATTATTAGATTGCTAATAAAGCGTATCCAGGACAAAAATAAACACGTTATTGTAAATGTACCTAGTAGAAATAGTGTTACACCCCCTGTGTGTTTACCGGGTATGATTTTTCTGGCGTGAATGATACGAAATGGGGTGGAAATTACAACCTGGCTGCTGCATGCAACAAAAACAACAACAAAAAAAAGTCTATTGTCTCTGAAATGCACTAAGCTGAGGTATCCATTGACCTCATTGCAGCGGCCATTGATCGAGCTCTTTCAACCTCTTGTATGAGGTATAAGACGAAAACTGCAAGCTGTTCTGCAAGCCTTGGGCGGAAGAATGCAATATAGACTGACTGTGTGTGCCCTTTCTCTGCAGGTCTGTTTCAACATGTCGTAAGTTTTATTCCGACATCAAATTCCCAGTTTAAAGCAAACTTAAAAAAAAAAAAAAAAACTTCTCGCTTTTCTTAATTTGAAAGCAATATCTAATCAAAAAAATCCTACTTACCGTGAGGTCTAGGCATACCTCAGTTCAGTTCAGTTCATAGGCAAATGACTGGTCTGTTGGTGTATACAGCAGCCAGATTCTAATTTCTACCGCATTTTATACAATTCGTGTCAGAAAATCGAATCCGGTAAAAAAACACAGGGGTGCAAAACTTTTTTACTATGTATATTTTGATACGACCCCATTTACTGGTCACCAACACGTGTTATGGTGATTACGTGTCATTTCTGCAAACCTTCGTGAAATTCTGCCTTAAAACTCAGAACAACTGAGCCATGCTCTGTGAAAGGGTCTTAATGCATCTCCGTGATCCATGATACCAAGCAGGTCATCACATAATCCATAAAATCTATTTTGTCCAACAACCGAAAGTATCATGAGGTAGACTGATCCTTTGACATACAAAAAAAATGACCAATAGCGAAAAGTTTCGGCCCAGGTCATCCCGCGCCGACTGCGCAGGCTGTGCTGGGTCGATACTTTTCGCAGATGTATTAAGCCCTCTTTCCACAGGGCGTGACTCAAATATTTTCAGAGTCTACGTAGCCTTTTAATGAAATACCAGCGTATTTTTACTTGCAGTTGTCTTTCTTCTTTACCGATGGTTTACTATTACCCTAAATCAGTGATAGATCATTGTTAAAGCTTCTTAAGATAATGAAATCTTGAATTTTAAACGTGTATATAGCATTACAGCAGAATCCAGTCGCAGGTAGTACGGTCAATTTTCGGAGAAATATGGCCGAGCTACAGAATCGAACCATCGTCCCTTGGGTTTCAAGCCCTTGTTAATTGAGCTTCCAGGCTCGGCATGTTAACCCTTATCCTGCTAAATAAGTAAAATGAAATGTTCATACTAGCAGTAAAAACCTGAATAATGCTGCTTCAAACTTAGTTGCTGGAGAAAAATATCTTCATATCGGACAATGTAGATCCAAGATAAGACTGCACGTTTTGTGCACGTTCTGTGCAATCTGATCTTGATCTACACTGTTCGCAAAAGGTTAGTGAGTCGGGCTTAGCAGCCTAAGGGTTCCCCTTATCATAGTGTTTTCAAAGGTCCATTTTATCAGGGTCGTTTAAACGCGCGGTTGTGTGATAAAGGGTCAAATAGGATTATGGGATGGTGTTCAGTCGGATCTTTGTAAAGCTGGAGAAAAATACACGTATTTCTAGTCCTTGGTTGTCCGCTTATCTAGGTCTACAGTATTTGCCAGACAAAAAGTAGTATTAGACGAAGAACCGATGTTGAAATGATTGTCTTTTCTTTTTTGTTGTTATCTTTGTTGTTGATGTACATGTCAATTCATTCGTCGTCTTCTTCTTTTTCTTTTTCTTCTTCTTTGTTTTATTGTTACTGTTAATTCGCAAGTATATACTGTGCAATTATGTAGAATACTAAGACACATGTCTTAAATCGTAAAATGACAAAATTTATTTAATGAAATAAACCAGCATAACACAAAGGAGAAAGAAAGGGAACATTCGTCTGCTTGCACAAAAAGCGGATAAGCATGTATGATTTAAGGTCAAGTGTTTTGTTTACAATGTAAAATATTACTTTGAATAAAGTCGCATAATCTCATTTCTAGCTACTGGACAGTTCTACAGGGAAAAGGAATCTCGTAGGATAGTCCACATTGACCGATATATTCAACGCTTAATCTGCTCTCTCTGTCTCTTTGATTTTTCACTGTCCACGTTGCATAACCATTCCGAATAATAGAGGCATTGACATTTCTTTATGTCGGTCTTCCCTATAGACTAAAAATGTTATTTAACTCTTAAAGGGAGCAAGGTCTATTCAGAGTTTATAATCTCACCAAAGTTAAAAAAAAATCACCAAATTAAGTGAGCCGATAGCTGGCAAATCGTCGGCAAAGAAAGACAAAAGTAAAAAAAAAAATATATATAATGGTATTTTATTAACGGGGTTCGTAGCCTCTTTAGGTATTTTCAGATTTCGTGCCAATGTTTCGCAAAGATTTGTGGGAATATCATATGCTAAACCACACGCGTCAATTACGAGGATGCGTAATAAAATCTGTCCGATGACGTCATATCTGATGTTGTAAAAATAGACGGACTTACCGACTGCAAACTGAGCAAACTGAGCAGCCTGTTAGTTAAGCGCCTAAAATTGTTCCCTTTTTATAGAAGATATAATCGTCAAGTTTATACGCTTGCAAAGAAAACTATATCTAGTAGTATTTAACGGTGATTCACAAGAAAGTTTGATTAATGTCATAAAGCATTCATTCACTAGATAACAGACGAAAAAAGCATAGGAATATGTAACCATAAGTCAGGCTTTCAAAAACACTTTTTTGTGTTTTATTTGTCAAGGGGATGTGTAGGTAAAATATTTTCGTTAAGCATGTATGGCTATGTTTCTGCAATGGACGCCATATTGGCTATAAAGTAATGACACATACGTTACAAGATGTACTTGATCGATGTCCGTTTCACATCATCAGTACAGGATATCGATAACTGTAAAAGTTGTCAGTCCAAACAATTTCTTGAGGAATTAAATGCATTTCAAGCGACAGAAATCGCCGAAATAAAAGCAATATTCTCTTCAATTCATCCGGTGCCTGATATTTTCGACAAATATATAATCAAAGGAATATACATAATCAATGCGTTGAAGCCAGTTGGTTTCTTTCCTGGCACTGAATACATTCTAATAAATGTTGTGTTCTACTTTTTTTTTACTGAATCTAAATCAAAACAAGACCCTTTTCCCGGATGTTATCTTCCCATCTCTTTCTCCGCCTGCCTCTCCTTCGTCCGCCTTGAACCGTGTCTTGCAGGATCGTTTTACAAGGCCAGATGAGTAGGTAACATGTCCATACTACCTTAGTTTGCATTATCTGACTGGTTAGAACGTCAGTCTAGTGCCCAATTGCATTTTGAATACGTCTCTTGAATTCCTCGTTTGTTGTGTTATCTCTGTAAGAGGAATTCACGGTACCATCTTATTTCCACTGCTCGGATCTTCGAGCAGATGGCAATGTTTCTGTTGTTCCAAATAGCTTTCAACTTCGGCATTGCGGCTGTGGTCTGGGCTATTCTTAAGGGTATTTCTGGCTTCGATCCTTCAGCAGACAAAATAGATTCAGTTACATGAAACTTAGGACATTTTTCAGCTTATAATCTTTGATCTTGATATTTGGTGTAAAGTGGCTGTTGGTCAATACTTTTGTTTTCTCGACACTAATTTCCAAGCCTAAGTATGCTCTATCCACACAGTTTACTGAGTTTGCCAGCTCCTGTTCTTGTCTAGCCACACCGTCTATATCGTCTGCAAAACGCAAGTTTGTAATCGTTCTTCCTCCATTGTTTACGGTTCCTTCGTGGTGTTTGAGAGTTTCACTCATAATTCTTTCAAGGAAAAAAAATGAAGAGTGTAGGGGATAGCAGGCAGCCTTGGCCCACCCCGACTGTCGTCCTGAACCATTCTCCGATGTTGTTGTCGAAGAACACTGCACTTGTGGCTTTGCCGTATAGGCTCTGAATGATCTTGATAAGTTTGGCTGCCACCACTTCTTCACCTAAAATGCTATGGCTGTATTTGATGATGGTGGGACATTTAGCTCTCCAGTGTCTCTAAGAGAGAACAACTCAGAACACTGTTCGGTCCACCTTTGTAGGATATCATTTTTTACGGATATATACTGTCTCAAAAACACCCAATGCAGTCTTACATACTACAGATATACATACTACACGTACTTCGTGCAGTCTGATTTTGATCTAAACTGACCTATTTTGCACCTACTGTTGTCCTTGGTATACGAAAGTCAAAATGCTGTTTGCGCTTGATCTGCACTGTCTGGGTGCAGACTGCTCTTGATCTGCACTGTCTGCTAGAGCACCTACGTTTGTCCTTATTATACAGTCTTGTCATTATCTACAGTGTCTGTTTTAGCAGCAACAGTAATTCGTTATGTTCTTTTTATACAATAATAGATTACAGTATAGTTTCACTGTGTGTGTGTGTGTGTGTGTGTGTGTGTGTTTAAACAGATTTCCAAACTTTGATGCCATTTATTCCACAATTAATCATTTTTGTCTTCAGTTTCTGTGAGTAAAATCTTACATCCATTTCCCAATTTTACTCTGTAAAGGAAACTTGATTTGGAGATATATAAATAGAGTGAAATAGAAATTTAACATTTAAGTCCCATGTGAGACAAAACTTTTATGTAAAAGTGCCATGCTCTGGCAAAATGCGGGTTAAATCCATCTACGTGATGCAATATACAAAAAAGTCATTACATGAGTGCGAATCTATAAATTGAGCCATGCTCTGTGAATACGGGGGGGGGGGGGGGGGGGGTTGGCGCGCTAATGCATCTGCCAAAAAGTATCAATCGAGGTCAGCCTGCGCAGTCTGCACAGGCTGACCTGGGCCGAAACTTTGTCCATTTTCTGTATGTTCAAGTTGCCGTCTACCTCATGAGTAATCGGTTGTTAAAAAAAAGTGGCTATTATGGATCCATAATTATGTGATGGCTTGCTTGGTATTATGCATTACAGAGATGCATTAAGTATCCTGTTTGCCAGAGCACTGCTCATTTCAATTTGTCTAACAACCGACTGATTGTGAGGTAGATTGCTCCTTTGACATTCATAAACGTTAGGAAAAAAAAAAAATCGAGCCATGATAGCATGAGTGCATTACGCAGGCTGACATGAATCGATACTTATTTTTCAAATGTATTAAGTCCCCTTTTCACAGAGCATGGCTCATTTTATTTGATCCTTCGCTTTTCTGGTTTATCAGCTTTGCTATTTCTTTTCATATTTTATCTATTTCCAACTAAAGATGGTCTATCAGTAAAATTTGAAATAACGTGACCCAAAACAATCTTTGTATCATGAAATGAAACAACTGTTGATCGTGTTTAGGGCATTTGTCCAGTTTATAGGCAGACCACATATAATTGAGCCGTGCTCTGACAAAAGGGTGCTTAATGCATATCCGTGATCCAGGATACCAATAAAGCTATCACATATTCCTAGATACATATACATAAAAGTCTTTTTTTTTTAACAACCGATATTATCATGAAGTAGACTTGTCCTTGGATATACACAAAAATGACCAATAGCGAAAAGTCTCGACCCAGGTCAGGCTGACCTGGGTTAAAACTTTTCCACAATTGCATTCAGCCCCCCTTTTCACGGAGCATGGCTTATTTTTACAAGTGAGGTAAAGAAAAACGTGGGCGAAAAAGAAAATCCCCGGACACTTACGTACATAACAGCCTCTTGACTCATAACCACGACAATAACCATTGTTTTTAGCTCACCTGAGCACGAAGTGCTAAGGTGAGGTATTGTGATCGGTCGTTGTCCGGCGTCCATCTGTCCGTCTGTCCGTCTGTCCACAATGCCTTTAAACATCTTCTGCTCCTAAACCGCCAGGCCAATCTTGATGAAACTTGGCAGGGATATTTTTTGAATGAAGCTCTACCAAAGTTGTTCAAGAGATTAAATTCCACCCATAGCTCTGGTTGCCATGGCAACAGAAAGGAAAAAAAAAAAAAATAGCAAAATCTTTGAAAATCGTCTCTGATCCTAGAAGGCGTAGAGCTTTGATACTTGGTATGTAGCATCTCCTAGTGGACCTTTACCAAGTTTGTTCATATGATGCCCCTGAAGTCAAATCTGGCCCTGCCCCGGGGGGTCACAAGTTCGAACATAGGAACAAAGAAGGAAAATTTTAAAATGTTTCTTTTCTAAACCTTGAAGGCATAGAGCTTTGTTATTTGGTATGTAGTGAGCCTGTTCTAAGTGTGTTAGCCCACCTGAGCACAACATGTTCAGTCAGTTCGAAATTGGGTCACCTGGGGTCATAAACTAGGTCACTAGGTCAAATTAAAGAAATACCTTGTGGGCACTCTAGAGGCCACATTTATTGCTCAAATGACCTGAAATTTGGTCAGAATGTTTGTCTTGATAAAATCTCGAATGCGTTTAGATTTGGGTCACCTGGGCTCATAAACTACGTCACTACGTCAAATTAAAGAAATACCTACTGGGCACTCTAGAGGGCAAATTCTTTGCTCAATTGACTTGAAAATTGGTCAGAATGTTTGTCTTGATAAAATCTCACATGAGTCCGAATTTAGAAAGAATGCTTGTCTTGATAAAATCTCGAATGGGTTTGGATTTGGGTCACCTGGGATCATAAAGTAGGTCACTAGGTCAAATTAAAGAAATACCTTGTGGGCACACTAGAGGCCACATTTTTTGCTCATTGACTTGAAAATTGTTCAGAATGCTTGTCTTGATAAAATCTCTTGGAAAAACCTAGGATGGGTTTAAAATTGGGTCACCTGGGTCATAATCTAGGTCACTAGGTCACATTAAAGAAATACCCTGTGGTCACTCTTGAGGCCACATATCTTGCTCAACTGACTTGAAAATTGGTCAGAATGTTTGTTTTGATAAAATATCGGATGAGTTTGAAATTGGGTCACATGGAGTCATAAACAAGAACCTTGGTCTAAATAAAGAAAAACCTTTTGGGCATTCTAGAGCCACATTTATATCTCAATTGACTTGAAAATTGGTTAGAATGTTTGTCTTGATTAAACCCTACAAGAGTCTGAATTTGGGACATGTGGGGTCTTAAATTAGGTCACTAGGTAAAATTGAATAAATAACTTGTGGGCACTTTAGAGGCCACATTTATTGTTCAACTGATTGAAAATTGGTTAAAATGTTTGTCTTGATGAAATCTAGGATGAGTTCAAAATTGGGTCACCTGGGCTCATAATCTAGGTCACTAGGTCTAATTAAAGAAATACCTTTAGGGCACTCTAGAGGTTACATTTATATCTCAATTGACTTGGAAACTGGTCAAACTGTTTGTCTTGATGAAATATTGGGTGATTTTGAAATTGGGTCAGCTGGAGTCATAAACTAGGTTACTGGGTCAAATTTAAGAAACACTTTGTGGGCACTCTAGAGGCCACATTTATTGCTCAATTAATTGAAAACTGTTCAGAATGTTTGTCTGGATAAATTTTTTGATAAGTTCTAAATTGGGTCACATGGGGTGATAAATTAGGTCGCTACGGAAATTCCTTGTGCACGCTCTATAGGCCAAATTTTAAGCTCAATTGACCTGACAATTGGTCAGAAATTGAATTATGCACGTTGAGTGAATTTCGCCTATTGACTCAGGTGAGCGATCCAGGGCCATCATGGCCCTCTTGTTTCAACAATGTACTTTCTACATCTGGTATAAATAAGCTGTGCACTGACAAAAGGGGGCTTAATGCATCTCCATGATCCATGATACCAGGCATGTCATCACATCATTATGGATCCATAAATTTTCTGCTTGTCCGGAGCATAACTTTGTCATCTCTAGTCGGAACATCTTCAAATTTGGTATGCATGATTGTTGAAAAATTACGGAGTGCAGCGCACAAGAACCCTAACTCTTCCTAGCACAAATTTTGAGTTTTTCCCCCTTGATCTTCATTTTTTACAGCATTTCTTGCTTGTCCGGAGCAGAAGATGTTCAGACTAGAGATGACAAAGTTCTGCTCCGGACAAGCAAGAAATGCTGTAAAAAATGAAGATCAAAGGGGAAAAACTCAAAATTTGTGCTAGGAAGAGTTTGGGTTCTTGTGCGCTGCACTCCGTAATTTTTCAACAATCATGCATTCCAAATTTGAAGATGTTCAGACTGGAGATGACAAAGTTATGCTCTGGCCAGAGACATACATGCTATTTCAATCACTTACATGATTTCTGCTGCACTACTATTTTCCTCTACCTGCCCTTTACGATTATTATCCCCCTCAACAACTGGCAGTGGGATGGGCGCTCTTGTTCCACTTTTTAACACAATGACACTTTTACTATTTTGTTAAGTTATTGTTAGGGAAACTGTTTCGTTTAACGTGCACGTTATTTTGTCATATTTTAATTGGCAGTGAACGTTTTCAAAGGGTTCTGTTTTAAAGGTAAAGTCCAAAGAATCTATTTGAGCTTGAGCCATTTACTATTTCAGGTATTCTATATTTGACGTAAAAGAAATCATCTGGCCAAATTTTCACGAAAAGAAATAGATCGGTACAAAAAATCCAACGTAGATACATAGATATAGTGTAAAATAAAAACTCCTAGGTAGAGTAAATTTCAATCGAGAATGATGATGGCATTAGTATGGTTGAAATCTGTTACTCTTCACATTGCAGGGGACTGCAACAAATGGTTTCTGACTTCTGTTTTGTACTGTAAGAATATACTGTGAAGTATGACGGCTCTGACTAGAGCCTTGGGTTGAACTGAAGTGGGTTGGTATTTGGTTTTCTTTTTCCTCAATCTAAAACAAATGATAATGATTTGCAATTATGTTCTTACACATTTTTATAATAATTGCAGAATATAAGTATGAGTGGAACGCATTATAAAAGTTGTGAAGTCAAGTCAACTCATTATAGAAAAATTACGTCCAAAATATAAAAAGATAAACAACGTCATTACAAAAATCATGTTTAAAAAGATAAGTAACGTCATTACAAAAGTTATGTTTAAAAAAAACCCACCTTAGCTATCATCTGTGGAACATACTGTTCCATTTCTTGGATTGCCATCTTTAAGTCCTGAGCAGTATCCCATCGTATGGAAATCGTCTTTCATTTGGATTTATCAAAGCCACCGTTTTCCAAAAAGCAGTCTTTTCTACAATTTAGATGTAGGATGGCAGTGTCACTCCATTTTGACAAGCACACTTCCTTGGTACTCGTTAGTTTATATTTGAGTTTTATTAAAGATACACTGTCACCGTAAATAGTTTCCATTTTTTTTTTTTTTTTTTTTTTTTTTTTTTTCATAAGTCGAAAAAGAGAATTTTAACTTACGAAAAAATTATTTCAAAGCTAAGTCCAACTGAGTACCTTCGGGAGCAGAATGATGTTTGAGCGAGCAAGTACCATCTATTTTATACTCAAATGTACAGTGCGTGACAACCCATCCAATCTGCGCATGCTCCTACCATGCTTTTCCAGTTTGAACTGGTTTTAAAAAAGTCTAAACGTTTCTACCTACCTCACGTCACCTCTATTAATAGATGTAAGCGTGGGATTTTTCCTGAACTGCGCATGCCCAAACAATCACGCTATCATGGGTTTGGTTAAAGATACATTTTATATAAGGCCTTGTAGATATTTTTCCAGTTTGAACCAGTTTTGAACCTGTCTGATCATGTCTACATATCTCTGTTTATAGATACAAACGTCACATTTTACCTGAACTGCGCATGCCCAAAGGATCACGCCATTATATATATTGGGTTTGATTAAAAATAAATCTTATATAAGGCGTTCTAGAAAGATTTGGTTTACCAATCAGCACACAGAAACAGACCAGGCTGTCCTTAGCACTTTCTTTTCTAAAAACGCTAATGTATTCTGTTATTTTATTGGAAAGGTTGTCTGTAAAATTGTCTCTTAAAATAATACTGTATTATCATCATGGACTTGCCATTATCGGTGCTTTTAGTACTTTGATTTTCACATTCACTATTCCAACTAATGTTAAAAAGGTTAAATCATGTTGAAACAACTTGGCAGAGAAAAGAAGGTGTCGCACGTTTCCGTAAAACTGTTTTATATATGATATTTAAACATTCAAAAATTGCACCAGCGATTTCTCCTTTTCCTACAATACTCGAGTCGTCGACTTTCGAAACAGTTTACAGGCCTATGAAAGCAAAGATTTTTTCACCTGGTGTGAACTTTTCGAACATACTACTGGTCGAGCCTCAGTAGCGCGGTCGGTAGCGCACAGGACTTTAGAAGAGGAGGTCGCAGGTTCGACACACCAGCTCGGCACATTTCTTTCCGAGGATTGATGGTAGCCATTGCGATAAGAATTCATTCCTCTCTCACTGCTGACCATTGTTTCGACGATGGTTATGTGGGAAAGCAGCTAGTGGCTTAGAAAGTACATTGTGCGGAGTAATGGTAAAATAAGTTCTAGGAAAGCATGGATAGGTGCACTGGCCGCCGCTATATCACTGAAATAATGTTTAACACGGCGTTAAACACCATACCATCAATCAAAGGATAGGTGTACTGGTCGCCGCAATATAAATAAAATAATGTTGAAAACGGTGTTAAACAGCGTACAATCAATCAATGAATTGAACATAATGCTTAAGAAATGGATAACATTTTTGAAAAACATAACGAACATAAGACACTTGGAAAAAAACTTATCCACCATTGCGTGCAACGCATCGTGGACCAGAATATCGAAATTAGCATGAAATAGACATCATTTGTAGATCAAAACTGAAATAAGTTTGATTTGTTCAGCCCTATTTTTTAGAAATTGATTCCCCATGTTTTTATGTGACGCGGTTTATACACTTTTAAACGCATCAATAAACCAAATTTACATCCGTTGTCAAGGCTACGAACTACATGTAGAAAATATTTAACCCCAAAACTGAGTGAGTGTAGAGTTTTACGTGAATTATACTGAGATAACATTTTTGTATTAAGTTTTACCTTTTATGTGTTCGGAATATGAAATAGAGGTACAAACTTAAAAACAAAAGCTACATATAATCGAATCAATTTTCTTCGTTGGATTTCTTCTCGTTGTGTTGTATTTAAACGTCCAAGGATTACAATTTTAAAATTCTGTTAAGAAATTACAGTGTCTTGCCATGTTAAAAAATATTTTTTTCAAGCTGAAATTCAGTTTAAATGTCGAGAATTTCAGTTTTGAATAAACGTGGTAAGACACAAAAACGCTACACAGATCTGAATAGAAGACTAAACATATGAGAAGAAAATCATTCCGTTTTGGAAAGTTCGTCACATTTTACAGTGTCAAAATTTTGAATAGTGAACGTCTGTTGCAAAAAGTAAGTTAAATGTATCTTGTAAGGGTAACCCAGTTCATAGGATAGGTTAGATATTTATCTGAAGCCCCATACATGTAAAGAAAAATAACCCATTTTGAAAGTTGAGATTTTCATTGAAGTTGCTTCCCTTCCACTGTCAAGTTCTTCCTTTCCGATGTCAAGTTTCATTTTATCTAATGCTTTCTGTCTTTTTGCAGTTCAAAATGAATCGTTTTTAACTAAAAAGATAACAATTTAGATCAAACAGTTAGACAAACAGTTAAAGTTGTAAATAACGATCATTCTAGAACGCTTAAAGTTCTAAAAAGAAATTCAAAATGGAGGAAAATTCAAAATGGAGGAAAATTCAAACATTATGCGAAATTTCTCACAAAAATCGATCATCAAAGAACGTGAAAGCTATCCAATCATGTTTAAAAATGAAGGAAAATTCAAACATTACGCGAAAATTCGCGCAAAAATTCAAACTTGGGATCAAACTTGGGATCAAACTTGGGATCAATCTTGGGATCAAACTCTGGACTCTTGTACCACCAATTTTACCCTACTTATATTTCACCAGACGCTTTCACATGGGAAGACCCTTAAAACTAAATAACAGGGAAAGGGTTAAGACGGAGTGTCACACACTAGAACCAGATTGGTAGCTCAAATATAGGTTATTAACTTTCAACTAATAAACAATATTAACTGCAATGTAACATGTAGGCTGGATTTCATAAAACAAATGCTAATTTAATTTTATATTTGCAAGTTCATCATATGGACATACAGGCTTTGCCCAATTCAAAATTTGCTTTTAAAAATCAATTACATGTAATGGCCATGTTTTATAACACCCAGCCTTGATGTAGGTCCTGAACACTTGTTTCAGAGCCAAAATTGTGCATGTTTTCCCCTTCTAATGAAACAATCCCCCTCGCAACATTACAGTTTTCAGTATCTTGCACACAAATAAGATGAGTAAATCAATGACAGCTTTGGTTTGCCCTTCACCAACCTTACCTGTAAGGGGTGGGTGAAGTAATGAACAAGAGGGCCATGATGGCCCTAAATCGCTCACATGAGGTCATTTCTTTATTAGAAATAGAGCTATTGTTCAGGTTATTTTATAGGAAGTACTATTGGAAATATTGTTTAGTACTTAGTGCGTTGATTATTTGGATGCAGAGACCAAACATATTTGGGTAGGTTGGGAAAAGAGACCAAACATACTTGGGTAGGTTGGGAAAAGAGACCAAACATACTTGGGTAGTTATCTTGAACGGCTTGTCCACCTTTTGTGCTATCCAAAATATTGTTGAGTACTGTACTTTGTCCATTTAGTTATTGGGTACAGGGACCGAGGGTCCAAACACACATGGGTATTTATCTTGAATGTCTTATCTACCATAATTATGTACTGTCCAGAATATTGTTGACTACTCGTCCGTTTATTTAATGGGTACTTGGTCCAAACAAACATGGGTATTTATCTTGGATGTTGTACTGTCCAGAATATTGTTGGGTACTTGTCCGTTTATTTAATGGGTACTGGGTCCAAACAAACATGGGTATTTATCTTGGATGTTGTACTGTCCAGAATATTGTTGAGTACTTGTCCATTTATTTAATGGATACAGGGTCCAAACATACATGGGTATTTATCTTGGATGTTGTACTGTCCAGAATATTGTTGAGTACTTGTCCATTTATTTAATGGGTACAGGGTCCAAACAAACATTGGTATTTATCTTGGATGTTGTACTGAGTACTCTGTTGATTCATTGGTTACTGGGTCCAAACATACATGGGTATGTATCTTGAATGTCTTATCTACCTTACGTTCTGTCCAGAATGCTGTTGAGTATTTGGTCCATTGATCTATTGGTTACATGGTCCCAACATACATGAAAGTCTTGTCTGCCTTCTGTTCCGTCCAGAATACTGTTGAGTACTTGGTCTATTGATCTATTATAGGGTCCAAACATACATGAAAGTCTTGTCTGCCTTCTGTACTGTACAGAACAATAATTGTTGTACTTGGTCCATTAATTTATCGGTTATAGGAGTAGTTATAAAAGTACCCGATCTAGCCCATTTCCAAATCTCGCGATTTTTCGATCTTCGAATTTCCAAATCTCGCGATTTTTCGATCTTCGAATTTTCAAATCTGGCGAGTTTTCGATCTAGCCCATTTCCGAATCTCGGGATTATTAAGTACAAAGGTCACCGGGGTTATTAAGTACAAAGGTCACCGGGGTTATTAAGTTCAAAGGTCATTTATGATATTATGGGATTTCCATAATCTGGGTTTTCCCAATATTACGGGATTTCCATAATCTGGGTTTTCCAAATATTACGGAATTCCATAATTCGGGTTTTTTTTATTATTCCTCCCGAAAGAGAAAATGTATTATCCTCTCGGGATAAAAAAATTTACTATCGTCCCGCACTAATAAAAATCTTACTATCATTACGAGTTTGCGAGATAAAAAATTTACTATCGTCCCGCACTAATAAAAATCTTCTCAATCTTCTCGAAATAAAAATCCTCTCAATCATCTTTAGATTCTTTAAAAAGAGCTATGTTATTCCTAAGCATCTATCTTTAGTCTTGTCTGACTAACGTTTTTCCTTTTCTAAAAGTTTATTTTCACTCTTTAATTTTCTTATCATAGCGTTGTTTGTGTGCCTTTTTGTAGCATTGGCTACGGCGGCTCTACAAACTTTATTATTCCTTATAATATCATATTCGTCAGTCCTCTGGCACAATTTTTTGTTTTCCTCTTCAAGCTTCTCAATACGTTTCTCGTTTTCCGAGATTTTCTCGTCATTAATCCCGTTTCTTACGTGTATCAAGCTATTCATTTTTCCTAAGTAATATTTTTCCGTATCCGTCTCGTTCCTATAATACCCCAAAGACCTCGTGTTTATTCTATCACCTATTATATATCTTTTATCATCATCATAAGCTAATGCTTTCTTATTAATCTCCTCAGTATATATTTCGTGTTTATAACTTCTCAGCGTAGGCATAATTCTGTACTGATCCACGCCACTAAACAAACACTCTTTGTAATTCTCAAAGTGTAAGTCGCAGTCAATCACGCACTTTTTAATACCTTTACATCTTTTAAGTTCCGTACCTTCTATAGTTTTAAATGCGTAATTGTTTGCTCTTAAACCTATAAACTCTATCATAATCCTTCCACCCAGTTCGTCTTTAAACTTTCCAACTACTCTTTTATTACTATTATTTTTTAGAAAATGATCATCGGGATAATTGCTAGTATCAAATATCGCGACCTTTTCTGACTCGATATCCTTATACAAATCATCAGTCTCTATCTCGAGAATAAAACTATCCGTATCGGTATAACATAATCTAACTTTTTCACCATACTTTGCTTTGAAGTAATTATAATAAGCTATACATATGAACTTTACTAATATCTAAAATACTCATACCTCAGTAAACGGGTTTATCGAATTTTATATTAGTCTTCTTCATATGTACGGCTGTTAAGTTCTCATCAAATATTGTAGTATGATCATAGTTTGGTTTGGCAACGAGCTTTTTATACCGGTAACAGACTTCGTTAGAAACCAATTGTATATTTACTCTATTTCGCACATTCTCCATGGTCTTACCAAAAACGGAATTCATCATTACCTTAAAAAACTCTTCTTCGAATTTATTCTCGGCCTTTTTTCTTAGTTCGATATTTAAGTCAATATATGGTTTCATCCAAGGGCTTTCCGCAAATTTAATTCCTCGATGTATCTTTTTAATTTCTAAACCTAAATCGAGATACGTTTTTAAAGTTTCGTAGTGCACGACATAATTTTCCTTACTATATAAATTAGGTATGAGCTTTTTTACCTTTTTAATCTCTAAATGCTCGGGCGCTAGAGGATAATTATTATGCGAGTCATGTAACTCTCGCGGATAATCTAAATCCACTTCTAAGAACATAATCTTGCCCTTCTATATTACAATATTTTCTCCATTCTTTTAATTCTTCTTCAGTTGCCCGCTCAAATCCGTGAGTAGGAAGGGGTTTACTCATTGCCCAAGGGTAAAGGCTATTTGCGTCAACATACATTATATATTTTGAGGGTTTACTAGAGTCATATTGGTCACCCATATATTTATTATTAGCTTTAGAATACCTTTTGCTACACATGCTAATACCGCCTCTAATGCCGCGTTCTACCATTAAATGCGTGTCATAGTCTGATAAAAGCTCGAGCTTCACCTCCGTTTTCTTAAGCATAGCATCCATACCTAACCCCGGAGCGGTATAATACCAACTAGGATCTAGTTCATAGTGTTCGCGGCAAACATCCCTAAAGTTCTCAAAAACATCGGTTAAAAGCAATACATCTATTTTATTGTAAAGTTCTAGGTAATCCCTAAAAGTTTCTGCGCCGAAGGTTTTCCAAACCCTCATCGCGTGAGCATAGTCCTCATTACTAATATGTTTTCTGTTTAAACCGGAGTAAAATGCTTCTTTAGGAGGTAAACTAGGTTCCTCAAGCTTTTCGAAAGAGTTTAAGTACTCATAGGGGAAAACTCCTTTCCTCCTAACTAACAGCAACTGTTCTTTCGTAAAGAATTTAGTCAAGGTTCTTAACTGGCTTTCATTTAAATAACTCGAAAGAGAATCTAAACTAGTTTGCATAAATTTCATACTATCGAGAAATCTAATTGTGTGATATTTATAACATTCAACTGGAACGTTTTTTACTAGACTAGTATAGTTTTCGACCGCAATCTTTTTACTAAAACTAATATATCTTTCCTCATTATTTGGTATACAATCAATCGTTCCTTTGGTTTTGTCTAGGATTTTGATAAAAAGATGGGCGTCATATCCGCTTAAATTATGAAAGTACACCGGGGTAAAGTTAGGGGTTTTAGCCTTTAGGTTGCATTCATTATGCGCGGCGCCTCTATATTTACCCGTAAAATGACAATGATCTCTTACCTTATAATTTTCTTTAGTAAACCCATCGTTACAAATCCAACATTTTTCCTCCCGCTCGTGTCTTACCTCCTCCTGTTCCGTTATTTTAAAAGGGTTTATTTATTTATTTTTTTTTTTTTTGGTAGTAATTGTAGTAAATTTCTCTTATATCACACGTTAAAAATTCTGTAAACTTTTCTTCCGCATTTTTTCCAGTATATTGTCTTAATATAGGAGCGCACACATCATCATCAAAACATTTTATAAGATAGAAGAAACTGCAAGGTATATGTTTCTGAGTTTTCGTTGTGTAACTATTTTCGGGATTTGGTTGGCAAGCGATTATAGGCGATAACACACTTTCAAAATCGGCGTATACGACAAAAGGAACCGGAAGTTTTCTAGCATGATTTATAAACTTTAATGCGCCACCCTTTTCTGGCATTTCTGGAATAACGGGTTCATGCTCATTGCAGTATCTCATGTTCTTTTCTAAAAGTTTTTTACTGCCAAAATGATTTAAACAAAGCATGCAATATTCTCTACTACCATTATCGGTTATTTGTTCTCTCATTAAACCTTTAAAATTTTTTATCAAAGCATAGTGACTTTTTTCTCCTTCAGTATAAAGCAGGTTTACGTGGTTACTACCCAATTTGTTAATAGCCCTAATACGGTTAATCTTCCTTATTTCCGTGTACTCAAACACATTAACGCTAATTTCCGGATTTTGTTTTTTCAAACTTATCTATATCCTTAAATGATACGGGATATTTTATTCCATCCATCCTTAAACTATTTTCCTTTTCTTTTAAAGCCTTATCAACTCTATACGCGTGCTTGGGTACAGGATTCAACCATCTCAAAATGCACCATAGAAAGCCTTTCTCATCTTTATTTTGCATATTAATAACTACTTTCTTGTTCTCAATCCAGTCTGGTAAAGGTAAGTAACCTTCAGCTTTTAAAGGATCAAAGACAGATGTGTGCAACACTATTTCGCTTACATTCCGTAATAACCAACCGCTATCCCTGGTCAAGAATTTATATAAATTTTCTAGAATCCTGGCTACCATTCTATCGTATAACTCGTTTAGATCAGTTTCCTTCGAATTAATCTCATTTATGTCAGAATGGAAACGAGCTGGAACTGCTTTATTAGGTGGTACATCCATTTTATACATATAAGCCTCAATATTCATTTTAACTTTTCTTCCACGATTATCCGATAAAATTTTTATCACATTTTTTTTTTTTTTTTTTTTTTTTTTTTTTTTGCGAGTAGCAGAAACTCTTTCGCTGTTGCGATAGATTTTGTTGGCGAATTATCCGAAATTCTATCAAATGGTGGTCCTTCTCCTCTATATTTTCTCACTTGCTCATCATGAGCGGCTGACACTAACCTAATATCTATTTGATTTTGCTTCCTATATATATATTTTTTTTTTCTTTTTTCTTTTAAGAGCTTTTAGCTTGGGTGAAAAACTTTTTTTAGGAACTATATCTCTCTCTAAACTTTTTAATATTTCCTCAACTGAAGGAACAGGAGGTGCAGGAGGTAAAGGAACATAAGGCGACGGAGCCAATATTAGGACTCTTATATTATCAATATCCCTATCTATTATTGACGCTTCTTGGTTACTCAAACGCGTAATCAATTGATATTTTCTAAGCCGAGAGTAACCTCTCACACCTCTACTCTTAGCTAAACTACGAAGATCTCTCATTGTTTGCCTTCTAAGATCGCCAGCCGGTTGCCTTATATTGCCAATATCGCTAATATCTAATATTGGTTTTTCATTTCTTAAACGCTCAATTAATTGATCTTTTCTAAGCCTAGAGTATCCTCTAAGACCTCTATTCCTAGCTATATTATGTAGACCTCTTATTGTAAGGTGCTGATAATCGATATCCATTTTTTTATATAATAGTATTTTTAACTATTGTATAAAATTTAGGATATAATGTTAATCTTACATGTATAGTTATTTTTCCAAACTCTCCCATCCCAATTTGGTATCGTTTGAGGGCAACGTTTAATAAATTTACCGGCTTTAAAGATCGATGGGAAAGTATGTATTTCTCCAGTTTCAACATCCTCTAAAGTAACTTTTCTAGGATTTTTCTTAATAGTTTTTAACCTATCGTACTTAGGATCAATTATTTTTTTCCGGTTCAGGCTCTCGTTTTATTACTATTTCTGACTTAGGTATCTCCTCAGGCATTAATCCGTGTTCTTTTAATTTCTCGATCAAATCTTTCTTATCCCAAAAAGAGAAATAGTTTATATTATTCTCACTAAGAATTCTTTTTAAATCCTTTATCGTTAACATTTTTTTTTATATAGGAAAAAACGTTTAAATCAATAAACTACGCTCATTTTATTTCCGTCACACTGGAAGGATAATAACCTGTCACTAATAATAACGCCGTATACCTCCGTGCATGCGGGTACATTCGCGTTAAAAAAATACTTTAACTCGGATATCAGTAGAAGAATATTTTAACCGTTCGCTTTGCTTAGAGACGTCAAACACAACAAAGGATAAAGGATTTTATAATCATCGGGGGAAATGTTAGGATTTGATACTAACTCATCCATGTTATAAAACTTAGATCTGAACGAGGCGGCATCGCCATACGCTCTACTAAATTGATGAGCGGGGAAAGATAAATTATAGTCAGTCGCGGGATATTTATCGGAATTTAACATAACATAGATATTGTTAACGTTTACGTTGTCAAATACGGCGGAATTTCGCCCTTGATTATTATGTCTGTCCGTCTGAAAGCCGATAATGATAAAACGTGGCACCTCGGGAGATGATTTAACGGAAAGTCTCCAAGTAAATGTTAATGCCTCAGGAACCGTGGCAGAGTCGCATTGTATCATTCTATACCCGACTGGGAATTTTTCTTTTTTTTCGATAAGTTTATGTAGTTTCAAATCCTCCTCAAGCGAGGGTCTAACGTGGGGCATATACCACGATATTTTAGTTAAATTAACTCGTCCGTTAACAACAACAGGATTACCTCCCCCATCTACATCATCGGTTTTAAAGATCGCGTCATTATTATTATTTCTCGTCAACGTAAGAGTATGTTTCATTCCATAAAGAACTTTATTATAATCTTCGCAAAACCCGAATATGTGTTTTAACAGAACTTTAAAACTGAAACTACCACGCGGGTCCGCATCTCGTATAATATACCGTCTTCTTACTTCGAAACCCGTATTGTTATTGTTCGCATTAATTGTGGTGTCCTTATACCACGATTGGTTTAATCCCTGCGATTTAGAAAAATCGTCCAGATATTTTAATGACCCGATCATTGTAGTAGCTTGGCCTGGATGCGCTATGGATTCAATATCCCGACCGCTAAGCTGGTACCTAATATTTTTAAATAGATATATCAAGCCGTTATTTGTTAACGAAATATTGGTAGCAGCGTCATAAACCGCTCCGTTATCATTTCTTACTAATTCGCCTATAAAAATTAAATAAGACTCGGAGGGATGCGTAAAAAGATCTTGAGTTTCGATGTTAATTCTGATATCTCCTCCCGAGTTGTTTAGATTAGTGCCAGCAATAGGCCCGTACTCATGAACCTCATACTCATCAATACTAGTATCTTCTAAAATTGGCTCTGTAATGTTTAAAATACTCATTTTTAATATATATTATAATAGTTTAAACTATTGTAATATTTTTACGTCGTTTTAATACCTGCTACCCTACTTAATTTCTTAATTAATTTTTCTATAGCAATTGCATCGTTACCACTACCATCTATTAACGCGCTAGTACTTTGCGTTTCGGGTAACGCGGTATACTTTCGCAAAATTTTCTCGGATTTAGAGGTTAAAGCCTTTTTAACTAATCTGGTTCCCGCATCTATCGCGGCGCTCTTTCCGGTCTCCAGGGCTTTTTTCGCGCCCTCCTTAGCCACACTTTTTCCTACATCGAAGGCGGAAGAAGCAATTTGTTTAGCGGCGTTACTAGTAAAAAGTCTCGTAAAAAAGCTAGCTAAGCTGTCAAAAATTCTGGAACCGCCGTACACGTACATTTTTTTAAATCCTCTTCGTTTATGCGTCATCATCTTTTTATAATACAGACATTAACTTTTTATAGCTTTTTTTATCTAGGTGTCCCTGTCTTTTTAATTCGTCGCAGACGCTAACAATCTCGTTTCTCGCACCCGTGTTGCCCGCTGCTTTACTCGCTATAAGTAAGTCTAATCTTTGCACTAACGCGTTAGGATCGCAGGGGATAACAACTTTTTTAACGCCAGAACCAGTTATTTTTCCTGTATACTTATCCCAAACAGGTTTAACAATTTTTCTCCATTTTAACGATCTAGAGGCTTTAGGATGGAGGTTTTCAGGATCATTGCAGTGATGCATAGTATTAGTAAGAATTAAGATTTTTTTCATAAGCAAAAAGATCGTCTTTGTCAATCAAACTGTCTATGGGGATTTTTTTAGTAAGAAGTTGTTTCAAGCCCGGTGTTTTTTTACATGCGTACCCTTCAATAATAAAATTTTCGTCATCTTCGAAAACTGGTTTATCTCCCATAAAAGTTTTACCATATTTTTCATAAAGGCCGTAGGTAGTATCAGAATCAGAGGAAAAACTAATTTCCTCTTCTTCCTCTTCTTCCTCTTCTTTAGATGTTGTAGGAGTAGGTTGTGGCAACCTTTGGGGTAACTGTTCGATAGCCGTTTTAATACCTTTAAGACCCTTAATAGGTTTAAGACCCTTTTTAATAGGTCTAAGGCCCTCCGTAATTGCCCTTTGTGTTTCTTTTTGCGTTTCTTTTTGCGTTTCCGTAACAGGCTTAAAAAACTCTGAAAGATCCGTTTGTAATTCTATTTTACCCGTTTTCTCCGCTAGCTGGTTTCTCCGAATATTCCTCTTTGTCTCGAGATACTCTTTTACAATTAAGTCCCTTTTAACCGGATCATCGATTTTTAAAAAAGACATTTTTTTTAGTAGGATTATTTTTTTTAACGCAGTTTTTAACGCGTTTTTTTAACGCAGTTTTTAACGCGTTTCGTAACTAAAGCTACACGAAAATTTAATTTTAGGATTTTTAATATTCCAACGGCCCACCGTGATGTCTTTCAACCAACCTTCGAAAGGACTCACGCTGTTGTCTTCTCCCTCTTTCTACTAACGTCGCTTCCGCTTCGCTCGTAACCTTTTTCTTGGATTTAGACCTAATTTCTTCCTTCATCTTCTTATATTTCTCTAATTCCTCCATAATCAGTTGGAACTCTTCGTCCGTGACTTTATTATCCGATAAAGCTTTGGAGACGTGCGAGGATATAGTATTTTCTTTTTGACTAAAGATTTTCCAAGTTACCGGATTTACTTTTATCGGAGGATGTTTTAAATTGGGAGTGAGTCTCCAATGGATCGTTCTCGGTTGAGAAATTCTAGATTTTACTCTAAATTTGCGAACATTCATCTTTTTTAATATTATAATATTAATTTATAATATAGTTCCTATAATGGGAATATTAGCGAAAGGGCTATTGGGGCCTAGAATAACACCCCTTCCGTCATAAACTTTTCCACCCCGTTTTAAATATAAACCATTACCAACAGCCCCTAATCCTTTGCCTTTATAAGGGCTTAAATAAAGACCCTTTCCATCAGTTTCTACGCGGCAAATGCAACCTCCTTTTTTAAGGTAAAGTCCCGATCCCATAGCTTTTTGTACGCCGGATGACGCTAATCCCGAAAGGGCACCAACGCCTAACGCGGGTAAAATGGTTTTGGCTAACATCGGCAAAGCGCTCGCGGCTAATCCGGCTAACATTCCGAGAAAACCTCCCTTTATTTCCTTATTGTGTTTAAGTTGTTTGGCAAACATTCTAATTGTTACGCCAGTACCATTTTCGAAGAGTTTAGCTATTTTTCTCGCTTGTGTGCGGGTAACTGCTAAAACATCATTACCGTGTAAATCTTCGCAACCTAAACGAATACCTATTTTGCAGTCTCCTTTTTTAATAGCGGACACAAGTTTTTTTCTTTTGTCCCTTCGATATATTAACTTTGATATTCTCGTAACTCGTCATTTTTTAATACGTTTTTATTTTTTATGCCTCTCTAATATGTAACCTAATTGCGAAGTTTTCGCCTCTTAGATTCAGTAAAGTTCCATTTTGATCCGTGATTTTTACCTCTAGATCGTGTATTACATCTAATGTTATCGGTAAATATACTAAATTAACTGGCGACTCGATTATCTTATATCCCGGGGCAACATTAGGGATAAAAGAGTAGATTGTGTTTTGCGTCGAACCATTAACGTAGCTTCCCGAGATAATATCGATGTTAACGAGTATGGAATTTATACTGAGAATGTTTACTACATTCTCTGACTCGTGAAATCCAGCTTCGTATTTCGCTCGAGTAAAATCTAGTACTTTAGAAATGGAGTTTGGGTGGTTAAAATCCACTTGATAACCGTCTTCGAGGTCAAGAATAGATTTTAGCGTATTCGTGTTCGCAGAAATGCTAATAGGATACTCATCATTAACTAAATCGAGGTGACCTTTTTTTCTCATTTCTTGATGAATGGTATCATTAATGTCTATAAGGTCGTAACTTCCTTCCGGTATTTCTATTTTAAACTAAGAAACGCCATTGTCGGGAGAATAAATAAACATGTTGTTTGTTGCGTTAATGTTCGGAAAAGAGTAATATGTTTCGAGGTTTACTAAAGCTATATCCTTTTCCAGTTCTATCGGAGGATTAAACCTAGTTATAAAACGTGTCTGGTTGCTGTTTACTATAATTTGTGAGGAGGTTTTTTGCCGCATATTTTTAGCTATCCGTTCTAAAAGATCTTTCATTTTTTATAGTAAAAACTTTTTTAAAAATGTATCTTTCGTTAAAAAGATATATTTTCGGATAACACTATTTAATTATACTATGTTTTTCCTAGCAAGGCGTTTTAATGGGCCTTTTTGGTTTGGTATAGTTTTATCAAATAAAAAATATACTCTATCTATTTTAAGCGTATATTCCAACATTTTGTTTATATGCTCTACGTGCTTCTTATTCGTTCTATCCTCCTTTTCAGTTTTGAAAATCTTCGCGTAATTACTCGCATCACATAATAACTCGCAAAGATGTTTTTTTATAAAAAGAACGCGTAATTCTTTTTCATCCGTGCTACGTCCTCTAGCAAAAGAAAGAAAATTACTTTTTAGTCTGAGCACATGTTGAATTACTTTATCTAAATTTCTCGCTGTGTAAGATTTGAGTCTTTCCGGTATAACTTTTTCCACTAAATATTTATACTCCTCTATAAACTCACTCGGAGTTTTTCCGCTCGATTGGTACAAACATTTATGTGTTACAAGATCCAATTTTCTATAACGCTGCATTTTACCATTATTATTTTTTTTTAATTTTTTATTTTCATTTTTTTCTACCGACTCGGAATATAAAAGTTGTCAAAACCTTCTCTGTATTTTCCTTCGTCTTTCTCGCTCGATAAATCGATAACGACAAAACCATGAGGCTTTTCCCATACTTTTTTACAAAATTTTCTAAACTCTTCTTTAGGTATATCTTCGCTTACATGGTCGCCGTAAATATGATTAATGTTTTTTAGGTCTTGACGAAAAAGGCAAATAAAATTTGCGTTTTCTCTAATAGTTTGCCTCGGTAACTAAAAATAGTTTTGTGAGAGGTAAAAACAGTCAACAATACTATGCCTTCCACGAATATAGTAACACTCGCACTTATTTTGCCTTTCTAAAAGTAAATCGTCAAAGATGATTAAATTTTTGTCTTCCGTTGCCAACTCTCTCGGATCAGGAACATCCTCAGCAGTTTCGAAGAAACTACACGTTATATCCGATTTTTCATCTTCTATTCTTCTAGCCCATTTTCGGATTATATGCTCAGTAGTAAAATTAGAATTCCGTATTTCGTCGCGATTGTTAAACAACTCTAAAATGCACTTTTTCGGTAGTCTTTCTTCGAAAGCTTTTTTAAGCACGCGATATTCGGGTTGGAAAAGACTTTTTCCAAAAACGCATAAATTATCGTAGTCGAGCCATTCCGGTTTTAGCAAAAGATTTAGTAAAAGAGTAGTCTTACCACATCCTGATTTACCCACGATAAGCCCCCTAATGCTTTTAGGTAAAAGAGGGTTATTAAATCTACTCGATACTACTGCGTTCCACGATAAATCTTCAACATCCATTTTTTTATATATTTAAAAAAAAAATTAAACTATATAAAAAAAATGATGTATTGCCTTAAATGTAGAAAAGCTACTGAGACGAGCAACAAAAATTATGTTGTTACTAAAAATGGAAGAAATATGATGCGTGGGAAATGCGTGGTGTGCGGAACAACTAAAACGCAGTTTGTTAGGTCAGCGGGCGTCAAACCGAGGAACTTAAAAAAAAAAAAAAAAAAATATAGGCGGATCAATGCTTAATAGGATTATGAATAATTTGCCCGTTGAAATGCATCTCCCTGGCCATAACTTTACCGGACCCGGTACTAAATTGAATAAAAGACTCAAGAATGGAGTAAACGGATAAACCGCGTTGATAAAGCCGCGTACAATCACGATATTTGTTATTTAAAAAATCCTAAGACGGAAGTTAGAAACAATGTGTGTGACGCGAATATGTTAACGGAGCCAAAGGGGATCTATAATCCGACACTTAGGGAAAAAATGGAGCGATCCGTCGTTAGTAATCTGATTGGAACGAAGAAAAGATTCGGAATGGGAGTTAATAAAAAGAAAAAAAAAAAAAAAAAAAAAAAAAAAAATCCACATGACAGCTTTAGCGGAAAAGTTGCACAAACCCGTAAAAAGAAAATTTACGAAAATTTAATCGCGATATATAATATCTTCTCGCTGTTATCGATATTTTTTTCCAAATACGGTTGGTTGATTCCGCTAAAAGATAAGACAGGAAAATCTGTCGCTGCAGCATTAAAGAGTATTTTTAAGGAGAGAAAGCCCGAAAAATTTGGGTAGATAAGGGTAAAGAGTTTTAAAGATGTTAAAGAATTGATAGAGTTGTATTCCACCGAAAATGAGGAAAAATCTAGAGTCGTTGAGAGATGGATTAAAACGATGAAAGAAAAAATGTGGAAATATTTTTCCGCTAATTCCACTAACGTTTACATTAAGGCGCTGTCGGATCTCGTTAAAGAATATAATAACGCGGAACATTCTTCTATTAAGATGACGCCAGTAAATGCTAGTAAGAAGGTTAATGAAATCGAGGTTTGGAAAACTCTTTATCCCGATCATCTCGAGGTAAGAGATATAAAGCCCAAGTTTTCCGTCGGTGATAAAGTAAGGATATCTAAAAAGAAAAAGGCCTTCGAAAAGGGATATACCACAAGATGGAGTGAAGAGGTTTTTACAGTTAGCGAGGTAAAACGTACGTCGCCCGTAACGTATAAAATTGCGGATCTTAACGGAGAAGAAATACGAGGTAGCTTTTACGAACCCGAACTACAAAAAAGTAGTCAGGAGTTGTTTAGGATAGAAAAGGTTATTAGGAAGGAGAAATATAAATCTCTGGTAAAATGGAAAGGTTATTCCGACGAGTTTAATTCGTGGGTTAACAACGAGGACATTAAAAATATTTCGGCATAAAAAAATGTCGGATATCGCGATTAAAAACGTAATTTTACCGAACAAACCGTTAAGCAATTTCGAACTAGAAGATGCCGCTAAAAGATTAAAGAGACCTTCTTTTAGTGGAGTATTTTTACGAAACGATTTACCGAAAAATCGTAGAAAAAAGGAATGCGGTATTTTAAACCTAGATGACACGAGCGGACCCGGCACGCATTGGGTGGCTTGGTATAAAGACGGTAAACTTAAAATTTATTTCGACAGTTACGGTGTGCAGCCGCCTCTCGAACTAGAAGAGTATCTGACGAATCCGATATTTTACAATACGGATCAATTACAACGAGTGGGGCAAGTATTCTGCGGGCATTTATGCTTGTACGTTCTTAAAGAGTTAAGCTCGGGGAATAAATTTCAACGAGTTTTAAATAGACTTTTTTAAATATATAAAAATGCCCGTTGACAAATTCGGAAGAATGGATGATGTTAAATCGAGCGGTGACGGGGCGTCACTTACTTACGTGAATAATAATTTTTTGCGTAAAGACGGTACGACGGAAGTTAGCGGTTCTATAAATATGAACGGTAATACATTAACGAGGGTTAGTAATCCCGCGAATCCGCAAGACGTCGCGACTAAAGATTATGTAGACTCTAATTCGGGGTTATTGCTCGAAAATGGGGGTTATCACATGTTAGGATATTTAAACATGGGATTTAATAAAATAAAAAAAACTTAGACGATCCTACGGAGCCGAGCGAAGCCGCTAATAAAAAACATGTGGATGATATCGATAGAGCGATAATAAAACGGGAGGACGGCAGTATTTCCGCCATCGCGAATATAGACATGAAAGGAAATAGAATTAAAAAATTGCCAGAGCTCGCTGCTTGGGATGACCCTGTTACTGGATCTTTTCTCTCCACGCAGATATTATCAATCTTAACCCAACTTAAACCTATAATAAGCGTTCACGCTGAGGAACAGGGACCCTTAGAAAATGGAAATTACGAGTTTTCTTTCGGTAATGGTAGCAGCGGAAGAGCGCACGGATTAGGCGGTTATTGCATGGCAACTCCCGGTAGAATAACAAAAGGTTCTTTAATGGTTGTAAAAGGAAATAGGTTTTTAGAAGAAGAGGTAAAAATTAACATAGTCGTAAACGGCGTTGAAAAAACCGACTACTCCTTAATAAAAAAAACGGGAGAAGGCTGCAGTTGCGTAGCTTTTCCTAGACCTCTAAACCTAAACGAATGTGATTTTATAAACTTTATAACGAGGTCCAACAATCCCGAAGCAAAAAACGCTTATTTGTCGATACTTATAGAACTACATAAGCAATTGATTTAATATATAAAATGGAACAGACACTAAAAGATTTAATTGCTTGCAGTTACTATCCTATAGATCCTACAGAACATCTATTAAATAGTATAGAGGCAGACTGTATGAGACTTATTAAATACAAACCTTTGTTTAAATTCGACAGTGACGAGAGTGGTTGCGAGCATTACGAAGATAGAATTCGCAATATGCTAAGCCTTTTAATATTGCGGTGTAAATTTTTTCTCGCGGATTATTTTACTGAAAAGATCGATAATCTTCGTTCTAAAAAAATAATAATACCCCGGCAAATGTGAAGACTGAGGAGACTGCGGAGACTGTGAAGACCGTGAAGACCGTGGAGACTGTGGAAACTGAGGAGGCTGAGGAGGAAACGGCTGAAGAGTCTTAAAAAAATTTATAACTTTTCTAAAAAAAGTTACAAATTTAGTTCAATATATATATTTTTTAAATTTTAAATTTTACATCACTTACTGTTCTGCACATCGGGCATCTAGTCATTCTGTTACAATTAGAGCAAACGGAAATGTGTCCGCAAGATGAAAAGAGTATGCACGGTTTATTATCGAGACAGGCCACACATTCTTTTTCCGTGTATGTTGTTTTTAAGTTTGATTCTGCTCCAAGAACTCGTTAGGGTTATCACCATCGTCATCATCATCGTCGCTGGGTAGATCTCCGTAAAATTCGAGAGGATAAAATAAACCTTCTACCCAAGAATGTTTTAAATCATTCCCGTTTATTAGTTTTTTTCTGGGTTCCGTTAAAAACTCGAAATTTATAAATAATTCTTCGTTAAAAGATGGATCTAGCATTTGAAACGCAATTTTATTAATATCCGTTAAAAAACTATTTTTGGCATTGTTTTTTGGGTTATCACCTTCCGTAAATACAAAATCACCACAAATTTTTATATAAAATATTATTATCGTTATTTTTTTCTTTATTTTCTCATTGTAGTCTACTATATTCGTAGTATATAATAGGTTTAGCTCTAAACATAGAATAGAGACATTTTTTTTCTTTTAAAGGAAGTAAGACTATCGCTTGATTTTCACGATAACGTCTGCCCGCGTAAATAAGTTATCTTGTTGTAGCTTGTCAAGCCTAAGCATAAAATCTGATGATACTATGTCTAAATAGTTGATTTCCATTTTTTTCCCACTTATATGAAAAAAAAAAAGAAGAAAAAAAAAAAAAAAAAAAAATACTTACATCATTTTTTTTTTTTTTTTTTTTTATTTAACTTTTTAAATAAAAAAATGAAAAATAAGGATTTCTGTACGTTAAACTAACTTTGCTCGTTTTTAAAAATGAACGAAAGAGTCTCTACCGTGGTATTCTTAGCTTACACGAACATAGATGGCCTTAACTTAGGCAAGTTGTTTGATGAGATAACTCAGACGCCAGAATTAATACGTATGTCTTATAGGGAAAAAGAAGTAGGAAAAAAAGGTAAAAAAGTGAAAAATAATCCGAAAAATTTTTTAAATTGTATTTTATTTTTCTTTTTCTTCGACGAGAAAAAAATAAACTTAAAACTTTTTAAAAACGGGATAATACAGCTTACTGGGTGTAAGTCTTACGATCATTGCGTAAAAGGTTTAGTCTTTTTATGGGACGTACTCAAGAAAACCCCGACATGTATTTTACTCGATAGTCTAAAGGCTTACTTGGTTTCCGTAATGAGAAACGTTTTTTTTTTTTTTTTTTATTTTAGGGTTTTTCGTTGACAAAGAAAAACTGGTAAACTATTTCATTGACAATAAACGATATAACCTTTTACTATCAATACAAGGTTTTATAGGAACCAATTTATGTTACCCGTAAAATCCATCGATGATATGCCGGTTTACGAGCTCGATATAAGTAGGGAAAATAATGTTATACATTTAGAAAAGGAAATTCCCTACAGTAATTTTTACGATATAATTTCGATGACGCAAAACGCGCGTAAACTATCTAGAAAATACGATACCATAACCATATTTCAGACGGGAAAGGTTTTGTTTTCCGGGGTCCACGATAAATATCAAACTCCGTCGATAAAATGTTTTTTTAATATAATATTACGGATAAAAGATAAGATTGTGATAGAAGAACCTCCGCTTTGTCATTTAAAGGATTATTTGCGCCCGAACTCGTAATGATGGTAAGATTTTTATTCGCGCTGGACGATAGTAAATTTTTCATCTCGCGAACTCGTAATGATAGTAAGATTTTTATTAGCGTGGGACGATAGTAAATTTTTTATCCCGAGAGGATAATAAATTTTTTATTTCGGGAGGAATAATGAAAAAAAACCCGAATTATGGAATTCCGTAATATTGGGAAAACCCAGATTATGGAAATCCCGTAATATTGGGAAAACCCAGATTATGGAAATCCCGTAATATCATAAATGACCTTTGAACTTAATAACTCAACGTTTCGACTTTTCGACTTTTCGACTTTTCTCGGTCGAAAAGTGGAAGTTTTATTGACAATTGTCAAGTGAAAAACTTCCACTTTTCTACTTTTCGACCTAGCAGTTTAATGCGAAAAGTTGAAGTTAGTACTTCCTAATTTCTACTTTTCTAGACAAACGTGAGGTCGAAAAGTCGAAAGATTTTGACAACTGTAAGGTCAAAAACTTCAACTTTTCGACTTTTCGAGGTAACTTTTATGCTAGAAAAGTGGAAGTTAGTGTGCCTAATTTCTACTTTTCGAGTTCCTCGTAGGTCGAAAAGTGGATGGCGGAAACAGGATTCCGTACTCTAGTGATAGCTGTTGTTTCTGCTGTATACCGGGTAAATGGAAAAAAAGAAACAGATGTGATGTGCATATTTCTTTTGACAAAGAAGAGTCTAACAATACAATAGTAAATATACAAATTCTCTTGATTTTCCTGTTGACTTGAATGTAATAAAATGAATTATAACAAGAGAAAATTCATCGAAGAACATTTTTAGCTCAACTGCTTTCAAAGAAATCGTCAGAGTTAATGCCAGAGCTCTGTTGTCATATGTGTCTTCATGTGAAAACTGACATTTTGTGATGTCTGTAATTGCTAAAGATATTTACTTAAACTATTAGCAGAGTTATGCCCCCTCGTTGGGCTTGGAATTTTCACCAAAAAAAAAAAAAAAAAAAAAAAAGAAAAAAACTCGAGCGTTGGCATCCACATGAGGTGCTCTTGTTGTCCGTATAGCCGGAAAAAGACTTTACTTAATTGAATGGCAAGTCCCAAGTTCCAATGAAGCAGTTACCTAATTTGAAAGCAAATGTTTTAAAAGTGCATTCAGATAAAAATCGGACATCAGCAGAAAATTCGCATTTCAAAGTTTTACATGTAGGTTTATCAATGTTCAGGTACGTCTGCTGTTTTTAGCACCCGTGAAGCTGATAATTGTGATGATGGTGATGGATATATTCCAGACATGGAGAAAGGTAATAATTTGAAATGCTTTAAATTGAACCTGTTATGAACCTGTCCGCTGATAATGCCTGATCAAGAACTGCAATTACACGGATCGCATAGAACTTGCACAGTCCTTGAAGTACTTGAATTTGCAAATATTTTTTTCAATGCACAGAATCCATGAAAAGGGGTAAAAATAGTTAATTATTGTCAAAAAAAGATCTTGGAATTCCAAAACCTTCTTAAACCTGCTTTGTTAAGCAATTCTTATAATAAAGGATCGTGAAATTTTAAATTTCGAATGTTTAAACCATAAGGAGTTGTGGATCTGTTGGATTTGGCAATTGTTTGTTAGTTACTGAAAAAGGCCAGAAGGTCCTTTAAAAGTCGTTGAATTTTTTAGGCATGTTCTATAATAACCATGAATTGGTTAAAAAACTGAAGACATTTACAAATCTACCAAGGCTGTTAAAATGCAAGATTTAATTTCAAGTTTTTATACGCCCGAAGGGTCGTATTATGTTATACCCCCGGTCGTCAGTCCGTCCGTCCGTCCGTCCGTTAGCAATTTCTTGTATGGGCAACTCCTCCTACAGTTTCCATCGGAATTATTTGAAACTTGCCACAATGAATCTCCATGATGTCTAGTTGTGCACCTGACTCTTAGAATTTGGATCGCTGTTTGCGTTCTAAAATTATCTGCCCTTGATTTCTGAAATAACCAACTTTTCACTTTGAATTTTTGTTCAGGCCATAACTTCCATACCATAATAGGTATCAACTTGAAACTACATACACTGATAAAACACATTATGAAGAAAAGCAGTGCACAAGAACCATAACTCTGCTGCTCTTGTTCTTTGAGTTATTGCCCTTTGTTGATTTTCAGTTTGAACTTTTGTCCAGGCCATAACTTCCAAACTATAAAAGCTATTAACTTGGAACTTCATACACTGATAGAACACATTATGGAGAAGTGCAGTGCACATAAACCATAACTCTGCTACCTATATTTTTTGAGTTATTGCCCTTTATTAATTTTCAGTTTGAATTTTTGTCCAGGCCATAACTTCCAAACTTTAAAATCCACCATCTTGAAACTTCAAAGACTAATAGAACACATTATGAAGAAGTGCATTGCACAAGAACCATAACTCTGCCATCCTTCTTTTTGAGTTATTGCCCTTTGTTAGTTTTCACTTTGAATTTTCGTCTGGGCCATAATTTCTAAATTATAAAAGCTATGATCTTGAACCTTCAAAGACTGGTAGAACACCTTGTGGAGAAGAGCAATTCACAAAAATTGTAACTGTGCCACCCTTATGTTTTTTAGTTATTGCCCTTTAATATTTTTTCACATTGGATTTTTGTTTGGGCCAGATCTTCCAAACTATAAAAGCTATCAACTTGTAACAATATACACTGATAGGACAGATTGTGGAGAAGTGTAGTAAACAAGAACCATAACTCCGTCACCCTAAGTTTTTGAGTAATTGCCCTTTAATAACTTCATTTTGAATTTTTGTCCTGGCTACATCTTCCAAACTAGAAAAGCTATCAACTTGAAACTTCATACACTGACAGAACACATTATGGAGGAGTGTCATGCACAAGAACCATAACTATGATACCCTTATTTTTTTAGTTATTGCCCTTTACTTATTTTTAAATTTTTACTTTGAATTTTTGTCTGGGCCATAACTTCCAAAATATAAAAGCTCTCAACTTGAAACTTCAAACACTGATAGAAAACATCGTGGAGAAGTGCAGTGCGCAAGAACCATAACTCTGCCACTCTTCTTTCCTGATTTATTGCCATTATTTTCTGAGTAATTTCCCTTCGGTATTATTTACAGTTAGGGCCTTTCTTTTATATGTAGAGCATTTCCCTTTTTATACGCTCAAAGGGTCGTATTATGTTATACCCCTGGTCGTCTGTCCGTTAGCAATTTCATCTGTGGGCAACTCCTCCTACAGTTTCCATCGGAATTATTTGAAACTTGCCAGAATGAATTTGTATGATGTCTAGTTGTGCATGTGACTGTTAAAATTTGGACAGGTGTTTGCATTCTAAAATTATCTGCCCTTGATTTCTGAAATAGTCAACTTTTCACTTTGAAATTTTGTTCAGGCCATCACTTCCATACTCTAGAAGCTATCAACTCGAACCTTCATAGACTGATAGAACTTATTATGAAGAAGTGCAGTTTACAAGAACCATAACTGTGTCATTCTTATATTTTTAGTTATTGCCTTTTGTTGATTTTAAGTTTAGTCCGGGCCATAAACTATTACAGACAATCAAAACTTACTTTCTTTATCATGGAGAATAACTACTCTTCATTCACGGCCCATCCTTCATTTCAACTCATTTCACTGACAAGCCCCTTCGGGCGTATATGCGCCGCTCTGCGAAGCTCTTGTTCTAAAATATATTGTCCGAGATTTAAAGATTTGGATTGTAAAATTTAAGATTTTGATATCAAGCTTTATTTTGGATGTTTCCCAAGAAATCGTCCAGGTACTGTCATAGCCCTGCAGCGTCATCGTCATGTGAAATATTTGACATTTTGTAATGTCAGTAATTCCTAAAGATATTTACTTCAAACTTGGGTCATTTGTTTACTATCAAAAAGAGGAACCATACCACAAGGGCGTGTACATTATTAACAGAATTATGCCCCTTGTTTAACTTAGAATTTCTACCAAAAAAGCACCCTTAGCATTGGCACTGACATGTGATGTTCTTGTTTTTATTAAAGAAAACGCGATGTACACAATATGTATTTCTTTCATTGCTGATCAAGATGAGTATACCTTTGAGGATGACGACGAGGATTCCCCGTCTCAAAGAAAAAAAAAAAAAAAAAGGTAAATAATTGGTCTTCGATGACCTGTTATTACTTAAAACACATTAATTTAGTATTGTTTGCAGGTCTGATTTCAGTATTTCAAACGAGCTTGATTTTTCACGAGGATATGGGTTTAGGAAACTATCTAATTTAGCAGACGAAAAAAGTTTCGTCTCTTTGAAAATGTTACTGATTGTTAAGAATTCAGTTGTGCAGCGTGTGTGTGTTGAAATACTGGACATCAAGTCAGATCATTTAAATACTGTCTTCATTCAGGCCATATCAACTGATTTCAATTCCAGCTCCTAAATCCCTGTTTGTAACATTTCCTGAGGATTCAACTGGATTGATTTTACAATGCCACTATGCGCTTTTGTATTAAGACATAATCTGATTATCTGTTATTCCTTAAACAATGCATGACGTTTTTCTTCCGTTATTTGAAGAACTTACATCAATACTTTGATAATTATTAGACCTGTCAATCTGTACTGGTTTAACTTTATGTACTACATTTTTACATATGTAGGTGCCAGCACACGGGTTGCATGGACTAGGGAGGAAATTTCAGAAGTGCATTCCTTGTTTAAAGAATACATCTCGTCACATCAGACTCCAGGGATGAAAGGGTGTCTTAAAGCAAAAGAAAAGAGCAAAGAAGCAGGAGGTTCCTTATACTTGAAACACTGGGAAACAATTAAAAAAAAGTATGGAATATGATCCAAAAGGGGGAAAAAAATGCGGTCATGTGAATAATAAAGGATACAGAAAACATTTAACGTAATAGGTAAACAGGAAACAGGAACCAGTGTTCCATAATAAACAGAAAATATAACAAATGTGAAACAAGAAAGAAATACTAAGCAGTAAATAGGAAACAGAATTCAAATATGTAATTGTGAACAGGAATCAGAAGAACAAATGCGAAATGAAGATAGGAAAAGGAAGAATAAATAAGAGCCTACAGATTTTGTTTCTGCATTTTAAAATGCTGTTAGTTTACCATGATATTGATAGCAATTGGTGCTTATTTTTTTTTTCTTAGCTAAATTCCCACATTTTAGCTCATCTAAGCATGTGTTGATGGCTAACACAGCACATGCTATTTAACTCTTCATTGCCTAATGGCACTTCAGCAGACGACATCTGAAAATATTGAAATTGAAGAAGATAATTGGTCATAATGAGCATTATCTCCCTTTGCCACAATTTTTGCACCTACATGTTTGTTTCTTGGAAATAAATTGTGATGACTTTTCAGATTTTTGCCCATATGCTTGCTTAGTCATCTGCTGCAAATTTGTTGCAGGTTTTTGAAGATTTGAAGCTGTTCTTTAATATCCTTGTTGTTTTTATGCCCCCGGCCATGACTTGAGGAATGGCATGTACTGCTTACCCTCTGTGTGTGTGTTTTTGAGCCGAGTGAGTGAGTGAGTGAGGTTTTAAGGCCCGTCGACATCAAAGGTCATATTGGGCGCACTAACAACTAATGCAATACGTTTAATTGATCAAACTGTAAAGTTACATGACTTTTAAAATCTTAGCTGTGTAAACACTAAAAGAACAAAGGACGTTAGTGACATATAGCCTAAAAATACAGATGGCCAATAGAACCTAAAATCATATTTTTTTATAGAGATTTACCTCTTTCAAAAAGTCAAAAATAGACTCCAACTTTACAGTATCAAATAAATTGCTCATACTGTCAACATGAAAAAACCTGTCTCTTGTAGGTGCAAGGTCTATACAGTCTACAAGTATGTGTTTAACAGTAAGAGGTGTATTGCGGGGAATACATTGGGGTGCTTCTTCTCCTTTAAGGAAATATGAGTGTGTCATGTATGTATGACCAATGCGAAGACGGGCCAAAATAATTTCTTCACGGCGACTTGTCCGCAATCCTGGAAGCCACTCGCCAAGAGCTGGCTTCACTGTAAACAACTTGTTATCTTTGTTAGCTGGGTCATTCCAGGATTGCTGCCATACATTCCGGATAAAAACATTTATCAATGGTTTAAAATCATTAAAAGGAACTTTAAAAGGTAAAGCATCAAGTGACAATGCCTCCTTGGCAGCTTTATCTGCCTCTTCATTGCCTCTTCATTGCCACTGATACCAATATGGCTAGGGAGCCAACAGAAAACAATATCGGACCGACTATTAATGGGTTGTCTGTTTCCTCACCCTCAAGTTCTTGCATGGCAGATAATGAATCAGTGAAGATAATATAGCGCCAGTAAGCATCTTCTTGAATATGGATGAGAGCAAGGTCGATCGCCTTTAGCTCCGCGGAAAAAAAATAGAAGAATTATTAGGAAGCCGAAATTGGTATATTTGGCCATCGAGCACGGCAGCTGCAGCAACTTTGCTTCCATCTTTAGAACCATCTGTATATATCTCTTCGTGAAGGCAGTATTGTTCTTTTATTTCGAGGAATTTATTTTTAAAAATCATTGGATCTGTTGTAGCTTTCTTGTCAGAAGCAAGACTGTATATATAGGTTGGACTTTCGGAAGTCCATAAAGGAACTTAAGAGATTTTATGTTGCGCTACAACCTCAAGATCGCAATCAACACAACTCATATCTGCTTCACAGCGTAAACCAAAAGGTGGTATGACGTTTTCCTTTTTTTGAAATTCATCCTTGTAGAGCGGTTTAAATACTACTTTATGCGTAGGGTTGTCGGGGTTTGACTTTAATTTTAAGTAATGCTGCAAGGAAAGTTTCTTTCGGCGTAAATTTAAAGATGATTCATTTGCCTCAGCATACAAGCTATTGATAGGAGATGTTTTAAAGGCGCCAAGTGCCAAGCGTAAACCTTGGTTATGGATAGAATCCAATTTCCGAAGGTACGATTGTCGCGCTGAGCCATATACAATGCAGCCGTAGTCTAACTTAGAACGGACTAGTATTCTATAAAGTCTCAAGAGGACTTTTTTGTCGGCTCCCCAGTCCATACTGGAGACAACACGTAAAAGATTCAGAGCTTTTTGGCATTTATTGCTCAAATAGTTAATATGTGGGATGAACGTGAGTTTAGAATCAAGTAAAAGACCTAAGAATTTGAATTCTGGGACGACTTCTATACGGACACCATCTAATGTCAGCTCCGGGTCGAGATGAAATTTTCTCGACTGACAGAAATGCATACATTTGGTCTTGGTTTTCGAAAATTTGAAATCGTTTTCGTTCGACCAGTTGCTTAAATTATGTAAAACCTGTTGAAGCCGTCTTTCAATCGTATGCATATGCTTTGACCGATAGCAAATGCAGAAGTCGTCAACATACAGAAAGCAGTCTACTCCAGGGCAAACAGATTTAACACTGTTGTTAATTTTAACACTAAAAAATGTAACTGAAAGGATGCTTCCCTGGGGAACGCCCATTTCTTGTTCGTGTGGACTGGACAGTGTATTTCCAACTCGGACTCTAAATTGACGTTCATCTAAAAAAGCAGAAATGAAATAAGCAAGGCGACCTCGAATACCGAAATCATAAAGGTCGTTCATAATGCCATACTTCCAGGTGGTATCGTAAGCACTTTCTAAATCGAAAAAGACAGAAACAACATGTTCATTCTTTATGAAGGCTTCACGTATAAAAGTCTCGAAGCGTACTAAGTGATCAAGAGTGCTTCTCTGTTTACGAAATCCGCACTGGTTTGTGGAAATAAGTTTATTTTTCTCTAAAAACCAAACTAGGCGGTCATTTACTATTCTTTCCATAGTTTTACAGATACAACTTGTTAAGGCTATAGGGCGGTAATTACTTGGGTTTGTAGAATCTTTGCCTGGCTTTGGTATATGTATAACTATAGCTTCTTTCCAAGAGTCTGGAAGAACACCTGTCTTCCAGATCTGATTAAATATTTGGAGTAAACAATGGAGGGAACGATACGGCAAGTGTTTAAGGAACTGGTAATGTATATCATCAGACCCAACTGCACTGGAAGTACATTTGCTGTTAATTTTTCGTATCATTTCCCATGTATTTCTGACAGACGATCTAGAATTTAATCCGGATACATACTGTCGCCAAGACGCACATTTACTTTGTTTTATAGTTCGCCGTATTCTCGCACGCGCAATTTTGAACTTTGCAAGATTTTCTTGAGTAGGTCTCAGATTGAAATTTCTGAGAACAGATTTTCGCTCAGCTATAGCCTTTTTACAATCATCGTTAAACCATAGTTTGCTTTGATGCTTTGGATTTGTCGACGTCCGAGGAATTGATATCTCTGCAGCCGAGTAAAGTAAGGAAGTGAACAGTTCTGCTGGATTTTCACATTCGTCAAAAGCATTGGGATCAATTGATTGTTCGCAATGAATTTTGAACTTTTCCCAATTTGCTTTATGAAGCTTCCAGCGTTCTGGACGTTCTTGTACAGATGGTCCAATTTCCGATACTACGATCGGGAAATGATCGCTTCCATGGAGGTCGTCATCGACCTTCCAATTTAAATCAGTAAAAAATTCCGGACTGCATATACTTAAGTCTAAAGATGAATAAGAACCAGTTGCAGGATGAAGATACGCTGAGGACTTATCATTGAGCAAAACAAGATTATGCTCTGTGATAAAACTTTCTATGGTTTGACCTTTGTCATTCGTATTTGTACATCCCCCACAACGTATGATGTGAATTGAAATCTCTCATTAAAATGAAAGGTTTTGGTAAATGATGTACGAGATCGTCAAGTTTCTTGACATCGATTGCCGAGATAGATGGAAGGTAAATAGAACATAGAGTAATGGTTTTATTTAGAGAAATGCTTACAGCGACGGCTTGTAAATTAGTTTCGAGTTTGACAAAATGGTGTGGAATATTGTTGTTCACAATTATTGCCACTCCTCCTGAAGCTTTATCGTGACCACTGAATTTTTTACAAAAACAGGAGTGGCACTTTATGGAGAATTTGTCTGAGTCTTTAAGAAAGGTTTCCTGTAAAGTTATTGCAACTGGTTTCTTTTCATTGATTAAAAGGTTTAATTCCTCGAAGTTAGCTTTAATGGTGCGACAATTCCATTGCAAAATGGTATTATTCATAACTCAGTTTATTGTAAGGAAAATACCACAGAGGGCTGGAAGTATGTGCCAGTTCATTTCTTATTATTTACTTTGATAATACGACCTTGCTTATTTGTATTTGTTTCTGCGTGGTCGTTTTCCTCCTCCATGTCTTCATCAAGACACTGGAAGCGGTTATGTTGTAATATTTGGTCATCAGACCCCTTTGGAAGGCGATCTGAGAGGGCCTTTTTTTGGAGATTTGGCTGGACATGTATTTCTAACAGGCTTGTCTTTTTTTTTATTTACTACAGGTTTTTGTGGTTTGACAGTATTAGGAGTCTGTTTCTGAGTTGATTCTGTTTGCACTGAGGCATCGTTCGTTTGAATTTGTGCATCTTTCAAGTTCACTGCTTTGGCTGTATTGGATTTCGTGATGCTGGAATGCGACGAACCCAATGCCTGTCGTGCATCAACAATTTTCCGCGCTTCTGCAAACGACAGGCTTTAGCGGTATTTAACGGTTACAATTTCTTTTTTTCTCTTCCATACTTTGCATGTGCGGGATGTAGAAAGGTGCTCCTCACCGCAATTTAAACATTTCATGGGTTTACTACAGGGGTAAGTATGGTAAGTTTCGACTTCGTTCGTTCCACATCTTTTGCAGTAATAGTCAGCATTGCATTGCCTTTCGTGGTGTCCGAACTTGAAGCATCTGTAGCACTGGAGAGGGTTTGGGATATAAAGATCCACAGGAACCTTCAAGTGCCTGACTTTCAACGTTTTCGGAAGAATGGCTGTTATGAACTTCAGGACTATGGTATTCGTGTCCTTCCGGATACCATCCCTAAAAACACGAATACGTCTAGCCTCAACAACATTCTGCGTTGCTAGTTCATTTACAATGTCTTCTTTCTCAACAGCCAAATCAGGACATCTGATAATGCCTCTTGATGATTTAAACGTTTCAAGTTTCATGTGCAGTGCATTTGGCAGGAATGTCAAATAATCGTTTTAGGCCTAGTAGGTTTTTTGAGTGTTGTGCCTTTTCAACCTCAACTAACAAAGTGCCATTTTTTCAGCTTTTTGACAGACTTTGGAGAGCCTGCCAAAGAACCAATTACCTTTTCTATTACAAATGGTGACAACTTTGATAGTGGTTTTTCTGAGGTTAACGATTCGATAATCAGAAAATCATTGTCCTGTCGATTCAACTTTTGCCTGATCGTTTTCAAGGTCTGTCCGTGTTCGTTTTTTGGTTTGGTTTTTCATGATTTATTTTTTAAGATTCATCATTCGCGGCCCCCACCCACCATGGAGTCCTACAAAGGGGACATGGCTAGTAGAGCGGAGTATCCAGCTCTGCATGTCAGGATAACCCAAATGATATACTTGAGCAATGCAAACTAAACAATGTGACAATGAAGATGCGTGGCAACAACCCCAGATCAGGAAGCACCCACGCAAGTCAATGCCCAACTAAATAGTCCACACAACCCAATTAGCCCATGAGCCTATATTAGACTAGGGACTAAAACACACACAAAATATGCAGTTAAAGTAGACAAATTGATACTGTATGAATACATACAAGTCTATAATCAAGCAGTATAGTACCACATGCAGTTTCAGGAAAACAACTGTAATACAAACAGAAAAAAGATGTTTTTATTCCGCACCATTGAGGGTATAGACATATTGAAAAAGCTTCAAATTGCCCAGAATCTAAAATCGACCAGCCGATTGCACTAGATCGGGCCCATCTAGGTTTTCGTTTACATCGAAGCCGAGGCCGAAGCAGCGTGTTGAAGAGCTGAAGATCCCTGGGCTCCCCTCAACTACCAGGACCCTCTTTTCCGGCTTACGAGTCTCCATCCACGGCAAACAGGCTGGTCCATTGGTGGGGTGTTACCACTCTACAGGACTGGCAGCCGGCGAATTCTACCCCCCGTCCGGCTGGTGGGGGGGGGGCGCCGAAATTGTGTCTGGCCTATAAATTTGTTCTATATTGTGGGATTTGAAAACTGGTTGGCATGATCTTTATGAAGAGACAATACATCACATACAAGATCCATGTCCCTAGGTCAAAGTCATACTGCAGGCTTAAACTTCATGCATAGGCAGTAATGGAAACGTCATCTTGTCCGGCCAATGACTATGCCCTGCACGGTGGATTAGGTATAAATGATTATTATGACAAGATGATGTGTGGTGTTGAACAACCATGTTGCTAGCTGAAAGGTATTGGGCGGGGGGGTATCATTGGCCTAGTTACAACATTGTGATGGAAGAGTTGCTGGTAATGAGCAATTCCTTGTTCGTCACAATTTATTTTACCCTCTGGGAAAAGTTTGCTTTTTATTTGACTCTTGCCCACCTTTCTGTCAGTGCTTTCAGTTTGTGTCTATTCCAGACCCGTAAAGTCATCTGCATGAGGGAAGTGATTAACAGAATTGTCCTCCTTTTGGAACTAAGATTTCCTGGGTGAATTTTTGCGTACTACATACTAGTATGTTTCTATCTTGACCATTGGGCATCGGATTCACTTGAAACTTGTTACTTGTCTTTTTGATTTTTTGACTAGCGAAGTTAGGCTATAGGCATCAAGACTGACCTAGATTCAAAGTAAAAAAAAACCCACAGTTGCCAAATACTGCCTCACAGACAATACTTCTTTCTGTTAGAAATCTTATTTCTGATAAATATTACAATTTAAACAAAAACAACTAAATCTCTACCTCTCTAAGTTGAACATGTTGTCTTACAAAGTAATTAAGTGAACAAGATGTTATTTTTAAGGTACATGGTCTTTGCTTATATGTAAATTAAGTGACCTATGCAAAGCAGAGAATCACTTATTCCTACATCACTGTAACATTATGAATGAATCTATTAACGGATACACCTAGGTATTAACTTGTAGCAAATGCCAGGCTATATCAACCCTCACTGGAAAGAGAACCCTTGTCATTCATTATTTAGACCATTGTGTACAGTTAAACTGTTACGCTGAACTGTTATTCTACCCCTTGAATATTAACCCTGTACCAAACAATTCCAAGTTTTAATGACACTGGGGAAGAATCCCTTTGAAAATATTGCGGGAAAAGGAGAAAATGCTGATTACCATCATTTTCTCCTTTTCTCACATTTTTTTCTGCCCTTTTGGAATCATGTTTTATCAGTTCAGCCACATTTAATTTATGGTCTGCAACAGCTTTGAATTTGGACGAGTGTAAAACTTTTGGTTTTGTAAAGAGTGTTAAATAGTTAACTACCTCTTGTGCTACTGGATACTGACTAATCGGTTGTATGGTGTTTAACGCCATTTTCAACATTATTTCAGTGATATTGCGGCTGCCACTACTGAGCACCTATCCATGCTTTCCTGGACTTTCTTTGACCATCACTACCGCAACTCATTGACCTTTGGCGGACAGTGTGGATTAAGATCAGACAGCACAGAGCGTGCAGTCTGATGTGGAATCTACACTGTCTGATAAGAGGATTTTTTTTTCCAAAATGTAACTTTAAAATAGCAATATTCAGGTGTTTACCATCGGCTTGAAAGTTTCGTTTAACATTTTTAGCAGGTTAATGGTTAAACTTATATTGGATTATAGTTAAACAATAGCACGCATAGCCCCGGCAGCTCATTCGGTAGGGTACAGGACTTTAGAACAGGAGGCCGCTGGTTCGATCCCAGACTCTGCAAATTTCTTTCTGAGAATTGATGATAGTCATTGCGACAGGATTCATTTCTCTCTTTCATTTCGGCGATGGTTATGTGGAAAGCAGCCAGTGGCTCGGAAAGAATATTGTGTGTAGTATTGGTAGAAGAAACTCAAGGAAATCATGGATATATGCACTGTCCACCGCTACATAACTGAAATAATGTTGAAAATAGGGTCAAACACCATACAAACAATCAAATAGTCTGTCAGTACTTTCAGTACTTTGATTTATAATGGTAATTCACTAAGACTTTTTTTTTTTTTTTTTTTGGTGTGACTATCGAGCACTTTGAATAGTCGAGCCTGCTGGCCTGGGATAGCTCTTGTTTACCATATATGATAGCAGATTATGGGAAAAGGAATTGCTCATGAGCAATTTCTCTTTTTCACCTAATATTTTTCCAAAGGCATTAATTTGTATTCGGTACATCAAAACATAATGTTTGGATTCTGATTATCACCCTATCAATGTGTAACTTTTTCAACCTCAACACGTAGAGATGCATTCAAGCTCCTTTGCAGGAGACGATTTTTGAAAACTCATAATGACTATTTTCTTCACCTCGTTTTCAAATGCCATTTGCATATCAAATATAAACTCGTATTTTCCACAACATTACAAAACTGCTTTAAAGTCATATGCTGCAGAATTAGTCTATAGTGTTTTAAGAGTTAAACCATGAAGGTTCAGACAAGAGCTGTGTCGCCTGAAATGAAGTGAAATCTCTACTGTCTGGTGTTTAAAAGCATCGGATTTTTGTCTGCCAATTCACTCTATTGGACTTATTAGTTACACCTGAGTGGCTTATCCATTTTGGAGTTTGATATCGGTAAAAATTTTCATTTACAATGTTGTGTATTACAGTTAAGCCTTTCAATAAAATAATGAAAGCATTTGTAATTATTGTCTCTTTGTAGATTTTTCATATGTCCATCTTTCGAAGAAGACAGGCATATAGCTTTGCACAGGTCGGTCCGTCAGTAGATCAGACCTTGTCCCAGTGATAACTCGAGTTCTATATGACCCTTAAGTCTCAAACGTCATATGGTTGTTGCTTATGATGAGTAGAAGACCCCTATTGATTATGGTATTAATACATCAAAGGTCAAGGTTAGAAGGCCACATACAAATATTATGGCAAATTTGCTATATTTAATGTTTTACACTCTTGTTTCTTAAGTGATCTTCAAACTTCATGACAATGATTATAGCCATAACCTCTCAGCAAAGTTTTATGCCTATTGCCGGTAGGTCAAGACTTGTGACCCGTTGAATCTTCAAAAAATGCCAGATTTGACTCTGTTCACACTTGAGCATCTTCATTTACACTCGAGCATCTTCATTTCTTAGACAAGTAATTTCTGTCTGATTGGTTTGAAACTTGCACAGCTTGTTTTAATCCAAACTGATACATAAGGTTAATGACAATTAGATTATTTATAGCATGTGTTGGACGGATACTGTTTAATCAAGAATTATGTGACATAATATGTCTGAAGAGAAATGGTAGTCAGGTTAGCGACTTGGAGACATGTTGGCCTTTGTCCTTTCTTAACCTTTTTCCTCATAGAAGCAGGATTTGACTGGTCTGAAATTTAAAATGTTGGAAAACATTGTGGGAAAAGGAGAAATTATTCATAACGAGCAATTTCCTCTTTTCCCACAATGTTTTGTACTCTGTCAGAAACTTAAAGCATTTTTTGTCCCATATTTTTGCCAGATGCTTTCAAATGAGAAGACCCTCAAAACTGCGCATCACACAAAGGGTTAAGTAGATAATCCTTTTAATATGATGGTACAGCATTTTGTATAAAAACTTGTAAACATGATGTTTAAATGTCATATATAGTTCAAGTAAATTTTCTAATAAAAGTACCCAAGAAATTAGTCCAAGTAAAATAACCAACTAATAAGTCCAAATAAAATGCTCAACCAGTGCCCATTCATTAGAATACTTTACAAACACACAAGAATAAGTTACCAAGAACGTTTTTAATGAACTACCCATCATATGGTCATTCGTTGGTACGTCCGTCCGTCTGTCCGTCCGTTCACATTTTTCGTTTACACTCTAGCATCTACAAGTATCAACCAATCAGCACCAAACTTGGCCAAAATGTATATGACCGTAAGATCTCGTATGAGTTCGATTATGGGTCTAATCGGACCAGAACGACTGGGGTTACGTGCCCTTGAATTAGAAAAAAAATGCTATATTTCAATTTGTTTACACTCTAACATCTACAAATATTAACCAATCAGCACCAAATTTGGTCTAAACATATATGACAATAAGATCTCATATGAGTTTGATTATGGGTCAAATCGGACCAGAACGACTGGAGTTATTTGCCCTTGAATTAAAAATAATTGCTACATTTGACATTGTTTACACTCTAGCATCTACAGATTTAAACCAATCAGCACCAAACTTGGTCAAAATATATATGACCGTAAGATATCGAATGAGTTTGATTGTAGGTCTAATAGGACCAGTTATTGCTGTGTTATGGAAAAAGGGGAGTAGTTAAGTTAATACTTGATCTAGGACAATCCCCATTTTGCTATTTTTGAATTTTATAAAATTAATAAAATTAATTCGTGCTTAAAATTAACCATACAACTTTTTCTGGGCCAAATCGAATATGTATTTTCACTGCTTAACAAAATCAACCACGCTTAAGCACACTGACCAAATTTATGCAATCCCATCATGCTTAAGAATATGACCCACACTTACCAATCAACCAGTCCTTAAGATTATAGCCAGCTCTTAAACAATATAACAATTTTATGTAACATTAACATGCTCATAAAATTATGTAATATAACGCTTATCATGGTTAACATATTAAGCTCCTAAACAAAATGGCATAACCTTTTTCTTAAACGTTTTCACTTAATTTCAATTTATAAAAAAAATTAAAAATTAAAAAAAAAAAAAAAAAAATGATTAAGAAAAAAAACCAATGCATCAGCCAACCAGTTACTTACTAACCAACAAACCCTTACATCAGACAATTGCTTAACCTTTTATCCAACCATCAACCAACGCATGACGCATCAGCTAACCGGCTTATGTGTTTGTGGGTGCCTTAAGATTTTGGTAAAAAAAAATGTAAAAAAAAATAAAAAAATTTTCGTTGCATGCATCAATGCATTTAAAAAATAAAAAATTGAAAATTTTGTTTGAAAATTTAAAAATGTTATTATTCCATGATAAAAGTATAATATTGTGGATAAAAAATACGAATAAGGACGAATTTAGAAAAGAAGAGATGAATATAGCTTTTTCACCTGAAAAACAGGTAATTTATGTGCCAAAGGCAAAAACGCTTGAAGAACAAATAAAAAACTATATAATGACTATGTTTGATATGATAGCAATCAATTTAATATATGATGATTGTTATGTTGATAAAAGAGCAAGTAACGTAATAGAAATTAAAACAAGATGTAATGAAAATGTTGCTGGAAAAACAGATGATATTGTTGATAATATGAAAGAAGAAGTAAAAAGAGATATTGAGCATAGAACTTTTAACAGTAAAAAAGAAGTATTGTTGTTTTTAGATGGATATGATAAAAGACTGGAAAGATTATTAAAACCTTTTTAAATAAAAAAAAAAAATAAATAAATAAACAAATTTAAAAAAAAAAAAAAAAAAAAAATTAAAATATTTTTTTTTTTTTTTAATTTTCTTAATGTTGATAAGAAAATTGAATTTATCTTATATTCTTCCTCTTGTTATAATATGTAAGGTGTGTGTTTTAAACAAACTTACCAGAGACTTTAAATTTAAGTTAAAAGAAATCATAAATGAAAAACATGATTTTTATTTAAATTCAAAAGGAGGGTTGTTAATATATATAAAAAAAGTTACCTTTATCAAAAGATGATTTAAATTATGAATCTGTTTTAACTAAGCTAGATTCAAAATTATATTATATATTTAGTAAAGCAAAAAAAGAGATTGAAGAAAGAGAAACAGAATGGTTAAAATTAGGTGTATTTCTTGATTGGTTTTATGAAGAAAAAGGTATTTATATAACATCTTTTAAATCATTTTGTTTTAATAAAAATAAAAATGATATTTTAGATAGATATCGTTATTATGTTGAACTTTTAGCTGATGGTGGTAATGCTTTTAAAGATAAAGATATACATCGTAAAATACGTTTTATGGTTTATGAACAAACAACATTTGATGAAGAAGAGGAAAATGAGGAAGAACAGGAAGAAGATGAAGATGAAAGTGATGAAGAACAACTAAGTCAATTTACTGATTATGAACGAGAAATGTTAAATGATTACAACAGACAAGCTGAACAAGACGCACGAGATGAAGCACGATTAAGAGAAGTTCTTGAAAATCTTAAAAAACAAAATGCTCCTAACAAAGCTTTTTATGAAGAAAAATGTGTTATTTGTCTTGAAGCAAAACCAGATATACTTTTTTGCAATTGTGGTCATCTGTGCTTATGTGCTAATTGTGATGATTTAAACAACAATTCAAACAAATGTCCAGTTTGCAAAACTGATAGTGATATAAAAAATAAATTATAACTTTTTTTACAAAGTTATAAATTTTAACAGGAATATCGGGGGACGTATTTATCTGTGGATAAATTCTGTGAACCCCAAACACAGAGAGTCTTAAACTTTGATATTCCTGCCTTAGCTAATGTTGAAAATGTTACTACCATGATATAAACCATTTTTTCATGCCTCCTCACCGAAAACGAAAGAGGAAGTTATTTAATGCACAACCCTTTAACTTTTGCTTAACACACCAAAAACTGAAAATGGTAGAACATTATAATATTAACAATCATTTTTACCCTGTTTTTAAAAAATGTTTAACTTGTACAATAAATGTATAGAATACTTAATATTGTTTTTTTTAAACAGCAGCCTTACAACATTGTGATATGGCATTAACTTACGGGTTGTTAGGCCGCGCCAGAGGTTGCCGTGTTATTAGTAATAAATTTTTTTCAACAAGGAAGTAAGACTGCTTTAGTTATCATAAATAAATTATATTTTATACAATTACCATATACAGTTCATTTTTTTTAGAAAAAACAAAGCAAAACATTATTAATATCATAACATACTACCACCTTTCTCAAAAGTCCAGTCTAAAGTGAAATTATATGCGTAATACACATTTCAAAATATTGGAAAAAGTTGTGAAATACTATACCACGTGATATTTGTGTGTGTAACGATAAACCCTTTTTTAAATATTTAACCCTTTACTAGGTTAAATATTTTTATAAATCTAATTCTATCAATATAGATACATAAGAATGAGTTACCTTTGGATTTTTTGACTTAGTTTTAAAATTTATAATATCACACTTATTAACCTCAATAGGAGGATTAAACTCTGTACAACTACATAACTCATCACTTTTTTTAATAATATTTTTTCCGGTTTCAGCAGATGATATAATTATTTCAAGTATACTATCTGAATCATCTTTTGGTATAGAAACTAATGTGCCACGTATTATTCTTCCTGACGTGGATAAACAATAACCACCAAGTGAATGAGATGGGCCGGATAAACCGTTACCAAATGCAAACTGAAAGTTGTTTTCCAAACTTTATTTTCATTTTTCTTCTTACTTGCTTCAGTTGGTGACATCTTAATAGAAGAATGCCTCGTGTTGTTATATTCTTTAACAAGATTTGGTAACACGTTAATATAAACATTTGTTGAGTGAGCAGAGAAATACTTCCACATTTTTTCTTTCATTGTTCTAATCCATCTCTCAACAACGCTAGATTTTTCCTCATTTTCAGTAGAATATAATTCAATCAAGTCTTTAACTTCTTTGTTATAAAACTCTTTACCTTTATCCACCCACATTTTCTCAGGTTTTCTTTCCTTAAAAATACTTTTCAATGCTATAGAAACAGATTTTCCTGTTTTATCTTTTAATGGTATCAGCCACCCATATTTTGAAAAGATGTCAATGACAGCAAGAAGATATTTTACACCACGATTAAGCTTAGAAAATGCTTGCATATCTACTAAATCTGCAGCCCATATCCTATCAATACCATTTACTCTAACTCTCCTTTTCTTAAATTTTCCTTTTACTGGTTTATGTAATTCTTCTGCTAGCGTTATATTTTGGTCATTTTTTTTAATTCCCATACCAAATCTTTTCTTGGTACCAATTAATGAAGAAACTAAACCACGTTCCATTCTTTCCCTAATTGTTGGATTATAGATACCTTTTAACTCTTTAAGCATATTTTTATCACAAACAGCATTTCTTGTTGCTGTATCATCATGTTTAAGATAACATATATCATGATGATATGCTGCTGCTTTATCAACACGATTTACAGGCTTTGACCATTCTTTAGGTGTTAAATCAGGATTTAATCTTTTTTTTAACTTAGTACCAGGACCAGTAAAATTATGACCAGGTAAGTGCATTTCAACAGGTAAGTTATTGATAACCTTGTTTAACAACGACCCCCCTTCTTGTTGTTTAATAAATTGTGTTTTGGTTGTACCACAATTTACACATTTTCCACGCATCATATTTTTACCATTTTTACTTACGGTACATTCTATATCAGTAGTATCAGTCTTTTTTTTACACTTAACACAATACATTTTTTATATTAAATTATTTTTTTTAATATAAAATATGGACATTGTTAATTTATCATGGAATGAAGCGTTAGCAAAAAGATTTAACCACCCCCTTTTACCAAGAAGTATTAGAGGTTTAATAGTTGGTAAATCAGGATGTGGTAAAACTACACTTTTACTTAACCTTTTGTTAAGACCTGATTGGTTAGATTATAACAACTTATGCGTTTTTGGTAAAAGTTTGTTTCAACCAGAATATCGCATACTTAAAAAAGCTTTTGAAGAAAAAATACCAAAAGAATATATATTAAGGTTGTTTTCACTTAAAAATGATGTACAAAACTATGATGTTTCACCTGTAGCATTAGTTGAAGAGTGGAGCAAAACAATTAAAGAAAAATCTGATATCAATTGTGAATTTTTTGAAAATGCAAGTGATGTACCCGACCCAAGAGATTTAAACGGGCAAAACAAAAATTTAATGATTTTTGACGATTTACTTTTAGAAAGGCAAAACAAATGTGAAAGCTATTACGTAAGAGGGAGACATAGTAATGCTGATTGTTTTTATCTATCACAAAATTATTTTAGATTACCTCGTCAAACTATTAGAGAGAATGCAAATTTTATTTGTTTGTTTAGACAAGACTTAAAAAATCTTAATCATATTTATAGCGACCATGTAGGGGATGATATGACTAAAAATGAGTTTGTTAATTTTTGTAAAAATTGTTGGGAAAGACCTCATGGTTTTGTCATCATTGATTTAACCAACAACAAAAACAACGGTAAATATAGAAATGGATTTGATAACTTTTACATACCACTAAATTATAGAGATTACTATTAAAAAATATATTTTGTTTTAAAATATATTTTTAGTAAATATAAAATGCAAGAAGATTTACTAAAACAAATAGTAAAAAACACTGACCATAAAACGTCATTTCAATTTATGGTAAGTGATAACAAAACAGAGTTTAGAACAAGATTTACCCCACCACTTAAATTAGAAAAAGATAAAGAATATGAAATAGCATTGGTTAATCTTGAAACTTATTATTCATTTCCTAATATTACTGATAGTAACAACATTTTTGTTTATTCACAAGATGGTGGTAACACATGGGAAAAACTAAGAATACCTGAAGGAAGTTATGATTTAGTTGATATCAATGATTATATACAACAAGAAATGAAGAAAAAAGGACATTATGATCTATTTAATGAAAAATATTATATTTGCTTATCAGCAAACACTAATACATTAAAATCAGTTTTAATTCTTGAAAATGGATATCAGGTAGATTTTAATCAGAGAAACAGTATTGGAAAGGTATTAGGATTTAACAGAGCAAAATATGTTCGAGGGTTTCATGAATCAGAAAATTTAGTTAATATCTTAAGTATCAACAGCATACTTGTTAATATTGATTTAATCTCAGGTAGTTATGTTAATGGTTCCCTAAGAAACACAATTTACAGCTTTTTTCCAAATGTATCTCCAGGTTATAAAATAATAGAAAATCCAGTTAATCTGGTATATTTACCTTTAACGTTGAATGAAATACATGATTTAAACGTTACGCTAACTGACCAAGATGGAAACATATTAAATTTAAGAGGAGAAACATTAACGATTAGATTTCATATAAGAGAATCACGTTAAATATAAAAAAATGACAAATTACAAATACATTAATGCAAAAGTAAATATATCAGAAGGGCAAAAGAAAAAGATACAACATGCTGTTAAATCAAAAACACCTATAAGTATCCCTTTAAATCATGATGATTTACATGGAAAAGATGTAATAGCATTAACCAAGTCACAAGTAAATAAACTTACTAAAGCATATGATGGTGGAAAGGGAACAACTATTAAAATGTCAAACAGGCAACTTAAACATAACATGAAAGTTGAAGGAGGATTTTTACCTTTGTTAGCTGGTTTAGCTTCATCAGTTCTACCTACATTAGCAAGGACTGTTTTACCTGCTATAGGAGTTGGTGCCCTATCCGGTTTAGCCTCTTCAGGTGTTCAAAAAGCAATGGGTAACGGTCTTTACCTTAAAAAAGGTGGTTGTATATGTCAAGTAGAAACTGATGGTGAAGGTTTATATCTTAAACCATACAAAGGTAAAGGATTAGGATCTGTTGGTGATGGATTGTATTTAAAACAAGGTGGAAAAAATTATGATGGAAAAGGTCTTCTTTTAGGACCAAATAGTCCATTTGCTAATATTCCTATATTAGGCGCAATTTTGTAAATTAAAAAATATGAATGTGCATAAATTTGGAAATAATAAACCTAAAATGGTTCAACCAAAGACTATTTTTTGGAGACCTGTAGAAGTTAAATATCCAGCAAAAAAAGTTAATCCTGTTACATGGGATATTTATACTCAACAACCTCTCGTATTAAAAGCTGGTGAAACTAAAACCATTGTTTTAGCTTTTGGTTTTATGATGAGTAAAGGTGTTGTTTTAATTTCTCTATCTTATAATTTGAAAATTAAGCAATTAAGTATAACAAATGAGGTAGTGTTGGAGGAAACTCCAGATGTGGTAACCACAATTACAAACAACTCTGGTAACCTATTAGAAATTAATGAAAATTAATTTTTATGTCGTCTTTACTATTCTATTTAAAAACAAATAGTTGTAATTAATAAATGGAACTAACAGAAAATATTTATCCAAACTTACCAGAAGCACGAAATATACCAAATGCACCAACATTAGAACCAATAATATCAGCAGGAGACAATGGACAATCCTTTAGGCTACAAAAGATATCAGAAATTCAAACATTTCTTGAAAATGAAGTAAAAGTTAGAGAACAGTTAAGTAAAAAGTATTTAAATATTAGCAAGACAGTAAACAACGTTGAAGCTGGTTTAACTGCTTTAGCATTAGGTGCAGGAGCAGGAGGTATCGCTTTACTCTTAACTGTGGTAGCGATACGTGCAACTATTGCATTAGAAGGATGTGCTTTAGCTGTTGGATTTGCAGCATTACTAGGCAAGTTTTTGGTTAGGAGAACCAGAACAAAATCTGAAAAACATTTACAAATTAAAATGCTTGCAGATTCAAAACTAAACACACTTTATACACATATATCTAAAGCTGTAAGTGATAACAAAGTAGAGCATTCAGAATTTAACTTAATTTTAGGAGAATTAGAAAAATATAAAACAATGAAGGAATAAATCAGAAGTAAGTCAAAGAAAAAGATTAAGTCAGAAGAACAAGAAAGTTTAATTGAAAGGGGAAGGCAAGAAGCGAGGGAGTCCTTTCGGAGGCTCGTTGAAAAGAATCATGGGGGCTCCCTTCCGTATTAAATGTCCTAAGTTTAAATGTTCTTGTGCATGTGAGATAGGTAATACTGATTAAAAAAATGATAAGATAAAAAAAAAAATTACTTAAAAAATATGACATTTTTAAAGATTAAAGACCCTGTGAAAAGGGACCAAATAGTAAAAGAATATCTTGCAACAAAGAAAAAAATTCGTGATAGTCAGCTTGCAGAGAGAACAGGTGAAATTGAATTACAAACAGACCTTTCAAAGTTTCTTAAACCTATTACAGAAACACAAAAGGAAGCAGCAACGAAAATTACAGAAGAACTTAAGCCTATTAAAGAGGGTATCGAACAGTTACCCAAACGTTTGCCACAACAACAATTAATTCCTAAAGAGGAAGAGGAAGAGGAAAAAGTAGGACATTTATTATTAGATAAAAAATATGAATCATTAAAAGAAGAATATGAAGAAAATATTGATAAAACATTTGGTATTAAAAGGAAAGGTATTAATTATTATATAGGTGATAAAATGGTTGATTACGATGGTGACTATATTTCGGTTGGTGCAGAAAAATATAAAGCAACAGAAGCATTATGGGAACTTATTATGGCAAAAAATCCAAGTAAAAAATATAATTTTTTACCTAAAGACATTGAAAATTATGAAAAAATATTAAAGAATTCCAATGTTATTTTTGTTGGTAATGACCCAAACAACCGTCCTAAAAGCAGTGGTGGAATCAAATAAAAATATTTTATTAGTCATGTTTATCATGATATCATAAAAGAAAGAAAAGCAAAAGCAGAAGAAGAAATGTATGGATTACCATTATCCCATCTAACCCTAACTCACTATTAGAAAGATTAGACCTTTTAATGGCAAGTAAAGAAGCTGGTAATACAGGTGTAAGAAATGAGCTTGTAAGTATTTGTGATGAATTAAAAAGACAGGGTATATTAAAATCAAGTCATTATAAAAAGTTAATGACTATACTATAAAATGATTACATCACAAAAGAGAGGATTTAAAAGAAATTATGCTTATGGTGGTGCAGGTATATTTGATACCTTAGCTAATTTTCTTACAAGGCTTTTTACTAGTAGTGCTGCTAAACAAATTGCATCTTCAGCAGTTGATGTTGGTAAAAGTGTGGCTAAGGAAGGAGCAAAGAAAGCGTTAGAGGTTGGAAAGAGTGCAGCGGTTGATGCAAGTAAAAAGTTTGTTGAAAAGGCTTTGACACCAAAATCTAAAAAGATTTTAGAAAAATATACTCAAAAGCCTACTACAACTCAACCTGCAACACAAAATATTAACACCTTAATAGATGGTAGTGCCATTGCTATTCAAGATCTAGTTAAAAAATTAAATAGTAAGGGTTCCGGAGTTAAAGTATTATGAAAAAATAAATTTAAGCAAATTATTACATTAAATAAAAAAGAATGTCAAATCTTATTTTTAAAGTAACAAAATATGAAAAATACAATACAAAAAGGGTTGGTATCCTTTTTGCTAACTTAAGATAAATGAAGATTGTGAAATTCTTGAAGTTACCAATACAAGTTATGATTATAAAAAGGTTGTTTTAGAATTGTCACCTGAAAAAGCTGATATCATTAAGGAATTTGAAGAAGATGTAAATCAATATTTAGAAGAAAATGATATACCTAAGGTAACCATTTTTTACGGAAATAGAATTTATCCTAAAATGAGAAAAAAGCTTTCTGCAGAAAAACTTAAAAATATTAAACTTAAGGGTGTGTTTGTAAATGATGAAAACAAATCATTCCCTCAACTATGGTTAGAATAATAAAAACAAAACACAATTATAATTTTGACTTAAAAATGATAATTGTATATTAAAAAAATGGATATTTTAAATATTAAATCTCCTATTTTAAAAGATGATAGTATTGATGAATATGAATACCATGAGTATGAGCCTATTACAGGAACCAATTTAAACAACTCTGGAGGAAATATTAGGATTGATATCGAAACTCAAGATATTTTTTATCATCCTTCTGAGTCTTATTTACAAATTATAGGTGAGTTAGTAAAAAGAGATGATACCGTTTATGGGGCGGCTAATGAGGTTACATTAACAAATAATGGTCTGATGTATCTGTTTAAAAATATCAGATATCAACTTAGTGGGCAAGAGATAGAATCCATTAATTACCCTGGTCAAACTACCACAATGCTTGGTCTGTTAAAATACCCTGATCACTTTTCTAAATCACAAGGGTTAAACCAGCTGTGGTATAAGGATACCGGAACCAATGCAGCCAGTGCTACTAATGGCGGTTTTTCAGTAAGAAAACAGTATATTTTTAGTTCACTTCCAGTTGGAACATTTAGTTTTAGGATACCTCTAAAACATATATTTGGTTTTTGTGAAGATTACAACAAAGTTTTATATGGAATGAAACAAACTCTTACCTTAACAAGAAATGATAACAATGATGCAATTTTTAGAGCTGGTGGAACCGATGAAGGTAAAGTTAATTTATTTAAGGTATCTTGGTTTATACCTCATGTAACACCGGACGATGGTAATAGGTTGGAACTTTATAAATTTATCGAGAAAAAAGAAAAATTCCCAGTTGGGTATAGAATGATACAAAGCGACTCTATTGCGGTTCCACAGACAGTAACAAGTTTTACTTGGAGGCTATCAGCTAAATCATCTCCTGAAGTGCCGCGTTTTTTAATTGTTGGTTTTCAATCTGGTAAAAGTGATAACCAAACACAAAACCCTGCTATATTTAACCATCTAAATGTAAGAAATATTTATGTAATGTTAGGTTCAAAAAAATATCCGATATATGATTATAATTTAAATTTTACCGCTAATCAAATTAGTAGAATTTATAGTGAAGCTGCTTCGTTTAGAAAAAAGTTTTTTAACATGGATGAATTAGTATCAAACCCTAATATTACTCCTTCAGATTATAAAACCCTTTTTCCTTTGTATGTGTTTGACATATCAAAGCAGAGTGAAAGGTTAAAGTATTCTGTAACTGATATTCACATTAAAGCAACATTTGATCCGGAACCTGCTCCAAATCCACCACCAAATACAATAGCTTATGCGGTTTTACTTAGTGATAGGTTAATTAACTTTCAGAGTGATGGTAACAAGATGAGTGTAGTGTATTAAGTAAAAATTTACTTAAATAAAAAATGCTAAAGATTGCAGATATTAAAACGATATTAACAGATAACAATATTAAGTTTTATTCATATTGGAACAAGAAAAAGTTTATTGATGTTTTAAAGGAGCATGGATTGTATCCTGAAGAGGAAGATAAAAAACATTTTAAAAAAATTCCTAATTATGATAGATTAAGAGATATAGGTAAAAATCCTAAAACAGTTACCTTAAAGGATGTTGAAACTGAAGAAGTAACAACCTTTCCATCAATTTACAAGGCAAGTAAGTTTATTGATAGATGTCCTCAAACAATTGAAAATTGGAATGGAAGGGTATGGAATGATAAATATAGAACTGATATTCTCTAATTTTATTATTTAAAAAAATAAAATAAAATTTTGACTTAAGGAGAGATTTTTTTATATTAAAAATATGAATAGAGAATTTGAAAGATATACTGTAAGTGGATTAAGAAATTTAGCAAGGGATAGGGGATTAAGAAGATACTCAAGGCTTAGACGTGATGAATTAATTACCCTTTTAATTAATACTGGACCATCAATATTAGATTCAACAGTTGAAAATATAAATGTACCAATATTACAACCAACAATTGCTTGGCCTTTACCATCAACATCAAGACAGGGGGTAACCACAACAACAACTACTTCAGTTAATGATTTGTTAAGGAGCTTAGAAAATGTTCAACCGGTGTTACCTAGTATTTCACCTGAAATAAAAGCATTAAAAAGGAAGATAAAAGAAATATATAGTAAAGTAGAGCAAATAGTTCCAAAACTAGATAATTCTTCTTTAAAAGGATATGCTTATCATCATAAAATAGAAGGGATACCTGTTGCTACACCGAAAGAGTTTTTAGAGCTGTCACAACCATCAATCACAAAGATTTTAACAAGTAAGCGTGGGGTTAAAGTAAAAATGAATCTTCAATGTATTATGAAAAGAGGAGAGGGTGAAAATGAACAAATAGTAAAAGCTAATTTTTCCTCTGATGTAAATGAGATTAATTTAAAAGGAACAAATGTAACAGAATTATACTATAATATGATGGAAAGAATTCTAGAAAATTTTGTTAGTTTTATTTCAAATGGCAGCGGATGGACATTTGTTAGTGTGGTTCATTTAAAGTTACACAGTGTTATTTATGTGCCATTAAATGCAGGTGGGTGGTTACCTTTACCAGAGTGGATTAAAAACAAAAATGCTTGTATCAACATGAAAAGTAAGAATGATGAATGTTTTACAGATTGTATTTTAAGGCATTTAAATCCAACAGATAGTCATCCTGAAAGAATTGATGGTAATTTAAAATCAAAGAAAAATAGCTTAAATATGAAAGGAATTAAATATCCTGTCTCTATAGGTGATATAGATAAATTTGAAAAACAAAATCCAGAAATTAGTGTTAATGTTTTTAAACCTAAAAAAAAAATAAAAAAATCAAACGCATTAGAGCTATAAAAAGTTTAAGAAAACATCATGTAAATTTACTTTATTTTGAAGATGAGGAAGGTAAAAAATCTCATTATGCTTTAATAAAAAATTTAAAAGCTTTACTAAGATTACAAGTAGCTGGTGATAATAATGCTGAGTATTGCATGCTTTGTATGAATCATTTTGGAACTATAGAACTTTTAGAAAAAACATATGAAACGTTGTGAAGATTATGATGGAGTTGATTTAATAATGCCAAAGCCTAAAAAGCCTGAAGGTATCATAAAAGAATTTGAAAATCATTGTAGAAAAATTATGGTGCCTTTTGTTGTAGTTGCTGATTTTGAATGTATATTACAAAAAATAGAACAAGAGGCTAAACAAGAAAGTAATACTATTAAAACACAAAAGAATATACCAGTTAGTTATAAGTATCGTATATGTAGTTTTGATAGAAATGTTTTAAAACCAGTATTAAGAGGATTTGTTGGTAAAGATGCAGAAAAAAAATTTATAGATAAATTAACTGGGGATGTAAAAAAAACTTTATGATGAATTTATAAAAAACCCTAAAAAAATGTTAATATCAAAAGATGAAGAAGAAAAATATAAAGAAGAAACACGTTGTTGGATATGTAATGGTGGATTTACTGATGCAAATCCTAAAGTAAGAGATCACTGTCATTTTACAGGAAAATACCGTGGTGCCGCTTGTAATGATTGTAATCTAAAAGCACAAGTTCCAAAATTTATCCCAGTATTCTTTCATAATTTAGCCGGCTATGATGCTCATATTTTTATTACCTATTTTGGTAAAACTGCTGGTCGCATTGATTGTATTCCACTCAGTGAAGAAAAATACATTAGTTTTAGTAAGTATATTATGGTGGGAACAAAAAAAATATCTAAAATTAAGGTTTCTTGATAGTTTTAAATTTTTACCACAGAGTTTAGATAAACTTTCAGAACATTTAAAAGATGAAGATTTTATTAGAACGTGAATATACAAAAGATCAAGTACAATTACTTAGAAGAAAGGGGGTTTTTCCAAATGAATGGTTAGATTCTTTTGATAAGTTAGAAGAAACACAACTACCACCTATAGAAGCATTTTATTCAAGTTTAAACAAAGAAGATATTTACCCTAAAGATTATGAACATGCTTTAAAAGTTTGGAAAGAATTCAAGATAAAAACATTTAGGGAGTATTTAGAGCTATACAACGAAATAGATGTTTTACTCTTAGCTGATATTATCGAAAACTTTAGATTTTCTAGTCTTGAAAAATTTGGTCTAGACCCTGCTTGGTATTTTACATTACCTGGATATGCATATGATCCAAATATGCATATGATGTAATGCTTAAGGAAAGTGAGATAAAACTACAACTACTAACTGACCAAGATAAACTTTACTTTTTTGAAAAATCTAAAAGGGGTGGTGTATGCATGAATACTATAAGATATGAAAAGGCTAACAATAAATATTTGGATGATATGTATGATCCATCAAAACCTTCTAAATATTTGCTCTATATTGATAAAAACGGTCTTTATCCATGGGCTATGACAAAACCTTTACCTGTAGGTGGTTTTGAATGGATGACTAGAGAAGAATTAGATAATTGGGAAAATTACCCATGCTTTTTAGAGGTTGATTTAGGGTACCCAGAAGAATTACATGATGATCATAATGACATGCCTCTAGCAGCTGAACGATTGAAAATAGGAAAAGTAGAAAACTTAATTCCAAACTTAAATGATAAAGAAAAATATGTTCTTCATTATGAAAATTTAAAAACTTACTTACACTTAGGATTAAGAATTAAAACAAGAGGGCCATGATGGCCCTGGGTCGCTCACCTTAGCAGAGTGCCTTAAAGGTTTTTCTTTAATTTGACCATGTGACCTAGTTTTTGACCGCAGGTGACCCAATTTCAAACTCATATTTCATAAAGACAAACATTCTGACCAATTTTCAAGTCAATTGAGCAAAAAATGTGGCCTTGAGTGCCCTAAAGATATTTCTTTAATTTGACCTAGTGACCTAGATTATGACCCCAGGTGACCCAAATTTGAACTGGTTTTTGACTATATCAAAAGAAACATTTTAACCAATTTTCAAATCAAATGAATAATAAATATGGCCTCTGGAGTGCCCACTAGCTATTTCTTTAATTGGACCAAGTGAACTAGTTTATGACCCAAGTTGACCCAAATTCAGACTCATGTGAGATTTTACAAAGACAAACATTCTGACCAATTTTCAAGGCAATTAAGCATATAATGTGGCCTCTAGTGTGCCCACAAGGTATTTCTTTATTTTGACCTAATGACCTAGTTTATGGTTCCAGGTGACCCAAATCCAAACTCATCTGGTATTTCATCAAGACAAATATTCTGGCTAAATTTCAGGTCATTTGAGCAATAAATGTGGCCTCCAGAGTGCAAACAAGGTATTTCTTTAATTTGACCCAGTGAACTAGTTTGTGACCCAAGTTGACCCAAATTAATCTTATGTGAGACTTTATAAAGACAAACTTTCTAACTAATTTTCAAGGCAATTGAGCAAATAATGTGGCCTCGAGAGTGCCAACAAGGTATTTCTTTAATTTGACCTAGTGACCTAGTTTATGACCCAAGATGACCCAATTTTGAACTCAATGAACTTGTTGCGCTTAGACGGGCAAAACAAACTTAGAAGAGAATCACTACATACCAAATATCAAAGCTCTACGCCTTCCAGTTTTAAAGAAGAATTTTAAAGTTTTCCTTCTTTGTTCCTATGTTCGAACTTGTGACCCCCGGGGCTGGGCCAGTTTTGACCCAGGGGCATCATATGAATAAACTTGGTAGAGGTCCACTAGGAAATGCTACATGCCAAATATCAAAGCTCTACACTTTCCCGTTTAAGAGAAAAAGAAATTTAAAGTTTTCCTTCTTTGTTCCTATCTTCGAACTTGTGACCCCCGGGGCGGGGCCAGTTTTGACCCAGGGGCATCATATGAACAAACTTGGTAGAGGTCCACTCTGAGATGCAACATACCAAATATCAAAGCTCCACACCTTTAGGTTTCAGAAAAGAAGAATCTTAAAGTTTTCCTTCTTTGTTCCTATGTTCGAACTTGTGACCCCAGGGGATGGGCCAGTTTTGACCCAAGCGGCATCCTTGGAACAAACTTGGTAGAAGTCCACTAGGAGATGCTACATACCAAATACCAAAGCTCTATGCCTTCCCATTTAAGAGAAAAAAAAATTAAAGTTTTCCTTCTTTGTTCCTATGTTGGAAATTGTGACCTCCGGGGCGGGGCCAGTTTTGACCCCAGGGGCATCATATGAACAAACTTGGTAGAGGTCCACTAGGAGATGCCACATGCCAAATATCAAAGCTCTACGCCTTCAAGTTTCAGAGAAGAAGATTTTTAAAGTTTTCCTTCTTTGTTACTATGCTCAAACTTGAGGCCCCCGGGGGCAGGGCCAGTTTTGACCCCAGGAGCATCATATGAACAAACTTGGTAGAGGTCCACTAGGCAATGCTACATACCAAATATCAAAGCTCTACGCCTTCCAGTTTCAGAGAAGATGATTTTTAAAGTTTCCCCACTTTGTTCCTATGTTCGAACTTGTGACCCCCGGGGCAGGGCCAGTTTTGACCCCAAGGACATCATATGAACAAACTTGGTAGAGGTCCACTAGGAGATGGTTCATGCCAAATATCAAAGCTCTATGCCTTCTAGTTTTAGAGAAGAAGATTTTTAAAATTTTCCTTCTTTGTTCCTATGTTGGAAATTGTGACCCCCGGGGCGGGGCCAGTTTTGACCCCAGGGGCATCATATGAACAAACTTGGTAGAGGTCTACAAGGAGATGCTACATGCCAAATATCAAAGCTCTATGCCATCAAGTTTCAGAGAAGAAGATTTTTTAAGTTTTCCTTCTTTGTTACTATGCTCAAACTTGTGACCCCCGGGGCGGGGCCAGTTTTGACCCCAGGGGCATCATATGAACAACCTTGGTAGAGGTCCACTAGGCAATGCTACATACCAAATATCAAAGCTCTACGCCTTCCAGTTTCAGAGAAGATGATTTTTAAAATTGCCCCTCTTTGTTCCTATGTTCGAACTTGTGACCCCTGGGGATGGGCCAGTTTTGACCCCAAGGACATCATATGAACAAACTTGGTAGAGGTTCACAAGGAGATGCTTCATGCCAAATATCAAAGCTCTATGCCTTCTAGTTTTAGAGAAGAAGATTTTTAAAATTTTCCTTCTTTGTTCCTATGTTGGAAATTGTGACCCCCGGCACGGGGCCAGTTTTGACCCCAGGGGCATCATATGAACAAACTTGGTAGAGGTCCACTAGGAGATGCTACATGCCAAATATCAAAGCTCTACGCCTTCAAGTTTTAGAGAAGAAGATTTTTAAAATTTTCGTTCTTTATGACTATGCTCAAACTTGTGACCCCCGGGGCGGGGCCAGTTTTGACTCCAGGGGCATGAAATGAACAAACTTGATAGAGGTCCACTAGGAGATGCTACATACCAAATATCAAAGCTCTGCGCCTTCTAGTTTCAGAGATGAAGATTTTCAAAGATTTTGCATTTTTTTTTCCTTTTTGTTGCCATGGCAACCAGAGTTGTGGGTGGAATTCAATTCTTTGAACAATTTTGGTAGAGCTTCACCCAAGGAACATCCCTGCCAAGTTTCATAAAGATTGGCCCAGTAGTTTAGGAGAAGAAGATGTTTAAAGAAATTGTTGACGGACGACGGACGACAGACGACGGACGACGGACGACGAACATAGGGCGATCACAATAGCTCACCTTTAGCACGTTGTGCTAAGGTGAGCTAAAAATACATGAAGGAATTAAATTTAAAGAAAGTAGTGATATAAAAAAATATATTGATAAGTGTGTAAAATTAAGAACAGAAGCAAAAAAAGCAAACAATGAATTTCAAGGCCAATCATTTAAGTTAATGATGAACGCTACTTTTGGTAAAACAATGGAAAACAAAAGAAACAGGGTAAATATAGAATTAGTTAATGGTGAAAATTGTAATCGTTTTAGAAAGCTGACTGCAAAACATAACTATCATGATCATACTATATTTTCTCCAGATTTAGTTGCTGTTCATATGAAAAAATTAGAGTTAATATATGATATACCTATTTATTTAGGTGTAAGCATACTAGAAATTAGTAAAACTATAATGTTAATAGATTTTTATGATCATTTTAAGAAAATATATGGTAAAAAGATAAGAATGTGTTATACTGATACAGATAGTTATATACTGGTAATAGAAACTGAAGATCTGTATGAAGATATGAAAAAAGATGCAGATACAATGTATGATTTTAGTGAATACCTTCCTAATCATCCGTTGTATAGTGAAAAAAATAGAAATGTATTGGGCATGTTTAAGGATGAATTAAAAGGGGATATTATGACCGAGTTTGTAAGTACAGGTCCAAAAACATATTGTTGTAAAAAACTAACATTAAAAAGAGAAAAGAAAACAAAAGAAAATCCTAATCCAAATGCAAGTTTAGATGAAAATGGTAAATTTATATATGAAGATCTTAGTAAAGTTAAAGATAAAGAAAATGATGCAGAAATCAGAAGATGTAAGGGGATAAAAAAGTCTGTTATTAAAAATGAATTAAGATTTAAAACTTATAAGGATTGTTTAGATACAGGAAAAGATTATTATACAAATATGGGTGGAATAAGAAGTTATCTTCATCAATTAAACACTGTGGATATACATAAAAGAGCATTAAGTTTTGAAGATGATAAAAGGTATATACTTTTGGATGGAAGTTATGATACTTTAGCACGGGGGCATCATAGGATTCAAAAATTAACTGAAGAAGAAAGAAAAATGTATGAAGCAAAGGGGGCAAGACCAAAAACATATTAAAATATTTAATCTAGTAAAAAGATTAAATATTTATCTAATTGGAAAATCATCTATAGTTGTAAGAGGAAGCAATTTATCTATTAAAGCATCTTTTAAAAGTTTTGAATAACCTTTTAAGTTTTTCTTTTTTGCTAATATTTAGCTCCACTGGCCGAAGGCCAGCGGGCTTATGTCATGGGCCGGTGTCCGTCGTGCGTCCGTCCGTCCGTCCGTCCGTCCGTCCGGTCGTCCGTCCGTCCGTCCGTCCGTGCGTTAACTTTTACTTCAAACATCTTCTTCTCTGAAACTACCCATCCGATTTTCACGAAACTTCACAGAAATGATCCTGACATGGTCCTCTTCAGAATTTCTTGAAAGAATTTGATTCCTTCAAAAACTCTGGTTGCCATGGCAACAAAACTGAAAAATATTGGAAATCTTTAAAACTCTTCTTGTCTGAAACCATAAGGCATAGGGCTACCAAATTTGGCATGTAGCTTTATGTAGTAGACCTGTATCATGTTTCTTCAAATTATAGCCCTGGGGTCAAAATTGGCTCTGCCCCAGGGGTCACAAGTTTTACATAGGCTTATATAGAGAAAACTTTAAAAATCTTCTTGTCTGAAACCATAAGGCATAGGGCTACCAAATTTGGCATGTAGCTTTATGTAGTAGACCTCTATCATGTTTCTTGAAATTATAGCCCTGGAGTCAAAATTGGCTCTTCCCCAGGGGTCACAAGTTTTACATAGGCTTATATAGAGAAAACTTTAAAAATCTTCTTGTCTGAAACCATAAGGCATAGGGCTACCAAATTTGGCATGTAGCTTTATGTAGTAGACCTGTATCATGTTTCTTGAAATTATAGCCCTGGGGTCAAAATTGGCTCTTCCCCAGGGGTCACAAGTTTTATACATAGGCTTATATAGAGAAAACTTTAAATATCTTCTTGTCTGAAACCATAAGGCCTAGAGCTACCAAATTTGGCATTTAGCTTGATCTAGTTGGAGTCTACCAAAAGTTCCCAAAGTATAGTCCTGGGGTCAATTTGGCCTCATACTTGGGAGGGGGAGGTTCACAAGATTTACATAGGCTTACATAGGGAAAACTTTTAAATCTTGGTGTACATAGCCATAAGGCTTAGGCTACCAAATTTTGCATATAATTATAGCATTATTTAGTGGACAGTTACAAAGAGGGCCCAAGTTACAGCTCTAGGATCAAGTTTGGCCCTGCACCAGGGATCACAAGTTTTACATGGGTTTATGGAGTGAAAAGTTCAGAAACCATCTTGTTACCAGCCATAAGGCCAAGAACTCCCACATTTGGCATGTTATTCTTCTAATACAATATTCCCCATTTAGTCAGACTGTAGCCATGAGGTCAAAGTTTTATAAGGGCTTATATAGTGAAGACTTTTCTTCGTGATTTATATTTATAAGCCAGTGGAGCGATACAGGGCCATCATGGCCCTCTTGTTTTAGTTTTATTACACCATGAAGCTCTAATTTATCTCTTATTGTTCCTTTCCACTTTTGTTTAATTTTTTTTCATATTTAATACATTCATCACATGTATCGCTATCACTATTAACTCCATACCTTTTACCACACTTTTTTCCACATTTAATACATGTTGGGGATAAACATGTTTCACAAATAAATTTACTACAATCATTACCCTTACAACGTAACCACCATTTATCAGTAATTTATCAGTAAAACCACATTCATTACATTTTGGAGATTCACATGTTTCACAAGTAATATATAAAAAATCTTTTTTACCCCACTTACACGTACGAGGTCCCTTATTACTTCTACACCATCCAAATAGTCTATCATCATAACTACATTCCCAACACTCGCTAATTAAATATGACATATTTTTTTTTACCTCTTTTTTAAATACACTATTACAACAAACACAATTTGTAAGTAAAATAGACTCGTTTTTTCAATTATAAGGTTCTGTTCTAATTTCCATCATATGTTATAAATATTATTAACAAACTAACTTAAATTAAATTCAAATTTTTATTATTATTATTATTATTATTATTTTTTTTTTTTTTTTTTATTTCTTTTACCAAAATCTTAAGGCACCCACAAACACATAAGCCGGTTAGCTGATGCGTCATGGTTGGATAAAAGGTTAAGCAATTGTCTGATGTAAGGGTTTGTTGGTTAGTTAAGTAACTGGTTGGCTGATGCATTGGTTTTTTTTCTTAATCAATTTTTTTTTTTTTTTTAATTTTTAATTTTTTTATAAATTGAAATTAAGTGAAAACGTTTAAGAAAAATGTTATGCCATTTTGTTTATGAGCTTAATATGTTAACCATGATAAGCGTTATATTACATAATTTTATGAGCATGTTAATGTTACATAAAATTGTTATATTGTTTAAGAGCTGGCTATAATCTTAAGGACTGGTTGATTGGTAAGTGTGGGTCATATTCTTAAGCATGATGGGATTGCATAAATTTGGTCAGTGTGCTTAAGCGTGGTTGATTTTGTTAAGCAGTGAAAATACATATTCGATTTGGCCCAGAAAAAGTTGTATGGTTAATTTTAAGCACGGATTAATTTTATTAATTTTATAAAATTCAAAAATAGCAAAATGGGGATTGTCCTAGATCAAGTATTAACTTAACTACTAAGGGGGCTTGACGTATATTATCAATGTGGATCGATATCTCTTTAACTACAGGACAAAAGGTCATGAAACTTAATCTTTTTATTGTTTATTGCAAGCCACAGACAATAGTTATTTGTATTTATTTCATGGAACGCCTTGTCATGAAAAAAGGAGGCTAAATGTTTAATTTCGTCATGGACCAATGACCATCTGTTTGTCCATCTTTCAGGACAGATATCTTCTAAAATCCTTGACAAAAGCTAATAGAAATGCATACAGGTGTTCCTCCTAATGATGTCCGCTGATATTTATTGTTTTTTTTTTTTTTTTTTTTTTGCCTTTTTGATATCAAATACTGTCTCATAGGAAAAAGGGGCTGCATGTATATATTTCTGTTAAGGATCAATATACATGTATCTTCAACTCAAAATCCTGTAAAAAAAATGTGAAACTTCATACATGTGTTCCTTATAATAGTCCGCCAATATCATTAGTTTAGCTTTTTTGATTAAGTGTCGTGTCATGGAAAAAGCAGGCTTCACATATATTTTCATTATGGATTAATATCTCTTTAACTACAGGACAAAATGTTATGAAACTTCATCTTTATTTTGTTTATCACAAGCCACAGACTATTGTTAGGCCTATTTGTTAGCTCACCTGAGCACGAATTGCTGGGTGAGGTATTGTGATTCGTCGTTGTCCAGCGTCCGTCTTTCCACAATTCCTTTAAACATCCTCTCCTCCTAAACCAACCATGTTGAAACTTGACAGGCATATTCCTTGGGTGAAGTTCTACCAAAGTTGTTAAAATGATTGAATTAACCCTTTAACTCCAGGGGTCACAATTTTGGGCAAAATTGTATATAGAGCAAACTTTAAAAATGTTTTTGTCTGAAACTAGGAGGCCTAGAGCTTTGATATTTGGTATGTGGCATTTCCTTGTGGACTTCTACCAATTTTGTTCAAATGATGCCCCTGGGTCAAAACAGGACATAAAGGTACACAGAATGAACTTTAAAAGTCTTGTTCTATTTTAACCCTTTACTACACAATCCCAAGTTTTAACGCCTGTGAGAAATGAGGCTCTTGAAAATATTGTGGGAAAAAGAGGAAATACTTGTAACCAGCATGTTTTCCTTTTTCCACAATGTTTTCCACCCAACTAAAATCAAATTTAAATTGTTGACTCACATTTATTTTGTTGTCAGCAAATGGTTTGAATTTGGACAAGTCTTAACCCTTTAAGCGCCTTTCACTACTATAGTTGCCTTTGTGTCTAGTGTAGATCAATATCAGAATGCACGAAACAGGGTTCTTACGCGACCGGGAAAACGGGAAAACTCCGGGATTTTTAAGATACTGACTCCCGGCCGTGAAAGTACCGGGATTTGGTAGAAAATCGATCTTGAACCGGGAAAAGTCCTTGAAATTTGTCATACACGTATGAAATGTTGTTCAAAGTTGTTAAATATATGTATGAGCAGCATATCCGAAGTTGTAAATGAAGGAACTTATCGTTTCGCTTGAAACGCCCTATTATCGGTTACTAGTGATACCGTCTGATACCGGATTATTTGTTCGACTTCAAGGGAGATAAACAAATCCGAAAGCGGAAGTAGGACAAAATATTGTAGTTCGTATAGTTTTTCGAGGTTCTGCGAAGATTACATGAAACGTGAGTTATTTTTATGGTCAATCGTAATTCCAGCTGACTTTTCTTCAACCTGATATAGACGAATATCTGTGCATAAAAAATCATACCTGTGTTGATCGTAGTTCATTTCAGTACACACAGATCAGATTGGAATCATTTATTAGCGTGATGCATTTCAGATACATGTACAATTTGACATCTCGAATCAATAGCAAGGGAGACAACTACCAATAGATCAAAATAAGGAAGAGTCTAAAACTTTGATGTGTTATTGTGGTCTCCTATCAACATCCCTTTTTCTTTGAAAATATTTTTTTTTTTTTTTTTTTTTTTTAGATTTTTGAAAACGTTTATAGCATGTGAGTGTAAATATCTTGGCCTATTATTCACATGTCTAAGCAAAATATGAACAGTCTTTGATATTTATCTGTAGTAAACTGTCAATATCTCTTTTGAATGGTTTGCTGTCTTAAACAGATAATCATTATTAAGATTTTTAACTCTGCTGCTTTGCAGTATATTAATCACAAAAGATTCTTCTGTCTCTAGGATGAACTTAAAAGATATAACTCACTAAAAAAACACTGAAATAACTCAAGAACACAGGGATTATTATGCCCTTTACACAGTGTTCTTAGTCACATTTGTAGTTTTCAAGATATTTTGGCGGATGTTCTATTCTCACTGGTCTTGTTCAGACAGGTTCTTTGTCTTCAGGTGTTTTGGTTGGCGTATTTACTGGTAGATTGCTCTGGTTGGTTTCCTGATAGGAATCTTCTTGATGTCTGGGTGGGGATAACTCATGCACTTCTGTTCTTATTTTCGAAGGTCTAATGTGAACTCTGTTTCGTTCGTACAGAGAACAATCTTGGTCCTGTACAATGTGGCGTCTTTCCATATTTTCTTTGATCAGTCCTTTTTCCCATGGTTCCTTTAGGCGTTTTCTGAAGTATACAGACTGTCCTGTTTTCAAACTTGGTTGATTTTTGAATTTCTTATTAAAATATTTCTTTACAGATCCTTTCCTTCTTTTTCGGGATTCACTGGGCTGTTTTCTCTCGGGAATACTTGGTATTTGGGTACGTAATTTCCTGCCAAACATCATTTCTGCTGGACTTTTATTTGTATCTTTGCGTGGAGTATTCCTTAACTCTAGGAATGCTTCGTGTTGATAATTTCTCGATTGTACACTTTTAATCATCATGTTTTTAACAATTTTTACACCTGCTTCCGCCTTTCCATTTGATTGTGGATGATGTGGTGAGGTTATATGGTGCTTTATACCCCACTTGTCAGTGAATGTTTTTGAAATCTTTTGAATTGAACTGTGGACCACCATCACTGATTATTCTTGCCGGTATACCGAAACGTGCAAACTGTTTTTGTAGTTTCTCAATGACACTTTCCAATGTCATCGTCCTTAACAGATCTACCTCTATGAAATTGGAGAAATAGTCTACTGTCAGTAGATAATTGCGTCCTTTTATTTCGAAAAGATCCATTCCTATTTTTTCAAAAGGATAATGACCATCATCATGCTGATGTATTTCTTCTCTGGTATTATCAGGTTTTCTTTTCATGCAAGTTTCACAGGTTTCGGTTATTTGTTTAATTTCTGTTTTCATTCCTGGCCAGAAGATTGTTCCTCTGGCTCTTCGTAACATACTGTCACAACCAGTGTGTGCACTATGTAAACGCTGTTTCATGTCTTTTCTTAGTGATTTTGGGATTAATACAGCTTCAACCTTTAAGATAATTCCTTCTTCAAGACTCAAACTATCCCTCATAGAAAAGTATGGTCGTATCTCGGCGTCTACATTTTCTTTCTCTTCCTGCCATCCATTTAGTATAGCTTTGATTAAGAGCTGCAAGCTTTCATCCTTCGCTGTTGCTTTTCTAACTTCTTCTAATCTGGCATCTGGAAGATGTTCTAGAATGTTCACACCAAAAATCCTTGTTCTGGTTAACTCTTCTTGTTCGGAATTTTCAAAGTTTCTGTTTAGCATGTCACCTATAACTAGATCCACACCTTTCACAAAATGAAATTCTATATCGTATCGGTATAGTTTCATTAAAACGTCTTGCAATCTTTTAGGTGTTTGACTCAACGGCTTCTTAAGTATGGTCTCTAATGGTTTGTGATCATTTTCAATTTTCACTTTTCTGCAATATGTATACTGGTCAAATCTTTCCAGTCCATAGAGAACAGCTAGGGCTTCTTTTTCTATTTGTGCCCAATTTCTCTCAGCAGGTCTTAATGAGCGGGAAGCGTATTCAATTGGCCGCCCTCCTTGCATGAGAACAGCTCCTACTCCATTTTTGCTACTGTCAACTTGTAGGCATAATTCTTTCTCCGGGTCGAAGTATGCCAAGACTGGAGCATCTGTTAACTTTCTTTTTACTTCACAGAAAGCCGTTTCACATTCTTCTGTCCACTTCCAGGGTACATTTTTCCGTGTCAATCTTCGAATTGGTTCCATAATTGAAGACAAACTGGGAAGAAATTTTGCCATATACTGTATAACACCGCACAAACGTTTAACTTCTGTTACGTCTTTTGGTGAAGTCATTTTAAAGACAGAATTTATTCGTGTTTCATCTGGCAAAATTCCTTCAGAGGTGATTTTATGTCCATGAAATTTTATTTCTTTTCCAACAGCTTTCTTTTCATTGTTTAGAATGATCTTTCTTTCCTCACATCTTTTCTGTAGTTGTTGTACTTTTAAGTCATTGTCTTTTTTAGCAGTAGCTTCATCACTTCCACAGCCCACAATTATAATGTCATCTGCAATGGTAAATGTGCCATTTAGTCCACTCAGTGCTTCATGTAATTTTCTCTGAAAGATTTCACTGGACACTTTGAGCCCGAAAGGCAAGCGAAGCCATCTGTACCTTCCAAATGGTGTTATCATTGTTGTTAACAGACTTGATTCTTCATCTAATTTGCAATGCCAGTAGGTTTCTTTGATGTCTAATTTAGTGAAGACCTTGGCATTATGTAATTCTGGAAGAATATCTTCAAAAACTGGGAGTTTTTAATGTTCTCTCATTAAAACTTGCTTTAAAGGTTGTGGGTCGATACAGAGTCTAAGTTTCCCATTAGGTTTCTTTACAACAGCCATCTGGCTTACCCAGGGTGTAGGTTCAGAGACCTCTTTCAGGATGCCTCGTTCCGTCAAATTGTCAAGTTCCATTTTCACTTCATCCTTGATTGCTAATGGCACTTTTCTACATGGCAATGCTTTTGGCACAGCGTTTTATCTATTTGAAGGTGTACCTCACCCAAGTCACCAATGTCAGTTGTAATTTTAGATATGAATCTGTCTGTGTTGAAAGTGATTAATTTCATCTCCTGAATTGTTTTAAGACCTAGCAAGCATTCAAACTTGTTTGGTACTACTACAAATTCAACAATGCAGTCTATATTGTTGCATGGATTTGTCATTTTCAGTTCAGTAGTTCCTAATGGTTTCAATGCTGACTTATTCCACATACGCAAATTGATGTTTGTTATCTTCACTTAGTTTTTTTTGACATATTTCTGGCAAATAGTGTTAATGCCAGCTGCACTATCCAACTGAAAATTTATTTCGCAGTTGTTCACTCTCATTTTTGCAGAAACACGGCTTTTCCGTTGTGTATTTACAGCTGCAAGCCAACAGTCATCCTCACTATCATAGTGATTGTTATTTTCTTCAGTGTTCACGGAATGTACTTTCTTGCACATTTTCTTAAAGTGGTTTCTTCCTTTGCAGGCATTACATATTTTGCCCCACGCTGGACACTCTTCTTTTTTTAGTTCATGTTTATAGCCACAGAAAGTACAATTTTTTTCTTTTCGGCTCTGTATGTGGAGTACATTTCCTGTCATTGTTCACTTTCTTTATCTTTTGTGCCACTTTGTGGGCTGTTTTGTCTCTCATTTCATTCACATGCTTATTAGATTGTTCGTATGCCCTACATATCTGTATAGCTTTGTCTGATTTTAAATTTTCTTCTCTCATTAGCAATTCTTGTAGTTTGCCACCAGAGCTGAAAACTATTTTGTCCCTCAACATTCTATCTTTCTCTTCAAAGTTGCAGGTTTCAGCTCTTTTTCTTATCTCAGTGAGAAATGGTTCAAACCCAATTGCACTTTCAAGTGGTACCGACCAAAATCTGTGAGTTTCTAAGACTTCGTTTTTACGAGGGGTTACAATATTCCTCTATTTTTCTCATTACTTGCTCAGGATTCGTTTTGTCATCAGCATTCGCCCATTCAAACTCGTCATAAATTTCGATAATATTTGGCCCTGCACAGTGTAATATAACAGCTACCTGAGTTTCATCCTCCTTTTCCGACATACCGCTGGCAGTCAAGTATATTTCCATCTGCTGTTTCCACTTACTGAAATTCTGGGATGCATTTCCATCGGTAATGTTTAATTCGTCAGGCTGCCTGAACATGGGCGCTGCCATCTTGAATATTTAATGACCTGTAGTAGGCGTCGAAAATTCTCTAATTTCTATGCAATAAAATTGACTGGGACGTCTTCAGTAAATCTTCAGGAAGTACTGACTTTTACCTCTGCCACCATGTTGATCGTAGTTCATTTCAGTAAACACAGATCAGATTGGAATCATTTATTAGCGTGATGCATTTCAGATACATGTACAATTTGACATCTCGAATCAATAGCAAGGCAGACAACTACCAATAGATCAAAATAAGGAAGAGTCTAAAACTTTGATGTGTTATTGTGGTCTCCTATCAACAACCTTTTTTTTTTTTTTTAAAGAGCATCTGTATCTGCTTTCACACTTGTTCTGGTCATTTCACTAAAGTTACTTTAACATGGGAATTGTTTTTATTTATTATTATTCACTTTCAGCATGCTGCTTAACTATTTACCACACAATCAAGAGTTCTGACGACCTTGAGAAAATAGCCTTTTTAAAACATTGTGAGAAAAGGAGAACATGCTGGTAACCAGCATTTTCTTCTTTTTCCACAATGTTTTGTACCCCTTCCAAACAAATTTCTCTTTTTCAGTCAAATTTATTTTGTCATTGCAACTGCTTTCAGTTTGGACAAGTCTAAAATTTGGTAAAGAGTTAAAAGTTGTCTTTATGCAGAAGGGTTCATTACAATGAGAGGTTACAGAAAGTGCCGTGATCTCACGCTTCCACAAGCATATACAAAATGTGAACTTAAACTTTTGATCAGGGCATTGAGTTTTTCACTATATTGAGTTAAAGGCTGTAGGTTTCTTCACAGTATATATACTGTGGTCTGTGGTCAACATGTAAGAACTTATTTGAGAATGGGACTCAAATTTTTATTTATCGCAGTACCTGAGACATGTTTTCACTGGTCTAGTGTGAAGAACAGCACACTAGGATGACAGAACCTGAATATTCAGTAACAAAGTTTATAAAATGTCATTCACCCTCAGAGTTTGGATTGTATGATGAAATTGTCAGTTTCATTTCACACAGCATAGCATAAACCCTAGTATTGTAAGTTTCAGATCATACAACTGTCTTTTCAAAAGTGTCCAAAAGGTCCTTGAAAAAGACTGCAAAGGTCCTGGAAAGTCCTGGAAAAGTCCTTGAATTTGGTTCTTGAAAAAGTGTGGGAACCCTGACGAAATGTGCAGTCCGATCATTGATCTATACTGTCTGCCTTGTTGAAACACTGCAGACAAAAGGCACCCATGCAGTTGTTATCATCTTGGACTCATTCTGGAATGAAAATGGCCTTTGGGTTTCAGGATTAAATTTTGTTGTTTGTTAATGATTTGAGCCAAGCCTGTTAGCTCGTTACCTACAGGGATAGTTATGCAGGGGTGTCAAGTTTAAATCTCAGTTGGGCCAAGCACTCGGGTAACCAGGATTGTTTTTAACTTTTTCCACAATGTTCTCTACCCATCCCAAATCTAAATTCATTTTTGAGACAAATTTATTTTGTTGTCTGCAAATGCTTTGAATTATAGACCAGTCTAAATTGTTTGTTTGGTAAAGAGATAAAGATAGACCAAGTAATATGCATTTCAAGACTGTGTTGTAGGCAATACTATCTTGCAGAATATAAGGCATATATATCCAAGATCCAACTGCAGTCTGATCCTTATCTATCCTGTCTAATAAAACATCCTGTCTTGCGTACCCCTAGCCTTGGTTCCCACCTGATCATTTTTTCCTTTTATCTATTCAGGACGGACGGATGCAGTTTAAATTTAACATGAAGCCCCCCCCCCCCCTTTTTCCATGATACAGCAATAAATTCCAAAACCCTGACAATGTGCGCTAGGTCACTTGATGTGTGAAAATTTCATCCAAATCTGTTAAGATATGTCCAGTAATTAAAGAGATATTGGTGAAAAATGAAAACTAACATGAAGACCCCTTTTTCCATGATGCAGCTATAAATTGCAGAACCTTGACAATATGCGCTAGTTCACATGATGAGAAACATTCTGTGAAAACTTTTGAAAACATTGCAGGAAAAGGAAAAAATGCTGGTAACCAGCATTTTCTCCTTTTTCCCACAAAGTTTTCTACCCTATCAAAGAAATATTGTGTCACTTGAGCCAATATGAAAATGTTGTATGCAAATGCTTTCAATTTGGACAGATCTAAAATTTTGCTATGTGGTAAAGGGTTATTAAAAGGCTTTCACAGCATTTTTCTCTCTGGCTGTAAGGATGTATCTTTGAACGTTGTGTTCATTGTATTTTGAGTTCATTCATTTAACTCTGTAGTACAGATTTTATCTTGTAAATCTTAGAAGTCATTATAATTTTTGTTCTTCAGTTTGTGGTGTTTGTCTTAATTTATAAATAAATTTATGACACCCCACCCCCATAGATTTTGGGCATATACTCCACCATGAATTGAAGTACCATTTGAAAGATCTGTTCAGGTAGGGCCAAGGTCAATGTCACACTTGAAGGTCAAATTTTTGTAAGCTGGACGCATTGAAAGGTTGGTGCAAGACTATTGCAAGTGTAAATACATTGTTTATGTGTTTACATTAGCAATTACCCATGAACATGTCCCTGGACAACCACTCTAGTTATCGGTGTATTTAACAACATTATAATACTAACTTGTATAGAAAGTCTTGAATCGGCAAACATTCTCTACTAAGTTTGTTCAAATCAGGCAAAATTTTTGCCACACACCAAAAGGCCTAGGGCTTTGTTATTATTTCTTCAAAACTCTGTTCTGGAGGTATATAGGAGTCAGCTTGTCGGTCCATCCATCCATCCATCCATCCATCTTTCTGTAGCATTTTCTTGTCAGAGCTAGTTCTCAACAACTACAGGACAAATTTCATTCAAACTTTAAAGAGACTCGGTGCCAAGCAAGAATGTGCATATTATATTTTGGTGACGGTTCATTGAATTTTTACAATTCTTTTCCTTTGATGAAACTTCTTGTTCTCCCTATTTTTCAACAACAATTGGACAAATATCATTCAAACTTCTCACAAATATTTATATAACCGGGTTTGGTTAAGAAAGATTATCTTCTTGTCTAAACCAAGAAGACCTATAGCTTTGGCCTTGCACTTCGATATTTGGTATTTATCTTCATTGTAGACCTTTACTGCTTGGTTCTCAGTTGAGCGATATAGGACCATCATGGTCCTCTTGTTTAAAATCACTTTTTTCATCGAGTTCATCAATTATATTACCTTGGCAAGAATTTATAACCCGTAAATTCCTTACAATATAAACATTTGGTTTCCACTTGGAGTAATGATCCCCCTACCCTTAGCAATTTCTATTCCCGGGCTCAAGGAGATAGATATTTCTCGTATTATTACCCTGCAGGTATAGTCCTTAAAAGGCGCAATAATATTTAACCACTTACGCGTGACACTCTCGTAAAGCTTTGCGAGTAACTTCTCAGGGTTGCCTCCCAAGAACGGTATTTCCTTACGCCTATTACTCACCTCAAAGCCTAACTGTCTCTCCTCTTGCCTCTAACCATCACTCCACAGATCTAAACCCTCTATACTTATTACCAAACTTATGTTTTGCGGTCTATAGAGCGGCGGTGGTGTTGGGGGTGGATTATACTTTACTTCACAGCATCTTTGTATATACTTTGTTCTTCTCCACTTCTCCTTTTCCCTTGCTCACTGAAGCTCTTTATATGCTCCTTGCAGCTAAATAATAGGATCTTATGCAGAGGGTCGCTGCGAAAATTTTTACTATGACGTAGCACTGTAGTTCGTGGCATCTTTGATATTTCGCTAGCCACACCAACCGAGGTAAAATGGTAAATCAGACCATTACTAGAGGAGTATTCTAGCTTCTTACCCTGTCTGCTCCCCTTAGGTGGTTGTGTCTTAAAACCCCATCATGATAATCATTAAAAAACCTCTTTTTCTCGTAATAACTTAAAAAGGTCCTTCTTGGAAAAGTGGGTTACGCCTTCTAGTCCGCAATCTTTAGCAATAAGCAGAAGCTCTTAAAGTAAATTCCTCCATAGGTTGTGTGGGGGCATACACGAATGTCCATAGAAATCAGATAGTACAGCAAAGCCCTCCAAGGTTAGTAAAATTTATAATTTTTTTTGCAAAATCTTTTTGGAATTTTTTTGGCGGATGCGCGGTTGCAGTCATTATTGGCGACAAAGAGTTTAAGTTTAAAACGATAAACCTGCCACATAATATATTGTCGCACCAAATTTATAACTCCTTAAAAAAAAAAAAGTTATAAATTTTTTCGCGTCCTTCGCAAATTTTCCTAGCGCGCTCGTAACTTTCATATTTAAAAGACAATTTTGGGACAATTATTTATTTCGTTTTAAACTCCATCATGAAACTTGCGTTTACACTTTCGACCCATGCCGTCGAAAAACACTTGGATGCATATAATTTGAATGCCTCTGTGTTTTTTTAGTGAACAGATTATGTACTGTGTTGTACAACAGTGTTTAAACAATCCCAACACCTACAATCGGAATGGTAAACGTGGGAGGACTGTTTGCTCACTATATTAATATATTTTTGATATTTAAACAAGAAGCAAGTGGTCCTCCCGATTGGATTAAATGTTACGATGATATGAATAAGTAGAATGCACAATATATGGAAAAAGAAGGAGTTTTGTTGGATCGAGGAAATATTCAAAAGAACCCAGGGCTTAGAGCTTTGGCCAAACTGTGTCTTGATAGCTTTTGGGGAAAGTTTGATCAGAGTTAATATGCGACAAACCGATTTTTTTTTTCACTAAAGTCAGGCCAACATATTTTTTCAACTTTTTTACAATCCATTGAAACAGCCCATCGATTTTCATATATTGTCTAATGATACGATACAAGTCGAATGGCAGTATAAGGACGATTGTCAACCCGAAGATAACAAAACTAACATATTTTGGCAACATTCAGTACATGTTTGGACCGACTCAAACTTTACAGTGTACTCGAGGCATTAAACAGAAGAGTCTTGTATTACGTTACAGACAGTGCGATATACGTGAGTCGCCCTGATGAGTATGATCCTCCTCTGGGTGATTACTTAGGTGAACTGACGGATGAACTTCAAAATGGAGAGTACATTGTGGAGTTTGTGTCTGGTGGGCCAAAAAGTTTTGCTTACAAAACGAAAAAACAGTGAAACTTGTAAAGTGAGGGGATTTACCCTAAATTATAAAAACAGTCAACTCATTAATTTTGATAGCGTGAAAGATATAGTCACAGACCCTCAAAGGCAAATTCTAGTAAAATAGAAAAAAAATTGTATAATAGAGAAGAACATAAAAGTTATCAAATGGTTTATACAAAAAGACGAAAAGTAGACCAGTTTGATACAGGACCATACGGGTTTTGATAGTCGTCCTTATACTCTGTCAAATTTGCTGCAACAATATTATAATATATGTGTATAAAACTGTTAGATATTTCTTCATTATCACTCATTTTTTTCAGAAAGTGTCACACAATTTTAAAAAAAATGTTACACAAATATCAAAAAGTGTTCACCAATTTTAAAAAAAGTGTCATACAAATATCAAAAAGTGTTAACCAGTTTTAAATTTTAAAAAAAGTGTTACACAAATATCAAAAAGTGTTCACCAATTTTCAAAAGGTGTATCTTATTTTTCAAAAAATGTCACACATTTTCTTAAAAGTGTCACTCATTTTTTTCAAAAAGTGCTACTCATTTTCTTAGAAGTGTTACTCAGTTTCTTAAAAGTGTCACTGTTTTTTACGTGTTTGTACTTTTACACATAAATTCCCATATGATCTGTTTCAAAAAGTGTCACTCATTTTTCAAAAAAGCGTCACTCATTTTTCAAAAAGTGTCATTCATCTTCTTAAAAGGGTCACTCATTTTCTTAAAATCGTCAATCATTTTCTTAAAAGTGTCACTCATTTTTACCTTTTCTCTCTCTCTCTCTCTCATAGGACACACAGTGACAACGATATTATAGACTGAATAGAATACTGGTCTAGACATGCCCTACTATTCGGTCTCATAAAATGATATAACCCTTCCAATTATAGGGGAGTAGCAGACGATAATAGTCTATGACAACAAGATTTGATCCGTTGTGAAAAGACATTGTGAAAAAAAAATGGGTGAGCAGATGATAATTTATTCTACAACAGGGTCGATAGTACAGACGACTTCAAAACAGGGTGGGAAAAGTCCCACTCTCTGTTATACGGACAAGGCATCAAAAACCTTTCCTACAAGTGTGAACGATCATTTTCGAGAGAAGGTCAAGTTTTGAAATCTATTTTAGCTGCGAGGTTCAGGAATGCGTGACATGAGTGAATTATCGTGTCTTAAGCAGACGACAATATTCTATGACGGTAAAATTGGATTTTCTGTGACAAAAACATTGAGGAAAAAAGAAAATGGTGGGAAGAAGATGATTTATTCTTCAACAGGTTCGATAGTATACAGACGACTTCAAATAAAAGGTGGGAAAAGTCCAACTCTCTGTTGGACGGGCAAGCAATCAAATCTTTTTCCTGCAAGTGTGAGCGATCACTGACGGGAGAATGAAAATTTTACAAATCCATTTTTAGCCATGGACTTCAACAATGTGTAGTATAGGTAAATACCTATCCTGTCTCGAGCAGACGAATTCTACGGTAGTTCGATCTGCTATGAAAAAATATTGTGGAAAAGTGTATTTTGGAAACAGACAATAATCTATACTCCAATAGGAGTACATGCAGACGACATTTTTACATGGTGGGAAAAGTCCTCCTCTATGTTGGACTGGCAAGCAAACAGTTATTTTCTCCTACAAGTGTGAGCTACCATAGCCGAGAAACTCGCCCTCTCTCTCTCTCTTTCGAACAGAACCCCGGTAGCGAAATTGGTAGTGTACAGGACTTGAGAAAAAGGGAATCACTGGTTGAATCTCCAGCCTGGCCAATTTCTTCACGAGGATTGATGATCGTCATTGCGATAGGATTCATTCCGCTCTCATCGTTGATCGTTGTTTCGACGATAGTTATGTGGGAAGGCAGGCAGTGGCTTGGGAAAAACTATTGCACGAAGAACTGGTAACAGGAACTCCAAGAAAGCATGGAAAGGTACACTGGCGCCGCGATATTCCTAAAATAATGTTAAAGACAGCAGTAGTTAGTCATGGTACTATAGTCGATAATTTCTCTTCTTTGTTCTATATAAATGATGCAATCATCCCGGAGCAGGCAATTTTCAAAATCTATTTTTAGCCCTCGGGTCAACAATGCGTACCAGTAGTATTGATCTCTAGCAGACGAATTATATGGCAGTCCGCCTTGCTGTTCTTTGTAGTTAGATCCGTGGTAAAACATTGTGGACAAAGGTATTTGCGGGGGGGGGGGGGAAGTAGACGATAATCTGTCCTCCAACAGGGTCGACTATATAGAATTATCCAAAACATAGCCCTACTCTCTACCAAATCTATTCCTGCGTGATCATAGGCGGGAAAATGTAAATCTACTTTTAACCGCAGAGTTCAACAATTTGTAGCATAGGTAATCGACGTGTCTCGAGCAGACGAATTCTACGGCAGTTCGAATCGTTGAACATTGTGGAAAATGGTATATGAGAAAATCATTTATTCTAGAATAGGATCAGTGGTCGGCGCCTTCAAAAACAGGGTGGGAAAAGTCCAACTCTCAATTGCAAGCAACCAAATCTCTTTCCTACAAGTAATCACCTCAGTTGAAGTTTTGAAATCTATTTCTTAAACACCGGGGGGTCAAGAATGCGTGACATAGGTAATTATTGATCATGTCTCTAGCAGACGACATAGTTGTTGGTATCCGTCTGACTAAACATGGTTGCAAAAGAGGGTCATGTCGGACTACCATTTTCCCTATCTCGTAGGTATCTCAGGCAGAAAGAGTAGATCTATTATCTGTTTGGATAGCAAACGATTTATCACAGCCTATTTCATATAAGAAGTTGAAATTGGTAGTCGACGTTTTACATGAGGGTAAACTTGGTGAGAAAAGGGGTAATTTTACTATGAACGATACCAGACAACATGTGATGGTTTAATTCATAATTATAGAATGTTGTTGGTAGCTAGCACTTGACTGAAGAAGGTGTGGGGAAAAGGGGTTAATTTGTGTTTACAAACAGAGTGAAGACTGTTTTCTTTCAACAAGTTGAAACACGTTCAATATTGCGGTGCAGCAGAATCTATATTTAGCCCAGAATTTCCTTTCATATATGACGTAATTATTTATAAATAGATAAAAAAAAAAGCAGGTTCAGACATGTTCTGTATTTCAATGCTATAAAAGCGTGAGTACTGTCGATCGTGAATCATATGCTGAATATAACAGTCGTATTATACACACCAGTAATACAGGTAAGGTGTATTTTACTTCAGCCAATAAAAACACAATATTGGATCCCCTATATATTGTCTATAGGTGGAAAACATCGCTAGCTTGTTTACACCGTCACATTGGAGTACCTGTTAGTTATGTACAGTCTGCTGTTTATTTTACCCTTTATCAATATTTTAACTCTTTTCTAACCATTTGAATGGTGTGGGAGATTTAAAACAAGAGCTTTGATATTTTTTTATACACTTTTTTATTTACAATTATTTACATACATTTATCTATCATTCGATGTCACTAGCACTGATCCAAGAATTGAATTTCTTGGCATAATATTTCCATTTCACAAAGTATTGTTTGTTTTGTCCTTTGCCCCTAGATTTTAAAATTTTCTCCACTTTATATGTCTGATTTGCATCGACATTTATTTTCTGAAGTTCGGATTCATAAAACGTCCTTTGATTTCTTCTTGATGGAGGTCTCGAAGTCTGTAAATAGGCAGTATTCCTCTGTGATAGCGCTTATACACTTGGAACACTTCCCCAGAATATGCCTCGTCATAGACTCGTGTAAATACGTTTCTCAGATGACTGATACGCACGTAGTCACCAAGCTTAAACTTGAAACGTTTCAAATCGGGTTTTGTCTTGTTATTTTTCTGTCTCGCAAAGTAGGTGGAGAGTCGGACTTGTTCCGCATCGTTTTCTTTCACGTCGGCTGGAGACATCCCGATCGTTCTATGATAAGTATTGTTGTAACTGTCTGTTATGCTCTGTAGCACGGTAAGATACTTGTAATCATCCTTGTACGTAAAGTAACGATAAAGCTTCGTCTTAATGGTCTTTATCGCTCTCTCCGAGGTTGAAGCCTTAGTTTCGTTTTGTGTTGGAAAGTACCGCACATCGTTTTCTGTCATCAGTGACTGCACCTTTCTAGCACGGAATTCCTGACCTGGAAAGATAAATACAATATAATGCTCCTTTCCAAAAAACTAGAAAGACAATGACGTAAATATTTATTATCTATTATAAATCTACTACTCAATCAAATTTTGATAGTACCTTGCATTAAGCTAAGATACTAGAAATTGGGGTATTTTACTTTGGTAGAATGTACTAGAAATTGTTATTTACCTTATGTTATGTACAGTTTCTGTGGTCCTGCAAAGGTTGCCGGATGGGACGCGTCATAGTAAATTGTCTTTAAATAATCCTCCCACGGTGCCACGTCCGTTCACTGGTAAACTACCTTGTAAACTGAGCGGTTGTTAGAGATAACTTGATATTTATAGCTTTAATATTAATTTCTTCCTCGTCTTCGTCGTCGTCGTATTCACTGTCTTGGTCTTCATCGTCTGACATTTCTATATCGAACAAGTCTTCAAAATTGTTCTTGGTCTTATGTAAGACCCTTTTCACTGCCGATGACAGGCTGAATCCCCTCTCTCTCAACACATTGATTCGCTGCACAATGTTTTTGTGCACTGAATTATCTTGTAAGGGGAACCAATAAACTTCTAAAAGCGTGGTATATCGTTGTAGAAAGTTCTTTTCATCTGACGGTTTCACACGTTTCCGTGCCATGTCCTGGGCATCGTCTTCATTTTCACCATCCGATACGTATCTCTCGTACAGACTGTTAAATTTATTTTTCCCTGTTTCTTGAGCTAACTGCCACATGTGATTGCAAGCAACGTTATCCTCGACAGACCCAATCTCTTCTTCCGTATCTTCCTCTATTTTTCTTTTCTTGGACTGTGTAGTTTGCGGGCACCATCCTCGTTTGACGTGCCTCTGTACATCATGAACGGTGTCAAAGAAAAGTCCGCAATCGTCACAAGCTTGACCTTTTTCAGCCATAGTGCCCTGTTGCTGCTTTTCTTCGATGTGAACGGTTTGAGATCCAATGGAAGAATGACTAGTTTCTGGATGATTGTCTTCTTTTATAGATGTAACGGAGTAATCTGATTGGTTAAACGACGACTTATTCTGTGCCATCATCTGGTCAGCCCATACGACGTTGCATTTTAATCTGTCGTTTTCGAGGGTGTATGGTTTTAAATCCACCAATAAATAACCGTATGGTTGCCTTGTAGCCTTCTCGAATATTTTTATCATTTTGTCGCTTTGACCAGGATACATTTGACGAGCTAGGGTCATTACGGATTGTTTGTCTACCGGATTGTTAAAGAGAATGAGATAACAGCAATTTCTTCTCTGGGTCGGATCCTTAGAAGCAAATAGGTTCTGACTGATGGAAATGAGAAGACAAGGATCGGTGATGGGAGCCCTCCGTAAATAAATCTGTCACTCGCTTGTCCTTGCCAGCCTCTGAGAACAGATCGTCTAATATCAATAGGTTGTTGATCCTTGGATCAAAGTAGTCGTCGTCTTCAAGATTTGATGGTATGCCTTGAATAAACTCGACTCTAGGAGACACTATTCTATGGATAAGATTGTACAAAGGCTGCCACCTTTTATATAACCAAACGATTCTCTGTATTCCCGGTTGAATTCTTGTTGCATTGTGGTAAAGTAGGTCTTTTACATAGGTCGTTTTGCTGAAACAGACAGAAAAAAGTTTACAAAGTAGGCTTTATTGGTCTTCAAGATTCACAAATATGCTCTACATTAACTCGATGTTTAATTAAGCAGACTCAAAATCAACTTACATGTTGGCCCGGAAATCATCATGGTAAATGGGTGGTAGAGCATCATATTTCGAGTTCTTTGCATAGTCCATGACACCTCCTGTGATTCCGGCGCTCCCGGCGCTCTCTGCGGCGCTCCCTGTGGCGCCCCTACGGCGCTCCCTTTGCGCTCCCTGCGACGCTTCCGGCGCTCTCTGCGGCGCTTCCTATGGCGCTCCCGGCTCCGCTCCCTGTGGAGCTCCCTGCGGCGCTTCCGGCGCTCTTTGCGGCGCTCTCTGCGGCGCTCACTGCGGCGCTCCCGGCGGTCCGAAATGCGCTCCTTACGGCTCTCCTGGCAACTTTTCTTGCTCTTGCATATATTTGTTTCTTTTATGTCTTGACAAATTGTATTTACTACAAAATGTTTGACCACAATCTGTGCAGTGAATACTTTCCATGTTGACCCTCGGACGATTCGTGACTAAATGACTGAATCTAACAAGTATGTTGCTTTTATAGTGTTTCACGGGTCAAAGACTAACCAATCAAAATGTTTCATTTCAGTCCAACGACGTATAAAAGGACCCGTTGATAGAGAAAGATTCATTTGAGTTTAAAAGGGTCCTTTTTCTGGACTGAAATGAAACATTTTGATTGGTTAGTCTTTGACCCGTGAAACACTATAAAAGCAACATAGCAAGCTTTGCAGGACCACAGAAACTGTACAGCATAGTACAAAAAGAAGGAAAGTTCGATATTGGCATGTATCGATTTCGTAAATTCCTTCTTAACCGGGAATCCTATAGTCTACATAAACCCGTCAGAAGACGATTTCAAAGAAATCACGTGATAAGTGCGGGAAAAGACGACCTGTGGATGGCTGATCTGATCGACATGGCGAAATTCGAAGAATGGAATGATGGGTATAAATACATTCTACTCGTTATAGATACGTTCTCTAAGTACGTGTGGTTACTCCCACTCAAAGCCAAACCGGGGGAAGCTGTAGCCGAGGCCTTTAAAGACATTCTTACACAATCCGGGCGGATTCCAGCCAAACTGATAACGGATAAAGGTAAATAACAATTTCTTGTACATTCTACCAAAGTAAAATACCCCAATTTCTAGTATCTTAGCTTAATGCAAGGTACTATCAAAATTTGATTGAGTAGTAGATTTATAATAGATAATAAATATTTACGTCATTGTCTTTCTAGTTTTTTGGAAAGGGGCATTATATTGTATTTATCTTTCCAGGTCAGGAATTCCGTGCTAGAAAGGTGCAGTCACTGATGACAGAAAACGATGTGCGGTACTTTCCAACACAAAACGAAACTAAGGCTTCAACCTCGGAGAGAGCGATGAAGACCATTAAGACGAAGCTTTATCGTTACTTTACTTACATGGATGATTACAACTAGCTTCCCGTGCTACAGAGCATAACAGACAGTTACAACAATACTTATCATAGAACGATCGGGGTGCCTCCAGCCGACGTGAAAGAAAACGATTCGGAACAAGTCCGACTCTCCACTTACTTTGCGAGACAGAAAAATAACAAGACAAAACCCGATTTGAAACGTTTTACGTTTAAGCTTGGTGACTACGTGCGTATCAGTCATCTGAGAAACGTATTTACACGAGTCTATGACGAGGCATATTCTGGGGAAGTGTTTCAAGTGTATATATACTGCCTATTTACAGATTTCGAGACCTCCATCAAGAAGAAATCAAAGGAACGTTTTATGAATGCGAACTTCAAAAAATAAATATCGATGCAAATCAGACATATAGAGTGGAGAAACTTTTAATATCTAGGGGCAAAGGACAAAACAAACAATACTTTGTGAAATGGAAATATTATCCCAAGAAATTCAATTCTTGGATCAGTGCTAGTGACATCGAATGATAGATAAATGTATGTAAATAATTGTAAATAAAAAAGTGTACAAAAATATCAAAGCTCTTGTTTTAAATCCCCCACACCGTTCAAATGGTTAGAAAAGAGTTAAAATATTGATAAAGGGTAAAATAAACAGCAGACTTATTCCAGTGTGACGGTGTAAACAAGCTAGCGATGTTTTCCACCTATATACAATATATAGGGGATCCAATATTGTGTTTTGATTGGCTGAAGTAAAATACACTTTACCTGTATTACTGGTGTGTATAATACGACTGTTATATTCAGCATATGATTCACGATCGACAGTACTCACGCTTTTATAGCATTGAAATACAGAACATGTCTGAACCAGCTTTTTTTTTATCTATTTATAAATAATTACGTCATATATGAAAGGAAATTCTGGGCTAAATATAGATTCTGCTGCACCGCAATATTGAACGTGTTTCAACTTGTTGAAAGAAAATAGTCTTCACTCTGTTTGTAAACACAAATTAACCCCTTTTCCCCACACCTTCTTCAGTCAAGTGCTAGCTACCAACAACATTCTATAATTATGAATTAAACCATCACATGTTGTCTGGTATCGTTCATAGTAAAATTACCCCTTTTCTCACCAAGTTTACCCTCATGTAAAACGTCGACTACCAATGTTCAACTTCTTATATGAAATAGGCTGTGATAAATCGTTTGCTATCCAAACAGACAATAGATCTACTCTTTCTGCCTGAGATACCTGCGAGATAGGGAAAATGGTAGTCCGACATGACCCTCTTTTGCAACCATGTTTAGTCAGACGGATACCAACAACAATGGTTTTCATGTATAAATAACCCAGTGCTAATATACAACGCTATGTCGTCTGCTAGAGACACGATCAATAATTACCTATGTCACGCATTCTTGACCCCCGGTGTTTAAAAAATAGATTTCAAAACTTCAACTGAGGTGATTACTTGTAGGAAAGAGATTTGGTTGCTTGCAACAGAGAGTTGGACTTGTTTTTGAAGGCGCCGACCACTGATCCTATTCTAGAATAAATGATTTTCTCATATACCATTTTCCACAATGTTCAACGATTCGAACTGCCGTAGAATTCGTCTGCTCGAGACACGTCGATTACCTATGCTACACATTGTTGAACTCTGCGGATAAAAGTAGATTTACATTTTCCCGCCTATGATCACGCAGGAATAGTTTGGTAGAGAGTAGGGCTATGTTTTGGATGATTCTATATGGTCGACCCTGTTGGAAGACAGATTATCGTCTACTCCCCCCCCCCGCAAATACCTTTGTCCACAATGTTTTACCACGGATCGAACTTCAAAGAATTTTTTACACAGCGACGCGGACTACCATAGAATTCGTCTGCTAGAGATCAATACTAATGGTACGCATTGTTGACCCGAGGGCTAAAAATAGATTTTGAAAATTGCCTGCTCCGAGATGATTGCATCATTTATCTAGAACAAAGAAGAGAAATTATCGATTATAGTAACATGACTAACTACTGACAGCGTTAAAAGTAATCAACGAAACAGTCAATCAACCACTCTCGAGATCTCTCGACGTCTTTCTCCTCATTCTTTTCTCTCTCTACCTCTCTTTGTCTGTCTGTCCGTGTTTCTCTCTCTCTTTTATTTGACTCGGTGTGGCACGACGCCCTTTTCGTAAAACTACTAGATCTCGGTATAGATTTGAAACTTTGGCGGACACTTCGCGACAGTTATCAAAATCTTTGAACAGTTGTAAAAACATCATATGGAACGTCAGTTGCCGTAGACGTAAAACGTAGTGTTCGGCAAGGGGGCGTACTATCGGGTTTTTATCACACTTTATATATCAATGCGCTCCTGGATGACCTCGAAAAATCAGGATATGGAGCAATGGTTGGGAGCGTTCCTGCGGGCAAACCCAACCGTGCAGACATTAGCATCGTTACAAATAGCCCCATGGCATTACAGGCACAACTTAACATGGTGCAAATTTACGCCAAAAGCTACAAATTTGAAGTAAACGTCGACAAATCATACGCGTTTGCCTTCTCCTATTGTCGTATAAACTTACCTTTAAGAGTAACCTATCATAATATTGAAATAAAAAAAGGTTGACCCAACGATCCATTCAGGTATGGTAATAAACGCCGATTTCTGCCTTAACACCCCCTCGAAAATTGTAGATCGTTGTAAAAAAAAGGTAAAAACGCGTTTCATGCCATACTAGGATACGAATTACAACCTAAACGTTTTCATCCTTTAACACCGTGCAGCATATATAATAAAGTTATACAGCCAACCATATTGTATGGGAGTGAGCTGTGGAACGACTAAAAATCCGCAGATATAGATCAGATAAATCGAACGCAGCATTATATCGCTAAATCTATTCAAGGTTTTCCGACACTAACTCGATCCGACATGTGTGAATCGATGCTCGGACTAATCCGTTTATCTAGTCAAGTAGACGAAAGAAAGATGCGCTTCGTACATAAGATCTCTACCTTACCGCAAAGTTCAATGACCCGGCAAATTTTCACTCGGCGGCTACTCTGTGACATTAAAGGCTCATATCCGATGCTAGGCTTTATACCTGATATTTATACGATGCTCGGACGTTATCGTATGGCAGACATTTTAAATGTCTTTACGGAAAACACAGAGTCACTGGAAACGCCGTCTACGTGGCACAATAACCAATATTAAGCAAAATCTTTGGATTCAAAAAATTCACAACGATATCGATTTTACATTGTTCCGAAGAATACACACATCAGTTTGTCCGGCAGTTGTCTGGTCATTTTCTAAGCTTCATCAAGATCAAAAGCTATCCAAATTTATCTCAAAAATATGGGTTGAGAAAGCTGTTCGAGTCCGGTCTGTGTGTAAGTTCTGCGAAAACGAGTACGAGAACAAAATGCTCATATTCTATCAGAATGCATATATTTGATAAATTTCAAATACAGTCTTTTCGATGAAATCCTTCATAAGTTTGGATATCAAGCTGCAGCAACCTTGGAAGGATTCGGCCATAAACAAATTAGCTTAGTAACTTTAGGAGCAAGCTGTGACGATCTATCTCATATGCATGACAGTGAGTTTTACAGATGCTTATTTAGCTTTGGAAAACACACTGTTACTGTATATGAGAGACTTATATTATCTCATTAGTCTACATGATAGGCATATAAAATAACCGGCTTTCGGTAAGGACTGAACCTCGCAGGACTACAGGGATGTACCGTACCTGAATTCTGTACTTTTTTTTTTCTCATTTGTGTTATTTTTTTCTTATTTATATACATGTATGTAATTTAATCTCCCACAAGGAGGATAAATAAATAAATTAATTAATATTAATAATTAAATAGCATAGATGTTAGATTTATAGTATAAGACAACTTTATGTATTGTTCATTGTTTTACCTGATTTCAGATGGGGGACGTAACTGTGTGATGTAACCAAACTTCAAACATAAACAAAACGATGCATTGTCGACCTCTGTACCTCGTGATTTGTGTGTTATCTTCTAGATTTTCTTCAGGTAAGTCACGTGTGTAATTTTCTTATTGTCTTGGTTGAAGTTCAAATATATTTAAATCTTTACCAAACAAGTTCGACTTCAATGATTGATTAATTGAGTGAATGGTGTTTTACGCCGCTTTCAACATTATTTCGATCATATCACGGCGACAGCTCACGTACTCATTCATGTATTCCCTAGATTTCAAGAGTACTAGGTTAGGGCTCTGAAGTGTCTTGCCCAAGGGCACTTCCACGAAAAATCCAGCGTATCAGGTGGGGCGCGAGCCCGGGACCTCAAGGTTACGAGCCCCACACTTTACCGCTGAGCCACGCAGGACCCCAGTTCGACTTTGAACGACCCTGGGTTAGGAATAAAGCTTTTAAACATATCATGGGAAAAGGAGAAAACGCTGATCAACAGCCTGAGTTTTATTCCGGCTAGAATATATCTCAAAATTTCGAATATCATAGATTCAAGATCAGGCTGCTGATTTGTCTTTGCGGCCAGCGTAAATAAATATCAGACTAACAAAACGTGCAGTCTGACCGTTGATCTACACTGTCCTCTTTCCTGAGACAATGTGAACAAAAGCAACCTACATGTCGAAATTGCAATCTTTTTTGGGGGGTCCTTGAACTTGACTGAAAATGCTTCTTGGGTTTATTCGGCGCCCTGAGGGTAAATCCTTTTTCAGTTATATTAAAAAAGTTATTAACCAGCAAGGACTTTGACTGACAATTAGTTAACTCATTACCACACGGCAATATTTTAGACATTTCCAAATTAAAAGCATTTTCAGGCGACAAAATAAATATGACTTTAAAATTAAAAATTGTTTGTGGTAGGACAGAAACATTGTGGCGAAAAGAGGAACCAACATTTTCTCCTTTTCCCTCAATGTTTTCAGGGTCGTCCAAAGGCGGCATTGTGTGGCAAGATGTAAGATGCCCACCATTCCCTTCAATGAAATTGAACGTCATTTTATTGATACACAGGTTATTAGTGAACAGATTGTTTCGCATGATAATCTAATTTGGACGTCAAGTAGGCAAAACAGACCGATAGCACAGAAAAAAAGACAAATGATACTTTATTACCTTGATCTATATCTATTTTGCTGGCATAAAACATATGAAAATTTACCTTGAACAAACGGGGCGCCGACAAAGACGACGAAGCCCTTGTCAAAAGCTCAAAAAGAGATGCAAATAAATAAGGATGTTTTGTCACCAGAAAGGATGTGAATAAATCTATTAACCCACTAACAAAAGACAGTTTTTGAACTTGTTCAAATTAAAAACATTTACAGACCACAAATTCAGTGTAGCTCAATTGATAGAATGTGTCTTTGAGAGAATAGCAAACAATGCGCAGATAGAGAAAATGCTGGTTACAAGCATTTTCTCCTTTTCCCAGAATGTTTTCAAAAGAATTCTCCCTAAGGGTTTTTAAAGCAGTATAGTTTAATAAAGAATGAACCTCTTTCAAAGTTACAGCACAACAACTTGTTTCAAGTGGTAAAAATATCACTGCAAGCAGTCAATATATTGACTGGGTGGCTGGGAAAGCAGTCGATGGAAATACAGATAGGAGGGCAAATCCCTGTCGTTGTTGTGCAGCAACAATGCAACAGCTTAACCCTTGGTATAAACTAGATCTAGGTCAGCAGTACAAGATATACAGAATATCCGTGTTGGGACGAGGTGCAGATGGGGATGAAGCAGGTGGATTTGGCCGTATGTATCTTATCATTATTGTCTTAATCCTATGTGCACTTCTCAAATTATACCCTGTATATAAAAGTCCGAACAGCTGGAAAAAGAAATTTTTTGAAAACATTGTGGGAAAAAGAGAAAATCCTGTTAGCCAGCATTTTTTTTCCTTTTCCCATAATCCCTTAAGCCTCCATCTCACCAAACTAGTTTTTGGAATGTCTTACCCCGTCCTAACAAAAACGGTTTGCGGTAGGGGTAGGAAGTGTACTTTCGGCCTGTTTATGCCTAAAGACCCGTTACACCGAACTAATTCTTAGAACGTCTTGCCTTGTTTTAAAAAAATCGTAAAACGGTTTGTAGTCGGGGTAGAATGTGTAATTTCATTCGGTTTGCAAGCCTACTGCCAACTGAATGCCCACTGCACCACATCGTTACACGTCCCTAATAGGATCAAAGCACTGCAGGTCCGTTTGTAGTACATCTATCTCGTTTTAAGTACGTTGTCACTCCGTCTAAATACAAGACGGGATTGACGGCAAATCATTTTGAATTCTGGAGCACCCTTCTCGTCGTAGCCCGTCCATGGACTTCGTAAACAGATCGTAAAAGGTTGCTACTACGTCCACTCCGTTCGAACACAGTTTGAGTCCGTTTGACAACAATTTTCGGAACGTGGTCAGAACGAGTTCGGTGTGACGGGGAAATAACCATTAACATACACCACTTCTGACATATTCAGAACACTAAGGGTACACCAGAATGCATCTTTGTTTCAAAAATGTATCTATTGGCATTCCAACCGCTCCTCCCTTCCTCCATGAATCAACATGAATATAGGGCTAGCTACTACATTGAAATTTAGAGCTTAAAGTGGGCTATTCACATTTTTAGAATCTCACCACAATTCAAAAATGTTTCATCACTGACAAAACTATTTCCCTAACGACAAATTCTAAAATTTATTATAGAATAGAATAGAAACATTGTGGAAAAAGGAGAAAAAGCTGGTCACCGGCATTTTCTTCTTTTCCCAAAATGTTTCAAAAGGCTTTTTTCTCAGGTATATTGTGTGGTAACGGTATAACCTCTAAAGAGCCAAGTGAACCCAACAGGCATTTCAGTGTAGAAATAAGATCCAGAATATCGCTCTTTTATCCTTTCTTTGGCCGTTTTTTTTTTTTTTTTTTTGTCTAAGCAGAGCAGACAGTGTAGATCAAAAATAAGACTGCGCCTTTTGTGCGCTCTTATCTTGATACGCAGGGAGGAAAGGCAACACTAGTTCTGAAAGGAGCTTTAACCCTCAGGCTGCTAAGCCAGACTCATGGACCTTTCACGGATATTGTAGATCAAGATCAGATTGCACAGAACGTGCAACAGTCTAATCTACACTGTCCGATAAGGAGATATCCCCCCCCACAAAAAAAAGCAATATGTGGATGTTTACCATTGGCTTGAAAGTTTCATTTGCCATATTTAATAGGTTCAGGTTTAGGTTGGGCAATAGCTGGCAAACCACTTATAACAGAAGAAAGACAAAATGTAAAAGAAAATTATCTTTCAATGGCATTTCCTTAATGGGCTTCGTATTGGCTGCGTAGCATCTAAATGTTTTTATTTTACTTTTCCCCCCAAGAGTTTGCAAAGGTTTATGGGAATGTCCCGTGATCAGTTGCATACATCAAATTAATATTCAAATTAGTGCGATGAATTCATGTGCAATCACTTAGAAATAGGGGGACAGAGTGCAAAGCGATCCAGCTTAGATATTACAATCACTAAATTTGGCACCATTTTCCTGAATGTTACTGTCCAGGCCCCATGCTTATAAAACTTTCTTGAGCACAACCTCATACTCAAGGAGCTGTTTCTTGCTCAACCCTCAGTCCGAGAATTTTGTGCATAAATAAAAAGTCCTGAGCATGAGATCGTACTCAGCTGAGCATGAAACTCAAACTCTCTTGAGTATGGTCTGAACCAGACTCGAGAGAGTTTGCTCTGTCTTGTATTCCGTGATAATGAATGCAGCCGCATAACTTCGCCTCTTTAAAAGACAGATCCGGTGTGAAAGGAGGCAAAAACCGCTTTGAACATTCGGAGACCGAAGTAACCTCTTAGAAGTTTGGTACTCGTGAGGCTACAGTGGTTGAACGATATCGGTTTAGAATAGGGACGGCATTGTTTCATCATTGACTTGCTTAAAACTGGCGCATCTGCGATAAGGAAAAATATGTCCCTCCTAATCTGTATCAACCCTTCTAGTTGGATTGCTTCAAGGAATTTAGCGACCAGTGCAATTCATGATTCGTGTCGAAGACAGTTTGAATAGGCCTATAGAAAGTACGACGGCAGGACAGACTTGTATACGAAAAAAAGAGGTGTTGGTTTAAATGCTTTGCCAACAGGTTTATTGTTTTCCCCATCGAAATCGAAGCTGGAAGAACAAAACAGGAGTTCTTCCAGATAATGCTGGTAATAATTCTAGTTGGAATTTTCAAAACAAAAGCTCGACGGAGTTCTATTTTTTTACGCAATTTGATTGGTTGTCATGTAATCAATACTATTAAGGCTGGTGGCTACTTCTTTAATCAATACATTTCAAGGTGGGTGGCTTCTAATCTGAGAAAGTACCACCGAAGCTAGTGTATGCAGTGATTTCGTTAAAACTGCTAAAACCTTCGATAATTTTCTCCTCCAAATCACTCTTTTTCTCAGGGCTAGAATTCATTTTTTTGCAGGATCCGGCAAACTAGCTGGATCGGCACACCATCTTATTAGAACACGCTATTTTTTGGGTCCCTATAAACTTAGAAACGGAACCGAAACGAAACGCAACGAAACATTACGAAATGGAACGAAACGGAAGGAAACGAAACGGAATCAACCCCAATGAAACGGAACGAAACGGAACCATACCCAACGAAACGAAACGAAGTAGAACGAAACAGAGTGAAATAGAACAAAATGAAGCAGAAGTCAAACCTAAATTAGTTTTTTTTTTTTTTTTTTTTTTCTTTTTTTTTTTTTTTTTTTTAAATAATCTTCCTCTTGATTGCAATTAATGCAAATAGGTAAATATTAAAATTTGATAGCAGTTGTATGTACGGAGATCAGGTTATTGCAATAAATCTGTATTATTTTTCACTTTGTTGTGGAAATACATCATCATTAAAATGTTCTTCAATTAAAGGGCAACTGTCAGTGAAGTAATTACGTCGCTGCTCAGTCAAAGCAGAGGGACAATATGGAGGCCTAGATTATTTTCCTTATTTTCAGGGGGCATTTAAATTTCATCCAATACCGACGAGAGGGGCACAATACCCGTAAGCAATACCGCCCGCGCCATAACTGACCCCAGCCCCCAAAACGATCGCGTTGCAATAGGCGACAGTCAGCATAACGTTCATTCCTGCATCGGAACAATGATACACGGCCATTATCTCGAGAAAACACAAACCTCGACTCGTCAGAAAAAGAAAATAAGTGTCCGTCAACGCTGTCTTGTCCAGTTTATGTGTCCCAAGGCCAATTGGTCTCTATAATTGAGATGGCGGCGCGTCAGAACCGAGCGATTGTGCGGGCGACGTCAGCTAAACAATTACGGGGATAACAGCAGCTGTAACTGTTGCTCGTAGGTACTAATTGACGATATATTGGTCTTAGGCTGGAGTCGTAACGCGCCGTCTGCCGCTACGTGTAAGTCTTTTGCACTTCAGGTTTGCGCAAATCGCTGCAGATGGCTGCTACTGCTTGCGCGAGTGCACCAACATAAACTACAACATCTGTAGTAGGAAGCCCAGCCTCCAGCATACCTATGACTCTTTGTGGTAAATTTTCTTTAAGTCTCGGCATCGATATTTCTGATCAATACGTGGACTGGATATGTCTATCCCTTACATCCACCGAAACTCGAAATTTGCCTTAAATAGCCACCAGGTCTTTTAGCTAGGAATTATCTGACTAATTTTGCAAACTATGAACGGTTTTAAATATTACCACACGTGTATACAGAACGTATATATGTACGTCTCAAAGGTAACCTTGAAAATCTTGTATATACTTTACGAAAATTTCTTTTTTTTTTTTTTTTTTGGTTTACTATATACCAAAATCGTTGGTCCCGAAGCAGCTGCAACATTCGCGGCCTTCGTTTGATAACGGTGTTCATCCTTAATTATAACATGTATTATCATTTTTTAAAACGTGAACATTTTGATTTCCTTCGATGTTGGGGGAAAAAGGTTTTGGTTTCTAGTTCAGTCAGTTCCCAATTTTCTTAAAGTAACAATAGCTGCCAAAAGTAAACAAAGCAGGTATTGAAATGCATTTAGATTTAAATCGTATCATTTAAAAGTATGGAAATTATTGTGAAAATGACAATCTGATATTGTACAGTCGGTCAAGGTGTAAGTCGCCGGCAGAGAAGCTAATTTCAAAACCAGGTTAAAAGTTGCCAGGATACTCTATCTTTGGCTTACTTTTTTTTCTGATTTTAAAATTCATTTTTCTGCCAGTGACTAACAACTGGACTTACCATACAATAACAGATTGTCACCCTCACAATATTTTCCATACTTTTGATTTGGTATGATTTAAATTTAAGTGTGTATTAACACCAGCATTGTGTTTTAGGCCGCGATTGGGCCTCTAACTCATATAATTTTCACATGGACAGCAATTTAGCATAAGAAGAGTGAATCTTTTCCTCGATATTTTCATAATAATCAATACAGTGTCATATTTTTCTTTCAAAGAAAACAATAACCTTAGTGTTGTCGTGCGACTAATGATTATTATCCTTATCCGCTGTATGTCGTGCGGTAAGGTTTCTTACCCGCCAGACAGCAGTGTTGCAACCTACTTAACCCTTGGGCTGCTAAGTGCGACTCACGGGCCTTCTGCAGACAGTGTAGATCAAGATCAGACTGCACATAAAGTGCAGCCTGATCTTGGATCTACACTGTCCAATAAGGAGATACTTTTCCCCTAAAATACCTTTGAAATTTATGGCAAAATTTGGGTTTTTAATATAGGCTTGAAAGTGTCGTTTTTAGGTATTTAGCAGGATAAGGGTTAACATTTTCAGATGATTTAAAGATAAGCTACTACTTACAGTCAGATCATGTGCGAATGTTCGGATTCATTGTATACATGCTCTACATTTATTTGTAACAAAGTAATGCCTTTGAAACTTAAGATGATTTCTTCTAGACTGAAGTTATCTCCCTCTGCCAGTGTAGTCATTCACCTTTAAAGCGGTTCTAAAGAACAGTCCTACCCATTTTCTTTCTTCAGGCCTGAATCCATCTCTTTATCTTGCAGGTTCTGCCGAGACGTTCATTACATTGATTTATCATTATAGGGAAAATGTACAAATGAAAAAGAAAAATCTGTTGGAACTCAATATACAGGCAAGGGTCGACAGAAAGCATCTTGAAGGGTTGATTGATTGATTGATTGTATGGGGTTTAACGCCGTTTTCAACATTATTTCAGTTATATCGCGGCGGCCAGTGCACCTATCCATGCTTTCCTGGAGTTTCTTTTTACCAGTACTCCGCACAATATTCTTTCCAAGCCACTGGCTGCTTTCCCACATAACCATCATCGAAACAATAGTCAGCGGTGAGAGAAGAATGAATCCTGTCGCAATGACTATTATCAATCCTCTGAAGAAATTGGCCAAGCCGGGGATCGAACCTATCTGGATTGACTGCTCATAAAATTCGCTTTTGGGTTCAAATGAAACAAATCTGAAGCTAGATAGATTACTTCTTGAAACAAAAAAATATTTTTACAAATGTAAAAACAAAGATATTAAACCATCTTTGTTAGGCCTAAAAATAGTCTTTTCTATAATCTTAGCATCATTAGAAGCTCAAAAAATTATGAAAATGAACGAAGGCTTACGACAATTGTAGAATACATCAATCAAAACCTCCGATAAACCAAAAGCTTTTTTTTCTATACACACGACCAATGCTGCAGTGCGGAAGCCTCAAAAGAGTACCTACCTTATGTTTCGTTTGCTTTTTTGCTTTTGACGTTTCAGTACTGTACACTGAACCAAGATCAAAGTAACATTTTATCACCTAAATCACTTTCACACTCACGCAACTCTCACACAATTTTTTTTTTTTTTTTTTTTTTTTTTTTTTTTTTTACACATTTATATATATAAAAATAAGCTTTTTCGTTCACATATTAAAAAAAAAAAAAAAAAAAAAAAAAAAGAAATTGTAAAAAGTAAACCTGTTATTAGTCATTATTGTTAAAATCTTCATATTTTAGTAGCCATATCAATGTAACAGTACAATAGTAGCTGTAAAAAGATCTGGAATCTGTAATTACGACTTTTGTTTGTATTTTAAAGTTCTATTACTAACACAGAATACTAACAACGATCTGTAAGGTGCATTGAGGGATGGCCACGACCCTCAAGTACCAAAAAGACGTAGACAATAAAGTTTACAAAAAAAAAAAAAAAAATGTTCATAAAACAATTATGTTTGAATATTAACTAAGGGTATATTGATCTATATTATTACCTATGCGTGTGTCTTTGTTCATACTTGATCTTTGACAATGTCCAAGTTTTGTTTTAAAAAGAAGTAGTGACAATGCGTCAGCATGCCACAATATCTGCTTATTGTCAAGATGCGAACGGTGGCAGAATCACAAATGCTGAAACACAATTCAGTTCAAGCATTTCCCAATTTTAAGTCTATTAAATGCCCCCCCCCCCCAAAAAAAAAAAAAAAAAAAAAAACTTGGATGAACTATGACTGCAACTAAGGTTCATATCAAGGGGAACAGGCTTTTTGATAAATAAAAACGAAGTTCGGTAAGAAGGATATCCATGGATGGTTAATTGGATTAAATGGTAGAAAATGGATAAAGATACTGCAGAACGGCGTTTACCACATCTTTACCTGGCTGTCATCTCCAACACCTGTCTCCAATCACGGAGAAAAACCTTATCGATGACAACTGCATCGATGTCTAAACTTCTGAAAAAGTGTGCGGGGGGTGTCTTGGAAACATTTAATAATTGAAATAGTAGATACAATGCAAATGAAATACTTAAAGTACGGTTAACTTCTATTGTTATCTATTTTTTTTTTTTTTTTTTACGGAAACCTCTAACCATTTACTACACATATTATTTACACCAAACGTGCCACTTCCCGAACCTATATGTGCCATACATCTTGACAAGTTATGCATAATCATACTTGGGCAATGTAACTGCGCCGAATCTTCTCATTTTCGGGGCCGAATTTTTAGACTTGTTGGGCCGGATATTCTTAAAAAGCTGATCGTCCATGGGCCATGGGTCGAATCTTCTTGGGGCCGAATCTGCTGGTATCGGCTATTTTTAGAAGGTCGCTTGGTCGTTTACGTTCACGAATTTTTAAGTGCGTGCTGTGCTCAGCTGAGAACATTCTCAAGCGATGTTTAGGTATTATAAGCAACGTCTGAGTTCAAAACTCCCGTGAGCAAAACTCAAGCCGTTGAGTACGGTTTTGTGCTAAGCATCAATATTTCTTTATAAGCACTGGGCCAGTTTCTTTACGTGTAGCGGATAAAAGTAATTTGTGGCATTTATCAAAAAAAAAAAAAGAAAAAATCGATTCGCAGCAAATAAATAAATAAATAAATAAATAAATAAATAAAAAAACATTACATTCATTGATTTGATTTCTTTGTGTCTGTTGATGTACTCTATGGAACTGCGTATCGATATTTTTGAAAGATGAATTTATGTAAACAGCCAAAAAAATATTGTGATAAAAGAAACATTGCTACAAGTACACGTGGTTTAAGGTGGGGTTGTAAATTTACTACAATGTACGCATGATCCCTGTTGTAGAATAGGACCTCTGTATTGAAATGCCTACTATTTCAGACACATTTCACTAAATTTGGAGATATAACTTTGTAAAAATGACTGGAATGAACAAATACTTACAAGGAATACAGTCAAAGTTTACATGTTATAAAATATTCACTTGAACAGCCATCACGGGAAGTCATTATCTAATTCTGACAAGTTGCGTCATATTTCACAATATATCACAATATTTGTATCTGTGAACGATCAGTTTATGGCACAGGTGAACGGCGACGACAGTATCCTTAATCATATATTACACACTAATCAGTATATTAGTGTGTAATAGATGATTTCTAGTGTCGCTCGCCGTTCAACTTTGGTTTATGCAAGGTACTGCTACTGTAGCATGAGAATTCTGTATTTAATTGTATTCTGTTCCAGAGACTTTGAAAAACATGGAGATCAAACTTGATACCACTGAATCGGATGAGCAGATACTTACCCAGTACACTGGCAACGGTTTTACCTATAATTACACACTACCAACACCACATGGAGGTCGTTATTTAACTCTGACACTGCGTGGAATGACACAGTATTTTACAATCTGTGAACTATCAGTTTATGCAGGTAATTTTTTTTTTTTTTTAAACTTAATCATAATCCTTAGTTAACCCTTTGCAGAACAATCCCGTGTTTCATCTACCAGAGAAAACTATACTTTTGAAAATATTGTGGGAAAAGGAGAAAATGTTGGTAACCAGCATTTTCTCCTTTTCTCACAATATTTTCTCTCTCCTGTCAAGGATCATCATTTGATTTGTACCATATATGAATTTGCCACCTGTAAATGCTTTTACTTTGGGGGGGGGGGGATGAAATTTGTCATGAAATTTGTCATTTGAGAAGGGCTTAACCGTTACCAAACAATCCTGTGTTTTCACACCTGAGAAAAAGAGGATTTTTAGAACATTGTTGAAAAAGGAAAAATGCGGTAAACTGTATTCTCTCCTTTCCTCGCAATGGTTTCTACCCTTTCTAGGCCAAATCCCTTCATTTGAGGCATGCTTGATTTTCAATCTGCGAATGTTTTCAAATTGGAAATCACTGAAATTTTGTCTTCTTGTAAAGAAATGACCCTTCACAATACACTCCTGACTTTCAACAACTCTGGGGAAGAAGACATTTGAAAACAATGGAGAAAAGGGAAAAAAACTGCTGGTAAACGGCATTTTTCCCGTTTCCAATGATATTTTTCGAATCTTCCAAATATAAATTTATATTTTTGACATTTGTAGTTCCGATGTAATTTTTGCAATGATTATAAAAAAAAGGAGCTAACCTTTAAATCAAAGGCTCCCCTTCTCTCAACGAATTCTTTTGAAAAACAAAAAATCTAAAGTATCAATTAACGTGAAAATTTGCACGCGTGCGCGCTCGTGTTTGTATGTGTGTGTATCAAAACATCTATAGTTTTGTGGTCTGGTAAAGTTTTAATCCTTTACCACATAAAACGGACTTATACTGGTAACCAGCGTTTTCTTCTTTCTCCCACAATGTTTTCTTACCTTCCAAAGATAAAATACAGGTTTTGAGTCACAATTATTTCGCTGTCTGCAAATGTTTTCAATTTTGATAAGTCACAAATTTTGTCATACGACGATTTTTCGTCGAAGCTGGGTCTTAACCTTAGGCTGCTTAGCGTGACACACTGACCTTTTGCGGTCAGTGTAGGTCAGGATCAGATTGCACAGAACGTGTGTCTGATAAGGAAATATAGTTCCCCCAGAAATTCATTACAGAAAGCTTTGCTTTCGTTTTGACTTTTGGCAAGAAAGTTTCATTTCTTTTATATGGCAGGATAAGGGTTAATATTTAATCTACGGGCCAGTCCGTTCTTATCTTTTCGGGGTCGCAGATCGTGATGGTTAACTTAGCAGCTGATGGTGTGAACCAGGATTGGAATACTTCAGTATTGGGGACTGATTTTTGTTAATATTCAGTAATGATACTCAAAAGCAGACTTTAGGTCGATTTCATTGTAGTGATGTTGATCATGATGGTGGTGGTCATCATTGTGGTGAACATGACGACGAAGAACACGATAATGGGATCATGAAAATGATGGTGATGTGCATTGTTGCATTCCTTTCAATATTACACTATATGGTAATGACAATCATAAAATGTTGATGATAATGTTTAATATTATTGTAATTGTTATGATGCCCATGGCAATGTTAATCATGATGATGTTCATGATTATGATGGCCATGGTGGTCATGGTGATTACGACCTGCATTCTTCTTACAAATCTTATACAAAGTCATGATGATGATGAGATGTTGATGATGATTATTACAATAGATGTTTCTATTATCATGATGATGATGGTTGTTAAGAGGACGATAGTGATGATAAAACGCGTTTGTCTGTAAATGGTGATGACGAAGAGATGTCGATGACGACTATCATTTTTATTATTATTATTATGGCGATCACAGTAGTCATTATGATGGAAATGATGATGATGATGCATATATCATTGTATTTTTCTTAAAACATGATGATGATGATGATGATGATGATAATGATTTTTATGACAACTATTATTATCATCATTATTAGTGATAGAGATGAAGATCATGATGATGTTCATGGTGATGTTGGTCAAGAAGAAGATGATTAAGAAATGTGGACTTGTGTTGATGATGATTACTGTTGCTTTTATTATAGTGATATTATGAATATATTTGTAATAATGATGATGATGCACATTGGGTAACATAGTGTTCATTAATATTACATAAAGTAATGATGATGATGATGATGGTATGCCATTATTTGTACTTATTATAATAATTCTATATAACTTAAAAGCATACTTAACAACCCTACAATCCAACAATACCGTGATTTCGCGACTTATCATCTGTTTTTCTTTTTTTTATGCTGACTTAGCAGGTACATGTATGTAAGTTGATTATCAGACGACAGAATATCAGACTTTTAATCTCGACATATTCGGTGGCCCGAGTTATAGAATTTTGAAAATGGTGTCTGAATGATATAGAGCACTGTGGGAAGGGAAGAAAATGCTGGTACCTTGCATTTTCTCCAGCTTTCCGCATTGCTATCAGGGATTTCGTTTCAGGATACTGGACCGTGTGGAAAGGAATAGGAAAACCCTAGTCTGCTAAAAAAAACCTAGTCTGCTAAAAATAGACGAACCAATCGTTTTTATGAAATTAAAAAAAACACATTGCTATTTGAACAACAGCACGTGCCTTAGTTGGTTAGATAGATCCTGTGTGTATTCATAGACTGGTAATACGCTGTAAAAATGATTCGCACGTGTTCCTTGTATCGTCACTATCCAGAAATATTAGGAATTGTACCCGCCGTAATGTCTGTCATCGTCGGTATCTGATTGGATGGTTTGGACAGGGATCGGAGTGCATGTCTTTGCAGACTGATCCATGTCAAAAAAGTTAGCGCTGTAAGTTATTCACTGTCGTCTTGTCATGTTAACTACTGCTTAGTAACACAGGGATAATGGATTTTGTTGTTGTTTTGCTGATTTTAGTACTGTTGTAAAAAGTAGAATCATGTATTAAAGTAACAATAAGGCCCAAACGTAAGGTATATGGGTCATATTACCTTTAATGATAGATTGATTGATAGTATGGTGTTTAACGCCGTTTTTAACATTATTTCAGTTATATCGTGGCGGCCAGTGCACCTATCCATGCTTTCCTGGAGTTTCCTTTACCAGTACTCCGCCACTGGCTGCTTCCCCATATATCCATGGTCGAAACAACGGTCAGCGGTGAGAGAGGAATAAATTCTGTCGCTATGACTATCAGTCCTCGGAAAGAAATTGGCCAAGCCGGGGATTGAACCAGCGACCTCCTGTTCTCAAGTTACCGACTGTTCTCAAGTTACCGACTGAGCTACGGAGGCTTGGCCCATATTACCTTCAAAGCTGAATCTCAGTTACATATAAACAGGTTATATACATGTATTTCAGATTTTCAAAATGTTCTTTGGACTAACCCAATACAAGTGCTATGGAACAAAAACTTATCAAAATATTAATTAAATGACGTGAAAGAGGGACACATTGCCCTGATTCACATGTAGGCTACTTCAGTAGCCTTTGTAGTGCTATGTTAATCAAGATCAGACTTAATGGAAGGTGTAATTTGATCACGGATACAGCTGTTGAATAGTAACATTTCATATTCTGTATCGAAGATATTGCCCCGAAATTGTTGTACATAAAATGTGTTTTCTATCCATTTCACTCTCTTACTTTTTAACGTACAAATCAATTTTGGATTCTACCATATTGAAAGCAGTTGCAGACAAAAAATAAAATTTTCATCAAGTTACGGGATTTGTCTTTAAAAGGATAGAAGCCATTGTGAGAAAAGGAAGAAATGCTAGTTACCAGCATTTTTTCCATATCCCACAATATTTTAAAAAACCTTCTTTGTTCGGGTCGATAAAACTCAGATTTGTATGATAAAGGCTCAGTGGCTAATGGTTTATTTAATGGTTGCTGTTGCAGTGTGTATAAATGGTACTTATGGACAAGAATGTAGAGAGACATGTGGCCAATGTTATAACAACGAAGTTTGTAACCATGTAGATGGACGGTGTACAAGATGTGCAGCAGGATATAAAGGGGTAGATTGTAAGAAAGGTAAATATTGTTCTTTAGGACATGTTTTCAAAAACCTTCTCTGTTAGGGTCGATAAAACTCAGATTTGTATGATAAAGGCTCTTATTGTTCTTTAGGACATGTTCGAAATAAGATTGAACTGTTGAAATGGTAAGCTATTTTATACAATTTAGTATAATTGTTTTTCACTCTGTGGACTTGTATCTTTATTACCATTCCTCCTGGAGATTTATTAAAATCAAGAGCTTTTTGTTTTCCAAATTTCATCTTTTACAATGAGGATTGTAACCATGAAGATGTACACTGTCGAAGATGTACAGCAGACCATAAACAGGCAAACTGTAAGCAAGGTTAATAGAAGTTGTTAAGAACCTTGAAATAAGAACCAGATTATAAAATGATAAAATATTGAAGTCATTTTGCACTTAATGTTATCACTATGTCAACTTGTATTTCTAATCACTATTGCTGTTTGACAATTGCAGAAAAAAAAGACTATCACAGATAGTGTGCAAAAGTAGACAATTCTTTAGATTAAGAGTTTTCCAAATATCATTATGTTTCACAACAAAGTAGGTTACGAGGATGGCCATTTTCCAGAATGTTCAGCATGATATAAAGAAGCGCATTGTTTAGCTAGGTTAGTCCAGACGTTTTCACACGGGACATGTTTGACAAAAAACAAAACAACATATTTTTATATGAGAAAGTGTTGAATTCAATTGTGATAGCCATAAGTCGATTAACCCTATGAATAACTTCACAATTTTAGTAGACATTTGGGCAAGTGTAGATCAAGAACAGACTGCACAAACGATGTAGTCTGATCTCTGTTCTACATTGCCAGATTCACTGTAACAATAAAGACAAAAGCAATCATGATATTCCACTTATGAGGATCTAGTTGTGCGACTAAAAATGCCTGTTTATCTCCTGTTGTCTTGTAACTCTTTGCCGCATAATCCCGTGTCTTAATCATCGTCAAGAGGCCATTCTTTTAAACATTGTGGTAACCAGCATTTTCCCTGTTCCAACAATGTTGTCCATCCTTAAAAAAAAAAAAAAAAAAAAAAGATCCATCATTTGGCATAATCAAATTTGTCACCTGCAAATGCTTTCAAACTGGACAAGTCTAACAGTTTGTTGTCTGGTATAGAGTTAGATAATCAATACACTGTGAGTTATATATAATTTGTCACACACCTTTTAGATTATGAGTTTTAATGTACAAGAACCTTTGTTTGAGCTATGCTCTCTGAAACAGGTATTTGATACACCTGCAAAAAGTATTGCACCATGTCTGGTGGCGCAGTTTACAGGCCGGGTCGAAATATTTTTCATTTTGTCAACTTCCTACATGTCAAAGGAACATTCTACCTCAGGATTCAAGTGGTCTTTAGGAAAATAGATTTTTTACGAATCCATAATTTTGTGATGACTTGGCTGGTAAAATGTACCATGCCCGAGTTCTCAAGTTATTGATGAGAAAACCAAACTGTGCAAGTTTCACAAAAATCCGACGACAAATGAAGACCTTATCGAGTGAACAAGAAATTGGAATTTTGAATTTTAAATGGCTACTTTTCCAACACTGATTGTCAGATTTTTTTTTTTTTTTTTTTTTTTCCCGTTGTTTTTTTTACCAAAATCAATAGGGTTCAAGCTATTGATGAGATAAACAAAATGTGCAAGTTTCACTAAAATCCGACCACAAATGAAGACTTTATCGCTTAAACATTGAATTGAAATTTTGAACTTTAGATGGCTACTTTTCTCACACTGAGAGTCTGATTTCTTTTTCAAAATCGATAGGATTCAAGCTATTGATGAGATTATCAAACTGTGCAAGTTTCACGAAAATCCGACCACAAATAAAGACTTTATCGCGTAAACAAGAAAAAGACGAACGGACTGACGGACAGACAGACGGACGGACGGACGGACAGACGGATGGACGACGGAAACCCCGCCATGACATAAGCTCTGGTGGCGTACAGCCAGTAGAGGTAAATACCAGGCCAAATTTGAAGAAAATATTTCAGTTATGATAGAGATATTGGAAAATGTCAAAGTCTTCAAATGACTTTTAATTTCCTCAGATCATTTGCAGATGACAAACTAATTGTGGCTCAAATGTTAAAAATTGTGTGAAAAGTTAGAAAACATTGTGGAGAAAGGTTATATAGCTGCTAACCAGCATTTTCTGCTTTTCCTACATTGTTTTTTTCTCTAACAATGTTTTCATTAGTTTTCTTCAAAAAGGTTGTTTTTTTCTTCAAGATCTGTGATTTTGGAATTTTGGAAAAATCTGATGATCACTGTGGGAAATTAAGCATTTAAAGTTCAAAATTTCAATTTCTTGTTTACGTGATGATGTCTTTATTTGTGTTTGGTGAAACTTCCAGTTTGTTTCACTTTCTTGTTTAGGCATAAAGTCTTCATTTGTGGTCGGATATTCGTGAAACTTGCGCAGTTTATTTTTCTCACCAATATTTCAATGTTATTGATTTTTTAAAAAAAATGACAATCAGTTTGTGAAGAGTAGCCATTTAAAGTTCGAAATTTCAATTTCTTGTTTACGCGATAAAGTTTTCATTTATGGTCGGAAGTTCGTAACATTTTCAGTTTGTTTATCTCATCAATAACTTGAATCCTATTAATTTTGAAAAAAAAACATCTGACAATCAGTATGTTCTTGTTTAGGCATAAAGTCTTCATTTGTGGTCGGATATTCGTGAAACTTGCGCAGTTTAGTTTTCTCATCAATAGTTGAATATTATTGATTTTTGAAAAAAAATAACAATCAGTTTGTGAAGAGTAGCCATTTAAAGTTCGAAATTTCAATTTCTTGTTTTACGCGATAAAGTTTTCATTTGTGGTCAGAAGTTCGTAACATTTTCAGTTTGTTTATCTCATCAATAGCTTGAACCCTATTAATTTTGAAAAAAATCTGACAGTCAGTATGGGAAAAGTAGGCATTTAAAGTTCGAAATTTCAATTTCTTGTTCATGCGATAAAGTCTTCATTTGTGGTCGGATTTTCGTGAAACTTGCACAGTTTGTTTCTTTTTTATCGATAGCTTGAACCCTATTGATCTTGAGAAAAATCTGATATCAGTGTGGGAGAAGTAGCAATTAAATTTCAAAATTTCAATTTCTTGTTTAGGCAATAAACTCTGCATATGTGGTCAGATTTTCGTGAAACTTGGACATTTTGTTTGTCCTTTCAATAGCTTGAATCATATCGATTTTGTAAACAATCTGATAACCTGTATAGGAAAAGTAGCCATTTAAATTTCAAAATTTCAATTTCTTGTTTACGATATAAAGTCTGCATTTACGGTCGGATTTTCGTGAAACTTGCACAGTTCGTTTATCTCATCAATAGCTTAACTCTGCTTGATTTTGAAAAAAAAAATCTGACAATCAGTTTGGGAAGAGAAGCCATTTAAATTTCAGAATTCAATTTCTTGTTTACGCGATAAAGTCTGCATTTGTAGTCAGATTTTTATCAAACTTGCACAGTTTGTTTCAATAGCTGGAACCTTATTTATTTATTTATTTATTTATTTATTTCAAAAAAACAATCTGACAATCAGTGTGGGAAATGTAGCAAGTTAAAGTTCAAAATTGCAATTTCTTGTTTTTGTGATAAAGTCTGCATTTGTGGTCATATTTATGTGAAACTTGCACAGCTTGTTTATCTCATAATATCTTGAAGCCATTGATTTTGAAAAAAAAAAAAAAAAAAAAGACAATCAGTATGGGAGAAAGAGCTATTTAAGGATCAAATTTTCGTTTTCTTGTTTATGCAATAAAGTCTGTATTTTTAGTCGGATTTTCTTGAAACTTGTGCAGTTGCTTTAAAAATTTACAATTCTAGTTTAGGCGATAACGTCGGCATTTGTGGTTGAATTTTCATGAAACTTGCACAGTTGCTGTATATTATCAATAACTTGAACCCTATTGATTTGAAAAAAAAAAAAAAAAAAAAAAAAAAAAAAAAACCACACATTTGACAACCAGTATGGAAAAAGGAGCATTTTAAAGTTTTAAAGTTGAAAATTTACATTTCTAGCAATCGGTTAAGGAAAAGCATCCAATTGATGACAGTATCGTTTACAAATGAAAAAATCAGATGTCATGCAAAATCAGTCACAAAGTTGGTACACCTCAGAATGCAATGATAAACGTAAACATTTTATAGAAGATTAAACATATAAAGGCAAAATAAATCTGAAGAGAACTGAGTAAACATGGTTAAATGAGATCAGAATATTAAAATTGTATACGAAATGCAAAATTTGAACATGATATAAAAGAGACAACACGCTGGAGAGAAAAATACCAAAGTATATTGGAAAATGCTAAGACTGTCAAGTGAACTTAAAAGTGATATTATTTCTCTAAATATTCTTTTAACTTACATCAGATCAGTTAATAACCCAAACATTTTTTTTTTTTTTACACCAGATGATACTATCTTAGATTTTATTGAGCAGTATGAAAATAATAGATTTAATAATTAAATATAATGTTTAGTGAACTTGTAATGTTGCTATCACACAATATGAGTTATTTACAACAATAAAACAATTTAGTACCAGTAATCTACTGGCCCGTATATGCATATCAAGGAATTTTCATTCATGGGAAAGACAGTCTAGCTCCTTCTTTATTGGCTCATTTAGTATAATTTTTGAACCGGGTTATTTTCCGGAGGCATGGTCGGAGGGTTTTATTAACATATCATAATCTGTATGTGAGCCATGCTCTGGGAAAAGGGGGCTTTATACATCTCCGTGATGCATAATACCAAGCAAGTCATCACATAATTATTTATCAATACAACCCATTTTGTGTAACAACTGACCAAGTCATTAGGTACACTGGTCCTTTGACATGCAGAAAACTGACCAGTAGTGATAAGTTTCGGCCCAGGTCAGGCTGCGCAGTCTACGTAGCCTGATCTGGGTCCATACCTTTCGCAGATATATTAAGCTCCATTTTCACGGAGTGCGGCTCATATAACATTTGTAAGAAGAATGCATAGAAATGCACATCATCATCATTATCATCATCTTGATGACCCTGGACACCATCATCATGCGCTTCATCATAATAACAATGGTAATAGTAATCATCACCAGCATCCTATCGTCATCATAACTGTATGTATTTTTGGAAAAAAGAATGCTAACAAATGCACATTATCATTATCATGATCACGCGACCGACATCATTATGCTCACTATTATTGTGATCATCATGGCCATGATCATTGCAATTATGACAATGACAATAATAGTAATTATCAACATCTCATTATTATCATCATGACTTTATACAATATATGTAAGAAAAATGCAAACAAATACACATCATCATCATCATCATCAACATCATCATGGCCATCATTATCATGATCTTCATCGTCATGATCATTGTTGGCATGATCATCAAAATAACAACAATAATAATCAGCATCAGTAAAATCTCATCATCATGTCTTTATATATATATATATATTTTTTTTTTTTCTTATGAAGAAAGCAAACAAATGCAGACCACCATCATCATCAAACCTTTATTTAAGTATCTCGTGTGACAATAAGCATGTCAATAACAAGCAGTCGACGGCAAAGAGTTGTAACGATTTAATCGACTTTTGCAACATAAACCGCTACCGACTGCGGACTACAGCCTACCGATTTTAACAAGGGGTTTTCTCAAAGTATCGGTAGACGATTGTGTGAATAATAAAACATAGCCTTGATAGGTTCACTTTCGTTACCATTATCACCAAAAGAGTATAGAAAATGAATCACTAACGAACACAAAAGTCTTAGCTTCATATTGTGAACTTAACAGGTTTTCTTAAGCACTGTGAAATACAAAGCAATACATATATGCCGGTATTTTTTTTAACTCTAAGTTGGTAACACTGGATCTGGTGGACAGTATACAGGCAACGATTGCACCAACAATTACCCACCTCAAAGACCAGAGGAAGGTCGTTATTTAACTCTTACACTTCGTATACTGGAACAGTATTTTGTAATCCATGAACTGTTTAGTCGGTAAATCGTTTGTTTATCAAAATCGTCCCTTAAGCCTTTGCCTAACAATTCCATGTTTCAATTTTTTAACGAAAACTAATTTTAAAAGCAATGTGGGGAAAAGAGGCACATTCAGGTAACTACCATCCTCTCATTTTTATACAATAGCTTTGTTTTTTTTTTTGTTTTTTTTTGTAGAAGACCATCGGTTTATTATACCATATGTATATGCATTCGAGTTTTATTTGTCATTTTGGAAAAGGTAAACTGCTTACCAAACAGGTTTATGTTTCAACTACCTGAGGAGAGAAAGGCCTCCTATAACATTGTGGGTATAGGAGAAAATGCTGGTAAACAGCATTTTCATCTTTTCATATAATATTTTACAGCCTTCCAAAGTCAAACCCCATCGTTTGAAAGCACACGAAGACGACAAACCACGAGTGGATAAATTCGGGTCATTTTTCTTAGATAGGGTAGTAAACGCTGTAGGAAAAGGAGAAAATACTGGTTACCAGCAAGTTCTCCTTTTCCCGCCATATAAACTATCCTTCCAAAGCTAAATCTTATCACTTGAGAAACATTTGATTTTAAAGTCTGTACATGTTTCAATTTAGAAACATCCAAAATTTTGTCGTCTGGTAAAATATAAGCACATTCACAGTCGACTTGTATTTATTTATTTATTCATTTTGATAACTTCGGTCAAGCATTTGTTGGACATTGTGATCTTGATCTTTTTCGTCTGCAAAAGCAACTGGAGTGGTCATTTGAAATTAAATGAAAGAGTTAAACATGCAATAGACAACACAATTTAAGACTGACCCTGAAAAATGAAGACTTTGTAAACGACAAACCACAAGTGGCTAGAATCAAGGTATTTTTCTTTGATAAGGTAGTAATCGTTGTGGGAAAAAGGCGAAAATGATGGTTACCGGTATTTTCTTCTTTTCCTACAATGTTTCAAATCTTTTCCTTCAGAATCATTAGGACTCTGGATTGTCTTAAAAAGGGTTATTCTTTGAAGTGCCTCTCTTTTTTGTATACAATTAAGATTCAAACCAGACTAGTTTTAAGTTGAAAAAAATGATATACGGTACCCTCTCATTTATGTTCATACATTTGATTGTTTTGAATTGTAATATTTTGGTCTACATTTTGGTTTTGTATATTGGCTGCAGTAAAGTCCTAGCTTCATGATGCAAAGTGTTGCTAGCCAAGGTAGTTTTAGGGATGGTCTAGATCAAGTTTAGACTGCACAGTATGTTCCAACAATTCTTTGTTTTTGACTGTCTCTCTATCTTAGCCTGCGCAAACAGTACTTCCATTGCTTTTCACCTGCCCTAAGGTGCTCCAGGATGACTTTGATAGCGCGCCCTCCCTTTAGTTTACAACATCAAGAGTTTGACTGATCTACTATAACTCATGGTTTGTAGGATATTATTATTTTTTTTTTTTTTTTTTAGAGTCACATTGTTCGAGCCTCTGGAGGGTTGTGGGTCATTTATATTTGGCGCATAAATCATGTCGTTCAAAGTCAAGGATTAGGCTTTTTTGTATTTTAAAGGATTTTTAACAACAAAAAAGTTTTTGTGACCCACAGTGATACACTTGAAAATAACCCACAACATAAATCTATTTTTTGCATCGATATATTTTTGGTCCACTCTTGTCACCATTCAACGTTTCTTGTTTGTATATACCGAGTGACCCGTAATCCGGCGGATCCCGGGTTTTACTCGGTCGCGTTGACTTGTGATTCTACAATGGCGGTCGTCTCCCTGTCAAGAAAAAGGGCGGTATGTTTGTTTTGTTTATTTATTTCAATGGTTTATCGGTTTTCTTTTTTTTTTTTTATCACTGTTGCTTTTAATATAACCATTTTCCCTAGACTGCGTTCTGACCAGGAACAACTTAGATCTAATTCAGTATACTCTAAAAATACGAATGACAGTCATTTCGACACTCAGTCATTTCGACACCTTTTGGACTTTTGGACATTTCGACCCCCGGTGAAATTTTCCTTGCATAATTTCGTCATTTCGCCACCCGGTTTTAGCTCTACTGGCTGAAAGCCAGCAGAGCTTATGTCGCATACCGTGACGAGATAATTTATTAATCCAACTTGATAGCGTTTATATGATCTCGTCACGGTTCATGGTTTAAAACATGTATTCCCCAAAACAAACAATAATGTAAACTGTAAATGAAAGGTTATCGAGATAAAGTTATAGAGAGTTTGTGCCTTCTAATTACTTACAAATAACACACTACCATTCCTCTGCATTGAGCGACCGCAGCCTCTAATGTAGCAATTTGCTAGTCTGTCCATCTGAAATAGAATAACTGAAGAATTAAATGTGAAGTTTGTCAAAAGCAGAGTAAGCCTTAGTAAGATTCAGTGTAATATAATACATGTAGATAGAGCGAAAATTATATCAAGGGAAAATGACCATTTCCTTAAGGAAAAAAATATCAGGTGTCGAAACAACTATTTTTGCTGAAGGTTTTACCTAGTGTCGAAATTACCAAAACAGGGGTCACGTCGACCACAAATGTCAAAATGAACGGGTGTCGAAATGAATCATTGCCTAAAAAATATGGTTTTAAGTGAATGAAATGTTGTGCTAAAATTACCTCTTTCAAAAGAAAGTAAGTCGACGCAAATGTTTTCCATGAAAACTATTTTGAAAGTGGTATGTATGTAGAATGGAAGGTTCACAAAGGGACATTTTTGGCCCCAGTAAGAATTTTGGGAAAATGTGTATCAAGTGAAAGTACAATATCTACATGTTATAAAACAAACGTCAAAACTCACGTATTGGCAACCACAGAACCATAATTATATAAAGTGACTCATTTTCAGCTTTATTTTATATGAAATTGATTTTTTGCCAGTTCTATCACGTTTATCAAAAACTATTTACTATCACTACAAAATATACATGTATATCAAATATTTTGCATGTTGTCATGGTAACTATAATTATTGCAAAGAGAAAATTAATATTCAATATGATTTTATATATAGCATATATTATGTAGAACAATCACCGTTAAGAATTGATATGAATAGAACTAGATGATAATTTTGAGCATTTAGTGAAAAAAAAAAAAAAAAAAAAAAAAAAATGCATACATATTTTTATTCCGATGACCTATTTTTTGTTACCATGGGAACCACAAAATGAAAGTCATGTAAACAATCAATTTTCAGCATTATTCCATTTAAAAAAATCTTGTTTGTTATGGCAGAGTTTTCAAAGGATCACCTTTTGCATTACAGAAAGACATGTCAGATGACTGACATGCACGATTTTTGTTGCCATGGTAACCAAATCTAATTCCAATTGTAAACTAAGAGTGCAATGTATACTGAGCAAAATAGCTGCCCGAACACTTTTTAAGCTAAGATATTAACTGCAAAACAAACATACATGTATTTGCATCTTTTGTTTTGCATGCCACAATCTTGTGGAGAGTCCATATGCAGTGCACACAATCACCAGCATAATCCACTTGTAACCATTCACAGGGTTGAAGGTTCAATTCACACAATTACCAGCATAATCCACTTGTAATCATTCACGGGGCTGGAGGTTCAATTCAAAGATTTGTTTCAGATTTATGATGACGAGTTACATGTGCAATATTTTAACTATTTCTGGTAGGGAGTCGATTGAAATACCAGAAAAACAATTAAAAACGCTGTAAACGTGCCGTGTATGACTCATGTAGACCGCATACGAGAGGTCGGTCTCAGGTTTTTTTCAGATTTACGATGACAAGTTACATGTGCAGTATTAATTATTTCTGGTAGCGAATTGGTTGAAATACCAGAAAAAAAAAACACTCAAAAACGCTGTAAACATGCCATGTATGACTCCTGTAGACCGCATACAAGAGGTTGGTTTGCTGATTGGCAAGCTTTCAAAAAACATTTTGGTTTTGTTTTGTTTAAAGTATTTTGTTCCTAAACTAACTTTTGTCTTGCATGTCTGCTAATCAGAACACTTATCAGTTTGAAAAAAATAAACATGTTCAGTGGCTTAGATTTGCAAAAAGAACCGGATTCAGGTCCTGTAACCTTAAATTAACTCCCTTTTATGGTGTTTAAAACCTAAAAGTGTATGAAGTGGATCAAACTGACAACGGTCAGAAAAAAGGGAATAACAATTTAAGTGTTTAAAGACAAAAACTAGGGACACGCACATGTCAATTTATACTGAGAGACAGAATATTTATCTGAAAAAATGCCAGTCAATGTTTGAAAGATGTTGAACGATGCTGACTTTGCAGTAATATAGTAAAATACGTACTGAATGGCAATTACATGTTGGGTTCATTGTATCACATGTCACGTGACTCTAAAATCAAGGGTCACAGAAACTTTATTAATTAAACAGACCAATATATTATAATAATATAATATATGATTATATGATAAATATAATATTAATTATTATTGTTAATTTTAGAAAAAGCAAACAGTGAGGAAAAATGCGATATACATGTAGGTGCATTTGGATGCATCTGCCACATAAGGCTTTTGAAAAGATTGTTGGAAAAGGACACATTGGTCAGAGCTATGCTTTGTACTTTGTCAGAAAATTCTATTCAGATTTATCCCAACTTTAATGTTTTTCCCCCAATTTCCATTCTAATTGGGATATGATTAAAATAACAATTGCAATTAAGAAATAAGAATCAAAGTAAAGGTGAATTTGTGCTTTTGGGTGGCGGCAAGGCTTTAGTAGCAATTTAATATTGAATGTAAAAAGGAATGAAAAAAAAAAAAAAAAAAAAAATGAAGAAAAGAGTAAGATACGATCTTGGAACTCTTGCATGGTAGCCCGAGTCACTTACCATTACCGCATTCCGATATGTGTAGTAAAGATGTTGGAAAAGTCAATATGATCATTTAGAAAATAACATTGTTGAGTACAAACACTGATCAACATGCTTTTCCCGTATATACACGATATTTTTTAAATTTCAAATACAAGGTTAATTTACAACATGTATCTACAGTATGAAAGTACTTTCATGCACTTTCCATTTAGAATCTTGATCGGCTCGTCTGCATTTGGAGCTGCATTCGTCATAAACCCCGAGATCTATCGCAAAATCGTTGTTTTACTTAATCAATAAAAATATTATTGATGACTAGGATTTTTGTAAGCTACAGATATGTTCCTTTACTTACTTTAGGTCCTTATGTGCCTAGCATTTCTTTAAAAATCGTCACCGCTGTCACCGGAAAAAAGAGTTGCGTCCGTAACTTGATAAGGTTTCGGTAAGCACAGTAATCGGATAAATGATAATTAATGCAAAGAAAGTTTAGAAGCATACATATTTCTTGACTTCTGAAAAAGAAAAAGAAAAGAAAATGTTGAATGTTCAGATTACCACGTAACTAATGCAAATTAGTAGTTCCTTTTCAAAAAAAGAACTGATAAAACATGCTTGAAAACAATACTGTATGGATTTGAGTTGTCCTCTCTGCTAAGAAAGACGGCAAGGTGACTTTTTATTTATTTATCTGTTTATTCATTTATTTATTTTTCTATGAAGCCACGCTGCCGACGACACGAAATTTTCAGAATATACTGATGAAGTCTTAATTAAAACTGTCTGTTAATTTCATGGGTGCGGCAGCGTGGCTTCATAGTTAGTTTTTACTAAAATGCGGTCAAATCGGCAAAAGCCGCTGATTTGGTCGGAATCGTGTTCTTTCTCTGAGGTCATTGTCATAGTAAGGATGAATTTTTGAGCCCGGATTTTATGTAATTATAAGCATAGAAAGTTCAATATTCCAGATATATGACTTTTAGATAGAAATTGTCAAATTGATCTATATAGAGTTTACAGGGCCATTTTAGTCCATTCGTGAACCTAGCCCTTTATTTCATTCTGATTCAGTTTAATCACTACCCCCCCCTTTAATTTCATTAATCTGACTTCTATTTCGGTTGAAACAGGGTGAAAAACTAATTCACGTGGTTAAATGTTGGAAAAAACTTTGTTCGCAGGCTAGAGGCCACAACTGCAGATTGAACTTGTGAAAATTTGTCAAAAAGCTTTCCGCCATGATATTTCTGTCAGATTTGAAAATTGGTCAAGTGGGGTCAAAGCCACTAGGTCAAATATAGGAAAAGGCTCGTGTGTATGCTAGAACCTCAGCGTCAACTTCATTTTGATGAAACTTTGTAATCTTATTTTAATGATCTCTCTTCTAAGTTTAAAAAATGGTTCATATGTGTTCATGAGCTAGATATTGGGGTCAAACAACAACACTCAGGTGAGCCATCAGAGCCTGTGAGCTTGTGTTATGTATTGTTGTGGGACACTGGCAATATCATCCCATAACTCATACAGACTCTTAATATGTATTACATTTACATAAATGAACTTTATAAAATGTTGTTGTGGGACATCATGAACATACTGACCTATACCTCGCACAGACATTTAATATATAGCGAATTTATGTGTACTTATATGTTGTTGGACACCAATATCACAATGACCCGTAAGTTTTTTTTTTTTTTTTTTTTTTTTTTTTTTTTTTTTCTTTTTAAGTCTATGAGCCAAGTTCTGTGAAAAGAGGGCTTATTGCATCTGCAGAAATATCAACGCAGGCTGGCCTTCACAGTCCGTGCAGACTTACCTGGGTCAAAGTTTTGCATTTGGTACATTTTCTGTATGTTCAAGGTCCATTTTACCTCATAATTCAGTTGCTTGTGAAACAAAATACATTTTATGGGTCAACAAACATATGATGTCTTGCTTGGTATGATGCATCACAAATATGCATTAAACCCATTTTTGCCAGAGTATAGCTCGTTGCGAATTGACCAATATTCAGGTATAATAGCTTGTTGCAACTTTTTTTTTTTTTTTTTTTTTTTTTTTTTTTCAATTTCTCATTACGTCTTTTTTTCAGACACGTCTTGCAAAGCAACCCAAGCCATCAAGTGCAGCTAAAGGATATGTAAGCAAGACACCAAAATCAACCGGACCTTACTCAACGTTGCAGACGAGAGGTACATAGGCCTCTTAGATTTTTGGACGTTGCATACATTTTATTATACACCAAATTTGTGGCTACATGTTTATAAGTCTACGTAAAGGGGAATGTGTTACGGTTTTTAACCCTTTACCACACATCCCATTTTTGGTGACCCTGAGGAAGAAAGCTTTTGAAAACATCTTCTAGTACAGATATTTAATATGTAGTGAATATTATTGTTACATTTTCTCCGCTATACATATAACACAAAGATGATGATGCCTGGTCTCTAGCCTGCTCTTGCCATATGTTATTTTGAGACACTAAGATCCCAAAGACCTTTAAAGGCTATTCCAATTAACCCTTTACCACGCAATCCTATCTTTAAATGACCCTGTGAAAGGGACCTTTTTTGGAAAAGCATTTTCTCATTTTCCCAGAATGTTTTTTACCCTTTCCAAAACAAGTTTTAGCGTTTCAATCACAATTATTTTGTTGTCTGCAATGTTTTCAATTTGGACCTGTCGAAAATTTTGTCGTTTGGGAAAGAGCTAAAAATATATTCTGGTCTTGGAAGGCAAAGAATAAAGAAGATTTTTAGGGTGAGACTTGAAAACAAGTGATGCCAAACAAAAACATGTAGTCCATTCTGGAAATGCCTTGTATGGGTCAGGATATATATTTTACTGAAATAGCCCTAACTTGATAAAAAAAATATATATGATGCACAAAGGGACAAATGTACTTTGGCTATGTTTTTCAACTTCTGACATGTGTGAATTTCAAGTATGATTCGAAAAAGGCATATGAGAAATTAAGGTTCAGGATTGAAAAAGACAACTTCAAAATTAAGGTTTCTAACGGTAAACATTTCAAAGTCATTTCAATCAATGAAATGAACGGTTTCAGTAGAATACTGACAAATTGAATTATATGGATGATCAGACATCAAATTTATTTTGAACTATATCTAAAGTGTTCTATTGATGTTTTTTCAGTGTTAAAATTTAGAATACATCTGAATGAGACAGGGAATGAAGGAAAAATACCTCAGCTCCTGCATGAAGTCTGAAAACTTAGACAAGGTTGTTACTGCTGTTAAGCAGATGGCTGGGTACTAGATCAATGAACAGCTTGTGCCATCTTTCACAGAACTATCATTGGCCCTTGCTTTTGGGAACAATCTGGTAAAAGCTGCTGAAACTCTCTGAGGCATAGCCCTAAGGTGAAAAGACGGTGTTTTTAAAAGAGACACAGATGTTTTTCTGCAGCATCTAAGCGGGGATTCGACCAGACTTACTGCAGCACTTGATTCATTGAGAACAAACACATGCAATAAACCATTGGCTTTACCAGCTACTTCTGATTTAGTTCTGTTGAGGAACCATCTAGTTGTGAAAGTTATGAAGTCACTGAGAAAATCAGAACATGTACCGATGCTATAACTTGAAAAAGATTGGCAGAGGCAACATTAGATAGAATGATTAAGTTGCTATTGTGTACTGTTTAATCAGCGGAATTATAGGTAGTAGTCTTTGTTTGCAGAATCTACAATATGATACCTACAAAGACGTTACTTTGAGCATCAAACGACAAAATCTTAGGTTTAAAACCAAGCAGAAAGCAACTGCAGACAACAAATTAAATGTATTTCAAATCATGGAATTCAACGTTAATAGGACAGAAGTTGTTGTGGGAAAAGGATAAAATGCCGGTTCTTCTTTTCCAGAAATGTTTTCAAACGCTTTCTCTCTTTAAGTTGTTTAAATTTGGATTTGGTAAAGGGTAGCGTATGGCACAAGGGGCCAGTGCAGACATAGATGAGCCTGCATATCTGTTCTGTATGGTCTTAGCCTTACACTACTTGCAGTTTAACCCTTTACCATCGAATACTCAAGTTTAAAAATAATATATAGACGCTGAGAAAGAAAGCATTAAAAAATGGGAAACGAAGGAAATGCTGGAAGTAGGCATTTTGCATTCTAGATAAACAAAAAATGCTGGACCCTTGATCTCAAACATACTTTTTAGCTCACCTGAGCACGAAGTGCTCATGGTGACCTATTGTGATCGTGCCGTCGTCCATCGTCTGTCGTCCGTCGTCAACTTTTTACCTTGTGTACGCTCTAGGGGCCACATTTTCAGTCCGATCCTCATGAAACTTGGTCAGAATGTTTGTCTTGATAAAATCTCGGATGAGTTCGAAATTGGGTCATGTGTGATAAAAAAAAACTAGGTCTCGGACGAGTTCGAAATTGGATCATGTGGGGTCAAAAACTAGGTCACAAGGTCAAATCTTAGAAAAACCTTGTGTACGCTCTAGAGGCCACATTTTCAGTCCGATCCTCATAAAACTTCTTCAGAATGTTTGCCTTGATGAAATCTCAGACAAGCAGAAAGTTGGGTCATGTCGGGTCAAAAACTAGGTCACTAGGTCAAATCTTATAAAAACCTTGTGTACGCTCTAGAGGCCACATTTTCAGTCAGATACTTGTGAAATTTTGTCAAAATGTTTTTATTCATAAAGTCTCAGACGAGTTCGGAATTGGGTCATGTGGGGTCAAAAATTAGGTCACTAGGTCAAATCTTAGAAAAACCTTGTGTACGCTCTAGAGGCCACATTTTCACTCCAATCTTCATGAATCTTGGTCAGAATGTTTGTCTTGATAAAATATCGGACTAGTTCGAAATTGGGTTTTGTGGGGTCAAAAACTAGGTCACTAGGTCATATCTTAGAAAAAACCTGTGTACGCTTTAGAGGCCACATTTTCAGTCAGATACTTGTGAAATTTGGTCAGATTGTTTGTCTTGACAAAATCTAGGATGAGTTCGAAATTGGGTCATGTGGGGTCAAAAACTAGGTCACTAGGTCAAATCTTATAAAAACCTTGTGTACGCTCTAGAGGCCACATTTTCAGACAGATACTTGTGAATTTGGTCAAAATGTTTGTCTTGATAAAATATCACACGAGTTCGAAATTGGGTCATGTGGGGTCAAAAATTAGGTCACTAGGTAAAAACCTTAGAAAAACCTTGTGTGCGCTCTAGACGCCACATTTTCAGTCAGATACTTGTGAAAGTTAGTCAGAGTGTTTTTCTTGATAAAATCTAGAATTAGTTTGAAATTGGATCATGTGGGGTCAAAAACTAGCTCACTAGGTCAAATCTTAGAAAAACATTGTGTGTGCTCTAGAGGCCACATTTTCAGTCAGATACTTGTGAAACTTGGTCAGAATGTTTGTCTTGATAAAATCTCACACAAGTTAAAAAATGGGTCATGTGGGGTCAAAAACTAGGTCAATAGGTCAAATCTTAGAAAACCTTGCGTGAGGTCCAGAGGCCACATTTTCTGTCAGATACTTTTGAAACTTTGTCAGAATGTTTGTCTTGATAAAATTCGGACAGGTTTGAAATTGGATCATGTGGGGTCAAAAACTAGGTCACTATGTCAAAAAAGAAATGCCTTGTGGGTACTCTAGAGGCTACATTTTTCGCTCAATTGACTTGAAAATTGGTCAGAATGTTTTTCTTAATTGCATGTCAGAAAACTTGAAATTGGCTCACCCAGAGTCATAAAGTCATAAAGTAGGTCACTAGGTCAAATTAAAGAAATACCTTGTGGACACTCTAGAGGCCACATTTTTCGCTCAATTGACTTGAAAATTGGACAAAACATTTGTCTTAATTAAATCTTAGATGAGTTTGAAATTTGGTCACCTGGGGTCATTTTGCCTATTGGCTCAGGTGAGCGATCCAGGGCCATCATGGCCCTCTTGTTATGTATTAGACCACTTTGGAAAACTTTGTGGCAAAAGAAAGTTGCTTGTAATGAGCAGCTTCCCTTTATGCCACTATGTTTTCAGGTTTGATAATGTATTGACTCTTGACAATTAACCAGATAATCCCGAATTTTAAGGACGTTGAGAAATTGGCCTTCAAAAATTGATGGAAATGGAGAAAATGCTGGAAAGCAGCACTTTCTCCTTTTCCCCCCATTTTTTCACCCCTTTCAATGATGCATCCCTTCATTTTAGCCACATTTGTCATATACAACTCCTTAATATTGGGACATGTCAAAATTTTGACTTGTGGTAAAGAATTAACTAATAATGACTATTTATGCGTTTTGTCATCTGAGCAAATATCGCCTCATAACGTAATGTGTTGTTACATCATGGATGATGTTTTTCATTGTGAGTTGATGTATGTTTTATCTCAAAAAAACAAAGATGTTCAGATACTATCTATCAAATGTTCCTCAAGATTTTTATGTATAATGACTAGATCTGCTTGTAAAACTAAGTGTATGTTCATGGATGAGGCCAAATAACTGCCTTGACAGGATCGTAAGTTTGGGATATAAAATAATTTCAAAAATCTGGCTCAAATTTTCTTGTCCTTAAATCTACACAAAAACTTCTCTCAACTAAGATAATTAATTTTGACTTAGTTGAACTGACTGGGAAAAGCCGACAAACTTACACAATGCCGGAGTTAAAAGACATAGATTTAAATTATACCATGTAAAAGTATCGACATTTTGTGGTGATGGCAATCTGTTATTGTGCGGTTGGTTCAAATGTTGGTCGCTGACAGAGAAATGAATTTCAAATCTAAAGGAAACAGTAGCCAGGCCGCCTTATCCCTTGTTTACTTTTTACCTAATTTTAAAATGCATTTTGTTCTGGCAGTGACTAACTTTCTTTGACAGACCACACAATAACAGATTGCCATCTACACAATATTTTCGATAGCTTGAAATGACTTGATTTTTACTTCCCAACTTTAACCTAGTTATTCATTATCGAAAGGATAACACATACCAGACGGCCAGGAAATCTTAAAAAATATCTTTAAAAAGTTATACCCCTTTTACGACTTATATTTGTAAATGAAAAAGCAATCGTTGAGACGTGTTGGTACATTCATCTTGCGCTCTCGTATTTCTTTATTTGTGAAAACAAAATTCATCTTCTAAGTACAGTGAAGTACACATCGTTACAATTAAAGTGTAAAACAATGCAATCATCAAAGTTGTTAAAATTCAATTGCGAAACCGTCGCTTCTATCAATATTCATAAGATTGTAAATTACACCCAATAGCCAATCGAATTGTTGATGACATAATGATACTCTCTTGTAGTGGAGGATAATCACATTTCTTCCGTCGTTATGATATAAACCGGGTAAAACCCACACCATATATTATCAACGAATATGGCGGCCGCCGGTGGGCCTTCCTTCTGTGGCATTTAACTTACGACAATCCAGGGCAGACATTACAAATCCTTGTATACAAATGCAGATGTTCAGAAATACAGCGTGCTGTTGCTGTCCATAGTGGTATGTTGAAGAGGTGACGTCATCCTCGTTGACCCAGTTCGGATGTATTCCGTAAACTACTCTCATCGATTTGATTGGCTGTAGACGAAGTAAAATTAGAAATTATGGCATATGGTTGATAAAAATAGATTAAATTTTCTCACTGAAAAACTGAGATTACCAATCAAAATGCTTCATGAATAATTCATGAGAACGAGAAAACATACGCGAGATAATCCAGGGGCGATGAATGTAGTTTGCGGAATACATCGGAACTGGGTCAACGAGGATGTAACACTCCATATAAATCGACCTCTTCTTTAAAGTCCGTGCTTTATACAGAAACTCACCCAGAACCTCTTCTAGCATTCAGTTTTCTTGATCTAATTAAAAAAAAAAAAAAAAAGAAAAAAAGGTATGCAAGTTATCAGTACCAACAGACCAGGTTTTACAGAAACCAAGCATATCAACATTTACACAAATGGATTGAGAGTCAACGTTATGCATGTACTTAGACAGATCGCCTATATTCCAGAACAACAGCCAAGCTTAGAATAGTCATTTTCAACAGGTTCACATATAGTCACGTATAGTTTTGGCCTCGACCGAACCTTCAGTTTCTGTCAGGAACTAGCACGGGTGAATTACAGCTTTCATCATATACAAAAATTTGATCATCAATACATAACTTGTTATACCGAAGACGCGTCTTTTTATCCGAGTCAATAGGCTGTTTCATAAATGGGTATAATAACACCCGTTCAAGCCTCACGCGTTCAGTAAAGATTTACTAACTCGATCACAAATCCTACCACTCGGTTTTTCAGGGTTTTGGACACGTAAAGATTTTGTCAAGTGTCTCTACTTTTGAAGAGCGCACCCCTTGTCTATATAAAATGAAAACTTTATAATGACCGGACGAGGCCTGAATTTTTCTGGTGGGGTATGTGCTCACTCTATACTGATTACGGCACAATTCACACCTAGCTCATTTTGAACGTAGTTCCCACACTTATGTTCTGTGTCGTCCCATGTTTCTCCATTGTCTTCCTGAATATTATAAACTTTCAAATTCTGGCGACGTGAATGACCTTCCGGGTGTTCATACTTGTTTAATAAACCAGTATTTTGTTTACTGAATTCGGACAAAATTTATTGGTTACACAATTCTACTACGCTGTCTGTTAATTCTTCGTTCTATTTTCCGCAGCTTTTTGTCCTCCCGTGTCATAATTTACATTGTTTTGTATCACCTATTTCTCTTAGAGTTTTGCCCTTGGGGAAAATGTGTTTGTTTCAACTATTGTTGCCCATATGTAGGCAATGTTTCTACATTTCCTCATAAAGCACATATCTTTATGTGCCATGCTCCGGCAAAATGTTGTTAAATGCATATCCTTGATGTGTTATAACAAGTAGGTAATTACATAAAATTTTCCGGCTCGCTAAAAACCATTTTGTGTAACAGAATCCTAAGGTAGAATGGTCCTTAGCCATGCAGAGATTTTACCAAAAGCAAAGCATGTCAACCAATATCAGCCTGTGCGGATCATACAGTCTGACCTGGGTCGGTACGGTTTGCAGATGCATAAAACCTGTTATTTACAGAGCATGACTCATATAGATATAGTTTTTTCTAATTAATCACTCTTAGTTTTATACCCCCGCAATATGTATGTCCACCTGTCAGCCTGTCGACATTCATGTAGGTATACTCGTAATTATGTAGCAAGCTTTTCACTCATCTCTGTTGTCACTGTATTGTAACTTTGTATAAATACTTGCACAAAACCTTAGGTTTGGAAGACACTCTGTTTTCATATATGCTGTTAACCCTTAAAAGACACATTTCCCCTTTAACCTAGATTTTTTTTTGTGCCCACAGTGAAAGGATTTTCTTAGCGTTTTTCACTAGGCTCTTGGTACCGTCGCATTAAATAAATAAAATATAAAGTCTATCCCATTTCGAAAATTTGGGTAAGGTCATATCTACATTGAAACTTAAAGTATTGTGCACCCGAAAAATATCCGTTTCTATCTGATTATTAATACTATTCTGAATACAAACCAGGCTTTTAACGTTTTTGATATTCTAAAGTATGTTGCAGGTATATTAAAATATGTAATTATCTTTAAACAAAAATTAAAATTAATTCTATTCGAAGTGCTTTAGTACAACTTGAACACAGGAAACCAGTTTTCTGTAATCTAAAGACAGACTTCATATCAAAACTAAAGTCGGCTGATGACGAGCCGACGTAGCTCGACACCATCAATTATCAGTGTGGGATAACTTATGGCAAAGTAATTAAAAGGGGATTTTCTGTTCACATAACCGGCCCAAAGGTAGCATTATGTTAAAACTTGCTCTATCAAAGCACAACTATGTATACGTCACCTTTTTGTGACAGTTATGACATTTTACTTATAGCTTCCAATGGCTTATAAAGTGTTGGCTGCATTCTGCTGTTTACGTGTCTTCATTCATACATGTAGATGTTAATAGAGTATCATCTATCTATAAATTCAGAATGTGAGGATGGAACCTTTGGGTTGGGGTGCAATGAGGAGTGATGAAAGTGTTTAGACGGAAAGACCTGTGATAAAAGAAATGGAACATGCAGTGAATGTGAACCTGGGTATACAGATCCCCTGTGTAAATTATTGCGTATGTAAATCGCTTGTTATATTGTAAAGGCTTCGATTGAGAATACAATCCTGACAACACTAAGTATAACTAAGGTTGTATTAATAGACATTTATAGATCATACCGCCTTTCGAAGACAGTAACAATGAAAAAAATATTGTATTTTGCATGTTGGTAAATCAAGAACACTGTATTGACTCTATTGTCACTCTTCTTTCGCAGAGAATACAGAACTCAATGCTCAATGTTCGGAGGCCAAGATCTACCAACTTGCAACAGCCATTGTTGGAACAATCGCCGTTGTATCGATCATTGGAAACGTGGTGGCGGCGATCTGTTATGTGATCCTACAGAGGTACAGAAACTGTTTACATACAGTTTTGAAATTCATTGCAATTAAATAATATATAATTATGGACTACGGCAATGATTTCTAGAGCTTGAGCAAAACATCTTGTTTCCTACGATAGGGATTGGAATTTTTACAGAGCACTTGTATTTTGTTAACCGTCATGATTGATTCTGAATACTTATCTAATTCTGAGGCCAAAGACGAGCCATTTCGTTGGCTGAGAAAGTTAGTAAAATATGTAATCTTAAAGGTTAGAACTATTTGTGAATTTAGAATATCAGCGAATAGGACTCCTCCGTATCACCTGTCCAGAATTTATTAGTTTTCTGTTACCTTGTTGCAACTTCAGTTCTGAAAAAGTACACAGGGTAACCTCTAAGGATACTTGCATAAGACAAGTTGCTTGTCAAATAGAGGTAATAAAACAGCTTTTACTACATTTTTCGTTCTTAGGAGAAAGCACAGGGACAGACTGATGAATAATCCACCAGACATCAGTAGTCCGTACGAGCTGGCTAATCGAGGTGCCTTTGAAACTGAGCATCAGTACGGACAGACAACACCGGTTTATGAAGAACCAGAGGCGCCTTATGAGATTCCAAAATAGTCTGACTATACTGCTGACCGTGTTAGGTCCTCTTTGTTACACCTGAAATGTCAGCTTTTGACATAGATTTATATGAAACAGTCTTTTAAAGTTATTCAACAATACAAGTTCAACAATTTGACTGAAAAAATTTGGACACGTCCAAATGTTTTCTAGAGCAGATCCAGAACCCACATGTATATACTTTTGTAGACGGACTTAATATTCTATTTTAATGCTTTTAATCAGTCCAGTTACCGACTGGTCATAGCCTGCACTAAAGTGTGACGTATTAACGAGAATTTACTGATATGGGAAAACAATTATGTGCATTTCGGCGAAACGAAGTAAACGATAACATTGTATAAATTGAATGTGTGTGTGTGTGTGTTTGTGTGTGTGTGTGTGTGTGATGCACATAAGCTGTACATAATGCACAAGATAATTAACTGAAAACGGCGCAGGACGGAAGCCTCTCAACATGAATAATAACTGACCCAACTTCAGCTGTGCTTGGCTCTTGAAGCGTTGATACAACTGGTTTTAGTTTTGTTCCTTCACAATTTCGTCGGTGATATCTACTAAACAGGTCGACAACATGTGCAGTTTATAATAGCGTTGCTATTTCCATTGCCTTTATATATATATATATATATATATATATATATATATATTTCAACTGCATCTGTAATTGTTTCGTGTAATTATACATACAATGTATTTGAACACTCTTATTATTACCATTCGCATGAAATTTAAACTTCACCATTGCAACAAACGTTTCCTCGTTTCATATGCATACTACCTACGAAATACATTACTAAAAATTGTCAAGGACTACATTTTGTAACATATTACAGTTTTATTAAGTTTTGACGAAATGAAAAAAAGCTAATCAACAAAACCGTGGAAATGAAAAGTTAACGAGTTTTAGCTACGTAAATAGCGTGTCGAGTGCCTGCGGGGACTGATTATAGCCTGGCATCGCCGATGCTACCGATAAGCCCAAGGGCGTTGTGATGAGGAAGCTATTTCCCGTCCATACCATGACTGAACCACGCCCTCCAAAAATGCTGTGAGAAACACTTTCAAGAAGAAAATGTTCATGTGGCATTCGCCAAAACCTGGTCTTCTAGTCCATGAAGTCCACGCAGAATCTTGACTCATCCCAACTAGAGTCCAGTCGTTACAGGCCTACGTAACATGATCTCATAATTTTTCAAAACGCCGTTGAACATGGTGTCGTGTCAATGATGCATAGTGCAGGATGCTGTAACCTTAAGCTAGCTTCGTGCAACCGTTTTCTAATGGTTTGTGTACTTCCGTGTACACTGGTAGCATTCTGCAAGTCACTACGTAACGTCGTTGTATTTCGGAAGGGGTGACGTCGACCTATAAGGACGATAAACCGGTTCTGAGCTTAAGTCATTGGGCGTTTTTGACCTCCGGCCTGCAAGTGAAATATAGTTCCAGTCGATTGGAACCGTTTCCACATTATTGATACAACGCTCTGGAACAGCCTTGCCAACGTTCAACCACTGTGAAAACCCTGCTTCAAGCATTCAAATGCCCCTATTTACCCCATCTTAGCTTAGATGACGTCTAACCTGCCTTAGCTTAAGTAAAATGCAGTAAAACATCGGCACAAACAAAAGCTTGCTACATGGATAAATGTACATAATGCCAAATTGCTTTATATGAACAATTTTCGAGGTTACGTCTTTCTCCATGCTTCTGGTGCAAATTGTACATATCAAAACAATCACTGTTAACACATTTTTTGCGGTCCGATATCGATTTTTCTTCGGTAGCAATCTCAATTATTTAGCGATAATATGAACGAAATATCAAATGTTAAAACGCTGATCCTTAACAATTTGTGAGTGGTATATATTCTCCTCAATTTACCCAAATAATTAGACGCAATTCGCTATCTTCCCTGATAATATGTGAACAAAGTAAAATATTGTTGATAGGGAGAAACTAGTTGTAACAAGAAAATTGTCCTTTTGCCACAGTTTTTCAAGAAGTGGTCGTGTAAAATCGTCTGCAACTGGTAAATGCATTAATTCCTAGAACAAATAAATGCAACACATTTTCTCTCAAGAAATAGCCTAAGACTAAGATAATTGTAGTGTCAGGGTTGCTTTAGTTCAAAATGTTTCGTCAATGTTGACAGTGTAGATCATTTATCAGACTTAATATTTTATGCAGTATAATCCTGAACTCCACTGGCTGTAAAGAAAACTAAAGTTGAAAATGCACTCACGGGTTAACCCTTACAAAACAACAACGATCCTGGGCAAAACAAAAAATATTTGCAGAATGCACGATACAATTAACACGCTCCCCTTTCAAATTACGCTCAAGGTAACACTAAAACTTCTGAACATGGATATATTTTGTTAGGACAAGTTTAGCTGAGAACGACTCTTTAACAACTGGTGTTACTTTCGTGCTTCTACAGTTTTCTTTGTTATCAGTTCACCTGAGCACAAAGTGCTCAAGGTGAGCTTTTGGTCGTCAACAATTACCCTGTGTGGACTCTAGAGGCCAAATTTTCAGCCAGATCCTCATGAAACTTGGTCAGAATGTTTGTCTTGATAAAATATTAGACAAGTTCGAAATTGGGTCACATGGGGTCATAAAGTAGGTCACATGGCAAGATCTTACAAAAACCTTGTGTGTACTCTAGAGGCTACATTTTCTGTCTGATACTCATGAAACTTGGTCAGAATGTTTGTCTTGATAAAATCTCGGACAAGTTTGAAATTGGGTCACATGGGGTCAAAAAATAGGTCACGGGGCCAAATCTTAGAAAAAACTTGTGTGCTCTCTAGAGGACACATTTTCAGCCTGATACGCATGAAACTTATTCAGAATATTTGTCTGGATAAAATCTCGGATTAGTTCGAAATTGGGTCACGTCGGGTCAAAAGGTAGGTCAGTATGTCAAATCCTAGAAAAAGCTTTTGTGCACTGTAGAGGCTGCATTTTAAGCCAGATACTCATGAAACTTAGTCAAAATTATTGTCTGGATGAATAATCGGACATATTTGAAGTTAGGTGACATCGGGTTGAAAAGTAGGTCACTGGGCCAAATCTTAGAAAAAAAAAACTTGTGTATACTCTAGAGGCTACATTTTCAGCCTGATAAGCATGAAACTTGGTTAGAATGTTTGATTTCATAAAATCTTGAACACCCAGAAAATTGGTTTATATCATAGAATAACCTTGTGTGCACTCCAGAGGCCACATGTTCAGATTGATACTCAAGAAACTTAGAATGTTTGTCTGGATAAAATTTCGGGCAAGTTTGAAATTAGGTCAGGTTGGGTGAAAAAGTAGGTCACTGGGCCGAATCTTAGAAAAACCTTGTGTGCACTCTAAAGGCTACATTTTCAGCCCGATACTCATTAAACTTGGTCAGAATGTTTGTCTGGATGAAATCTCGGAAAAGAATGATATCAAGTTACGTCAGGTCAAAAAGTTGGTCACGGGGCCAAATCTTACAAAAACCTTGTGTGACTCTAGTGGCCACATTTTGAGCCAGATTAGAAATTCAAAAATAGGCTAAAGCAGTAAAAAAGTAGATCACTTACACTTATGCATTTTACATCATCACGACCAGGATGTTTTCAGCCCTATCAATCCTAGATGACCTTACTCAGGTGAGCGCTTTAGGGCCAATGGCCCTCTTACTTTATTCAGGTCAATAACATCTGCAGTTCATGGTACTGTTCATGTTTTCTATTTTCTTGGCCTTTTTGATATTTTTCATTTAATTTTTATCTTATTTTTATTGTATTAATTTTTTTTTTTATTTAAATGTACATATGCTGTATCTAAACATTGTTCTCTTTATAATACACTTAAAATCCGTACATCACCATTGCAAAAAGCAATGTTTCATGTCATGTGCCTTTTTCGTTACAAACAACATTTATTCTTTCCTACCAGGTCATTTTGCATATATCTCACTTATAATGTTTATTACTTCGTAGAGTAATGGATTTGTCTTGTGTTTATATTTTTTAACAAATAAAAAATCTTCATAAGACGTATACATTAAATAGGTGCGATCCGTGTATTCGCTGTTTCAGAGTTTGTGTGGACAAAAAATAGCCAATACGAATGGAACTTATTTTCGCACAATGGTCTGCAGTGCAGCTTTGCTTTGAAAATGATTATGTTTGTCAATGCAATGTCAATGAATTCAATCTCTATTTGGATAGAGTTATCCTTTGGTGGACGTGTTTCTGATTCCTTGCTACCAATTTAGGTCGTCAATGAAATGTTATCCGTTGACATGTTTTATTCGGTTGCTCGTAGGTGCATTTTTTTGAAAATATTTCTGACAAACATTTGGGTCAGATTTAATAAATGTTTGGAGTCCATGATAATTTGTTCAGAAGACCGTTTTAAACTTAAATGACTCATAGTATGTCAAGAATGTGATAATTAACTGCAGGACAACCATTTTCATTATGAAAACATTACTATTTTCAATAATTTCAAATGAACAGATAACGTGGCTATTATATTTTATGTATACTATAAAAATTATTGTCCTCATTGCATATTTCTAGCCTATAGTTATAAAACTTATGCCTGGAACGTCGCGACGCGTGAGCTGGTTGAGAAATGTAAGACCATCAGCGCTCTATTTCCTCTCCACATTATGCTAGATAGAGGTTTTTACTTGGCTGATGAAGGCCGGAAAGTGATATCGGCCAGCTACCTTGATATCTGCCCAGAGTGCTTAAGTCGAAGAGCTCTAGCCGAAGGACAGGTTTTGAGTCGGCGGGCCGATATCACTCGCTTTCGTGATGTAATCATACATCATTCATGACGCAGCTGCATACATGTACAGCGTAAGGATATTCGAAACAAACAACACTTTATATTCATCCATACACTGTTGTTAAAATTATGTCTATATGTTTTAGTTTTTTTTCCGAGTCAAATATTCAGTTTAGTATGATATTGATTATAAATGAGAAGTAGGATGAATAGAAAGGTGGTTGGTGTTTTGGATTAGGAATGTTTGTCGGGTTTGGTTCCCACGGCTCACCTGAGAAACTTTCCTAATCCAAGACACAAATAATCTATTTTCTATTTATCATGTCTTTGCTGGAATTGCGATGATTGCCTCTAGTTCTAAAGATCTGTCTGCTAGAGACTGACTGACTGATTTAGTCATTTTCTTTTAAACAGAATGCTTAGAGAACGTTAGTGAACGAACGTGGGTTCTGTTGCTATAGATTTAGAACGTATATCTTCTCAATCGGGCAGGGTATCAGATATATGCCCGTTGCCCAGCCCGTATCTGCCCTCACATGACATTTGGACCCACAAACCGCAATGATATTACACCAATTTCGGTGTAAATGTTACGATTAATAATAATACAATATAGTAATAATGATTATATTTTATTATTTACACGTTTTCATACATAGTTTTTATGGAAATTTTGTTTGGCTATGATGTGCTTGCTGAAATAGTTTATGCTGTTTTCAGCTCACCAGGGCACGAAGTGCTCAAGCTGGCCTATAGTGATCGGTATTTGTCCGTCTTTTTATCCGTAGTCAACGTTTGCCTTAAACAACTTCCTCTGAAAAAAAAATTGCTGGTAGGATTTTGACATTTATTTTTTATCGAATAACCTTCCTTGTTTTCCGTGTAATGCACTAACTACTTTTTTTTTTCAGGCATGACATAAGCATAGTGTGCCGTCACACGTGACATCATTTTATACTTCTTTCAGAGAAGCAAATCGGGTTTTCTAAAAATAAAAAAAAAAAAAAAAAAAAGGAAAAAACGCGTTTGCATGTATGGTTTAACGCTTTTGTGTCTGAAAATTATTGAGATATTGTTATGTGACAAAAATAATTAGAAATTCGTAGACTTTTGAGAAAAAATGTCACTGTACTTGTCTACAAAAATATCTACAGACTCGTTATAGGAAATTTATTACAAATGCAGAGTTTATGTCAAATCCTTGATATCAGTAATGTTCCTTAGAGTGGCCTGTACTAAAACTTCTCAAACAGATCTATCCTCTAAACAGGATGGTTAGAAAATGGTTTTCCTCATAAACAATTTTTCTGTAAATTAGCCCCAAAGAAATGCTCTTTAAGTAGCGCTGCCTCGAAACTGCTGAAAATTTTCTGCTCCACTGAGCAGGGTGTTCTGCGGAGCCAACAATGGAAAATAAATATGAATAAATTATCCTCTTAAACAATGAGGTAGGGGACGGGTGTTGATGTTTTTCACAGAAAAGTTCCTTTGTTTTTCACAGAAAAGTTCCTTTGGTGATCTTCAGCCCGTATTTTTTAAAGTTTCCCATTCTGCTGTAAAGCTTTGAAAACACTACGAGAAAAGGAGAAAACGTTGGTTCTCCTTTTCTCACAATGTTTTCCAATTTTTTTTGTCTGCAAATGCTTTACCATTGGACTAAACTAGACGTGTGGTAAAGAGTTAAAAAATATATTGGGTGACCCTCTATCAGAGTGAATTCCCCAAATGGATTTGCCCCGATGGCTGACAGAGCTGGATTTAAAAAAAAGTAACCATTTCTCATCTTAAACCGATGGGGTGATTTTGAAATTATCCCACAAGAAAAGTTCTTTTGGGACCCTTAACGAGATTCTGTCAAGGGCTAAGAACTGCTCTGATAGATGGCTAAATAAATTTAAAAAAAAAAATATCATCTTAAACCATTGGGAAGGTACTGAACCTCCTGCCAAGGTTAAAAGCAGAAAAATACCGAAAGACATTCAAACAGCATCCCCAACTTATGATATCTAGCATTTCATTTTAGATTTTGAATATGTGAGTGACAAAGGGCCATCTAGTTCTGTTTTTATTTTGTTATGTACAGTTGATTTGCTAAAAAACTTTTTTTGGTCCATGATTGCTTCATGATGTAGATAAATATTGTGTCGGAGAGTTGAAATCAATCATGCGTTAAGCCTTTACCAAACAACACCAAAATGTAACGCCTTGAGGAAGAAGACTTTTTGAAATCATTGTGAAAAAGGTAGAAAACGCGGAAAACCAATATTTTCTCCTTTTCCAACACCGTTGTCTTACGTTTCAAAGACAAATTCTTTTTTTTCACCCGTATTTCATTTCTCATTTGCAAATGCTTTCAATTTCGGACGTGTCTAAAATTATGCCATTCGGTAAAGTGGTAAAAAAAAAAAAAAAAAAAAAAAATGCGCAAACGTACTTTAGATAACTGAATGATCTTTTTGGTAACAAAATGTGAGGTACTCATTACGGTTACTTTCGACTTTGTGCCGCAATGTTTTCAAAATAATCTTCAGTAGGACACAAAAAAGTGTTCATAAAACAAATATGTCTGAGGCACGCTCCGTGAAAAGGAGGCACAATTCACCTGCAAAATGTATTGACCTAGATGAATTGTGGCAGTCCGTGCAGGCGGACCTGGATCGAAACATTTTGCTTTTGGTAAGTTTTCTGCGTGTCAAAGGACCAGAGTACCTCATGATTCAGTTGGTTGTTATAGAAAATGGATTTAATGGATCCATGATAATGTGATGATTTGCTTGGTATCAGGCATCATAGACATCCATTGAACCCCCTTTTGCCAGCGCACGGCTCAAGTATTTATGAAGTTTTCAATAGGCTGAGGTGATTTCGATACGTTATGTTGACAACTCTATTAACTCTTTACCGAACGACACTAATTTTGACTGGTCCAAATTGAAAGCATTTGCAGACGGCAGATTAAAGGTGGTTCAAATGACAAAACTTGTCATTGATAGAGTAGAAAACATCGTGGGAAAAGGAGAAAATGCTGGTTACCAGCCTTTTCTCCTTTTCCCACAATGTTTTCAAAATGTTTCTACCTCAGGGTAGTTAAAAGTCGGGATTGTGCGGTAAAGGGTTAAGGCTCAGACCATGTTTCCACCCCTAAAAAGTTATTTGAGGTCAATAGCCGAGCTCGGTACCTGTACAGTGCTTACAACAAGAGGTTCGCTGGTTTGAATCCCCAGTTCGGACAATTTATATCCGAGGGCTGATGGTGGTCCTCGAAACAAGATTCATTCCTGTCTCACCACTGATCATCGTTTTGACGAGGGTTTTGTTGGAAATCAGCCCTTGGCTTTTGAAGAATATTGTACGAAATACTGGCTAAAGCTACTCTAGACATGCACTGTACACTAGCCGCCACGATATAATTGAAATGTTGTTGAAAACGCTTTTGAAATCACCAAATAGGCAAACAATCAAACAAAGAAATGGGCCAAAAATAGATGTATCTACTCCTAAATAAATATCCTGATTATTCTTCTTGACATTATGTTGTTGTCTGTTATATCCAAAATAATTTATGGGTGGACAGCAATTGAACGATACCCATTATACCGGAAAAGTTTATTGTAAGCCAAGATTTTTTTTTTTTTTCGGAACTAAATCATTAATACCTTGACAACACAATTTCGAGTTTTAACGACCCTTATCTGTTTACCACACGACAAAACCATAAACTTATCTAGGTGGAAAGGATTTGCAGACTAAAAACTTAACACTGGCTACAATGATGAAATCTATCTTTAATAGGCTAGAAGAAAAAGTTGGAAAAAGAGAAAATGTAAAAGCCCAGTATTATCGTCTTTACTTACGATGTTTTCAAGGGTGTTCTTGCGTCGTTAAAACTCGGGATTATGTAGGTAAAGAGTTGAAAAGTAAAAAAAAAAAAAAAAACAATAGACAACGCTTGTAACTTAGTGTTCTCCTTTTCCTGCATTGTGAAAATATACTGATATCCAGCATTTTTTCCTTTTCATACGATGTTTTCAAGGGTGTTCTGGCTCGTGGTCGTTAAAACTCGGGATTGTGATGGTGACGTTTTAGGAAGAAGTCTTTAGAAAAATATTGAAGGAAAAATAGAAAATACCGGTAACCTACATTTTCTCTTTTTTTTTTCCCGCAGCGGTTCCCTCCCTTGAATAACAAAATCAGTTTGGTCCACATATACTTTGTCCTTTGCAAATGTTCTGGATTTTGACATGTCAAATTTTTTGTCGTCTGGTAAAGAGTTAACAGTGTTTGAATTTAGAGGTTTCTTAATCAGACGACACTCATTTAGAATTGTCCAAACTGAACGCATTTGCATACGACAAGCAATTTGGCTAAAATGATGGATTTGTTTTCTCTGAATGAGTAGAAAAATGGTGGAAAAAGAAGAAAACCCAGGTTACCAATCATTTCTGATTTCCCCAAAATATTTTCAAAAACCTTCTTCCAATGCACAAACAATTCTAAACCCAAATCTAGTTATACATGTAAATATAAAAACACTAGCAATCCAATTGATAGAGACAAAACGTTTCGATCAAGCAGATGAATTTAACAATACCGTATATCTAAATACTTATCAATGCCAGTATGATAGAGTTATCTCGCTTCGAACAGTCGTGTGCATATTTGGTAAAAAAATACCAAGTCTCGTGAGAGAGACTACACCCATTAGAAGACAAAACATTAACTAACCTATAGCAAGACAAAATGTTAACCAACTCATAACGAGGAAAATTGATAAGAAATGAAACCGTTTATAATGCTTATTAGACGCTACGTTTCAATGCGATGTGCCCTCCTGAGTATGGGCGGATGCATTTAATTTTACTTCATTTATAAAGCCGTCTTGCTTATATGTGGTCCTTGTAGTAAATGTAACCCCGCCTCTTATCCTGAAGAGTTCTACAAATGGAAATAAAACGTTCTTTAACCCTTAAACACACAATTCCGACTTTTAACGACACTGAAAAAGAAGCCTTTTTGAAAACATTGTGGGAAAAGGAGAAAATTTTCTCCTTTTCCCACAATGTTTTCTACCCTATCAAAGAAGAATTCCATTATTTGAGCCACATTTGAATTGTCGTCTGCAAATGCTTTCAGTGTGGACCAGTCTAAAATTGTGTCTTTTGGTAAAGAGTTAAACGGTTACTAAATACCGTTTCCATAGTATAATATACCATCATAAAGCTAAAGGTTCCCTTTTATAAAGCAGTCTAGAAGGGGACATGCCAGAAAAGGGAAAAAATATACATCCTCTTGGACACGACTGAACCATCTCTTTGGCACGAAATAATTGTAAATTTAGATCACCAGGTGTCTGAGAGGCAGCATTGAGGTGACGTGCAAGAGACGGATTTGCAACGAGATAATAACTCAAGGCCACGACTTAATGGAGTATTATCATAAACGAAATGTTCATCCATACTGCGCATGTATTTTTGTCATGGGTAGTAAATCTATAACGGTGCGCCTCTGTATTTTTCGCACTAATGGTAGTACTAACGTTGTAGCGATAGAAATAGCACATTTTTTCGGATAATAACTGGCTTGCAAGTGTAAGGATGATAGGTCAAATACTGGTTGAAACAAGATTCCAGGCAAAAATGGATCTGCAAACGGTCACCTTATCATAATACTGTTGACAGCGTTACACACCAAATAAGCAAACAAAGGCAAGAAATTCGAAGGTGTAGATGCGTAGCTATTTCTGCTTTCGTAGAGATTGTGGGAAAAGGAGAAATTGAGCCAAATGAGAAATGTCTCCTTCCCAACCATGTCTTTTGACGTTTTACTTATAATATTTTCCCCAGATGTTTCGTTCATATTATTTTCAAAAAAAAGTACTAGATAAGGGTAGAACAGATTTTGAGGTGTATAAGCCATGTTCACTTGTTTGGAAGCAGTAGAGGGCCCACCTCAGGTTATTGGCCCTGATGAGATAAAACTAGGACTAGAATGTCAAAGGACATTGTTTGTCTATATGGTATTGAAAAAAAGTCCGTGAAAGTAAACTGTGCGCTGGACCTCAGAAATTGCTGTTTACAAAATATTTCTCCTTTTCTCACAGTGTTTTCTGTCATAAAATCAAGTACCCTATCACCCTGTCTAGGGTTTGGGTTACAACATTGTGGATTAAAAAAAAGTCATTTCTCATACAAAAACAACTTAGTGAATGGAATACAGTGGCACTAAAATATCAAGGACCAAACCGAGCATGAGTCAATATGCTTTTAAAAACAAATTTTAAGAGATATCGTTGCTTATATGAGCAAGGAATTCTTTCATCACAATGTTTTCCACTCTAAGGAATGCCCTAAAACTGAAATGGAACTGGAGCAGAACTGCCAAAATTTTGCTTTCTCAGAGGTTGGGCACTGAAACCTTTGAAAACGCTGAGAACAAAGAAGGAACCGTTCATGTGGATATGTGCTCTTTTGCACAATATGTTCCAGTTTTGTGTTTAAGATAATTGGCCGCATTGCTGCAAATCCTTATATTCAGTTGTCACTCATTAGGCTAAGAGTCATCTAAAGTACGATATTTTTTTTTAAGAGAGAGTCCTGATTTTCCTTGAAAAATAAACTTTCACAGTGAATTTATTACTGTTTTCTGAAGAAATAAGCACGGATAGGTACCAATTTTATTTCTGTTTATTGTTAAGAATTATAAATACTACAACTGTGGCAATTTTAAGAAAAATATGTCTCTAAGAAAGTATGTATTTTCAAAGAAAAATTACCCCTTAATTTGGTGAAATTATCTCCCCTTTTTACTCAATGGCCTCCATACACCATACATATCTGTGCATTTACCATGCTCGAGGCTATGCTTTTATATATTTTTTGTGCACAACTGAACGAATCTTCATTAAAATGAAGTATATTTGTATATATATATATTTTTTTTTTCTGCTTAATTGAGTATTATAGAAAGGTGGGTAAAATCTAATATATGTTGAATTTTGAACCTGTATATACTTTTTTTCAAAGGCAAATTTCTTAGAAACGAACACGGTGACCTATATTTTTGTTTACTGTAACCTCCTAAAGACATGATGAGCTGTGTATATGCCATCTTCGCAAGCCGAGGTGACGATCACTACATGGATCTTACTCCTTGGCCGATTGAGTCGAAATATGTTGGTTTTGCGATTTGTGTAATTACTTGTTTGCAGTCAGGACTGAAAGCACCAACCAAATAGTGTATTACATTTGCTATCCAACATCAGCAGAACGTAAATAACAATGGCGATCACAGGAGAAAGTTGTCAGATATGCTGGGAATTATTACCGAAGAAATACAGACGAACAATATTTTGTTCAACATTCACCGTCACAAATCAATTAAATGAAGTTTTAGGATACAGCCCAACACCAGATCGTGGACTGTCAAAGTATGTGCGTAGCTTTTGCTTCGCGAAATTCAACAAGATTTCAAAAATAGATTTTGACATGAAAAATCGTCTGTCAAGTTTTCGGTCGGAAAAGCAATCAGTTGTTAGCGAATTACGGAGAAAGCGTGCTGAACAAACTATCATTGGACCAAATCTTAGTGGCCAATTGTCAAGGACCCCCGTTAAAACAACAATATCGAAGCGCTTAAAAGATCATAGCCCAACACATAGAACGGTAAAAAAGCATTGGGCCATCTATTCAATGAAATGCAGAAAGAGTTATGTTCCGCGACGTTTGATTGGTTTTCGATGATGTAAATCTAGGAGTGGTAAGAATCAAAATCCAGTAGGTGGCGCCTCGAAGTGCTAACAAATTTTGACTCGATCAGCCAAGGGGTAAGATCCACGTAGTGATCGTCACCTTGGCATGCGAAGATGTGTATGTGCAAAGTTTAGAAAAGAATCTGTCCGTTAGAAAATTATTGATATACTCCCTTAAACATCCGGTGGCCACAATTTGACTTTTGTGTGGCCGTGACTGGTCGAGAAGTAAACAGGTGTTGTTTTCTCGGACAGAAGTTTGAGTTTTTACGAAATATTATTCGCGATCAGCAGTTTTTTTTTTTTTTTTTTTCCCCACGCAATTTAGTTGGCAATTTGATGGACTATCATGCTGTAACATTATTTATTGTGACAAAGTGATATTTGATTACTTTTCCCTGATTTTTATTTTTACTCTGTGTCTGGTGAGCACTTCTCAGGAGAAAAATGGCGGTGTACGACAGCTGTAAGTCACTGAACTGTAAACAGTAACATTTCATAAGTTGCAATCTTAAACACCGTTGATAAAATGTCCAGTGGAAACGGGTACATAGTTTCCCCCACACAGCTGACGCCAGCGAAACGTCCAGTGTACAGAAATGATGAAAATTGTGAATTAGATGAGACGCAGACTTGTGTTAAGACACTTTATGTGTCAAACCATGAAAGGGTGAACGTTACGCCTGAGAACGTTAGTCAACTGTTTGAAGACATATGTAGATATGAATCTCCACCAAGAGACTCGAACTGGCCTCTTATTGACAACATGTATGAATGGTTCAAAGCATACAGGAAAACAATATTCATATCCAGAATCACATCAGACACGAAATCAAATGATGACGAATTAGAAAAGATACCTAGTACGGTCTTTGATGCCTGTAAAATTATGGATGATTATCCCTTTCCGATCGAAAATGACTTGAAACGTCGTAAACAGACGAGAAATGGCGAAAGTGTGTCGCAGATATTAGCAAATGATATCTACGTGTCTGTTCTGTACAATCGTTGTTAGGATGAAATGAGAGACATACTCAGTCTGCCCCGGTCCTATTCTAAGTCTGATCTTAACACATCTTCATTGGATCAATTTAACACTTTACTCCATGATATCAAGCTTCTTCAAGACCAATTAGTCAAATGCCAATCTGATATTATTGTGTTAAAACAAGATAAAATCACACTGAAGAGAGTTTTTGACGGAGAAATGAAAAGCGTTAGATCAGACATACTGAGGATGAACAAAGAAACCGGTGATCAGTTGCACTCTATTGTCACCGACATACAACGTATAAACGACGAAAAATCGTCTAGTGTTACGAAAAAGTTGAAAAAGTTCGATGAAGTTAGTCAACAATGAAATCAATCTTTGTAAAGATGCATCAGAAAATGGGTTAAGCGAATTGCGTGACAAAATTTTGAATACAAACAGGAAATTAGATAGGCAGTGCGGAAAAAAAGAGACAAAATTATCTGAGCTAAACAACTACGTAAAGAACAGCTGCTCAACGAGTGCACAGGTCCCAGTAAACGCATGTAAGGGAGATAATTCAAAGTTGCCAGCCGAAAATTCGAGCTCGAATACAGTTTCATATAGAGATGCACTTACAGGTGGCTCGGTCAATAGTAATACGGTGTCACACCACTGGTTTTTTGCCATATTGAAAATAGAGTGAAATTGACCATCTTTGAAGCTTCACAAATCGCATAATGGCAAAACTTTGGTTTTACTGTCTCTTGCTCTCAAAAGTACAGTCATAGTCCTTCAAAAAAATGCATAACAAACAATATGTCAACCGATTGCGTTTTTCGCTAAATCCCAATCAATACAGGCACCCTAGAAATTGTCCTCTCAAAAATGCCTGTTCACCGCCATGACCCCAAGTTTTTGGCCCTCCACTGACATAAAATAGTGCAATCAATATATGATAAAATCACATCTAAATGGTCCCCCACTCCTAAATTTGAAGCAAATCTAAATAATATACCACCAAGCCCTCTCAGCTCCACGAAACAGTGCAACAAAAGTGCTACTGCAAAATTTCACATCGGACTACTTTTGACTACTACGACCCGGAAGCAAACTCGCAGTGGTGCAAAACCTTTATCAAACGGAATTTGACTTTCAAGTCGGTTTTTTTTTCTTTTTATATGTCTTTCGGCTGAATCCGAGTATTACGACAAGGAAAATATGAGCCAGACAGAAATCAGGGCCATTTTCAAAGAGAAAACCCATTTTTCTTTACATGGTTGTTTTTGCGGCCAAGACCTAAAAAGATGGAAATTTTAAGCCCAATGACCACTCTTACAAAATCAAACATATTTCAGCCAAAACCCAATGGATTTACATGAAATAAAAAGTATACTCTTCTGGATTCTTTTGTCTATCTTTTTAACCCATTTTCATTTATATAGATTGAAAACATTGCATGAAAAGTAGCCTTTTGACAAAAAAAAAAAAAAAAAAAAAAAAAAAAAATTCTGATGGCTAATATTCAGGGTTTTCTTCATTTTTATCTCTAAATTCTTCCATTTGACCAGCCAAATGCACATTTCTAAGCTTTTTATTCTATAGTCAAGCATAATCAGTCAAAACACGGGTGGAATATATGAAAGAAGGAAAGCAGATGGCCTTTATTGAACATGACGGACAAGAACCCGAATCTTCATGAAATACCAGTACTGCAACATTTAACTACACATGGCTCCTTTTGTCACAATGTTTTCATCTATGACAAATGATGAATAATATCTACAGACCAGACTATTTATGATGTAATCACCTCAAAACTCTGATATAGAAGCAAACATCCTGACGGCCAGAATTCATTACGTAGGCCCAGCTGGGCTTATCGGTACCTGTCCGATCAGATTAGAGTATTGGGTAAGTAGGTTATTGGGTGCATAGATTTGAGAGAATGACAGAAAGGAAAGTATGAAAGACCGTACAAATAAAAAATCACTCATTATGTAAGAAGAAAACATCTAGAGCAAAGAACAAAGAACATAGAATGGGCCAGATACAGACAGAATATAGGGAAAACATGAACAGATAAGATAGAAAAAAAGAAAGAGAAGCCCTTAATCTTAAGCTTGTTCTAGAAAGAGAATTTATTTCTCAAAGAAAGAAGAAATTACCTGAATATTCACAGCATGAAATTAGTGCAGCATCTCCAGTCGGCTCAACAAACATTGGTGATGTCACAGCCACAGGGAAGCGGTGCGAACTTCAGTCACAGCATCTGAAAGAGATATAAAAATGAGCACCTCATGATCCAGAACCTATGTACAAGGGACCTTAGACCATAACATTCAAACATATGCCTGGAGACCAAAACAACATAACCCAAGACAGAGATATGATGATAAGGAAGTAAACAAGAAATAAGAGAACAAGGGGAGTAACTCTGTCTAGTGCATAGCAGCTCTACTGACATGGCCTGATGCTGGCCGAAACAGAGAGACAGAGAGAGAAGGGGGGGGCAGTCCTATATATGATTAAGAACTGCTGCTGCAATGTTTTCAGAGAAAAAAAAAAAAAAACAGGAGACAGAGAGAAAGAGAGAGAGAGAGAGAGAGAGAGAGAGAGAGACATGGTGTAAAAGATATAGAGTGAAAGAGAGACAGCGATTGATTTGGGGAAGGGTCTTGTATAAAATACTTTCTCCTTCTGCCACACAGTTTTCAGAAAAAAAGGGGTGGGGGGGCAGACAAAACACAGGTTTGGGATAGAAGCTGGACAAACAGTGGGTTAGGAAAAAATATGCAAAGAGGCTTACAGGTATTAAAATGGTACTTATAGACACCAAGATCCAAAATGCAGTCTGGCTCCCTTTGCTTTTGTTGCAATGAAGAGAGAGAGAGAGAGAGAGAGAGAGACGGGCAGTCATATATATATATATATATATATATATGTGTGTGTGTGTGTGTGTGATTAAGAATTGCTGCTGCAATGTTTTCAGTAGAAGAAAAACAGGAGGGGGGGGAGAGAGACAGAGAGAGAGAGAGGGGAGGAAGAGAGAGAAAGAGAGAGTGAGACTGAGAAAGATACAGAGTAAAAGAGAGGGAAAGCGGCCGATTCGGGGGAACGGTCCTGTATATAATTTTGGCTCCTTCTGCCACAATGTTTTCATATAAAGAGGGGGGGAGAGACAAACAGGTTTGGGGATAGTAGAGGCAGCTGGACAAACAATAAAATGGGACAACACATGCAAAGAGGATTATAGGTATTAAATGGTACTTACAGCCCGACTAAGGTCAAAGGGGGTCAGACTCCTTTTGCCGCAATGAATTTACACAGCCAATGGAAATGCCCCTGTCAAAATAACATTTCCTACCCTTATAAAGGAAACTTTCCTTCAAGTTAAAATGCTCTGTATTCACACAAAGCTTGAAATTACAGAGGTGGCTTGCATGAAACTTTGGTCGATAATTCAGAAATTTCCGATTGACCATAACTGCCATTATGTGGGCTCTGTAGTTCGAAACCCAGACCCAGCAGGATCGCTTGGATCCTTGGATCTGAATTGCCCATATCCGGTCTTACTAACACTACAAATCCAAAACAAGCATTTTCAATTTGCATGCAATTCAGATGCATTTTCAAGTTTTTCCTGGCATTTGGTGAAAAATAATCCAATTCTAAATTCTAAAATAAAAGAATTTAAATTAGAATTAAATAGTTTAAAATGACAATTAAATCAAATATCTGAACAGGTATTCAACTGCTTGGTATCAGAAAACTTGCAGACGAAGTGTCCATAGATTTCATCAGGTGCAAAGAAATTTTTGACAAAATTCTCGACATGCCGGTCCGAAAACTTTGAAATTCTGCTAATTTAAATTCTAAATTCAATTCAAAAATTAAATTCTAAATACCTGAGCCCAACTTTTGATAGAATCCTGTTTCAAGGCCCCTCAGCTACTTGTCTGCCAAATTTCAGCCGGTTCTGGCTGAAAATGAAAACACCAGACTGGTTCCCGTTTTTTCACTACCTGCTCATATAGGTGTCACACCACTGGTTTTTTGCCATATTGAAAATAGAGTGAAATTGACCATCTTTGAAGCTTCACAAATCGCATAATGGCAAAACTTTGACTTTACTGTCTCTTGCTCTCAAAAGTACAGTCATAGTCCTTCAAAAAAAATGCATAAAAAACAATATGTCAACCAACTGCGTTTTTCGCTAAATCCCAATCAATACAGGCACCCTAGAAATTGTCCTCTCAAAACTGCCTGTTCACCGCCATGACCCCAAGTTTTTGGCCCTCCACTGACATAAAATAGTCCAATCAATATACGAGGGACACTTTTTAAGTTCGTAGAGTAGGGCGGTATTTTTAAAACCGCTTGAAATATCAAAATTTTATTTATCTAAGACCTTCGAAATATGCCCCGTCTGCCTCCACACACATTTTACACCGATCTACCCATTTCCGGAACGCCGCCCGGTAGTCCTCTTTAGGTATATGTTGCAGACACTGGTAGACCGCACTGCCTATACCACAACGGGATTCAAAACGGTGCCCTGCCAGCATTTCCTTTAGTCTTGGGAACAACCAAAAGTCACAGGGGGACAGGTCAGGGCTGTATGGGGGATGATCTAAGACATCGAGCCCAGATTCTTTCAGATATTCCTGTACCGTAGCGGATTTATGGGCCGGTGCGTTATCATGGAGTAATTTGATGCTGCGGACACCGGTGCGCGGTCTGCGTTTCTGATAGAAATCAACAAGTTGAGTAAGAACACTTTCTCTGTAAAACTTTCCAGTGACAGAACTACCTTTCGGGACTGGAATTTGAAGGACTGGACCTTTCGAATCAAAGAATATCGCATACAACATGCTATTTGATGTTTTGCAACGGCGCGCAATGACAGGTCTGTCGCCCTCAGATGAAACCCAAACCTTATTTTTAGCCTTAGAATCGGGTTGAAAATGATAGATCCAGGTTTCATCATCTGTAACTATCTCTTCCAAACGACGTGGGTCACATTTATCATATTTTTCTATAACTTGCGATGCAAGTATAACCCGACTTTGTTTCTGCTCGTCAGTGAGCAAATGGGGCACCCAGCTCGCGCAGATCTTACGTAGCCCAAGTCGTTCACGTAAGATCTTCAAAACACTTGACGAATGAATGCCACTTAATTCTTCTATCTCTTGCACGGTATAACGTGCGTCTTCCTCAATTAATGTTTTCACAGTAGCAACGTTCTTTTCCGTCAAAACGGAAACCGGCCTACCCATCCGAGGGTCATTTTCAATTGACTCCCAACCATCATTAAAACGACGTACCCACTTGCAAACTGTAGCATATTTTAAAGCACCATTCCCATAAACTTTTTGCAAATCAGCATGAATTTCTGTTGGCGGAAACCCGAGCTGTGCTCGAATCTTACAATATACCCTCTGTTCAGAGATTTTTCCATCCATATTGAACGCTATATTTTACTATAGTGTATAAAACCACGTGTTGAAAATACCCAGCGCAGCGCGCACGTGGACCTCGTGCACCGCATACCGTGACACCGTTCGAGAGAGGAATGATTACGCAAGTTCTGTGTAAAAAATCGTGCAACTTCATAATCGCGTTAAAAAGTTATAGGCTTACTCTACGAACTTAAAAAGTGTCCCTCGTATGATAAAATCACATCTACATGGTCCCCCACTACCTAAATTTGAAGCAAAACTAAATTATATACCACCAAGCCCTCTCAGCTCCACGAAACAGTGCAACAAAAGTGCTACTTCAAAATTTCACATCGGACTACTTTTGACCACTACGACCCGGAAGCAAACTCGCAGTATCAAGTTCGTATCTCTCGAGGTAATAATCACTGTGAAGAATCACGATCATGAAAAGATTTTAACACAGACCAAAGTGCCGTATGTGATGCAACGACTGACTGTGATGATGAATTCAACTTCAGTGAATACATTGTTAAAAAAAAACTAAGCGCTTTTTGTAGGTGGGTTCAATTCATCCATAACTGTTCCCAAACTCACTAGTTATGTCACCAACAGGGGTGTCAAAGTTACAGTGATTCGCATGTTCCGTCAGCGCTATAGCTGATCAGTCATAATACGTTTGAACGTTGAATCGCCAGATTCTTACAAACTTACTGAAGAAGGGTTCTGACCTAAAGGTGTTACATGTCGTCCATGGGTGACAAAAACAGTTACATGAAAAACACTTCATTCATCTGCAGAAAGCAATTGTGTACACAATAGCGATGATTTGAGTGACCATGTAGTGTCGCATAACAGTCACAGGAAGAATAACAACTATCAGCACTCCCGACATGTTCGCTTTGACAAACAAAAAGAAAATTACTTTGATCATCCTCGTTACAGCTATAAGCTAAGCGGTAGCAATGATGATCATATGTATTCATGCTCAACCCAAAATCGCTATAACGGTTATCAGTTATCTCGACGGTTGTTATGGTGATTACGACTATCGTGACCATGAATATCAGCCGCGCTACGGTGATTAGTAGGTCTAATGACCTATTACATGGGTTGTTATATTTCCCTATGTTGTGGGTCATTTCATATTGTTAGTACTCTTTAATCTCTCGCTGTTATTTCAATTTACAGCTTACAATGATTACACCGAAACTTTGTACATGGAACGTTACTGGGCTTATGTCAAGTGCCTACTATCTCAGCAGCTTATTGGACTCTGAAGTAATTGATATATGCGGCATATCAGAGCACTGGCTCTATCAAAGCGAGTTACATTTTCTAAATAGCATACACTCAGCCTATAATGGGCTGGGTGTATGCGATTCAGAATTGAATATATACAGGGAAGAAGAGTGGGTAAAGGTGGCGTCGCATTCTTATGGAATAAAAAGTACAATTCCGTTATTACGCCATTATGTATTGATAATGACAGAATAATTGGTATTCAGTTTCGACAATCACGTGATTGTTATATATACATAATTCAAGTGTACCTGCCCAGTGCTAATCACAGTATTTCTGTATATCGAGATTATATAGAGGTTTTGTATGACTTGATTAGTATGTACCCAGAGTTTGGTAAAGTTGTTATTATGGGTGATTTTAATGCGCATTTGAATGGAAGAACTTTTTTCAAAAATACTGATGCTAGCGGTAATGCTTTATACGACAATTTTGCCTCAGTATTTTAACCAAACTACCTGTTTGTAGCGGTAAAACTAGTAGTTACGTCTCCTATGACGGAAAATATCATACACTAATCGATCATATTTTTGTATTTTAATGATTTAGCTAACTCAGTTGTACAATGCTACATTGTAGATGACAATTGTTTGAATGTTTCCTCGTATCGACCAGTTCTAGTCAATTTAGAGCTAGATTTTCGATTCGTTTTGTCACTACCGATAGCAGTAGTGTACAGTGGCGCAGAGTGTCCGAAGAGCAATTGTATAACTACGCTTGTTGTTTGGATACCTGTTTGCAGAGTAGTGTTGATCGAATACCAGTTCATGACATCTACTATTTTATCGATAAGCTATATGAATGTTTTGTTACAGACATATCGTTGTCATCTGAAAAGAATTTTCCATATTCATCTTATCGATCGTACTTAAAGCCATACTGGTCTGCCGGTCTCAAGCAGCATCATGCGTTTATGCGTTATAAACGTAGGGTGTGGATTGAGACGGGCCGAACTAGAGACCCAGAACATGTTTCTTATAAAGAGTATAAAGATGCAAAGCGTTTATTTCGCAAAATGCACAGAAAGCATGCATTCTGCTACTTACAGAAACTTAATAGTGATATTAATAGCATTATTTTCCACATAATAATGGACAGAAAAAGTAAACAGGGTCGAATAATGGTTCACAAGAAGAAACAGACACGTAAAAGTTATTCTATGAGGATAGCGAGGTCTGTTTATCGGCTTATTGATATAGACTTTACCAAGACTCATGTTACATTAAAAAAAATAAAATCAAAGACAGCAAAACTCGACATACAACCATAACTTGCTCAGACCGATCGTTTCTGGTGCCACATAATACGACACAATTATAAAAGATTTTCACAGTCCTCATTAAACATGTATGATGAAGAAATAGTGTGATGATTGAAAGAAATTGAAAAAAAAAACACAAAAAATGCATATTAAGTACATATATAATACAGTGGGGGTAACATAACTATGCAACTGCTTATAATGTTAAATACGCCGATATTGTTGAAATTGAGTTCATGCACATCTTTTAAGTTCAGTAAATAATGAAGACAAAATTATGTGTTATCCATGTTGACCTCACTTCTGTGATTTTTGATTCAGGATGAGAGCAATAAAAGATGTTGACATTTGGGTTCAGCTTTATACGATATAAAAATATCATCCACTCAATTATTCATCTTCAAAAATAGATTACAGAATTCAAAAGTCAGTAGATGGTCATGAGCGTATTCTTATTCATATTTATCCTAGGTAAATAATAATTATAACTTTTCGTTAATGATTCAGTTTACTCGCTGAAGCATGTAATAGAAGATTATTTACAATATTAGAGAAGAACACCCATGTGTCACAATGTTTTCTAACGTTTTACGAAGGGAAATGGTAATAAGACCTAACCTCTGATGGTAGTGCATTATATAATAAACATTTGAAATTTTAAGCATGAGTTCATATAGCCAAGTTCCCCTCATATTCAGGAACAAATACAATGTATAGCCTGACTAAATGTGTACGATCGGAATAAATCTGTATGTTACATTTGCCCCTAAACTCCTTACCAAACGACTAAATTTTGGAGTGGTCTAAATTCACAGCATTTGTAGACGACAAATAAAATGATAGTCAAAAATGGGATGTGGATCAGAAATGGTAGAAAAAACAGTGTGGTAAAGTAGAAAACGCTGGTTGCCAGCATCTTCCCATCTCCACAATGCCCTCTTACCCTGACATCGGGTTCGTTAAAACTTGGGGTTTTGAGGCAAAGAGTTACCAATTCATTGATCCGAAAGCGAAAATTAATCAAAGGACTGATAGTCCTGAGAGTCGCCTGGATGGTAATAGGTTAGAAGTTTTCACCCTTTTTTGTTCAAATCTTTTAAACGCATTCGAGATACAAAATAACTAAACTATAAGACAGTATATTTCTAAGTTGTCATCCTAAAATTATAAACATATTAAAATTTACATTAAAACAAATATATGTGGTGAGAACTAAAATTTAGGCACAAGGAACAGGTTTAAAAAGTTCAAAGTCTCTTACCCCAGGCGACTTCATTTAAAAAATGGTTTTCAAAAGGTACAATCAATACAAAACAAGTCATTTCGTTGAAAGGATATCCACCTCCGAAAAAAAACTTTTTTTTTTTCATAGAAACATAATTATAAGAGGTATTTTGTTTTGCATGTAAATGACTTTTTTTGTTATTGGTGAAAATATACATTAAGCCCCCTTTTTCCATGATAGGGAATTTCATTAAATAAAAACAAATACTGATTGTCTGTGGCATATGATAAACAATATAAATATGAATTTTTATAAAATTTTGTCCAGTAGTTAAAGAGATTGGTCCAGAATGGAAATATACATCAAACCCCCTTTTGCTATGACACCGCTTTAAAAACAAAAACAAAATACAAACGAAAGACATCAAGGGCCCTTTTTCCATGACAAGGCATTACATTTAAAAAAAAAAAAGTGTATCGGCGGACTATCATGAGGACCACATGTATGAAGTTTCATTAACTTTCGTCAATGATTTTAGAACATATCTGTCTGAATGGACGGAAGATCGGATGGACGAACGGACAGACGGACAGACAACATGAAAACTATATTCCCCCCCACCCCGAAATTCAACGGGGCGTAATAACTGTCTAAGTTAAATCAATATTTACAGTTCCTCCCTAGCTTGATAATGCCTGTAAAGAATGTGGACAAAAATTTATGGTTCTAGTTTGATAAAAATGTTTTTCTAGCGCAGAATCTGGGTGACTTAACTTACATGTATATCTTCATTCTTACACATTTTGCTAAAACAAGCATTCTAAATAATTTCAGTAGAATAGGGAATACATTTACTCCCCAGATTTAGAGCAAGTTGTTTTTATATGACACAAATTTTCTAAAATTGGACATGGTTATACATATATCGTTTAATTTCAATAATTGTACTTTCCAAATACAGGATGCTAGATATGAAATTTGGATATAATTGCTTATACAGTTTCAGAGGCTGTTATTTTGAAATGTTACTACTCAGTTCTGAAGCTTCTGTGAAGTTTATAGAAACAGAGCTGAACCACTTGAACAATTCTACAAGAGGACCATTTAGGCAACATTAGTATGGAACTCAACTGAACTTTGTCTTCTGGTATTGGATCTAGTGACAAACTTTTAGACCAAAAATACTCTTTTGCAACTCACCCATATCTAATCTAAGCCTGACAAGTTCCGTGAGTACTGGACTGAAAATAAATGGATTCTACAGTACTAGATCTATTACGGTTCTGTCTGATTTGACCTAGTGACAACCTTTTTCTTTTAACCCCTGGTGACCTACTTTCAGTTTTGTCAAAAATTATTATTAAGACAAACAGCCTGGCAATTTCGTGATCATTGGACTGAAATGTCTCTGGAGCACACACAAATATTTGACTCGGTAATCTACTTGTCCTTTGGAAATAATTCGTATTTGTTGCTATCTGGGTTCAATTTTTATCCACATTGGACTCTAAGAATGTGGCTGCTACAGCTCAAGAAAAACAATATAACCCAATGGCATGATCGTCAGCCTTTTAACTTTGTCTGTTTTATAACGTTCCAGGAATTAGTACTGCTTCCACACCAATTGAAAATTTTAGAGATCTACATGTATACTGCTTTGGCTTAAACTAAATGTTTACGGTTCGCTCTAAATTACCCTTTACAACAACCCTTTACAAGATTACAAACACGCCAATAAAGAACTTGTTCGAGTGGGTTAACGTTAATATGTTCTATTATATTTGAAATATAGTGGAGTAAAAAGTCAAGTTCTCAGATTGCTGGTTGTTAGAACTGCGTAGTTTCAAGTCGAATTCCCGTGTGAATTCAGATTTTGGCAGTTACGAAAGCACCTTGCATTCTGACACCCGCACTATTAAATTGTTGTTTCATAAATACTAGATCTAGGTTAATCGCACATTAAAAAAAAAAAAAAAAAAACAGCAGACTTTAAAAAATTCACCTCTTTAAAAACGAAAAACAATTAATCAAAAAACGTATACTTTAAACACTCTCTCTGCATGGATCGGTAAAGCGTTAGGTCGGTGTACGCTGAAAATAAGGGCCGCTTTGAACAGCGACTGATTCATAAATATGTAAATTTATAAAGAATTCCGTGGTGCAAATGACGTTACACGTTGCGTGATTATAAGATCTATATTTGTCGCACAGTTACATTCCAGAAAGCACCTGCTAAGCGATGACTTGGTACAGCTTAGAACCGTGTGCATTACATACGCTATGTACGATCTCTGTGCACCTAGAATATTGGTGTGCAAAGTATTTAAAGTCTGGAATAAAAAGCTCTGAAGAAGCAGCGTGTAAGAATGTTTAAGAAGGCAATGCAACCATTCCAAGTCGTTATAAATTTGTTTTAAAAAAAATAGCTAACTGTTGGGAAAAATCTCCATTGAAATCTTCGATGTCAACTCGGTATCGCCTTTCTCTTTCCGACCATAAGTTGAGTGTTGAATTGTAATGAGACGTTTAACAATTAAGGACAGATTGTGATATTTAGAATGTACTTCTAATGGGTAATTATCGAACCATTTTCACTGAGAACTGTCCACAAATAAAAGCGTGTCGTAAGAAAGACGCTTGTCGTCGGAGAGTATTTTTCAGCGTGTCCGCAAACTTGTTTAGGTCACGACGGCTATTTTTAGATATATACATAATGCGCTATATTTAGAGATGACGTCTGTGTAAGCGATAGGATATCGTGTACCCATGTGGACGAAAAGATTGTTTCAAAGGTTTAAACCGCTAAAAAGCCAAGTCTTTGTAGACATATTCATTATCACAAAGGCACAATTGTAATTTATGTACGACAGAAACTGGGTTGTTTCCCGAATAATTAGAAAACTATGTTTTATCTCGTAAACCGGAACTCGGCCAGGAAGCAGTACAAGGCCGGAGGTATGCCTACGTCACCCCATAGATCAGGATGATAACAATGAGAGCCTGGTTGCTACGCAACCAGGCGACTCAAAAATAGCATGTTCACGTCATACATGTATTCAGCTTTCATTTACAAGAGAGAATATAGCAAAAATAAATTAAAGAAAATGGGTCGATTGATTCATCTAAAGTGAACATAATACAGCATTGCAAATTTTCAAAGCACCTATAATGCGATCTGTACCACTCTTCCACTTTGTTTCCGCTCTGAACCAAATCATCGTGGAAAGAGAAGTCATTGCCCGTGCGACCAATAGCCTCACCATCAAAGATGACACGTATCGATCAAGCACGAAAAAGTGGTAAATATCTGAAACCGAAGTCAGACGCATTCAGGGTTAATTAACAAGATAGAATATGGTAAAGATTAACTTGAGAAAATTAGTTAATCAACCCATATCCTGCTACATAACTTAAAATTTTCAATCCGATATTTAAAAGCCGAATAATGTTTTTTTCAAAATCATTTTGGAGCAAATATCTCCATATAGGACAGTGCAGATCCCAGACCAGACCGCAGGTTTTGTGCAGTCTGATCTTGATTTACACTGTCCGCAGGAGGTCAGTGAGTCGCGCTTAGCAGCCTAAGGGTTAACCCCTAATCTGCTAATCGCGACCCACTGACCGTTTGCGGACAGTGTAGATCAGGACCAGACTGCACAGAACGTGCAGTCTGATCGTTGATCTACACTGTCGGATACGGTAGTTTCTTTCCGGTGAAATCAACTTTGAAACCGCAATGTTTGGGCTTTTAGTATTGAGTAGAAATTTGCGTTTCATTTATTCAGTAGCCTAAGTGTTGATTAATCTATAGAGTACATAATACAGCACCACAAATGTAACTAAAGCAACTTATTACTCGATCTGCTCCATTTCACTTCTTCGTTTCGCTTTAACCCAGCCAAGCGGAAAGAGAGGCCATCGACACTTCGAGCAATGGTCTCTCCCTCAACGATGACCCAAAATCGGTCGGGCCAAAAAAAAAAAAAAAAAACTTAAAGATTCATAGTAAATAATCCAAAACCGGATCCATTAGCCTTCTCTCAAAGGTTCTTATAAAAACAACATTAAAATGATACACAGAGGATAGGATTTGTATCAGGGTTAAAAAAAAAAAAAAAACATTGTGGGAAAAGAAGAAAAGTACAAAATGCCGGTCGCCAGCATTTTTCCCTTCTCCAACAATGCTTTTGAATGATACACAAAAGGTAGGATCTGTATCAGAAGAGGTAGACAAAACACTGTGGGAAAAATAGAAAACGCCGGCCATATGTATCTCCCCTCCTCTCATAATGCATTAAAATGATACTCAAAAGATTGGATATGTATCAGAAAAGGTAGACAAAACACTGTGGGAAAAATAGAAAACGCCGGCCATATGTATCTCCCCTCCTCTCATAATGCATTAAAATGATACTCAAAAGATTGGATATGTATCAGAAAAGGTAGAAAAAAAAAAAAAAAAAAACATTGTGGGAAAAGTAGAAAACGCTTGTCACCAGCATTTTTCTCCCCTCTTCCAATGCCCCAAAAAAAACACTCATATCAGCGTCGTTAAAACTCGGAATCCTGAGGTAAAGGGTTAACCAGACAAAGCGCAGGGAGATAACAACAACTATTCACAAGTCAAAACGTAAGTTGTTCCCCTTTAAGTCAAGAATATGATAAAGAAATTAAATAGGCAATGAAAGTTCACTACTTGCAATTTCTCAAAAATAAACCGTCCGATCTGGTGATTCTCCGTTCAGAAGGCCCTAGCCGGTTATGACCTTCTCAAAGTGATTTCTGCTCTACACGAACACTGATACTGACAAACACAACCTTAATGCCATTTAATGATAATAATAACTACTATCATAAGAATAGTATAAAACATTGTGGGAAGAGGAGGAAACGCTGGCTATCAGCGCTTCCCCCTTGTCACAGTGTATTCAAAGGCTCTCTTCTCATGGTCGGTATTACCCAGGGTTGTTTGGTAAAACGTTAACTCCAACCACACAGCGAAATTTTAGACTTGTTAAAGTTTACAACATTTGCAGACGACAAATAAACTGTGGCTCACTTGCTGAAAATTGTCTCTGAAATGGTAGAAAACATTGTGGGAAAAGGAGAAAACGCTGGTTACCAGCATTCTCTCCCTCACCAACAATGCCTAAGCACCGGTGTAATGCAGAGAAATGACCCTCCCCTACGAAATGACCCATGGGTCATTTCACTACGTAGAGGAATGACCCGGTTCATTATTCTACTTAGAGAAATGACTCCAGACTGTAGAGAAAGGACCCCCTCTAGCTGTAGTAGAATGACCTCCTCATGAAAAGAAAGGATCCCCGTAGAGAAATGACCCCCCTTTTTTCCCCTGTAACATTGTTGTTGCTGCTGATGCTGATACTACTACTACCACTACTACTACTACCATTACTACTACTACCACTACTACTACTACCATTACTACTACTACTCGTACTTCTACTGCCCCATTGTTGCCTTAACATTGTTATTGCTGCTGATGTTTCTACTACAACTTCTACGACTTCTACTACTACTACTCCTTCTACTATTACAGCTGCTACTACTATGTCTACTACTTCTACTACTACTACTGCTACTACTTATAGTACTACTACTACGCTACCACTACTACTTCTGCTGGTACTACTACTATCACTACTACTACTACTACTACTACCACTACTACTACCACTACTACAACCACTACTTTTACAACTACTACTACTTCTACTACTACTACTACTACTACTACTACTACCACTACGAGGGGTGTCCCAGAAATATGTAGACTTTTGTTATAACTTTAGTATTTATTGTATGTTTCTAAACCAAATTTTACCTGTACAAACTTTAGGAGATTCACAGTAAATCTGTGAAACATATTTTCAAATAAAATGTTAGAAGAATAGTTTATTTGTCGCCATAGTAACCGAGGATACGACAGGCGGGGCAGTGATTATTGTTCGTACCTAAGCCAAATTTCAATCAACTGCATCGCCAAAAATCCTTGACCAATAATTGTGTAGCGTCTTGTGGTAACTACTCTACGTCTTTTAACTGAACAATATTAATTTGGACACCATAAGTGCTATCGTTGAAGTTTTATGATACAAACATAAGTTACACTTGCTGCATGAAAGAGGTCAAAATATGACTCCAACGTAATACGCTGAATATCATTCCGTAATAAAACGTTTTAACCGCCGAATGATAGCACCACAGAAGTGTGAAATGTTGTAAACTGCTTGGAGTACTCCTTCTGTATCAAGGAGTGTAAATTTCAAGCGGCACAATCCTTTCAGAGATACCTACGACAGCAGTGCAAAAAGCACCGGCCATTGGCGAAAGCCACTGAATGATACGTCAGTTGGTGCAAAAGTGCATTGTAGGGTAGAACACATAACAGTTTTGGAGCAGTGCAGAGTGAGGTCGATGGTTAAGATAAGGAATGGAATCAGAATATGAAGAATGTGTTCTATCAGTAGGTACACATTCATATAAGTATGTAGAAGTTGACGGAGACTATGTTGATAGCATGATCGCAAACGTTAAACTTTGTCGTGATAAAAATACAAACGACGTCATTACGTCGCGTTGAACTGCCCAGCATCCGGAACCCCTATCTATCTCCGGAGCTTGTAGAATCCGACTAAGACAAGATACCGGGCTGAAATTGTGTAAACTTGTGCAAAAGATATAATGTTCACTGCTCCCGAAGTTGTTTATTTCTGCCTTAACTATTAAGTAAGATATAACAAAAGTCTACGTAATTCTGGGACAACCCTCGTACTTCTTCTTCTTCTACTACTATTGCTACTACCACCACCACCACTATTACTACTACCACTACTACTACTACTACTTGGCTATTAGATGCACCATAGCAGCCCGCAATGGCTTGTCCGACCATATATCTACGTCGGCTCCGTCGGGTAGCTGTCCGGTGTGTGAAGTTTTGCAAGACTTCAACCTGGCAAAATGTTTTCTCGAAATTTGGACCCATCGGGAAGCCCCCAGATACCGGTAGATTAGGCAAAGATCGTCGGAAATTTCGCAGGAAGATCATCAACACACTGCGACCTTTGGCTGGTCCGACCATAAGTATCGATCGGCTTCGTCGGGAACCTGACAGGGGTGAATTTTTGCAAGCCTTCGACCCGACCAAGTGTGGCTCGAAATTTGAACCTCTTTGGCGCCCCTCCTCACGACGGTCAAGGCACATCTATCGTCGGCCGTTGGCTAGTAGACGCACCCCCGACATGCTGCAACTTTTGGCTGCTGCGACCACAGGTCTCCGTAAGTTCCGCCGGGTAGCTGTCCAAAGGTGTGAATGTTTGCGAGCCTTTAACCCTTTCCCTTATAAAGACGTAATCTGACGACTCTGAGAAAATCAGTATCTGAAAACATCATGAAAAATGGAGCATTTGCTCCTAAGGAGCATATGCTCCATTTTCCATAATGTTTTCAAATCGATTTAAAAACGAAATTTAATTGGTTGAAAAATTTCAGAACTTTGATTAAAATAGAACATGTTGCCATGATCTAAATATATCATATGAGATAATCGGTTAACCAGGCCCATCACACTAACGAAATTTGAACATCTATGAATATTTACAAATTTTTATCGTGGAAAGTATGTTGGGGTCCATGCGGACGCCAGATTTTGCCTATACAAAGAATAACTATTCCATTCTTTTAAAAAAAAATGATATTTTTTGGAAATTTTCTCTTATTTCAATCCCATAACCATGGCAACCGGATGTAATATATTTTCAAACAAGCATTCTGATAGTATTGCATAGCAATACACAGTCCCCTACCGGCCGTATGTATCGCTAGCATGTCAGTGAAATTTTTAAAGTCCAAGGCCCGTAAATGCGTCAAAAAGCAGTGGAGCGGGAGGAAACTCGAACTTGATGTGTAAGTCATGGTGGTTGATGTACACACCAAAAATCAGCTCTATATGTAGCAGCGTTTAGAAAAAAAGTGTGGAAAAATGTTTTATCAGTGAAATTTTGTAAGTCCTAGGCCCGTAAATGCGTGAAAAAGCAGTGGAGCCGGACGAAACTCGGACTTGCTCTGTAAGTAATGGTGGTTGACTTACACAGCAAAAGTCAGATGAATATCTACCAGCATTTAGAAAAAAAGTCCGGAAAACTGATTTATCAGTGAAATTTTGTAAGTCCAAGTCCCGTAAACGCGTGAAAAACCAGTGGGCCGGAACGAAAGTCGTACTTGATCTGTAAGTCATGGTGGTTGACTTACATAGCAAATCTGAGATCAATACCTACCAGCGTTAAGGAAAAAAGTCCGGAAAACTGATTTATCAGTAAAATTTTTTAAGTCCAAGGCCGGTAAATCCGTGAAAAACCAGTGGACAGGAACGAAAGTCAAACTTGATCTGTAAGTGATGGTGGGTGACTTACACACCAAAACTCAGCTCAATATGTACCAGCGTTTAGAAAAAAAGTCCGGAAAACTGAATTGACGGACAGACGGACAGATGGACAGACGGACATACGGACGGACGAAGTGCAAACCTAAAGTCCCCTTCGGCTTCGCCGGTAGGGGACTAATTATGGAGTATTTAAATCACAGATATGTACATATACTTGAAAACCTGTAAACACCTTTTTCTGTAAAATTTAGTAAATACGAGACAATTAACAAAATTCTAACACAAAGTCCGCGTGGACCCCAAAAGTCCAGAAGTGGAAGTTTTTAAAAGTCCGGATGAGGGTTAACCATCGTTTAGATTGCTGTAAATGATGCGAATTCCCTAGGATGTAAGCAATTAGCCTTGAAAAACAAAAACAAAACAAAGAAACAAAATAAACAGCAAAAACAGCATCTAGAAGCTTTGCGGCATCAATTAAAACAACCAAGATCGCACCGGTACAGCACCGGCAATGAGAGTTTGTCAATATAATGATGTTCAGTGCTGTATACCCAGCATTGGTAAATACACGACATTATAATCATCAGTTTTCAATACAAAAATAGTATTGATCGTTGTAGAACACTTCGTATAGTATAGACTAAGAAATGATTATGATTAAGAAGAAGAAGAAGAAATAGTAGTAGTAGTAATTTCCCCACCAAACAGAGAAATTTTAGACTTGTTCAAGTTTATAACATTCGCATACGACGAATAAACTGTGGCTCAATTACTGAACATTGTCTTTGAAACGGTAGAAAACATTGTGGGAAAAGGAGAAGGCGCTGGTTACCAGCATTTTCACCCTTACCAACAATGCTCTCAAAATCTTTCTTCTTCGTGGTCGTGAAGAGTTGGGATTGTGTGGCAAAGTGTTAAGCAAACCTAGCTCGGTCATCAAGGCAGTTAACTCGATGAATGTTATTGCTTTTATCTTTAATGAGAATTACGCCGTCAGATGACCAGACTCCATTGATTGAAGAAGCTTTATGGAGCTTTCTACCCTCATAAAGAATCTTGTTATAGGTGCAGGTGAGATCCTCGTTCACATACACATCTGAATAACCTCACAACTCAAAGTTGCAGTGGAAGTATTTTTGCGGTTGTGGCTTAAGCAAGAGAACGTTATATAAAATCATGATGGCAACAGGAGATAATGCTTGTTATGGGCAGTTTCCGCTTTTGCCACTGACTTCTCATTTTTTGACCTGAAATTATTTGTTGAAAGCAAAATTTTGCTCCAGTTAAGCATTCGTTTCTTTATTCTTCATATTCGTTCGCTATTTGTCAACTGAGGTGGCATAACAAGATGCCCATGTGAGAGTAGGCTTATCATCTGTTTGTTTGAATGGAGTTTTATGTTGTTTCAATGAACCGATTGCAAACAAAGATCAGACAAAATGGATGTGCAAGCTAATCATCCGTTCGTCTGTTTGCCCGGAGTTTTACGTCGCTTTCAGTCAACAGCTCACTTATCCAATCCTTTTTGTAAGTTTCGCCCGTACTAGACTTCCGCAGTGCAAAGTGTCTTTCCCAGGGGGTATCAAGTGACTAACTGCGCCATCGAGGGTCGAATCAAGGTTTCCCGATAACAAATCGAACACCTGAGCCCTTTACCAAACCATCTAGTGTTGACGACTCCAGGGAAGAAGTGATAAGAAAACATTGTGCAAAAAGTACTAAATGGTGTTAACACGCATTTAATTGTTTCTTCACGGAATTTGCATTTTAAGCCCTATTTATTTCTCAGAGTCGTTAAAATGGAAAACGTTCTGCTCTCGCGACTACTAGGAAAGCTGTTAAGTAGTTTTCTTTCCGTTTCGTAACACTAGGACTTAATGGTCCTCAAACTACTTCAAGTGATTTTCTTCGTAATCCTTTGACTTAACATAAGTGCTTTGTTTGTCAGCTGGTATGATGTTTCACGTCATTGTTAACATTTTTTGTTCATTTCCATCCCGTCGTTCAGTGCACCTATTCATCCCCGGGGTTTCTTTTCCAAGTAATTTCTACAGCTCTCTTTTAAGGCACTAGCTGCTTTTCTACAATGCCATAATCAGCCGTGAGAGTAAAATGAAGCTCGTCTCAATTACTATCATCAATCCTCGGTTAGAGATTGGCCGACCTACGGATTTAAACAAGCGCCCTGAACAGTTCAAGTCCTGCAGAGTGCCGTCTGCGTTATTCACATTTTAGTACTAAGACACACCAGCCATTTTGAGTTTTTAACCTTTAACCTGCTAGATAAGTTAAATGAAACTTTCGACCTGATAGTATAAACTTGAATAATGCTTTTTTTTTTCTTTTTTTTTTTAATAGTCTGGTCGCAAAAGGTCAGCGAGTTGTGCTTAGCAGCCTAAGGGTTAAATGATGTGGCAAATGGCGATCGATCAGAATAGAGAGCTTTTCACCCTTTTCTTCTTCCCCCAAGAATTCCTGTCGAACATTAATACATGTAAAGCTGTGTAATAAAATAAATAAACATTTGAAGTCTGTTATCAACATGCTACAATGAAGGATTAGATCAAACCTTCATACCAGGTATCTGATGGTGCAGATCAGGATCTGACTGCACGTGCTGTGCAGTCAGAGCTTGATCTACAACGTCGGCCATTGAAATGAATTAACCGATCTTTCTCAACAATAAATTTCTTTTTCTTTCGTGGTCCATGCGAAATAAGCCTAGTACCGGAGGGGGACGGCCTGAAAGCTACAATTTCGTCTTCATCATAAATAATTGCTTAAGTTATCAATCTGCACCATGCCATGCATTCAAGTCGTAACCTACAGGGCTTTAAATCCAGGGATCGCTGGTTCGATTCTAAGTTCAACCAAATTCTTTCCGAGGACTGATGATAAGCATTGCAACAGGATTCATTCTTCTCTCACGTCTGATCGCTGTTTCAGCGGTATTTATGTGGGAAAGCAGCCAACCGCTTGGAAACACTGTAGGGAAGGTAGAGGTAAAGGAAACTATATATTCACGGGTTGAGTACGATATAACGTTGAACGCCAACAAAAACAAATATCGATATAAATGTATATTGCTTAAGGTCTACGGCCCCTTACTCTTATATTTAAGGATCTGTATAAATTTAGTCTCACAGCAATAGTGGCTGGTAGAGAATTGACGAGTCCATAATTAATTAAAAAAAAGAAGATATTTGAAGGAAGTTTACCACCTTCTTTCGGAGAAAATAGGACCTAAACACGGTAAGGTACATTCAATAGTCACCAATTATTAAAAAAAAAAAAAAAAAAAAAAAAAAAAATATATATATATATATATATATATATATATATATATCATGCAAGTAAGTAAATAAGTAAATTACAATCCGTAAAAGTGTGTGTGTGTGTGTGTGTGTGTTCACAAATTTCAGGTTTACTGTATAGATCTTTGTTAAAGTAAAAACAAATGTAATTTCACACTACAGCTGTCTGAGACCAGCACATTTGACTATTTGTAGCACCTTATCACAGAACAAGTAGCACAATTAGCCAAAAGTTTCCGAGTTAAAATGGGTAATAATTACATTGTATATTTACATACAGTAATGAAAATTGGCAAAGGAGTAGGTCTGCTCATACAAAACTCTTCTGTGAAGTTTCAGTTCAATCCACGGTAAAATGATGGAGATGCAAACTTCTTTCAAAATGTCTACTTCAATAAAAGCTAACAATTCAGTCAAAAATTTAAAAAGGGTACCGGTAACAATGACACAAAAGTACAGTACTGAAACTGGGAAATGCAACACTTTTAAATGCACTATTTTAGTTTCTAAGCATTCAATTCACAATGGAAAGGAACGTGGTAAAATAAACTATTTGCTTGGACGAGAAAATACTCCGATGAAAATGACTGTTCAAAACGTTGTGGGAAAATGAGAAATTGTTCATGACAAGCAATTTCTGCTTTTACCACAATGATTTCTACTCTGTCAGATAATTCAACCATCATTTGTCCTAATATTTAACTTTTTTCTTCACATAATTTGGATTTGGTTGAGTCAAAATATTGCAAAACAGGGAAAAGGGTTAACTCTTAACTTTCATGCTTGATAGCATCAAATTTTGATTAACAAATTCAACACACCTGTACCAAGTTTTGTATTCACAACAAAACAAGGGGCATGAGTCTTTCCTCCTTGATGGGTTTTCCCATAAGGGACAGTATTTCTGTGGCCAGAGTCAGAATTCTGGAACTATACATGAAGATAACCTCTGGGTCTTTTCTTTGATGATCTTTACCACATTGCAAAATTTAGGACTCGTCTAAAGAGAAGGCATTTCTGGACAACAAACTCAATATCATAATATGGCTCATAGGTGAAAATTTGCGTGAGAAAGGGTAGAAAACATCGTGAGAAAAGAAGAAAATTATGGCTGTCATATTCTCCTTTTGTCACGATGTTTTCAAATGCTTTCTTGGTCAGGGTCCTCAGAATTCGGGATTATGTGGTAAGTAATTAAACTAAACATTGTCAACTGCTCTTAGTCTGCAAGCTTCACAAAACTGAAAAGTTTCAAACATCACAGAAAGTTCTACAATGCTTACTGCCAACCATCACTTAATCATGAGCAGGCATTTCAACCGGACAATCCTTATTTTCACGTTTCCCCTTCATAGGTAGATCCGAAAACATAGTTATCTTGAATATAAACTTTTTCAACTGACTTACTTGCACGATTCACTTTACTTCTCTTAAAACGGCCGCGATTGTCTCTCCGTTTCACAGCCGAAACACTTGGGTCAGCCATTTTGGAATGCAAGTCCATGCCATCAGAGAAGAGGAAAACTCTGTGTCACGTGACAAAAATTACTTGACATAGGATACGACGGAAGAACAGCCTTTCTGAGAACGTCGATATTACGTGATATTTGCCGATGATTTAGGGGTCGTAGACCTTAAAGTTCGCAAAATCACACAGGACCGTGTAAGTATCTGCTTTAAAGGCGGTTCTTTATAATTTTGGACGAAAATTTGAAAAAAAAAAAAAAAAAAAATACATAAAAATCATTTTTATGCTCATAGAGCCTTCTTATTTACATTTGTAAAAACTAAAACGTCGATAACCGTCCCATAACAACTAAATTGTGAGATTTAATACGGCCGAGGTCAACATCGACGGAAAACACCGTCTATTTTTAAATGACCGGACTTGATGGGCAACACGCTCATTTGCATATCGGAAATACACAGACGATGATTCAAGCATGGCGTCAGCGGAAGAAAACTATGGTAAATAATTACAGTTTTGTTCAACTTTCGCTCAAATAAAGAAATATATCGAAAAACAAACGCCACTGTTTGATTTTTTGTTAAGAAGAATAAACAAACATTACATTTTAAGCTACAGTTCACATCGAAATACGCCCATATTCCGTGCGCGATGTGTTCTAAGGGCCTAGATGGGTTTGTTCAAAAGGACCGAAGAAAATGCAAACAAATGAAATACAGCTGCGGTGCCCACCGATTTTTGTTTGCATAAGTTGGGACACTGATAGGTGAATTTCAAGTGACATGCAGTTTTAGATTCGTGTTTCTGACTAATAATAAAGGATTATTCCTCTTTGTAATCGCTGTGCCACCATTGGTTTATCATGGATAGTTTTGTTAAAGTCTATGTAGGAGAGCCTCTCCGTTCATTAGGCATTTTGATTACTTGGTGCATGTACTTCCTTCTCAAGGTTACCTTTAATTAGACAACCTTAGCTTCACCATTAAAAGGTATTTTAAAGTTGAAGGACTTGTGATGCATGCATTATGAAAGAAAAACCCTCTTTCAGACTTGAGATGTCTATATAAGCAGACAGAAAAAAAAAAAAAAAAAAAGCTGAATCTGAAAGTGTCATATATGACATATAAACAGATAAGCGATAGCATCACCCAATGTTCTTCAAACATATTTGTATTTCCATAATTGTATATTTTACATTTTATCGGTCCCTCCCCTTCATCCTTGTCTGAATATTCAGCTACCAGAAAAAGATTGTAAGCAGAGGAAAGAGAGTTGGAAGAGGTAGAGGAAGAGGAGCCTCCAGAGGAAGGGGAACTTCTAAAAAGCCATAAGGAGATGGATCCAAAGAGATAGGAATAGGTACCAGTAGAGGAAGGTGACACAAAGTGGTGTATTGAATTGACAGAAGACGAAATGCAGCAACTTCAGAGCCAAATATTGAATAAAAAGAGTCGAGCCAGAGTATGTTTTATGTAATTGATTTTTAAATGAACCATTTACTGTGCTTAAAGCCCCAGTAGAGACTAAAAGTAAACGATGCAGGTGTTAATACAGAATATGCATTTAAATTTACATCATACTATTAAAAAAATAAATTAAATTATAGTGAAAATGACAATCTGTTATTGTATGGTTGGGGTCCAAGTGTTTACTGCTGGCAGAAAAATGAATTTCAAAACTAAGTAAAATATTGGTAAAAGATAGAGTGATCCTGGCTACTTTTAACTTTTTTTACACTAATAGTAAACGTTTTGATTTAACTCTTTGCCAAACGACAAAATTTTAGACTTGTCCAAATTGAAAGCTTTTGCAGACGACAAAATAAATGTGACTCAGAAATTGAAATTTACATTTGAAAGGTTAGATAAGATTGTTGGAAAAGGAGTAAATGCTGGTTACCAGCATTTTCTCCCTTTCCCACAATGTTTTCAAAAGGCTTCTTCCTCAGAGTCGTTTAGTCGGGACTGTGTGGTAAAGGGTTAAATGCTTTTTACTCCTTTGAGCGTCGAATGCACCTGCCAGACATTTTAATCCTTGAAATATGACCAAAATAATTGCCATTTCATGGTTGCTTTTGTCTACAGTGATTCATCAAAGCGAATAGTGTTACTGTGTAGATCAAAGATCAGGCTGCATGTTTTGTGCAGCCTGATCTTGATCTACACTGGCCTCAAATGCAACTATAGTCGTTAAAGGCGCTTTAAGGGTTAAAATCTACATTGTTTATTTTTTTTATGAAAGAAAACCTGGGAGTTAGATAAATAATAAGAATGAACGCATCCATCATTTAACCCTTTTGGTACTAGCTCAAGAAATTCCACCTTTATCTGAGGTCTGAAGGAAGATTTCCCCTGCTATTGAAGATGAATCATGTCATAGTCTAGCATCAGGTAGCGGATGGTGTAGATCAAAGATCAGACTGCATGTTATGTGCAGTCTGATGTTGATCTACACCATCCACAAACACTTTTTCAGTCGTCATTAGCAGTGAAAGAGTTGATGAAAAAAAATATCATGTATAACTTAAAGCAATATTTGTTTCTGTCATTTACCTTACGCAAGATAATTGCGCGAAGATTTTATTGGGGTCCAAAAAATGAAAGCATTTGCAGACAAAAAATTGGTTACCAGCATTTTCTCCTGTTCCCACGATGTTTCAAAAGGCGTTTTTTCCCAAGGGTTGTTTTAAGTCTGAACAGTTTGGTAAAGGGTTAAACAATGATGACACTTCATAAATGTGTATACCAGTTATGTGAAATGACTTTAGAAACTAGCATTGATATCAACATGAAACGTTACAAATGCCCTTGTGTTAGTTGATGTTATAGGCAAAATGTTAAAAGAATTATTTGTGATCAGGAAGGGGATGTTCGCTGTGGAGTTTGGAGTATGTCATTTTTTTCCCTTCGGATCTCGTTCAGAATTAGCCACAGACTATCAACTAGGTTTTTTTTTTATCAGACTGCTAAATTGAGTCTTTATACTTTGCAGGCAATAAGTAAACAAATGTATTTCGTTATTAAAGGAGCAGAAAATATGGGAAGACCAAAATAATTTGTCTATTTTTACTCCATCAAATATATCGTCATCACACTGAATTGAATAAAAATATTCGTTATCGACGTGTATGTGTGCAGTTTTTATTTATTCCTGAAATCCACTAGTTTTGTAATGATTTATTCTTGCCTTGTTCTGACTTTGTGCTTATCGATATTCTTGTAAAATCAAAAGGAAAGACAATTTCAGATAGGTAAATCAAAAGGAAGCAGAGTGTTCCTTGAACTCATCTAGATAAGTTGCATTATTTTCCGCTAGGCGGCACTTTTCAAATATGTACATGTATCTATCTGATTTGGGCACTCTGGGTACAGAACCGGACTTCTTTCAAGATAGCTATCGATGCAACGAATTTCAAAATAAAATATACATAAATTCAAAACAACGCTTTAAAACTGGTCCAGCATGTAACCTGTACACAAGTTATTTATAAATCTGCCCCTAAAGGCCTGGAAAAAAAAAAATAATAGCACCGGTATAAGCCTAGCATAGTGGGGGTATTTTTGTTGTTGCTGTTATAGTTTTTGTTCTTGCTGTTGTTGTTATAGTTGTTGTTATATATGTCTGTGAATAACCTTGCACAAATCCCAGTTTTTCCCAAATTTACATTCAGAAACTATATACAAAGTTTTGAAAATAATCATTTTTCCCGATCGAATTTATCACAGTTTTAAGAAATTTTGAGAGAAAAACAGGGTTGGTTTCTCCACAGACGTATTTTGTATAGCCTTTTCCGCTTGTGTCTTTTTAGCGGCAGAGTTTTGATCCATGCCTACCGCGTATTAATATTATCCTGTACAAGATAGTGCTGTGTCATAGATAGATCGATCTTCGAAGAATCTGACATGCGTAGACAACTAGATAAGTCGTTCTGTTATTCTCTTCCTTAGTTTCGGCAACAACAAAACCCCCAGAAGATGTCGCATCACTTTAAACTTCTCTAGGGTCTTAGTCACGCACTACTGAAAACTGGTTCCCGGTCTGGGTCGTATTAGTCAAAATTAGTCCGTTTTGAAATTTTGACGACAAACAATTCTGCACTAACTTATCAGAAAAAGGGAAAGATGGGTCTAAATTGCGTTTTTGGTGGTGATTCATTCATTCTTGGAGAACAATATTTGTGCAATTTTGTGAGCACAAAAAAAAAATATAATCTACAACCCAGGAAGGGTCTTTTTTCACCGTGATGTTTAAAGGATAGACTTTGTGTTTGAGACCGAATAGGAAAAAAACCGCAATCGGTTTAGGTAATTTTTCTTTTTATTTACTTCTTGTCTAAGCCACTGGACATAAATCTTTATGATAGAAACAACAGCTAAGCTGTGGGTGTGCTAGCAAAAGTACAGCAGAGGGTTAAAAAAAAGGGCGTATGACACCAGCAGCGGAAGAATCATAACAAAACATTTAAGCCATACTCTGGCAAAATAGATCTTAATGCACCTCTGTAATTCATAATACCAATCAAGTCACCACATAATTATGGATCTATAACAGCCACATTTTAACCACCGACTTAATCATGAGGTAGACTGATCCTTCAACGTACAGAGAGCTGACCAATAGCGAAAAGTTTCGGCACAGATCAGCCTTCGCAGACTGCGCAGCTGACCTGGGTCGATACTTTTCGCAGATGCATTAAACACCCTTTTCATAGAGCATGGCTCATTTGTAATTAGCGGAAATAAACGCGCTACATGTATAGATAGATAATTCCAAAGGAAACAGAACTTTCCTTAAATTCATACGATTTTAACCGCAGTTTATAAGGTTTCATATCTCACTTCCTGCAGGCGACCTTCTATAGTTTGCGGTAGACCACTTTCACGAACATTATGCACACAGTAGAAATTGCTCGTCACAATTCGTGCGAAAATGTTAAAAGAAAGAAAGTACTCTTTACACAGAATTTCTGCCATTTGTTGCCAAGGTTTCAGGTGCACTCGTGTATTAATGTTTTTTTTTTTTTTTTTCATGACACGATTTTTTTTTTTTTTTTTTTTTTTTGTTTGTTCTGGGATATATATATATATATATATATATATATATATATATATATATATATATATATTCGGGGGGGGGGCGGTCAATATGGACTATAGAGAGAAATAATGGAAACATGACCATACTAGCAACTGCCTCTTTTTCCTCATTGTTTTGCATATAGTTGAAAAGTGGTATTTTCAGTTAGATTGCGTTTTTGGTGGTGATTCATTCATTCTTGGAGAACAATATTAATTTTGTGCCTGTGACTACATAAAGAAAAGATAATCTACAACGAGGAAGGGTCTTTTTTTCACCGTGATGTTTAAAGGATAGACTTTGTGTTTGAGACCGAATAGGAAAAAAACCGCAATCGGTTTAGGTAATTTTTCTTTTTATTTACTTCTTGTCTAAGCCACTGGACATAAATCTTTATGATAGAAACAACAGGTAAGCTGTGGGTGTGCTATCAAAAGTACAGCAGAGGGTAAAAAAAAAAAAGTCAGATAGATATGATGCAAGATATGATGTCATTCAAAATTATCGTTTGAACAGGAGCAATCCCTGCGAAACATTCTGTGTCTGAAAATAGGTAAAGGCATACAGTAACGGGGCATAAGATAACGCTAAAAAATTACTCAATTACGACTAAGTACAAGAAAGGATTACCCCCTACCATAATCATTTGCTATCGTGTGAATAAGCACCCGGTGTTTCGATTAGCGGTTTCAACGCTCAAGTAGTCCCAACTGTGTCCTCAGATTAAACATGCCCGCATTTTTGACCAACCGCAAACGACTGTTTATTTAGTCGAGTATATCAATACTACCAAGTAGGTAGGAAGCCAGTGTATGTCAGCTACGCTGAAAAAATAAACGTGGCCACCCCCCTGTCGATTGTCGAAGTTCGGGACACATAAAATTAGCCAAATATTTGTATCACTAAGTGCTTCAAACGGGACTCGGGAAGATATCGTAACCAGCAGGAAAAATAACCAAAGGCACTTGTTTTTTTCACAAAATTCGCGCTATATTGGCCCTTAACCTGCTAGATAACTTATATGAAACTTTCAAGCCGATTGTACACACCTGAATTTGGCTATTTCAAAGTGTGTGTGTGTGTGTGTGTGTGTGTGTGTGTGTGTGTGTTTTTTTTTTTGGGGGGGGGGGAAGATGGGGGGAGATATTTTCTCATCGGTCCTTATCGGACAGTGTAGATTCAAGATCAGACTGCATGTTCTGTGCAGTCTGATCTTGATCTAAACTGTCCGCAAAAAGGTCAATGAGTCTGGCTTAGCAGCCTAAGGGTTAATTCAAGTGTGGGCCAAAATGATTATCTTCATATTTGAAAGGGTTGCATACGTATGGAAGGGGATATCCGTCAGTTCAATCATTATTCATGATGAGACTTTCATTATTCCTGATGAAATTTTCAACTATGTTTTACAATTTTAACGTTGACTTACAATTACGTTTTGCCTATTAAATTGTTTATGTTGACATTTAAATCGCTTTTTTTGTTACTTCATTTTACAATAAACTATTTTTTTTTTTATCTAATTCTATCATTTTTAATTCTTTATTCAACCTTTCCTAATATATTTGAGACATTTAATTTCATATCGACATTCTTAACACAACGAGAAAAATCGATGTTTAAATTATAAATTATCAACCGAAAGAGTTTTACTAAAAATCATTTAAAAAGTTTCAATTTCCAATTTATAATGACAGCAAGGACAATTAAAAGACAAAGGACGAAAGTGAATTCTTCTTTGCGCTGAAATTTGCCCCTTCTAAAATATGGGAGGTAGATCTAACTCTTGAAAAAACGACTGCTCCCTTGAACGGTGCTACCCTATATTTTTCCCAAGGAAACAAGTCCGCCTGTAAGCAGATGCATAGTATAAAGATCCTTGGTGGTATGAATCACTTTGACAGAGAAGTAAAATACCGGCAGGCGCGTAGGTGTTTCGGCCAGCAGGGTCGCAAATTTTTGCGACTTACGCCACTTTCAAATGCTTAAATCTAAGACCATATTTAAGTTAGCCCACTTTTAATTAGTGGGTTATGATCCGTATAGCTGGAAGTTTTTGTGTGCCAAATTTGAAGCAATTCGAAATTTTGACAGAGTTACCTCCCACTGACCATGGCCGGGTCGTACCTCGGATGTTTGGGTTTGAAAACAGAATTATTATAATTATTATTATTATTTCATTTATTTATTTATTTATTTATTTATTTTTTTTTTTTTTATTTGTTTATTTTTTTTTTTTGGGGGGGGGGGGGAGGGGGTCGAAACCCATCAAATTGGGTATCAGAATGTTCGTCTTGATCTCTGAATCCACCAATGTGAAACAGGAAGAGATTGGTGCATATATGAGCAGTATGCACCATCCAGAAGGATTATAAAAGAAAGACAAATAATTAGAGACAGACTGTCTGTAGGTGCAGTCTGATCTTGGACTGCACTTGGGCTGCACTTTCATTCAGTAAAGAGTGGAGTATAAGGTCGGACTGCATGTATGTGCAATCTGATCTTAGGCTGCACTCTCCACAAACACCATAAGAAAACTGTTGAAAAGATATTGAAGGTTGGAGCTTTAAAACAAGACTGCATGTATGTGCAGTCTGATCTTGGGCTGCACTTTCATTCAGTAAAGAGTGGAGAATAAGGTCGGACTGCATGTATGTGCATTTTGCTCTTAGGCTGCACTCTCCACAAACACCATAAGACAAATTTTGAAAAGATATGAAGGTTGGAGCTTTAGAACAAGACTGCATGTATGTGCAGTCTGATCTTAGGCTGCACACCCATTCAGTAAAGAGTGGAGTATAAGATCAGACTGCATGTTTGTGCATTTTGCTCTTAGGCTGCAATTTTCACTGTCATGAAGTGAACAAAATGTTGAAAAAAATTGTCCTTTGAAAGAGGATGGGTGGTTGTAGAAGAGACTAAGATCAGACTGCATATAAGTGCAGTCTGATCTTGAGCTGCACTATCTACAAAAATCATGAATGAAAGAAAAATAAGTAAAGACAGTATGACTAGGTGGGGCTGCACTTTCATTCAGTAAAGAGTGGGGTATAAGGTCGGACTGCATGTATGTGCAGTCTGATCTTAGGCTGCACTCTCCACAAACAGCATTAGAAAAATGTTGTAAAGATATATTGAAGAGTGGAACTTTAGAACAGACTGCATGTATGTCCAGTCTGATTTTTGGCTGCATTCTTCTTCAGTTAGGAGTGGAGGTTAAGATCAGCCTGCATGTTTGTGCAGTCTGATCTTCAACTTCAGTCTTCAATAACATGAAGGGAACCTTATGTTGAAAAGATTTGTCCTTTGAAAGGATATGGTCCTTTGAAAGAAGATGGGAAGCTATAGAAGAGAGTGCAGATTAAGATTAGACTGCATATATGAGTAGTCTGATCTTGGCCCACACTATCTACCTTCTATTCTTCTAAGTATATTGCTAGAATGGTCTAAACTTTGTCGTTCCAGTCTGATCTTGGGCTTCACTATCAGCAGTCTCAATCAATTAAAAGTGAAGGTCAAGATCAGCTTACATGTTTGTGCAGTCTGATCTCAGACTGCACTCTTCAGTAACATTAGGAGAACCAAATCTTTACAAGATTTGTCCTTTCAAAGAACATGGAATTAGGGTTAGGAGAGACTGCAGATCAAGATCAGACTACATATATGAGCAGTCTGATCTTGGGCTGTACTATCTACAAAGATAATGAACGAAAGAAAAATAAGTAAAGACAGACTGCATGTAGGTGCAGTCTGATCTTCGGCTGTATTCTCATTCAGTAAAGAGTGGAGGTTAAGATCAGCCTGCCTGTTTGTGCAGTCTGATCTTAGGTTGCACTCTACATAAACACCATTAGAAAAATATTCGAGAGATATCAATAAATGAAAGACCAAAGACACAACTTCGTCTTTTTAAGCAATGACTTTACTCTCCAAACGGAAGAAGAAATGTGTTGGCTATGGGTTTATATTGTCCTTCTAGGTATGCGGTATATTTAAGCCCCGCCCAGAAGGAGGGATTTTGTTCGCTACCATGTATTCTTCCAAGTATATTGCTGGAATGGTCTAAAATTTGTCGTTCGTGTCTGATCTTGGGCTGCACTGCCTGCATTCTTATTAAGTGAAGAGTGGAGGTTAAGATCAGCCTGCATGTTTGTGCAGTCTGATCTTAGACTGCATTCTTCAATAACATGAAGAAAACCAATATGTTGAAAAGATTTGTCCTTTGAAATGATATGGTCCTTTGAAAGAAGACGGGTTAGGGTCAGGAGAGAGTGCAGATTGAGATCAGACTGCATATATGAGCAATCTGATTTTGGGCCACACTATCTACCCTCTATTCTTCTAAGTATATTGCTGGAATGGTCTAAAATTTGTCGTTCGTGTCTCATCTTTGGCTGCACTATCTGCATTCTCATTAAATAAAGAGTGGAGGTTAAGATCGGCCTGCATGTTTGTGCAGTCTGATCTTAGACTGCATTCTTCAATAACATGAAGAGAACGAAATGTTGACAAGATTTGTCCTTTTTACTAGATTAACCCTTTAACACATAGTCACGACTTTCAACGACCCCCGAGAGAGAAGCCCTTTGAAAGCATTGTGGGAAAAGGAGAAAATGCTGGTAACCAGCTGCTGGTAACCAGCATTTTCTCCTTTTCCCACAGTGTTTTGTACCCTTCTCAAAACACATTTTAATTTTCCAGTCACATTTATTTCGTGGGCTACAAATTCTTTGAATTTGGACCAGTCTAAAATTATGTCGTTTGGTAAAGAGTTAAACATTAACATTTGAAAATCAGACATTTTAGATTTTTTTTTTAAACATCAGACATATTAGACTCGTTTCTTTCTTTGAAAGCGTTGTTGGAAAAGGAGAAAATGCTGTGTTCCACCTTTCTCAAACTTTTAACGACCCTGAGAGAGAAGCCTTTTGAAAACATTGTAGGAAAAGGAGAAAATGCTGGTAACCAGCTGCTGGTAACCAGCATTTTTTTCCTTTTCCCACAATGTTTTTTACCCTTCTCAAACATTTAATTACCCTGAGAGAGAAGCCTTTTAAAAACATTGTGGAAAAGGAGAAAATACTGGTAACCAGCATTTTCCCCTTTTCCCACAATGTTTTGTACCCTTCTTAAAACACATTTTAAATTTTTAGTCAGTTGTGGTGTACAAATGCTTTGAATTTGGACCAGTCTAAAATTATGTTGTTTGGTAATGAGTTAAACATTAACATTTGAAAATCAGACAAATTTAGATTTCTTTCTTTTTTTTTTTTTTTTTTTTAACATCAGACATATTAGACTTGTTTCTTTCTTTGAAAGCATCATGGGAAAAGGAGAAAATGCTGGTAAAATGCTGGTAACCAGCATTTTCTCCTTTTCCCACAATGTGTTCTGCCCTTCTCAAACTTTTAATTAACTGAGAGAGAAGCCTTTTGAAAACATTGTGGAAAAAGGAGAAAATGCTGGTAACCAGCTGCTGGTAACCAGCATTTTCTTCTTTTTCCACAATGTTTTGTACCCTTCTCAAAACACATTCTAAATTTTCAGTCTTTGACTATCAGACATATTAGACTTGTTAGTGTTTTTCTTTGACTATCAGACATTTTATATATATTTTTTTTATTGACTATCAGAAATTTTAGTGTTTTTTTTTCAAGCCCACATTTTAGAGTCTTGTTTTGACTATCACACATTTTAGAATGTTGTTTTGACTAGTAGTTTATCACACATTTTAGAGTCTTGTTTTGACTAGTAGTTTATCACACATTTTATAGTCTTGTTTTGACTAGAAGTTTCTTGTGTGTGTGTGTGTTTTTTTTTTCTGTCGTTCAGTCATAGGCCACTGTCTTGAGCGTCAGTCTTTTAGTCTATCTGTTTTGGTCCGTTTGAATATTTTATTAAGTTCCTAATTTTGTCCACAATCTGCTTTGCAGTCAGCTGTCCGTAACGCGTCGGCCGTTTAGTCATAAAGTATTTGACTTTCTTCATTGTCGGTGGCTCTCCTAGCCTAATGTAAATGTCAAAGTCCTGTCTAATAATGTCAGTCATTTCCTGGGTCATAAATTGTCGTTTTCTCTGCCTCATCTGCTCGAGCACCCCATCCTGCTGAGCCTGGACCCTAGCCTGTTCCTGCCTCCTGTCCTCATACTCATCCATTTCCCTTCTAAACTGAACTTGTTCCTCTGATGGTCTAGGGTCCAGGCTCTGCAGGAGGGGTGAGAGAGATGGGGCCGAGACTGTCAAACCGTCACGTTACGTTAGTCCGTCGTCAGGTATGCGTCAAACTGGTTTGCAATCAGGGCAAGCACCAGTGTCAGGAAGTCCATCTGCTTGTTGGAGACCCCCAAGTCAGTCAAGTTCGACACCATGCTAACTACGTCCATTCTATATTTCTTTTCAATGCCAGTCCTGAGGGTCTCCTACAAGTAGAAGGCTTCGATCATCATCTGATGTTTTCTGTCAGCCTCGTCTTCGTGGGTCTGTCTCAGTATCCGAGACTGGTCCAGGTCCGTCAAAAAGGTCAAAACTGTCTCATAAAAGTCCGTCCTCTTCTCTGGTAATTCTAGTCTTGAGAGCAACCTTTGCGTCAGTCCGGAATTGTCACCGAAATTAGAAGTCCGTCACATTCGTCTTTGCGGAAATGTGATTTGGGCCTGGGGTCTCGTAAGTCACAGTCCGGTTAGAGGAAGTGTCACTGTGAGACGGGCTCGTCGGGGTCGGGTCAGTCACAGTCGGGCTCCACGGGTTCTTGTCAGTGTTTGTCGCCGTCCTTGAGACCTTCCGTCCGCCCCCGTAGAAGTCCTGTATTTTCGTCACTGTCCGGACGGAGGTTCCAATCTTGTCTATTAGTCTGTAATGTGCATCAGCCGTCGTCCGTCTATGGCAGAGTACTTCTGCCAGGTCGTCGGCGATCAGGGGGTCGTGCTGTTGCATGTCGGTCGTCAGTCCTTTCCTGTTGATGGTACAGGAAAACCGTCCGTACTTAGAGAGCATCCGCTAGCAGTCCGTCCTCGATTCAGACATCGGTTGACCGATGAACTGCTAGCAAATAATCTCCCCCTGTTTGTAAACAGTCGGTCAGCTTCCGGGTTTAGCTTCGTCATCAGGTCCTCAAGTCGCCGGTACAAGGCCTCAGACACCGTGACCATCTCAGCGCCCGCGGTTGCTGAGGCCTTGTGCATCGTAACCAGGATGCAGAAGAACGTTCTGTCATCTTTCGTCTCTTCCGTTGCGTCTTCTAAGGCTGTCATCGTCATGTTGATAACGACGGACGGCCTGCATCCGTTTGTCATAATGACCTCCATCACCAGGCAGTCCGTCAGACGATCAAGGTGGTCATCTCTGTCCTCGTCCGTCATCGTCGTCTAGTCGGCTGAGGTAACATCGTAGTAGTCTGAGGTCCAGTATGTCCGTCTGGCTTCGGGAGACGGAAAAGGTTACGGCCCACGTTAGAGGTTAGCCAATGTCTGAATCTGTTCATGTACTCTCCAGAAAGGGAAAGAAATAGTAGTTAGTCGATAAAGTCAATGCAACAGGACGCAATCCTGGTTCATGTTAGAAAGCTGCCAGCGGCTTGGAAAGAATATTGTGCGGAGTACTGGTAAAAAGAAAATCCAGGACAGCATGGATAGTTGCACTGGTCGCCGGGGCATATAAACTGAAATATTGTTGAAAACGGCGGGTATGGAAGCCGCCAGCGGCTTGGAAAGAATAATGTGTGGAGTACTGGTCAAAGGAAATCCCGGAGAGGATGGATAGGTGCACTGGTCGCCACGACATAACTAAAATAGTGTTGAAAACGGCAGGTGTGCAACCCGGCAGCAGTTTGGAAAGAATATTGTGCGGAGTACTTGTAAAAAGAAAATCCAGGAGAGCATGAATAGTTGCACTGGTCGCCGGAGCATAACTGAAATAGTGTTGAAAACGGTATTTAGGGAAGCCGCCAGTGGCTTGGAAAGAATAGTGTGCGGAGCACTGGTAAAAGGAAATCCAGGAGAGCATGGATAGGTGCACTGGTGGTCAAAAAGGGAAAAAAATAGATGAGTAGGAGACAAGTTTTCAGGTTGTCAGACTAATAATAACTGCTATATATTTTAATACTTTTTGTAATGGCATTCAACCAGTTTTCGCCAAGAACCAGTTCTCGCCAACTTGTGTCTTACACGGCTTTACAAAGGTCCATTCTCTGTAGTCTAAGGTGCAAATCCCTATTTTTGCTTCTCTGAGTATGTGCAGGCTTTGCACCATTACTACATGCAATAAACGAGGTGTCGCTATGCCGTGATTTCCAAGTCTATTCCGGTCTTTTTCGGTCCATTCATGTCTATTCCGGTAATTCCACACACCGGTCTATGCCTGTTCCAGTGAATTTTACCTACCGGTAAAAAAATGCATTTTTTCGACGGGTTAATTCTGTACACATGTAACGAAATTGCAGAAAATGGAATTCAGCTGAAATTTCTTTTTTCCCCTTTTCTCTTCACACATAAGTAGATAATATAATGCATATTCCGGGAGTTTCAGCCACACGCCTACCGCATAACCCCGATTTCCCCCCAACCATCTCTAACCATAACGAAAAAAAATTATATGGTGTTTTTTTAACCATTAAACCAAAAAAAAAAAAAAAAAAAACTCTCTCACCGTTATAAAATTTTTATCATCACGCACTCCCAATGATAAGAATTCTCCATCTCTTCACTCTCCCACCATCATTCCCCCCATCTCCCCCCTTCCATTTACCGCGCCTTGAACCATTTTACCTCAAATCAATTTTACAAAATTAAAAATGTGTGTTTTTAAACCATTTTAATGCTTAGATATTTACAATTCTCCATCTCCCCCATCTCCCCCCTTCCATTTACCGCGCCTTGAATCGTTTTACCACAAATCAATTTTACGAAATTAAAAATGTGTGTTTTTAAACCATTTTGCTGCTTAAATAGTCTAAAAAGGCCTCACATCGGTACAAACATTATGAACTACAAAAAAATTTCCCTCCCAATTATTTTTACCTCAAATCAATTTCACGAGATTAAAAATTTGTGTTTTTAAACCATTTTGCTGGTTAAATATTTTAAAAAGGTCCCGTATCGTTACAAAATTTTTTTGAAAAAAAAATGTTTTTTCTGTTTTTAAAGATATTTTTTGTAATGGATAACATTCTTGAGCATGAGTATGAAATTGAGCCATTTTTAACGTTACTAGAACGAGTCCAACAGGACAAGATAGTGTGCTCTCACAAAAAATATCGTAACCATAAATACATTGTATTCCCTGGCATAGAAGCTGCCAACGCGCAAGAAGCTATGGCAAGATTGCAACCTGCAGTTTATTACGAATTTAGCCTACTAGCCGCTTTCAACAATGTTATAGATTGTGGGGAAATGGAACTAGTCCTACATAGCAACTATAGAGGGGAGCTGTATCAAGGGATCATCAACAATGGTTACGGACCTGGTTCCTTTCTACATGATTACAATGGCCTGTTAGAAACGGTCTTTCAACACGATGTGCCGGATCGTGAAGGATTGTTTTATTTAAACATCGTCTTTCCACATGTTGGTTACTCGCAAGAGGAAAGATCGCTATTGTGGGAAGAAGGGCATTTTAGTTTTAATTCGATGTGGTTTTATCTTTCCGATGATCACTATGATAATTACCTACAAGAGCAACTTAATTTTTTAGGATACCATGGTGAGGATGAGAGGCGAGAAAAAACTATTAACACCGGAAAAGTATTTTTAGAAGACAAGTGTGTCATTTGCTACACAGATCCGCCGACTGTGTTGTTTTGCCATTGCGGACATATATCTATATGCGGAGAATGTTCCAAAATCGACGCTTTCGAAAATTTCCCAGTTTGTAAGTTAAAATGTGGTATTAAAAGGGACTTGTCGAGTATTTTGTGAAAAAAAATATAACTTTTTTGCAAAGTTATATTTTTAATTTTCAATCCTATGATGTCCCCAAGCCAAGGTGTGTATTTTATCCTCTAATATATACCTTTTGTCATTATCAAAACTTAATGCTATTTTATTAACTTCTTCCGTGTACATTTTATGGGCGTGGGTTCTAAATACACGCATCCTTCTATATTGTTTTTCACCCGTGTCCAAACATTTTTCATAATTGTTAAAATGCAGTTCACTTTTAATCACTGACTTTTTAATTCCTTTACATCTTCGGTCTTCATCACTACCTTCCCATATTAAATTTCCATTTTGATCTCTTTTTATATTTAATTTTTTATACGCGTACATTTTAGCTCTTAAACCAACAAATTCTGTCATTATTTCACCATTTAATTCATCTTCAAACATACCAATTACTTTTTTGTTCTTTTCACGGTACAAAAAATGTTCTTTAGGGTACCCACTCGTGTCAAACATTGTAGAAATATCTAGAATAATATCCCTATAAATATCATCAGTTTTTACTTCGAGAATAAAACTATCTGTGTCTGTATAACACAGTTTTACTTTTTCTCCATATTTTGCTTTAAAGTAATTATAGTAACTGTTATACATGTGCGTTTTACTAATATCTAAAATACTTAACCCTAAATAAACGGGTTTGTCATATTTTATAGCAGTCTTTTTCATATGTACGGCTACCAAATTTTCGTCAAATATCGTTGCATGCCTATAGTCTGGTTTTGCTATTAGTTTTTTTACACTGGTTGGCATCAGAAACTAAACGTATGTCTACTCTATTCCTCAAGTTTTCCATGGTCTTACCAAAAACAGAATTACACATCAACTTAAAAAAGTCTTTTTCAAAATCATTTTTAGCTACTTTTCTCAGGTTAATGTTTAAATCAATATAAGGTTTTAACCAAGCACTTTCTTTAAATTTAATCCCACGGTGAATTTTTGTTAATTTTAACCCTAAAGAAAGATATGTTTTTAATGTTTCACGATGTAACACATAATTTTTCTTGTCTCCTAAACTCGGTATCAATTTTTCTACTTTTTCAGCTTTTAACCTTTCAGGGGCTAAAGGAAAGTCATTGTGTAAATCGTGCAACTCTTTAGGATATTCTAAATTTACTTCTAATATAAAGGGATATTTTTTCCATTTATCTAGTTCTTTCTCATTCATCCATTTAAAATCATGAGTAGGAAGAGGTTGGCTCATTGTCCAAGGGTAAAGGCTGTTTGCATCAACATATATTAAATAACTTGATGGTTTATCCGGATCGTAAGATTTACCCATATATCTATTATTTGCTTTAGAATATCTTTTTGTGCACATGCTAACACCGCCTCTGATACCCCGCTCTACCATCAAAAGCATATCAGGGTCTGATAAAAGTTCTAATTTTACGTCCGTTGTTTTTAATGCAGCATCCCAGGCTAAACCGGGGGCAGTATAATACCAACTAGGATCTAAATCTTAGTGTTTACAACAAATATCTCTAAAGTTTTCAAATACATCGGCTAAAAACAACACATCTATTTTATTGTTAAGTTTTAAGTAATCTTTAAACGTTTTCATGTCAAAAGTTTTCCAAACATTCAATGCATGGGCGTAGTCTTCATCACTAATATGTTCTTTGTTTAAACTAGAGTAAAATGCTTCTTTAGGCGGTAACTGAGTTTCTTCTAATCTTTCGAAAGAATCTAAGTAATCGTAAGGAAAAACTCTTTTTCTTCTAACTAGTGGCGAGTGTTCTCTCGAAAAAAAAATTGATAAAATTTTTAACTGGTTTTCATTCAAGTTACTTGAAAGACTATCTAAGCTTGTGCTCATAAACTTAAAGCTATCAAGAAATCTAATTTTATGACTTGTATTTTCTCCAACAAAAATGTTTACTAAAACTAATATATTTTTCCTCATTACTCGGAATACAATCAATCTTTCCAGCGGATTTGCCTAAATATTTAATAAAAAGATGAGAATCATACGCGCTCAAATTATGAAAGTATACGGGCGTAAAAGTAGGTGTTTTAGCATTTAGATTACATTCGTTATCCGCGGCACCCCTGTATTTACCAGTAAAATGGCAGTGATCTTTTACTTTATAATTAGCGGCAGTAAATTTTTTATTACAAATCCAACAATATTTTTCTCCCTCGTGTTTTTCTTCTTCCTCTTTCGTTATTTTAATAGGTACCGGGTTGTCATAGTATTTAGCATAAATATCTTGTATATCTTTATTTAAGGTTTCTATAAACTTTTCCGACGCATCTTTTCCAACATGGTACCTTTCTGTAGGAGAACAAACATCATCATCAAAACATTTTATAATGTAGTAAAAACTAGCGGGGACATGTTTTTGCGTTTTCTTAGTGTTTTCCGTTTCTTTTTCGTGAACCGGTTCTAAAATACATTCAAAATCGGCATATACAACAAAGGGGACCGAGAGTTTCCTATCATAATTTTTAAATTTTAATACGGCTCCCTTTTCAGGCATTTCTAAACAAACGGGTTCATTTTTATTACACTTTTTTTGTGTGTTTTTCTAAAAGGTCTTCCCTTCCAAAATGATTTAAACATCTTTTACAATAATACTTTTTTTCTAAAATTTTTTGATATTTGAGTATTTATTAAACGTCCAAATTTTTTTTATGGGAGCGTAGTGCGTATTTTCCTCATTTTTAATATAAAGCAGGTCTACGTGATTGGTTTTTTCATCTCTTGTAACCCTAAGAGGATATTTTTTCTTCTTCTTTTTTATAAATATAAACGTTTACACTAATTTCGGGGTTTTGCTTTTCAAACTTATCGATATCTTAAAGCGTAACAGGGTATCTTATTTCTTTCATGTTTAAATCGGGTTCTTTCGCTTTTAAATCTCGATCAAGTATTTCCGGATGTTCTTCTCTCGGGTTTAATTTTCTTAAAATACACCACGTAAAACATTTTTCATCTTCATTCTTCATATTAATACACGCTTTTTTATCACTAATCCATTTTGGTAAAGGTAAGTAACCTCTACCTCGTAAAGGACTATAAAAACCTGTGTGTAGTTCTAAACTTACCATTTCCGAAAAAATCCAACCACTGCCTTCTCTTTGGAAATCAGCTATCTTTTCTAAAATTTCTTCTACCATATATTTATATAATTCATGCGCTCCCCTCCTATTTAAGTTTACTAAATGTCTCGAGTGAAAAGCAAATTCCCTTACATTTTCAGGGTCTCCTTCTTTATAAAATCTAGCCCTTAATACGAGTTTTACCTTTCTTTCTAAATTGTTTTTAAGAGTTCTTATAATGAGACCCTCCGCTACTTTTAAAAATTTATCACGTGGGTAGTGTTCTCTGCCTGTTACATCTACAATATGTTCTCTAACATAATTAAAAAATGCGGAATCAGCAGTTCTAATTTTAAGCGGGGGTGGGGGTAAGCCAGGCCCTTCAGGTGGATGAGGAGGATAATGTTCTCTAGGATTTTCAGCAATTTGTCCCAACACTTGTGGAATCTGTTCCGTTTCCACATTACCGGTTAACCAATTAGTAAAATTTCTTACCCTTCTTTGTACGCTTTCAGGGACTACCGCTGCTGCAGCTCTTCGTGCTCCGGAGTAAACATTAGATGCGGCGCGTCTTGCTGCTGAGAATAAATTTGCGATATAGTCTGACCTTTTTTATATAATAAAAATAATTTAAGTTGCTAATCAATTTTATTATGATTTTTTTATCATAATAAAATTATGGTATAGTTATTTTATATTTATCTTCCCAAACTCTACCATTCCAATTAGTAACTGTTTGAGGGCAACACTGAATAAATTTACTCGCTTTAAAAATCGAAGGGAAATTATGTATTTCTCCCGTTTTAACATCCTCTACACAAACTTTCCTCGGATTTTTCCTAATACCTTTTAATCCATCAAACCTAGGGTCCCTCGGATTTTCGGGTTTAGGCAGCTCCGTTGACCACAACCCATGCTCTCTCGCTAATTTAACCAATTGTTTTTTATCCCACCAAGAAAAAAAAATTTTTTTCTCTAAAGATATCTTTTAAATCTGATTTGGTTATTTTTTTATATTAAGGAAAAAAATCTTAATACACTACACTCATTTTATTTCCATCAGACTGGAAATTCATTAGCCTATCACTAATAATAACGGCATACGCACGTGTATTAGCGCTTACATCAGCTTCAAAATTTGCCTTAACATAAATATCGGTTACAGAATATTTTATTCTTTCACTCTGTTTGCTAACATCGAACAAAAACAAAGGATAAAGATCCCTGTACTCTAATGGGGTAAAGTTGGGATTTGATGCCAAATCATCCATGAAAAAAAACTTAGATCTAAACATGGCAGCATCACCGTACGCTGTACTAAATTTTTGACGGGTAAACGAAAGTTTGTATTCAGCTCTAGGATATTTAAAAGAATTTAAAGTAACGTAAATATCCCTAACTTGAACGTGGTCAAATATGGCAGGATTTTGCTCTTGGTCATTTTGTCTTCCCGTCTGAAAACCGACAATGATGTAACGCGGTAACTCAGGCGATGTTTTAACGGCGAGTCTCCAGCTAAATGATGTTGTTTGAGTAACTGTAGTACTATCGCATTGAAGCATTCTATAACTAACTGGAAAACTTTCTTTATTCTGGATATGTTTATAAAGTTCCATTTTATACTTATCCATGGGTAACACGTGTGGCATATACCATGCTACTTTATCCAGCGTAACTTTACCGGGTGCATGTAAAACAGGGGATCCATCATCCTGAACACCTTTATAAATAGCATCATCATCATTAGTTCTTGTCAAGTAAAGAGTTTGTTTCATTCCGTACAAGACTTTATCGTAATCTTCACAAAAACCGAAAAAATGTTTTAATGGAACTCTAAAGCTAAATGCGCCCTTGGGGTTAGGTTTTTTAATAATGTGGGTTTTTCTTACTGAGAAACTCACATTAAGTTCGGGTCCACCTGCTACTGCTGTGTTTGTTGTATCCTTGTACCACAATTGGTTTAACCCTTGTGATTTAGAAAAATCATCATCATATTTTAACAATCCAAGCAGAGTGGTAGCATAGCCAGGGTGTGATATTCTTTCAATCTCTTTACCCGAAAGGTCATATCTAATATTGCTAAAAAGATACATTAGGCCGTTGTTTGTTAAAGTAACGTTATCAGCATTAGCATATTCGCCATCATCAGCTGCCTTCTTTAATTGGCCTTCTATAAGTAAATAGCTTTTACTAGGGTGCGTAAAAATATCTTGTGTTTCAATGTTAATCGTAATATCTCCTCCGGAAGTGTTAAGATTGTTAACGGCACCTGTAATTGGTAGATACTCAAAGTATTCGTACTCTTCGATACTATCATCATTAAAACCCGTTTCAGTAATGTTTAAAATGCTCATTTTTATTATATTATAACAATTTTAAATTATTACAATTTTTTTCAGGTCGTTTTAATACCGGCCCCGCTATTTAATTTTTTAACTAATTCTTGTATAGCAATTGCGTCGTTACCGCTTCCATCTATTAAAGTATTTATGTTTTGTGAAACAGGTGTTATGGTGGGTAAATCAGCATACTTTTGTAAAATTTTCTTAGATTTTGGCGTTAAAGCCTTTTCAACTAAGTTTTTCCCTGCATCTACAGCGGCTCTCTTTCCAGCCTCTAAAGCTGTTTTTGCCCCTTCCTTCGCGACACTCTTTCCCACATCAACGGCAGAGGTTGCAATTTGTTTAGCCACACTACTACCTAAAAGTCCCGAAAAAAAGTTAGCTAAGCTGTCATAAATTCCGGCTCCACCATACCTATTCCTTCTTGTAAATCCGCGTTTCTTATAGATGATCATTATTTTATAATATGGACATTATTTTTTTATAGCTTTTACTATCAAAAACACCTTGTCTTTTTAATTCGTCGCATACGCTAACAAGCTCATTTCTCACACCCGTGTTGCCCGTTGCTTTACCGGCCATAAGTAAGTCAAGTCTTTCTAGTAATGCGTTAGGGTCACAGGGGATAACAACTCCTTTTCCTTCATATGTTGTTCTATTTTTCCAAATATGACTAAGAATTTTATCCCACTTTCTACCACGAGAAGCTCTAGGGCATCTACTACCTGGATTGTAATCCTTATAAAGAGCGTTGGTTCTTCCCATTATCTCCGCGTATTTTAAATTATCATCATCCGAATAAAGATCTTTATTCGGATCTTTAGCAACAATTAACTCCCATAGACCAGGTGTTCCTTCATATTCTCTACCCGCAACCACTATATCATTACCATCAATTATGGTTAATTTGTTACCAATATAAAACTTACCATCTTCGTCACGCAGTCCCTATGTTGTATCAGCTTCACCCTTAGTGGTAAACTTTCTTAGGTACTTCTCCGCGAGTGTCCCAATAAATGTTGAATGTTTTTCTATTTCTCTAATTCTCCGCCTATGTTAATCTATATCTAAATCACCCTCTGGTTCTTTGTAAGCAGTGATAGAAGGAAAGGCTGCAAACTTAATAGCCTGTGGTAGTTGTTCAATACCCTCTTTAATAGGCCTAAGACCCTCCGTATTCTCCTTTGTTGCGGCTTTTTGCGTTTCAGTAATAGGTTTAAAAAGCTTTGAAAGACCCGTTTGTAATTCTATTTCACCCGTTTTCTCCGCTAGTTCGTTATCACGAATATTCTTTTTTATCGCGAGAAATTCTTTTACTGTTTGATCTCTTTTAACTGGATCAGTGATTTTTAAAAAATACATTTTTTATTAGGGTTATATTTTTTAAAACAGTTTTTATTACAGTTTTTAATATAGATTTTAACGTAGTTTTTTAACCCGTTTCATAATTAAAGCTACATGAAAACTTAATTTTAGGTTTCTTAATATTCCAACTGGCCACTATGATGTTTTTCAACCAACCTCCCAAACGACTCGCACTGTTCTCTTCTCCCTCTTTCTATTAATGATTCTTCCGTTTCACTCGTTATCTTTTTCTTGGATTTTGACCTAATTTCTTCCTTCATCTTCTTATATTTCTCTAATTCCTCCATAATCAGTTGGAACTCTTCATCCGAAACTTTATTGTCCGATAAAGCTTTTGAGACGTGAGAAGATATAGTATTTAATTTAGTATCAGCGATGCTTTTAATCTTCTCATGTTTTTCCGCTTTAGTTGTTGATTTTTTAACGGAATATTTTCCGACTAAACTTAAAAGACCAGAAAAAAGTGCAACACCTTCCAACACGGTTACCGCGGGTAGCGCAACTATTGTTGATAACAAAACTACTCCTCCACCCCCTGCAACTAAGGTAACCATAACTAAAACGGTATCTACATTATCTACTATTCTTGCGGCTCTAAAATATTTCTTACTTAAAGCTTCTCTCTTCAATACCTCAGCTTCTAAAAAGTTTTGTATCTCGTTAATTTTCTGCAAGCGATAACCTTGACCCTCATCAACTGGAGGAGCCGTGGGCAATACGGGATATTTATTTTCTTACGTCTCCATTTTTTATTATAATGATATTTTTTAAATCGTATAATAGACTGAACATAAAGGCCCGTTTTCCTCAATCGTTACATTTTTGTTAGAGTTGTTCGTAAAAGTAATTATAATATCATCAAGCCTTTCGAGTATATATAAAGAATTTGTAAACTACACCGTTTTAATATTAAAGAGTATGGCAATGAGGTTAAAACAACTCCTTTAGTCAACATAAACCCAAAACCTAATAGTATATATTTTACTTCATTAGGTTTTATTATAATCTTTTCTTGACTAAAAATTTCCCACTTTACAGGATTTACTTTTCGGGGTGGATGTTTTACACCTTGTAGTGGGCGCCAAAAAATGTTTTTGGTTGAGAAATTTTTGGTTTTACGCAAAATTTGTGAACGTTCATCTTTTTTTTTTTTTTTTTTTTTTTTTTTTTTTTTTTTTTTTTTTATTATAATATTAATTTATAATATAGCTCCTAAAATGGGAATATTAGCAAAAGGACTATTGGGTCCTAGAAGAAGGCCTTTTCCATCATAAAGCTTTCCACCCTGTTTTAAATATAAACCATCGCCAACAGACCCTAATCCTTTGCCTTTATAAGGGCTTAAATAAAGACCTTTACCATCAGTCTCTACCTGATAAACGCAACCTCCTTTTTTAAGGTAAAGACCCGATCCCATCGCCTTTTGCACGCCCGATGATGCTAATCCCGAAAGAGCACCGATGCCTAACGCCGGTAAAACGGTTTTGGCTAGCCTTGGCAAAGCACTAGCAGCTAATCCGCCTAACATTCCGAGAAAATCCCCCTCTATTTTCGTGTTATGTTTAAGTTGCTTAGCACTCATTCTAATTGTTACGCCTTTACCATTTTCGAAGGCTTTAGCTTTTTTTCTCGCTTGTGACTGGGTAACAGCTAAAACATCATTACCTTTTAAATCTTTATGCGTTAAACGAATACTTATTTGGCAACCTCCTTTTTTAATAGCGGATTGGAGTTTTTATTTTTGCCCCTCCGATATATTAACTTTAATTTTCACGTAGCTTGTCATTTTATATACGTTTTATTGTTTTTTTTTATGCCTCTCTAGGATGAAACCTAATTGTTAGATTTTCGCCTCTAAGATTCAGTAAAGTTCCATTTTGGTCCGTAATTCTTACCTCTAGATTGTGTATGTCGCTTCTCATTATTGGTAAATATACTAAATTAACCGGTGACTCAACTATCTTATATCCCGGTGGAACATTGGGGAAAAAAGAGTAAATTGTGTTTTGTGTTGAGCCATTAACGTAGCTTCCTGAGATAATATCGATGTTAACAAACACGGAATTTATACTTAGAATGTTTACTACATTCTCCGACTCATGAAATTCTGTTTCATATTTTGCGTGAGTAAAACCTAATACTTTAGAAATGGAGTTTGGATGGTTAAAATCTACTTGATATCCGTCTTCCAGGGTAAGAATAGATTTTAGCGTATTTGTGTTTGCTGAAATGTTAATAGGATATTCATCATTGACTAAATCAAGGTGGCCTTTTATTCTCATTTCCTGGTGAATGGTATCATTAATGTCTCTAAGGTCATAACTTCCTTCTGGTATTTCTATTTTAAACCATGAAACACCATTGTCTGGAGAATAAATAAACGTGCTGTTTGTTGTATCAATGTTTGGAAAAGAGTAGTATGTTTCAAGATTTACCAAAGCTATTTCGTATTTTCTATCATTTTCCAGTCGAATTGGTGGATTAAACCCTGTTGTAAAGTGTGTTTTGTTGTTACTTACTATAATTTGTGATGACTTTTTGTGTTGCGTATTTTTTACTATCTCTCTTAAAAGGTCTTCCATTTTTTATAGTTAAAAATGTATTTTAACTAAATAAAATATATTTTCGAACGTAAACTTCTTAATTTTTTATATTTACATTCTTGATTTTATTGGTCCTAATCTTACTGCTGTAACACTATTTGGAACTAACATAAATTTACCACGATTTATACGTTCTTCATCAAATGCGGGGTTTATCATATGTATTTACTTATACATGGTGCCATTTTTTTATATGGTTTCTATGTGTTTTATTGGTTCTATCTTCTTTTTCTTTTTCGAAAATTTCACTCCATCGATTAAAATTAGAAAATAATTCTGAAACATAGTTTTTTATAAAATAAAAATATAATTCTTTTTCGCTAATACCTTCTTCGTCTTTGGCAAAAGAGCCAAACTCTTTTTTCAAGTTTTAGTGCCTCGATTCTTTTCTTAAGCAGTCTTACTGTGCAATTTTCGAGTTTATTCGGTATCTCATTTTTCACTATAAATTTAATTCTTTCTATAACTGTATTCATATCATTTTCATTTGCTCCGTATAAAATACCCGCCACATCGCGTAAATTATCCATTTTACAATTTGATATATTTCTGTAAAAAAATGTTTTCAATTTAAAAAAAAAAAAAAAAAAAAAAAAAAAAAAAATTAAAAAAAATTTTATACTGATTTAGGTATATAAAAGTCGTCAAAGCCTTTCCTATACTTTCCGCTATCTTTTTTACTGGTTAAATCAATTACAACAAAACCATGAGGGCTTTCCCAACACTTTTTGCAAAATTCACGAAACTCTTCTTTAGGCATATCATCCCCTACATGATCGTTATAGATATGATTCATGATTTTAAGATCTTGGCGGAATAAACAAATAAAATTTGCGTTTCCTCTAATAGTCTGCCTCGGTAGCCTAAAACAGTTTTGTAAGAGGTAAAAACAGTCAACATTACTATGTCTTCCGCGAATATAGTAACACTCGCACTTATTTTGCTTTTCTAAAAGTAAATCATCGAAGATCATTAAATTTTTGTTTTCCGATTTTAACTCTCTCGGATCAGACACATCCGCAGCAGTTTCAAAGAAACAACAATTTATATCCGATTTATTTTTTAGGGTTTTGATCCATTCTTCAATCAATGCCGTCGGAGAAACATTTTTATCCTGAATTTCGTCACGAATGTCAAACAACATTAAAATTGCCACCTTCGGTAGTTTTTCTTCGAAAGCTTTTTTAAGTTTGCAATATTCGGGTTGAAAAAGACTTTTTCCAAAAACGCATAAATTATCATAGTCAAGCCATCCCGGTCTTAGCAAAAGGTTTAGTAAAAGTGTTGTCTTACCACATCCCGATTTACCCACTATTAACCCTCTAATGCTTTTAGGTAAAAAAAGGTTATTAAACCTCTTTGATACTACTTCGTTCCATGATAAATCTATAACATTCATTTTTAATATATTTAAAAAAATATATATATATTAAAAAGATGTATTGCGTTAAATGTAAAAAAGCTACTGATACCACCAACATAAAATATGTTGTTACTAAAAATGGAAGAAATATGGCACGTGGAAAATGTGCTGTGTGTGGAATAACTAAAACAAATTTTGTTAAAAACAAAAAAAAAAAAAAAAGGGTGCGTCAATACTAAATAAGATTATAAATAATTTACCCGTTGAAATGCATCTCCCTGGCCATAACTTTACTGGGCCTGGTACTAAATTAAATAAAAGACTTAACCCCGATTTAACGCTGAAGGAACGGAGCAAACCAATAAACCGTATTGATAAAGCGGCGTACCATCACGATTAAAAAATCCTACAACAGAAGTTAGAAACAATGTGTGCGACGCAAATATGTTAACGGAGCTAAAGGGAATCTATAATCCGACAGTTAGGGAAAAATGGAACAGTCCGTCGTTAGTAATCTGATTGGAACAAAGAAAAGATTTGGAATGGGGGTTAATAAAAAAAAAAAAAAAAAAAAAAAAAAAATCGGCATGACGGCTTCATCGGAAGAGTTGCAGAAACCCGTAAAAAGAAAATTTAAGAAAAGGAGAGTCAGAGTAAACGGTATTGATAGGATATGGGCTGCAGATTTAGTAGACATGCAAGCATTTTCTAAATTTAACCGCGGTATAAAATATCTTCTTGCTGTCATTGATATATTTTCCAAATACGGTTGGTTGATTCCATTAAAAGATAAAACTGGAAAATCTGTTGCCTTAGCATTAAAAAGTATTTTTAAGGAGAGAAAGCCGGAAAAAATGTGGGTGGATAAGGGTAAAGAGTTTTATAACAAAGATGTTAAAGACTTGATAGAATTGTATTCCACCAAAAATGAGGTAAAATCTAGCGTCGTTGAGAGATGGATTAGAACAATGAAAGAAAAAACGTGGAAATATTTTTCCGCTAATTCCACGAGCGTTTACATTAACGCGTTACCGGATCTCGTTAAAAATATAATAACACGAGACATTCATCTATTAAGATGACGCCAATAAATGCTAGTAAGAAGGTAAATGAAACCAAAGTTTGGAAAACTCTTTATCCCGATCATCTCGAAGTAAGAGATATAGGCCCTACGTTTTCCGTAGGCGATAAAGTAAGGATATTTAAAAAGAAAAAGACCTTTGAAAAAGGATATACCACAAGATGGACTGAAGAGGTTTTTACAGTTTCCGAGGTAAAACATACATCACCCGTTACATATAAAATTGTGGATCTTAACGATGAAGAAATACAAGGTACCTTTTATGAACCCGAACTACAAAAAACTAGCCAGGAGTTGTATAGGATAGAAAAGGTTATTAAAAAAGATAAAAAGAAATCTCTAGTAAAATTGAAAGGTTATTCCGATGAGTTTAATCCGTGGGTTGATAATAAAGACATTAAAAATATTTCGGTATCAAAAAATGATGGATTTTGCGATTAAAAACGTAATCTTACCGAACAAACCGTTAAACAACTTTGAACTAGAAAATGCCGCGAGAAAATTAGAAATTCATTTTTTAGGGGGTATTTTTACGAAACACTCTACCGAGAAATTGCGGAAAAAAGGAATGCGGTATATTAAACCTCGATGACACAAGTGGGCCCGGCACACATTGGGTTGCTCGGTATAAAAACGGTAAAACTATAAAATTTATTTTGATAGTTACGGCGTACCGCCACCTATTGAACTTCAAGACTATCTGGTAAATCCAATATTTTACAATACGGATCAATTACAAGCCGGTCAAGTATTTTGCGGGCATTTATGCTTGTACGTTCTTAAACAGTTAAGCTCGGGAAATAAATTTCTGAAAGTTTTAAATAAACTTTTTTAGCTATATAAAAAAAATGCCTGTCGATAAATTTGGAGGAATGGATGATGTTCAATCAATCGTTGATGGAGCATCACTCTCTTACATAAATAATATTTTTTTTGCGTAAAGATGGAACAACAGACGTTACCGGTTCTATAAATACGAATGGTAATACATTAACGAGGGTTAGTAATCCCGTAAATCCTCAAGACGTTGCGACTAAGGATTATGTAGATATAATACGTACTCTCATTACAGAAAATGTGAATATAAGATGGGAAGAAGAAGAACAAATTACAATTGAAAATTTTAGAAGAGTAATTGAGAAAATAGAAAATGAAATAAAAAAAAACATGAGGAAAAACATGTAAAACATGATAGAGATCATGAAGAACTTGAAAAGACTATTAAGGAGGTAAATGTACCAGGTGATATTCCTCTATTGAAAGAAAATGGAAATTACATTGCTATGGCTCCATTTAATATGGAATTTAAAAAAAATACATAATCTACACGAACCTGAAGACCCAAGTGATGCCGCTACTACAAATTATGTAGATAAAAGTGGTAGAGCAATAATCCAACAACATGATGGTACCTTTTCTGCTGTTGCGGATATAAATATGCGGGGGTATCAGTTAACTAACGTTTTGGAACCTGCGGAACCTCAAGATGTTGCGACTAAAAGATATGTGGATCTTGCCAACCGAGCTTTCACTTATGGGCCTGGGGGTATATGGCGAGTGATGACGTATCTGTGGGTGGCCGGAGAATCGACAACCTTGGGTCTCCTTTAAATGACCGGCAAGCTGCAAATAAGTTTTACGTAGATACCGTCTGTGGGTTGGCTACCACGGGTGAAAAGGCTTTAACGAGAAACCCGGACGGTTCTTTTTCCGTGGATGGAGAAATAGATATGAAAGGAAATAGAATTAAAAACTTGCCTGAACCTGCAGATTGGGATGACCCTGTGACAAGGTCTTTTCTCTCCACACAGATATTATCAGTCTTAAAACAAATTAAACGTACAATAAGCGTTCATGCTGAGGAACAAGGAAGTTTAGAAAATGGAAATTATGAGTTTTCTTTCGGTAATGGTAGCAGTGGAAGAGCACATGGATTAGGTGGTTATTGCATGTCAGCTCCGGGTAGAATTATAAGAGGTTCTTTAATGGTTTCAAAAGGAAATAGGTTTTCAGAAGAAGAGGTAAAAATTAACATAGTTGTAAACGGTGTTGAAAAAATCGACTACTCCTTAATAATGAAAAGAGACGAACGTTGCAGTTGCGTAGTTTTTCCTCAACCTTTAGAAGTAAAACAATGCGACGTCATAAACTTTATAACAAGGTCTGACAATCCCGATGCAAAAAACTCTTATTTGACGTACTTCTAGAACTAGATCTGTAAAAATATATTAAATTAAATATTTTTTTCAGTGGAGGAGTCTTCAACAAAAAATTTATAACTTTTTTTAAAAGTTATAAATTTACTCTAAGAATCAAGCTTGGCTTCTCCTTCCTGATTTTCTTCCCCGGTAGCCTCTGAAATTTCACGACCTTCTAAATAATTTAAATGTTCTTGGCCTTCTCTTATTATACTTTGTATGTGATAAATGTCTTCTTCAATATAACGAGCCTCTTCATTTAGACGCGTAATATGCGCTCTTAAAATCTCATAATTAACATTAAGCGATCGAGTGCAATGCGCACAATCCTCACAATCCTTAGTAATTGCTTCTACTTCTTGAAGCAAATTTTCATAACTACTAATAAATCCATTAATACCCTGGATCCTTTCAAGCTTTAATTGTACCCTTTCATTTTGTGTCGCTATCCTCTCACGGTAAGCCTCAGTATGAGAATCTAGAATTTGTGTATTAATAGAATTAATCTCTTCATTAAGTTCCCGATTCTGCTCAATCCTACCCCGATTATCTGAAATACGTTTATCAATCTCCCTATTGTTAGCTTCCATTTCATTATTATTAATTTGGATCTCCGAAATTAATCGTTGGATCCTATTATTAGGTGCATCTATTTCTCTCGAACTCATATTCCACGTTATGGTTGATAATGAAATTACGATAAAATCAAAAACATTTTTTTTTTTTTTTTTTTTTTTTTTTTTGTAATAATTTATAACTTTTTTTTAAAAGTTATAAATTTACTTTAGGATTTAAACTAATTGTGCCACCTCTTCGTCAGAGTTATTAGTTTCAAATTCTTCACAATATCCTAATTGTTCTAATTGTTCTCTTTCATAAGAATTTAATCTTTCTAATATAACAGACTGATTAGAACGCCTTAGCCAATACTCGAGCGAAGGGTGAGTCCATGGGGTAGTAAAATCAAACTCTCCTTCTTGAAAGGAGTGAGATCTTTCCTTAGTCGGATAATTATAATCGGGAAAATTAATGTTTAAACGAAATAAATCACAATACACCATTAATGGTGAAATTTCATTTTCTATTAATTTATCATAGTCTTGTAAAATATTCCCACACATCTATATCTCCAGCACCAGAGAATCCCCGAAATATTGAACGATTACAAACTCCATGTATGAATATATTCATTAAACTGTAAGCCGGATCATTGTTGAAAGAGGCTAGTAGGCTAAATTCGTAATACACTGCTGGTCGCAATGTTTCCATAGCTTCTCGCGCATTGGAGGCCTCTATAGGTGGAAATGCTATATATACCCCCAATCACGATACCGTTTTTTGGCAAAGACTAGCTTGTCTGTAAAGACTTGCTCTAGTTTTGAATTAAATGATGCGTTGATACGTTCCGTATCTGAAATATTTTAAAATTAAGAAAAAATAAATTTTCAAAAAAAAATTGTAACGATGCGGGACCTTCCCCCTTTTAATTTTAAAATATTTAACCAGCAAATGGTTTAAAAACACAAATTTCTAATCTCGTAAAATTGATTTAAAGTAAAACGATTCGAGGCGGGGTAAATGGATGGGAGGGGTGGGGGAGAGTGAATATTTAAGCATTAAAATGGTTTATAGGCACAACTTTTTAATTTCGTAAAATTGAAATAAAGTAAATGGATTCAAGGCGCAGTAAATGGATAGGGGAAATGGGGGGGGAGTGAATATTTAAGCATTAAAATGGTTTAAAAACACAAAGTTTTAATTTTGTAAAATTGATTTGAGGTAAAATGGTTCAAGGCGCGGTAAATGGAAGGGGGAGATGGGGGAGTGAATATTTAAGCATTAAAATGGTTTAAAAACACAAATTTTTAATTTTGTAAAATTGATTTGAGGTAAAATAGTTCAAGGCGCGGTAAATGGAATGGGGGGGTGGGGGGAATGATGGTGGGAGAGTGGAGAGATGGAGAATTTTTATCATTGGGAGTGCGTGATGATAAAAATTTTATAACGGTGAGAGAGTTTTTTTTTTTTTTTTTTTTTTTGTTGTTGTTGTTAATGGTTAAAAAAACACCATATAAATTTTTTTCGTTATGGTTAGAGATGGTTGGGGGGAAATCGGGGTTATGCGGTAGGCGTGTGGCTGAAAATCCCGGAATATGCATTATATTATCTACTCACATAAAAAAAATAAACAGATGAGCAACATCTTTTTCCATAGATTCATGTGATAAATGCGGTCGGCTACGGCGGTAGCTCAGTCAGTGGTACATCGCCCACTCCTTCAGCGTAATATCCGTGTTCGAATCACAAACCTGTCCCACCTCTCCCAAGTTGATTCAATACTAAATCAATGAGAGATAATGTTATTTATACATATCTGTCCAATGCTTGGTAGGTATGGATAGTTATCATCAGTGCCTGCCACATCTAAGGTTCCGGAAGTCTGAGTAAAATAGCGCAGCACCGTTAGCCTTGAGGAAGAATTTAGTTTACCCCTGTCGTAATAATGAGATATGGTTCCCTGCTTCATATTATCCTTATTTGCATTATGCTTATTTAGATCATGCTTATTTGTATTACACTTGTTTGAATTATGATAACAATAAACCTATTACAAGGACGGCAACATTGTAGATCTAGTAAATCTTTTGAAATGAGAAGTTTCAACTTTTTTCCAACTTTTCTTTCGGTCAAACCATATTCGTCATTGTATCTTGTATTGTTGAAGTAACTGTTGTTAAAGTAATTACAATGTTGATATGAAATTAAATGTCTCATATATTATCAGGAAGGTTGAATGAATAATTAAACATGATGGAATTAGATAAAATAGTTTATTGTAAATTGAAGTAACAAAAAAAAGTAATCTAAATGTCAACATAAACAATCAAATAGGCAAAACGTAATTGTAAGTCAACGTTAAAATTGTAAAACATAGTTGAACATTTCATCAGGAATAATGAAAGTCTCATCATGAATAATGAGTGAACTTTCGGATATCCCCTTCCATACGTACGTTGTGGAAAACAGGAAAATGCTATTTACCAACTATTTGTCTATCAGTGAGAAAAAGACTTCAAGGAAATGTAAATATTGTTTAAATGATAAAAAATTCAAATCGGTACATATGCTGTTCTGGGGTAACAGATAGCTAACCATACAAATCTCTTCTGATGTGTTTAATGCGTGGTAAAAGGCTGAAAATTACACACACAAAAATCCTTTTAGTATTTGACCCTGAAAAACCATGTGTTGCATGTCTGAAATTTCCACAATGTTTTTATAACAAATCAACTTTCAGCAGCCAAAATTTACAAATAATCTTAAATCTCATACTAGTCCATTTAATACTTGAAGAATGCTCATTTTGTAAAACACCATAGAAGTGATAATGCAAATTTACTGAGATATCGCGCTAAATTTATTTCCAAAAAGATGTGAAGAAAATTGGGGGCGAAAATACAGTCGAAAAGAATGACAGTAAAATCCAGTAAATATCAATTTCTGAAATGTTACACAAGAATGGTGACAAGTAAAATTAAAAATTAACTTAATTATGCCTAAGAAGATTAAACTTACAACATGTGGGAGCTGTAAGACATCTTCACCCGAAGGGTTGAACTCAACGAATGAAAAAACGTGATTTTCCTTATAACAACACCTGTAGAAAAAGTACCGGAAAAAACTAACAAGTAAAGGAAATGACCAAAAAGGATTGAATGCATCACACTCCCCGTCTGATATCTTTAGATATCACTATAAAAAAAAGATATATTCTATGGTAGTTTAGAAATGAGCGCAAAATTAACAACTACAATCTAAACAGATATACATAAATAATTGTTACAAGTCACAACCACTATCTTGATGAATGGCTTCTTACTACGAATAATACTAAGAAAGCAATTTAAATTTGAATCAGTTTTATGCTTTTTAAGCATATCTATGCAGTCTTACATGAAATACTGCAAATAAGCTATCTTGCTATTCCAAATTTATCAATTTTGTAATTGACAAATTATTTACAATTTATTCCTTTTAACATCTAATACCTATTTTGTATACAGTGAAATCACCTAAGTTTATGACAAATGATTACTTGTTAACAAGCAATACCAATTCTGCAATAGGTCTTGTGTAAGTGATCAGTTTGTTATTTTTCCATACACTAACCTCAACTTTACGGATCCTATTGTCTACGCTTGGGTAAACATTTCTCACCCTTCCCAAAGGCCAGTAATTTCTATTGCATTCACTATCTATAACTAGTACAATATCCCCTACTTCTAAAGGTGACTGCTAGGACGTCCATTTTTGACGTTTTTGGAGAGTATTTAAATATGATCTACGCCATCTAACCCAAAATCTCTCTGCCAAACACTGAACAAGTTTCCACTGTTCTCTGTACATAGTCTGCAAATCTAAATCACCTTTATGATAATCATCACACTGAGCCTTAGAAGTAAGCAACATTGATGAAGTTAAGATTTCAGGGTTATCAGGGTCATCAGATACTGCTAGTATGGGGCGGGAATTGACTATGGCACAGACCTCTGCCATCAATGTTACAAGCATATCATGTGTAAGGGTCTTAACAGACAATAACATTGCTTCCAAAATCCTGCGGATAATACCAATCATTCTTTCCCAGGACCCAGCCATATGGGAACTATGTGGGGCATTGAAGACCCAACTACATCCATGTTTCTGAAAAAAATGACTGACTAGCCTCATCCTCAACATTGACCACATTCAATTTAAGATGATCAGTTGCACCTATAAAATTTGTTCCACGGTCAGATCGAAACTGTTTTACCTTGCCTCTAATGGACATAAATCTACGAAGAGCATTAATAAATGCTGATGAAGACATTTCGTCAATTATTTCAACATGGACTGCACGAATAGTCAAACATGAAAGAAGAACAGCCCATCTTTTTGATAAAGCTTGACCGCCTCTTGTACGCCTAGCAACAACTGATCATGGGCCAAAAACATCTACACCTACATATGAGAATGGTGGAGCTTGCTTTACTCTATCCTCTGGCAAATCGGACATTTTTTGTTGATGGAAACGCTCTCTAACTTTTTTGCAAGTAACACACTGATATATTTGTGAAGAAATTAAACGTTTCCCACCAGTTATCCAATAACCTGCTTCCCTAACAGCTCCTCCTGTAAGAAGGCGTCCCTGATGCTGAACACCAATATGAAAAAAGTTGACCAACAGCTTTGCTAAATACTGTTTTCCTGACAAAATTATAGGATGTTTCTGTTCAAAGAACAAACAACTCCTCCTCAAACGACCACCAACCCGTAATAATCCATTTTTATCCAGAAAAGGATCAAGGCTTAAAATAAGGGAATCCCTATTAATACTTTTTTTTGAATTTTCAGACAATCTATCTCTCTTCTGAAAACATCTGCTTGGACCATCCTTGACACCAAGTTTTCCGTTTGTTTTCTAAATGCTGGTTCTCTAGAAAGAGAACAAAATGCCATCCATGACACTTTGACTGTCCTGAAAAAGTTTTGGCTATATGCCTCAAATTGCTGAAAGCTGTAATGAGTTTAGGCCAAGAAGAGAACCTCTCAAATCTCTCTACACACAACTGTTCATGTATTTTAACAAAAGTTCTGTTGACTGACACTGAAAATTTAATTTCCTTGTCATTCTCTGGCTCAATGGCAGGAAAAAACTCTGGAAAGGGACATAACTCTTTACATAAAAATTCAGGTCCAGATAACCATTTACTAGCTTGCAACTCACCTGGACCTACACCCCTGGTTCCAATATCTGCTGGATTAGAATTTGATCGGACAAAACTCCATTGTTTTGGTTCACTTACATGCCTAATCTTCTGTATCCTATTACTGACGTACTTTTAAAAACGACGTGTTTGATTATGAATGTAACCAAGACACATCCTGCTGTCAGAGTAATACCTAACCAGACTTCAATCCAAACCTAACTGCTCAGAAATTGTTTGAGTAATTTCTACTGCAAGAACAGCAGCGCAAAGTTCCAGACGAGGAACAGTATGACCTTTAGTAGGTGCTACCCTTGACTTTCCCATAACAAATCCACCTTGAGATCTTAAATTGTCAACACAACCAACTAAGTATGCTACTGCAGATATTGCAAGCTCTGAAGCATCTGAAAAAGCACGCAGTTCTAAATGAGAAAACTTACTTAGACCAGTTGCAAGGTAACAACGTGGAATTTTTACAGAGCCAAGACCTGGGAGCTGTTGTTCCCACCTTAACCATCTTGCTTCAATCTTTGAAGAAACTGGATCATCCCAATCACATTTCTCGAGAATAATGTCCCTTAAAATAAGTTTCCCTATCAATGTGAAAGGGGCCAAAAAGCCTATGGGGTCAAAAACAGAATTGACTCTTGATAAAATGATTCTTCTTGTGGGATGTTTATCCTGTGGCTCAATGTTAAACACAAAAGAATCCGAGTTCAAATCCCAGACCAGACCTAAACTGCGTTGCACAGGCAAATTTTCCCCTAAACTTAAACTTCGCAAATCTTTTGCCAAGTCGTTAACAACAAAACTTTGTGTAACGTCAGCACTGTTGGATATAATCTTATGAAGACTCAATTTGCTCTGTGCTAAATCTGCTTGTGTACGTGTCATTAAATCTACAGCTTCCTCAGAGGAAGGCTGAGATGTTAAACCATCATCAACATAGAAGTTGTGATATACAAAATTCTGTACATCTAATTCACTGTTTTCAACAGACTTTCGGAGACCATAGGTTGCTATAGCCGGTGACGGGCTATTCCCAAATACATGTCTGCACATGCGATATTCAATCAATGGTTGAAATCATTGTCTTCGTACCAAAAAAACCTCAAGTAATTTCGGTGGTTCTCGTCGACTTCAAAGCAGTAAAACATTTGCTCAATATCACAAGCCATAGCAACCCGTTCTCTCCGAAATCTCATAAGAACACCTGACAAATTATTGACAAGATCAAGGCCTGTCATCAACACTGTATTCAATGAAATTCCTTGAAATGAAGCTGAAGAGTCAAACACCGTCCTTATTTTTCCAGGGTTCTTAGGATGGTAAATACCAAAAATTGGTAAGAACCATGAATCTTCATCAGCTGCTGAATCTGGGGCAACTTCTGCATTGCCATCCATGAAAATCTTTTCCATGAATTCAAACATATGTGATTTCTTTACTGGATTTTTTTCTAAATTGCAGGACAGTAATTTAGCTCTTCTCAAAGCTTCATTTCTGTTATTAGGCAAAGACGACCTATTGCTTTTTAATGGAAACTGGATGTAGCTCTAGAAATGTACATTGCTGATGCGTGGTTTTTACCGCAGTCACTACACTTAACAACAACTTGGCATTCTCTAGCTTTATGCTGATCTGTATCGCAACACTTAAAACAGATTCTATTTACTTTAAGGAATTGCTTTCTTTCTTGGAAACTTTTTTCTTTGAAAGATCTACATTCATTGAGACTGTGTTTCTTCTTGTGTAGTGAACACCACTTTTCCTTTGGTGCTGTTGTTATGTCAGATTTGTTGGTGGTAACCTTGGGTTTCTTCCACAAATTGTTGTTCACCGCAAGAGTTGGGTCATTTCGAACTGATGCTTGCTCACTGATGAACAGTACTAATTCTGTGAATGGTATAAATGAAACTTTCCTTGCTTTTTTGTAAGAGTTTGCCTTGAAAACCCACTTCTCCTGAACAGCAAGAGGTAGTTTCATAAGAATCTGTGTTGTGCCTAATGAAGAATCAAAATATGACAAGGCTCCAGAATACTGGGGATCTTCTTTTAGGGTTTGAATATCTGTCATGGTATCAACTAAATCATACCACTTTGATGTATCAGCATATGTTAACTTTGGAATCTGATTTAATTTATTCATAAGTGACTTATAGACCAATTCTATTGATCCATATTTCTCATCAAGCCGTTTCCAAATACATGAGAGCCCCTCATTTGGATCATTTCTGTAGACGTTCTTTAAACGTTGAGCATGTTTTTGTGACTCAGAACCTAACCACTTTATCAATAAGTCAATTTCTTCTGCTACTGTAATCTGTAAATCTTTACATACGAGTTGAAAACTAGATTTCCATGGCTGATATGAGTCTGCAGAATCATTGAATTTTGTCAGGCGTGTAAATAGAAGTTCTTTTTTCAACAAAAAGTTAGTAATATCAGAGGTAGAATGTTCTATTTCTGTCTGTTTCTTTATCTCAAGACTTTTAATGCTGCCTGAACAAGATAAACTTTCAAGAGCTTCTACTTCTGCTGTAGCTGCTGCCGCTGCTTTTTTGTGAGACAAGAGAGTTAATGATGTTTCAATGTCAGATAGTTTCTTTCACTTGCAGCTTTCAATACAGTTTCTTTTTCTTTCGGTTCAGATTTTTGTGTCAACAGTATTGCTTCTTCTTCTGCAAATCTTACCTTGGCTTTGGCGGCTTCGGCTTCTGCATACTTCTGTGCCAATTGAGAAGACTGAGATTCAGCTTTTAATGAAGGAGCTGGGGAAGAAACACTAGAAATGGCTGCAGACTTTTGTTTGTGTTTTGTTATTTCATCTCTGATGACCGTATACAACTGTAGATGTTGGACATGCAATGTTTCTAGACCTTTTAGCTCTCTTAAAGAGGATTCTGTTCTTGTTTCATACAAAAAATTGTAGAATGAAAGGTAACTTGTTTCATAGTTGTCAAAACTCTTTGATAGTTTGGACTCGATTGATGCAAGTTCTTGCACAGGAGTTTTAGAATAGTCTGTTTGAAAGCTTTCTACAGAGCTCCAGGCCTCACTAAATTTCTGGGAGTGTTTATGAAAATTCTTTTCATAAAGTTCCATGGCTTAAAATGTTAATTTTCTGATGCGTGACATCAAATCTTACCACGTCGTGGAGGAGTACCCATGTGTCTGTACCGCTTGAATGTTCCTTTTACTATGCTGTTCTGGGGTAACAGATAGCTAACCATACAAATCTCTTCTGGTGTGTTTAATGTGTGGTAAAAGGCTGAAAATTACACACAAAAAATCCTTTTAGTATTTGACCCTGAAAAACCATGTGTTGCATGTCTGAAATTTCCACAATGTTTTTATAACAAATCAACTTTCAGAAGCCAAAATTTACAAATAATCTTAAATCTCATACTAGTCTATTTAATACTTAAAGAATGCTCATTTTGTAAAACACCATAGAAGTAATAATGCCAATTTGCTAAGACATCGCGCTAAATTTATTTCCAAAAAGGTGTGAAGAAAATTGGGGGCGAAAATACAGTCGAAAAGAATGACAGTAAAATCCAGTAAATATCAATTTCTGAAATTGTGAATGGTGACAAATAAAGTTAAAAAATAACTTAATTATGTCTAAGAAGATTAAACTTACAACATGTGGGAGCTGTAAGACATCTTCACCCGAAGGGTTGAACTCAACGAATGAAAACACGTGATTTTGCTTATAACAACATCTGTAGAAAAAGTACCGGAAAAAACTAGCAAGTGAAGGAAATGACCAAAAAGGATTGAATGCATCACAGTAATAGAAGAAAATGACTTCTACAGGAAAACAATACTTTCTCCACAATGCCTTTAAGAGTGCATTGCTTAGAAGCCGCAACTCGTACTTGTGTAGTAAGTACTGCGGTTTCTTTCATATAAACACACAAGCTATTACAAACTGTGCAAACGACGAACGATTCGAGGATACTGTTTTATGGTATAAAAATTATTTTGGTGAAATTAATATGTGATTGTAAAAGAACATATGCCCTTTTTCTCACTTTGTTTTGCAACAATTTTTACCAGGAAGTTTTAAAAATTCACCCTTACCAAACGACAAAAGTTTAGACAGGTCCAAATGGAAAGCAAATTACAGACAAGTTAAACTAGTCTCCAGTACGTGTCACAGGATTAGTATCTTACAGGGTAGAAAACATTTTCTTCTGTTTTCTTCACTGTTTTCAAAAGCTTTCTTACCCGAGATCGTGAATACGTGATTGTTTGGTAAAGGATACGACTTTTCGAGCGCTGAGTCAGTCAAACAAACGTCTTCTATCGGGGGAAATCCTAAGTGTTGTAGCTTCAAAGTTTATGTCACTCAGAAAACATGTATTTTCTTGAGCCTAAGACAATGTGAATAACAGATCAGACTGCATGTTTTTGTCAATTTGATCTTAATATACAACTGTCTTCTTAAACAGTAAAATATACTCTGAGGTTTAAAGCTACGTTACATATTATATTTCGTATCGTGTGGTAAATCTTCACAAAATTTTGAATACAGTAAAACCTCTCCTCACGACCACCCCGGTAATACGAGCAACCCGCTATTACGAACGATTTTTGTCAGAACGGAATTTTTCCTTCTTCATAATCAATGACCACGACCCCGGAAATACGGGCACCCCGCTATTCCGAAATTACGACCACCATTTTCAGTACCAATGAGTAATTACCAATAGATTTTAACCCCGTGAAACGACCACTAAATTTCACATTTTCTTTACGACCAGCTAATTTTCACGCGTCCATAATCGCGAACTGGAGGCCGTGCTTCATGTACGAATATTCTTGGGTCCGATGGAGTTGACAAATCAATTAGCGATCTTTTGTTTATCTGTTGACTACAGTAACACAATCGTGTTAAGTGATCAAGGTGTTATCTTACATAATCAAATGACCAATGAATTGGTGATAATTGATTCGGCTTTTACTCGGTAATCAGGCGTTTATCACACATTGCTGACACGGATGAAAAACATGTCGACATCCGGGTAATTACGATTCGTTTTGTACATCTAGCTTTTGTAATTTGAGACGCTTGGGTTAATATCTAGCGATCGTGATGGGATAATTATTTGGTTTTTGTTCCACATTAAAGCCATACTTATATCGTAGAGAATATGCGATTTTTGAACTGGTGAACACTTCAACTTTGCGATCGACATTTCATCATTTCATTTCATCATTTCATTTATTGGCAAAATTCGACATACAATGTCTTTGGCCATTTACAAAATTAGCAAAATATGGCTGAGACAAAATATTATCTTATACAATACATACATGTATAGCACTGCAGAAATATGAAAGATACATGTGCACACATGCTTTTTGAAAAGACGAACATTCATTGAAAATAATGCGAAATATAATAAATGACATCTAAGTAGATATAAGATCAGTGAACAGCTAAAATTGAGTAGTACTTATGATAGTTTCTCTCAACTCAAAACCTTTAACAATAAAATTGCAAATAGACCACATTTTTTTCTTGTTAGAACTAGACATTAGGCAGTTGAACATATGAATATTTGGCCAAGGTGTGCTTCCCAAAAACTTTCTTCTTAAGTCGTAATATCTTGGACAACATAATAAAAAGTGGTATTCATTTTCAATAAAGCCGGAATTACATAATTTGCAAATTCTTTCCTCTCTGGGAATATTAGAAAAGCGGCCAGATTCCACTTCTAACTTATGAGAACATAATCTAAAACATGCAAAGGATTTCAGCCATTTTTCATTTACTATTTTATCCAAATATGGCTCATAACTGAATTCCTTCTTAAACTTGCAATAAAGCGAGAGTTTGGGTGAGTTGATAATCGACGTTTTCCACTCTTGGATAAATTGGTCTTGAAGTCTTGTTTTAAATATATTGTGGTAATTTGCAATGTTATCATAATATAATCTTATATAGGTTAGACCCAGATGATCTATTAATGAACAAATTTTATTTGACCAGTTATTGGCGTTATTTTCATTGCGTTCCGTGACATATGCTTCATACAAGGATTGATTACTATTTGACATTATCTTGCACCAAAAATTTAACGCTCGATGTTTGCAAATAATTGAAAGTGGGTATCTTCCGAATTCACCCAGGACGGCATAATTTGGTGTTTGCATTTTAACTCCTAACAAAGACTTTAAGAATTTGATATGTAGCTTATCGAGATCTTTGAATTTATAGATTCCCCACACCTCTGCTCCGTATAGCAAAATAGGAAGCACCATAGAATCAAAAAGTGATAATTTTGTTTTTATATCTAAGGGTAGCCTATCAAACAACTGTAATAAAGTTCCAAACGCTCGCAATGCTTGTTCTTGTAGTGTTCGAATAGCCAGATTAAAAGAACCTGTATAATAGAACTTAATTCCAAGATAGGTGAAGCTGTCAACTATTTCAATCTCTCTCCCATCTATGAAGAATTTGTGAGTATTCTTGGACTTACGTGATTCGAATACACATATTTTTGTTTTGTCTACATTAATTTCCAAACCCCATTTTACTGAGAAATGATAAATACTATCAATTTGGCTCTGAAGGCTTTTGGGATCTGTTGTAAATAGCACAATGTCATTAGCAAAGAGGATAAGAAATTTTGACAGTAGTTCAAAATCACTGTCAGCTAGTGTATTAAAATTCAAGTTCTCAGTTATATCATTAATAAAAAGTAAGAACAGAATAGGAGATAAAGGTTCGCCTTGTTTTAGACCGATCGTGACGTCAAAAAACTCGGACAAATCCGAACCCTGGCTTAACTTAACACATGACTGAACTTTTGTATAAATACATTTTATCATATTGATTATTTTAGAGCTGCAACCTGACTGAATAAGTTTTAGCCATAGCGCGTCCCTATCCACAGAATCGAAAGCTCGTTTATAGTCAATAAAAATACACCAAAGTTTATTATTGTGTGACAAGACTCTTCGAATAATTGAGTGAAGTAAAAATATTGCATCAGCAGTAGAACGCTTTCCACGAAAACCAAACTGGTTATCATTGAAAACATTCTCCTCCTCACACCATGTATTTAAACGATTACGTAAGACTAACGAAAAAAATTTAGCAATAATATTAACCAGTGTAATACCACGGTAATTTTCGGGTTTACATCTATCTCCCTTTTTGAACAAAGGGACAATAACACCTTTTGTCCAAGATTCTGGATAAACACAACAATCAAAAATATAATTGAAAATGGCACATAGATATGGGGCAATAAAAGCTTTACAATCGATAAAAAAGTCGGCCACGTTATTATCCAGATCACAGCTCTTATACCTTTTTAGGGATGCAATGACTTTTTCCACCTCCAAAATGGTTATGCTCTTATCTAGTTCATCTATATTAACGGTATAGGTCTCATTATGACCTAAGCTAGAATCACTATTTGAGCCTTGTTTAGAAAAACTTTCAAAATATTGTGCAAATTCTTCAACTGAAATATCTATTTGTTGAAAGGGCTTCTTTTTACTCTTATTTAAATAGTTCCAAAATTGCCGTGGGGAGGTTTTACTCAACTGTGCAAGGTTTTTTTTTTCTTTCGCATAGAACTTGAATCTAGCACACCGCTTAGCTTTCATATAATTACTTCTCATACGTAAAAAATGCTCTTTGTTTTCAAAAGTCGGATTATCAGAGAATTTACGTTTGGCCAAATAAAAGGCTGATTTTGATTGTTTACAAACGCTATCAAACCACGGCACTGCGGATCTTTTTGTATTTGACAGATGCTGCTTAACATTTATTGTTTTACCGTAAAATTTGAAAGAAATATCGTATACGAGTTTAGAAAATTCTGAAATACACTGGTCTATATTTAATTCATCTGAAGAAAGGCGATTGATAATATCATCAAATGTTTCCGTGTTATTATTTAAATAACGTAAAAACTCATCTCTTTTAGAAGTATCCCATACAATTTTATCGCTACAGCCACCGCAGGGATTTGCTTGTACTGGAATATGTTTTGTATACAAATTAAAAGTAATAGCACTGTGGTCAGAGAATTCTGATAATGGACGTACGCAAAAATTGTTTAAAACATTGAAATTGACGTAACTAGAAATCAAATAATCCACTGTACTATTAATAGGCGTATTTCTTAATAAACCATGGTAAGTATAATCTCCCTTATCAGAACACCCATTTACAATGTACAACTGGTTTTCTTTACAAAGTGAAAGTAGCCTATGACCATACTTGTTAACAGTTTTATCACTGTTAGCACGTGCGGGCAAGAGATACATCTCGTCGCACGGTAAATCTACATATCTATCTAATCCTATGTTTGGGACAAAATCATTTTGTTCACCCGTGCGTGCATTAAAATCACCCAACAAACAAATCGTACCCAAATGACTGTACTTCCGCACATTGACATTTAAATATTCAAAAAAATCAAAATCATACAGCGAAGATTTTACATTTTTGTACACTTTAGAATCCTCTGGTGGTATGTAGCAGAGACATAAATAGAGATCAACATCAAAATTAAAAAGCTCTTTAGAAAGTTTAAACCAAATTGCACCATTTTGATTCAAATCGACTAAGTGAACATAATTTTTTAGGTGATGTCTAAAATAAACAACTACGCCTCCACTGTCACGCTTTGCTCTTGAATTAAATTTGGGACGAGGACAACTGAAACAATCATAACCTTCAATCGACAAATTAGTTTTCTTTTCATGCCACGTCTCAGTGAATAATAAAATGTCAAGCTTACACACAGCATTTAAACAACTTTGATCAGTTAATTTGGGTTTTAAACACTGTACATTCCACAGGATAAACGACAGCTGCTCACTGAAACACCCCTAAGTATAACCCGAGGTACCAACATTATCAACAGTGAACACTTTCCCATCAATATAAAGTTTATCATATGATAAAGATGCAGTCCTGCCAGCTTCCCGGGCTCGTTTCATGGTTTCACCCAACACCTTCCTTCTGTCCTGTATAACTTTCGGATATTGCTCAGCGACTCTAAAACTTGTTCCCTTCAGCTCCTCAAATGCACGACTTTTTATCAGCATTTTGTCCGGAAAATGATTAAACTTCACAATAATAGGTCTGCTTTTATTCCGAGTATATCTACCAAGTCTATGCGCCCTTTCGATTTTAACTGAATCATGGGCATCAGAAATTTTCAGTCTATCACGGCAAAAATCGTGCACCATTTTGACACAGTTCTCATTTTTCCTATCCTCAAAAGAATCGCACTCAGGGAAACCCATGAATAAAAGATTGTCCCTCATGGAACGGGCTTGGAGATCCAAAATATCCTCTTTAACCGTTTTTAGCTTTTCGTATTCTTTGGATAAAGAAGTTAACTTATCTCTATCAGCTTTAATTTCATCATTCAATTTGGACTGTTTAGACTGAATGTCATCTATTCCCTGGCTAACGAAAAGGCTGGAGTTTTCGAGTTGATCGATTTTTTGCTTAGATTCAGTTTGTGACTTTTCAAGTGATAATAAACGCGAATCCATTGTTGACACCTTTTGAGATAAACTAGAAATCTGTTTTTCAATAGCATCTAATTTGCCCAACTTTTTGTCCATGGAATCTAATCGGTCTAGAATAATTTGCTGTAAAGACGTATTTGGCTGCTGTAACGGAGACTGGTTAAGAACCTGAGGTAAGCACTGCTGTTGCGATGGAGTATAGAAAGTTCCCATTGGTGTTTGATAATTATTGTAATTGTTCATGGATGACATATTCATAGGTTGAATAAAACCCGAAGGGTTCATGGAGTTCATGGAGTTCACGGAGTTTTGTACCTGACTACTTTCTTGAGACGACATGGTATTTTTTACCGTTGTTCTTTTCTCTGGTTGACCCCCGCCATTGTCTGGTGATGACAAATTTCTTTTCTTCTGAATATTCTGGCTCTTTTTCGATTTTGGCATCGGCACAACCTAAGCATATAAATCCAGGTACACTAAAACAACAATATCTGAGGTAAATACTGCCAAAAGTTCACTATAATGTCCAAAAATAATAAATTACACTGACACGACTAAAAACAAATGACCGCCATATTTCGCGCATGCGCATCACTTAATCAACGATTAGTAGGACTGTTCGAACATTCAACTCGAATCAAAATGGGGAAAAAAAAACATCAGGCTCTTCAATAATATTCGAAATTCTTTGTTTAAAAATGAAAATGAGCGCGTGGAGTAGGAGTTCTTGAGACTACACAAGATAAAAAAAAGCAGATTAAAACAGGGAATATGACAAGTTCTATCAGTAACATTTAATTATGTAATCTTTAAGTTCAGATACTTGATTAATGTACATATCTTGCTGTAAGAGTTTAAATAGGCAATTATGAATGGGCATTCGCTGCCATGTGAATTTATTCATAAAAATCCAAGCACATATTAACTTTACAATAAACATTAAAATTTTCTTGTTGTCATTTAAATGTGTGGGCATAGGCTTCCCCGACTAAAATATGTATACATTACTTGGAACATAATTTAAATCCACATAAGTCTATACATAGTCTGGGTTTGATTCAAAATCTAGGTGGGTGAAACCCGGAAATCAGACCACCCCGCTAATAAGACCAATTTTCAAAAGTACCACGGGTGGTCTTAATAGAGGGGTTTTACTGTATATTTAAATGTTGTGTAAACCTTTCATTGACGACAAAATTTTACAGTCTTGAACATTGAAAGCGTATGTAGGCGACAATTTGTACGTTTCTCAATACATTTTATTTTATTTTATTTTATTTTTTTTAAACGGTAGAAAACATTATGGGAAAAAGGAGAAAAAGCTGATTGCTTTTTCAATAGCCATCTTTCTCAGGGTCATTAGAACTCAAGCTTATTTGGAAATGGGTTAACTCAGTGTATGCGCCGAGGACATCCTGGGCTTCTTTCACGGGCTCTGTGGATCAAAATCCTACTCCATAGAATGTGCAGTCCGATCTTAGATATGAATTCCCACTTATCTTATACGACGTTTTTTATTCGTTTATATTCAAACAATATAGACAGTGCGATGTTTCAGACATTATACCGATTTAAAAAAGTTAATTTCAAGTGTTTAGTGGTCATGATTTAAAAAAAAAATGGGCCTATCTAAACCATCTATGCTCTGATTTAGTTACTCCTATGGGGCGCTGTATATTAAGATCGGACTGCACAGATCATGTGGTCTGATCTTTGATCTATTCTCTTTGACCCTATGTCATATTCCCCGATGAAGGCAGAAAACTGTATGCAATGTTTTCCTTTTTAGTTTACGACAAGATTTAGACCTGTCAAACAGGAGTGAATTTACATACGATACATTAAGATATGAGTGGGTCAATTGATAGAATTTTCGGTTAAACGGTTTAACGTATTTTCCACAATGTGTTCAAGAGCCTTCTTTTTCAAGGGTCGAGTAAACACGAAGTAGTGCGGCAAAAGGTATAGATGTTAGATTTTCAGTAAATGACAACTTTATGTATTGTTCATTGTTTTACATGATTTCAGACGGGGGACGTAACAATGTGATGAAACCATACTTCAAACATAAACAAAACGATGCATTTTCGACTTCTATACCTCTTGATTTGTGTTTTATCTTATAGATTTTCTTCGGGTAAGTCACGTGTGTAAATTTCTTATTGTTTTGGTTTAGATTCAAATATATTTAAATTTTTACCAAACAAGTTCGACTTCAATGATTGATTGAGTGCATGGTGTTTTACTCCGCTTTCAACACTATTTCGGTCATATAACGGTGACAGCTCACGTATTCATTCATGTATTTCCTAGATTTCACGAGTACTAGGTTAGGGCTCTGAAGTGTCTTGCCCAAGGGCACTTCCACGAAAAACCCAGCAGATCAGGTGGGGCTAGAACCTGGGACCCTCAGGTTACGAGCCCCACACTTTACCGCTGAGCCACGCAGGACCCCAGTTCGACTTTGAACGACCCTAAGTTAGGAATAAAGCTTTTGAACATATCATGGGAAAAGGAGAAAACGCTGATCAACAGCCCGAGATTTATTCCGGCTAGAATATATCTCAAAATTTCGAATATCATAGATTCAAGATCAGGCTGCCAATTTTTGTCTTTGCGGCCAGCGTAAATAAATATCAGACTAACAGAATGTGCCGTCTGACCGTTGATCTACACTGTCCGCTTTCCTGAGACAATGCGAACAAAAGCAACCTACATGTCGAAATTGCAATTTTTTTGGGGGGTTCCTTGAACTTGACTGAAAATGCTCCTTGGGTTTATTCGGCGCCCTAAGGAAAAATCCTTTTTCAATTATATTATAAAAGCTATCAACCAGCAAGGACTCTGGCACATGCATCTGACTGAAATTGGTTAACTCATTACCACACGGCAATATTTTAGACACTTCCAAATTGAAAGCATTTTCAGGCGACAAAATAAATAGGACTTTAAAATTAAAACTTGTTTGTGGTAGGACAGAAAACATTGTGGGGGGAAAGAGAAACCAGCATTTTCTCCTTTTCTCTCAATGTTTTCAAAGAGCTTCTTCATCAGGGTTGTCCAAAGGCGGCATTGTGTGGAAAGATGTTAAATGCCCACCATGCCCTTCAATGAAATTGCACGTCATTTTATTGATACACAGGTTATTAGTGAACAGATTGTTTCGCACGATAATCTAATTTGTTCCACCCTTTGGACGTCAAGTAGGCAAAACAGACCGATAGCACAGAACAAAAGACAAACATACCTTATTATCTTGATCTATTTCTATTCTGCTAGCATAAAACAAATCAAAATTTACCTTGAAGAAACGGAACGCCGACGAAGCCATTGTCAAAAGCTCAAAAAGAGATGCAAATAAATAAGGATGTTTTATCACTAGAAAAGATGTGAATAAATTTATTAGCCCATTAACAAAAGACAAATTTTTGAACTTGTTCAAATTAAAAACATTTACAGATCACAAATTGAGTGTAGCTCAATTGATAGAACGTGTCTTTGAGAGGATAGCAAACATTGCGCAGATAGGGAAAATGCTGGTTACGAGCATTTTCTCCTTTTCCCAGAATGTTTTCAAAAGAATTCTCCCTAAGCGTTTTTAAAGCAGTATAGTTAGATAAAGAACGAACCTCTTTCAAAGTTACAGCACAACAACTTGTTTCAAGACATAAAAATATCACTGCAAGCAGTAAATTAATGGACTGGGTGGCTGGGAGAGCAGTCGATGGAAATACAAATAGGGGGGCAGATACCTGTAGTTGTTGTGCAGCAACAAAGTACCAGCGTAACCCTTGGTATAAACTAGATCTAGGTCAGCAGTACAAGATATACAATATCTCAGTGTTGGGACGAGGTGCAGATGGGGATAAAGGATATGGCCGTATGTATCTGATCATTATTGTCTTTATCCTATGTGCACTTCTCAAATTATACCCTGTATACAAAAGTCCGAACAGCTGGAGAAAGAAATCTTTTGAAAACATTGTGGGAAAAAGAGAAAATCCTGTTAGCCAGCATTTCTTCCTTTTCCCATAATGTTTTCCACTCTCTTATATACAAATCCCATCATTTCAGTGCCATTTGAGAAGAAAGAGTGGGTCGGGTATATATACAAGTATTACAGCTTGCACAGTCAACTGTAGCTTATTTCATGTTTTAACTCTTTACCAACTGACAAATTTTTTAATTGTCCAAATTGAAAGCATTTGCTGCAAAAGTAGTAAATATTGTCTCTCAAAGGACAGAAACACTGTGGAAAAAGGAAAAAAATGCTGGTTACCAGCATTTTCTCCTTTTTCCACACTGTTTTCAAAAGCCTTTGTCCTAAATGTTGTCCAAACTCGGGAGGTAAAGGGTTTTAGGTTGTACAATATAGAGTTCTACAGAATCCATGTGATTTTGTCCAACGGAAAATCTGCCATGTAAATTATGCATTTTTTTAGCTCATCTGAGCACGGAGTGCTCATGGTGAGCTATTGTGATCGTGCTGTGTCCGTCGTCCGTCGTGCGGTGTGAGTCGTCCGTCGTCCGTCGTCAACTTTTTACCTTGTGTACGCTCTAGAGGCCACATTTTCAGTCCAATCCTCATGAAACTTGGTCAGAATGTTTGTATCGATAAAATCTCGGACGAGTTCGAAATTGGGTCATGTGGGGTCAAAAACTAGTTTACTAAGTCAAATCTTGGAAAAACCTTGTGTATGCTCTAGAGGCCACATTTTCAGTCCGATCCTCATGAAACTAAGTCAGAATGTTTGTCTTGATGAAATCTCGGACAAGTTTGAAATTGGGTCATATGGGGTCAAAAACTAGGTCACTAGGTCAAATCTTAGAAAAACCTTGTGTACGCTCTAGAGGCCACATTTTCAGTCCGATCCTCATGAAACTTGGTCAGAATGCTTATCTTGATAAAATCTTGGATGAGTTCGAAATTGGGTCATGTGGGGTCAAAAACTAGGTCACTAGGTCAAATCTTAGAAAACCCTTGTGTATGCTCTAGAGGCCACATTTTCAGTCCGATCCTCATGAAACTTGGTCAGAGTGTTTGTCTTGATAAAATTTCGGACGAGTTCGAAATTGGGTCATGTGGGGTCAAAAACTAGGTCACTAGGTCAAATCTTAGAAAAACCTTGTGTATGCTCTAGATGCCACATTTTCAGTCAGATACTTGTGAAATTTGGTTCGAATGTTTGTCTTGATAAAATCTCGGACAAGTTCGAAATTGGGTCGTGTGGGGTCAAAAACTAGGTCACTAGGTGAAATCTTAGAAAAACCTTGTGTATGCTCTAGAGGCCACATATTCAGTGCTATCCTCATGAAACTTGGTCAGAATGTTTGTCTTGATAAAATCTCGGACAAGTTCGAAATTGGGTCATGTGGGGTCAAAAACTAGGTCACTAGGTCAAATCTTAGAAAAACCTTGTGTACGCTCTAGAGGCCACATTTTCAGTCCGATCCTCATGAAACTTGGTCAGAATGCTTATCTTGATAAAATCTTGGATGAGTTCGAAATTGGGTCATGTGGGGTCAAAAACTAGGTCACTAGGTCAAATCTTAGAAAACCCTTGTGTATGCTCTAGAGGCCACATTTTCAGTCCGATCCTCATGAAACTTGGTCAGAGTGTTTGTCTTGATAAAATTCCGGACGAGTTCGAAATTGGGTCATGTGGGGTCAAAAACTAGGTCACTAGGTCAAATCTTAGAAAAACCTTGTGTATGCTCTAGATGCCACATTTTCAGTCAGATACTTGTGAAATTTGGTTCGAATGTTTGTCTTGATAAAATCTCGGACGAGTTCGAAATTGGGTCGTGTGGGGTCAAAAACTAGGTCACTAGGTCAAATCTTAGAAAACCCTTGTGTATGCTCTAGAGGCCACATTTTCAGTCCGATCCTCATGAAACTTGGTCAGAGTGTTTGTCTTGATAAAATTTCGGACGAGTTCGAAATTGGGTCATGTGGGGTCAAAAACTAGGTCACTAGGTCAAATCTTAGAAAAACCTTGTGTATGCTCTAGAGGCCACATATTCAGTGCTATCCTCATGAAACTTGGTCAGAATGTTTGTCTTGATAAAATCTCGGACAAGTTCGAAATTGGGTCATGTGGGGTCAAAAACTAGGTCACTAGGTCAAATCTTAGAAAAACCTTGTGTACGCTCTAGAGGCCACATTTTCAGTCCGATCCTCATGAACCTTGGTCAGAATGTTTGTCTTGATGAAACTCGGACGAGTTCGAAATTGGGTCGTGTGGGGTCAAAAACTAGGTCACTAGGTCAAATCTTAGAAAAACCTTGTGTATGCTCTAGAGGCCACATATTCAGTGCTATCCTCATGAAACTTGGTCAGAATGTTTGTCTTGATAAAATCTCGGACAAGTTCGAAATTGGGTCATGTGGGGTCAAAAACTAGGTCACTAGGTCAAATCTTAGAAAAACCTTGTGTACGCTCTAGAGGCCACATTTTCAGTCCGATCCTCATGAACCTTGGTCAGAATGTTTGTCTTGATTAAATCTCGGACGAGTTCGAAATTGGGTCATGTGGGGTCAAAAACTAGGTCACTGGATCAAATCTTAGAAAAACCTTGTGTGTGCTGTAGAGGCCACATTTTCAGTCAGATACTTGTGAAATTTGGTCCGAATGTTTGTCTTGATAAAATCTCGGACAAGTTTGAAATTGGGTCGTGTCGGGTCAAAAACTAGGTCACTAGGTCAAATCTTAGAAAAACCTTTTGTACACTATAGAGTCCACATTTTCAGTCCAATACTCTTGAAAAATGGTCAGAATGTTTGTCTTGACTATATCTTGAGTTAGTACGAAAATGTGCCATGTTGGGTCAAAAACTAGGTCACCAGGTCAAATCTAAGAAAAACGTTGTGTATGCTCTAGAGGCCATATTTTCTGTCCAGTACTCTTGAAAGTTGGTCAGAATGTTTGCCTTGATAATATCTCTGACTAGTTTGAAAATGGGTCATGACGGGTGAAAAACTAGGTCACTAGGTCAAATCTTAGAAAAACCTTGTGTATGCTCCAGAAGCCACATTTTCTGTCTAATACTCTTGAAAGTTGGTCAGAATGTTTGTTTCGATGATATCTCAGTAGCATTTGAAAATGGGTCATGTGGGGTCAAAAACTAGGTCACCTGGTCAAATCTTAGAAAAACCATGTGTACACTGTTGTGGCCACATTTTTTGTTCAATACTCTTTTAAAGTTGCTCAGAATGTTTGCCTTGGTAATATCTTGGATGAGTTTAAAAATAGTTCATGTTGGGTCAAAATCTAGGTCACTAGGTCAGATCTTAAAAAAAACCTTGTGTACGCTGTAGAGGCTACATTTTCAGTTCAATACTCTTGAAATTTGGTAAGAATGTTTGTCCTAATGATATCTTGGACCAGTTTGAAAATGTGTTATGTTGGCTGAAAAACTAGGTCACTAGGTGAAATCTTAGAAAAACCTAGTGTATGAATGACTCTCAGAAAGAAGCCTTTAGAAAACACTGTTTGAAAATGAGAAAATGCTGGTATCCAGCATTTTTTCCCTTTTTCACAATGTTTTCTACCCCTTTGAGAGACCAGTCCCACAGCTTGATCCACATATTATTTGTTTTATGCAGAAGGTTCAGACTGATGAGTTTAAAATTTTATTGTTTGGTAATACATATATCTCACAGGACGTTGGAAATTGGTTGTGCTTGGTCAAAAGGCTCAGGTGAGCGACTCCAGGGCCATCATGGCCCTCTTGTTTATTAACACTGTTCTTAATTCTTCCTTCTTCTTTACTAACTAGCATATAGCACATCAGACATTATTCAGAACACTTAGAGTACACAAGAATGAACGATTGGTTTCAGGATTCATCATCTAGTGGATAGCGAACCGCTTCTCCCTTAAGCCTCCGTCTCACCAAACTAGTTTTTAGAATGTCTTACCCCGTCCTAACAAAAACGGTTTGCGGTCGGGGTAGGAAGTATACTTTCGGCCTGTTTATGCCTAAAGACCCGTTACACCGAACTAATTCTTAGAACGTCTTGCCTTGTTCTAAAAAATCGTAAAACGGTTTGTAGTCGGGGTAGAATGTGTAATTTCATTCGGTTTGCAAGCGTACTGCCAACTGACTGCCCACCGCACCACATCTTTACATGTCCCTAATAGGATCAAAGTACGGCAGGTCCGTTTGTAGTGCATCTATCTCGTTTTAAGTACGTTGTCACTCCGTCTAAATACAAGATGGGATGGACGGCAAAACATTTTGAGTTCTGGAGCACCCTTCTCGTCCTAGTCCGTAAATGGACTAAGTAAACAGATTGTAAAAGGTTGCTACTACGTCCACTCCGTTCGAACACAGTTTGAGTCCGTTTGACAACAATTTTCGGAACGTAGTTAGAACGAGTTTGGTGTGACGGGGAATTAACAATTAACATACACCACTTCTGAAATATTCAGAACACTAAGGGTACACCAGAATGCATCTTTGTTTCAAAAAATTATCTATTGGCATGCCAACCGCTCCTCCCTTCCTCCATGAATCAACATGAATATAGGGCTAGCTATTACACTGAAATTTAGAGCTTAAAGTGGGCTATTCAGATTTTTAGAATCTCACCACAATTAAAAAATGATTCATCACTGACAAAACTCTGTCCCTAACGACAAATTCTAAGTTTTATTATAGAATAGGAAACATTGTGGAAAAATGAGAAAAAGCCGGTCACCGGCATCTTCTTTTCCCAAAATGTTTCAAAAGGCTTTTTTCTCAGGTATATTGTGTGGTAACGGTATAACCTTTGAAGCGCCAAGTGAACCCAACAGGCATTTCGGTGTAGAAATAGGATCCAGAATATCGTTTTTTTTATCCTTTCTTTGGCCGTTTTTTGTCTCAGCAGAGCAGACAGTGTAGATCAAAAATAAGACTGCGCCTTTTGTGCACTCTTATCTTGATACGCAGGGAGGAAAGGCAACACTAGTTCTGATAGGAGCTTTAACCCTCAGGCTACTAAGCCAGACTCATGGACCTTTCACGGATACTGTAGATCAAGATCAGATTGCACAGAACGTGCAACAGTCTAATCTACGCTGTCCGATAAGGAGATATCCCCCCCCCCAAAAAAAAAAAAATAAATAAATAAAAAATAAACAAAATAAATAAAAAGCAATATGTGGATGTTTACTATTGGCTTGAAACTCAAGGAGCTGTTTCTTGCTCAACCTTGAGTCCGACCCAGAATTTTGTGCATAAATAAAAAAATCCTGAGCATGAGATCGTACTCAGCTGAGCATGAAACTCAAACTCTCTTGAGTATGGTCTGAACCAGACTCAAGAGAGTTTGCTGTCTTGTATTCCGTGATAATGAATGCAGCCGCATAACTTCGCCTCTTTAAAAGACAGATTCGGTGTGAAAGGTGGCAAAAACCGCCTTGAACATTCGGAGACCGAAGTAACCTCTTAGAAGTTTGGTACTCGTGAGGGTACAATGGTTGAACGATATCGGTTTAGAACAGGGACGGCATAGTTTTATCATCGGCTTGCTCAAAACTGGCGCATCTGCGATAAGGAAAAATATGTCCCTCCTAACCTGTATCAACCCTTCTAGTTGGATTGCTCAAAGGAATTTACATGCATGCAATTCATGATTCGTGTCGAAGACAGTTTGAATAGGCCTATAGACAGTACGACGGCAGTACAGACTTGTATACGAAAAAAAGAGGTGTTGGTTTAAATGCTTTGCCAACAGGTTTATTGTTTTCCCTATCGAAATCGAAGCTGGAAGGACAAAACAGGAGTTCTTCCAAATAATGCTGGTAATAATTGGAAGCCGGCTCTTGAAGCCGGCTTCCAGTAGGAATGCTTTTTTTTTTTTTTTTTTTATGCACATGGGGAATTTTGGGATACATCATTGCACAACTTTTCCGACATATTCACTCAAATACTTTTAATAGTATGTTGCTATTAAGCTCAAAATTATGCATTTTTCTGTATGTACTGTTGAGATGAATTTCGAGCATGAAAAGTAAAGATTTCGTATTTATAGATATTTATTTAATAACTGAGTAATGATTGACACCACAGGCAGCGTAACTCTTCTTAAACTAGTATAGACTGGTTACCTCCCCTGATACTACTATACATGTAATACACGATACAACAAGGGACCAGTTTAAAACTAGTAGATTAGCGCAATATTACGCATTTTTTTCCTTGTGCCGTTCACATAAATTGCGAGCATGAAAACTACAGATTTTGTATTTGAACTCTTATTTCTAAAAACGCTCAATAAGATTTTAATCGGTAAAATGGTCCTGTGCCATGCAGAAAATGTACAAATAGCTTGACCCACGTCAGCCGGTGGGGACTGCACAGGCTGACATGAGTTGATACTTTTTGCAGATGCATTAACCCCCCTTTCACAGAGCATGTCTCAGATTATTTGTTCCACTGTGTCTATTTTTATCTGTGTGCAATATATTGTATTTTAGCAGGAAAGTTTGTAGGTGTGTAATTAATCTGTTTACTATTGGAAACTTTTTGTAATAACTTTTTTGTAAGAATGTACCTTTGTTGTGACAAGCCTTGCATACTCAGAGCACAACTGAGACACACTAAATCCTTGGGCATCTATTTATGAGCCATGCTCTTTGAAAAGGGGGCTTGATGCATTTGCAGAAAGTATTGGCCCAGGTTAGCCTGGGCAGTCCGCGCAGGCTAACTTGGACCGACACTTTTTGCTTTGGTAACTTTTCTGCATGTCAAAAACCAGTGTACCTCACGTTTCAGTTGGTTGCTAGACGAAATGGATTTTATGGATCCATAAATATGTGATGACTTGCTTGAATTATGGATGACAGAGATACATTAAGTCCCCTTTTGCCACAGCATGTCTCATATGTTTTAATAACCCTGAGGAAGAACACTATTGAAACGTAGTTGCAGGAGGACAAAATGCTGGTTACCATCATTTTCTCCTTTTCATGCAATGTTTTCTACCCTTTCAAAGGTCTAAATTAAGGCTGGAAAGAAAATGTAATGGAACTTTTGATGTAGCATTTAAGGGTATTGCACTTATTTTTGGGGCTACAGCCAAACTTTGATTTTGCACCTAGTTATAAATGACCCTCGACAGCTTTTGACTGATGTTGTACATCATTGCACTTGAGCCATGCTCTGTGAAAAAGGGTCTTAATGAATCTGGGAAAAGTATCAACCTAAGTCAGCCCGCTTGGACTGTGCAGGCTGACCTGGGCTGAAACTTTTCGCTATTGGTAAATTTTCTGTATATTTAAAGACCAGTCTACCTGATGATTAAGTTGATTGTATTAAAAAAGAGGCTACATGTATTGTTGATCCTTAATTATGTGATGGCTTGCTTGGTATCATGGATCACGGAGATGCATTAAACCCACTTTTGCCAGAGCATGGCTCATTTACATGTTCAACTATTACGCTGTAAGGGGGTTATTCAGATTTTCATAGTCAAACCAAACTTGAAAATATTTCATTGCTCAATTTAGTAAGGCAATAGCTGACCAAGAATCAAGAAATAAAGCAAGAAGCAAAGGAAAAACCTATTGATGATGGTACTTCTTCAATGGACTAGTTAGCCTCTTAACTCTGTACCCTGCAACAGAATTTAGAACTTGTCCAAATTCAAAGCAGTTGCAGACGACAAATCCAGTTTGGTTATAATGATGGGATTTGTCTCTAAAATGGTAGAAAGCATTGTAGGAAGCATTTTATACTTTTATTGCAATGATTGCAGAAGCTTTTTTCTTCAGGGTCACTAGAACATATAACTGTTTAGTGAAGGGTTAAATCTTTACCACATAATCCCGTCAATTAACGACCCTCAGAAAGAAGCCTTTTGAAAACATTGTTGGAAAAGCAGAAAATGCTGGTAACCAGCGTTCTTCTCCTTTCCCCACAATGTTTTCTAACCTGTCAGAACAATTGCAATCATTTTAGCCACATTGAAATTGTCGTCTGCAAATACTTTCAACTTGGACAGGGCTAAAATTTTGGACAGTATTGTCCAAATTCAAAGCAGTTGCAGACGACAAATTTGATTTGGTTATAATGATGAGATTTGGCTCAGAAATGATAGAAAGCATTGTGGAAAAGGAGAAAATGCTTGTGACAAGCATTTTATACTTTTCTCGCAATGGTTTCAGAAGCCTTTTTCTTCAGGGTCATTAATTAGAACATGTAATTGTTTGGTAAAGGTTTTTTAGCTTTTGGCTAAAATTTTGTGAAGGCTTGTTGGAATGTCAAGTGATCATGCAATAATATGCATCAGCTACGGCAGAGCTCCAGATAGAGGGAGTGATTTTGATTTCAAAATTGAAAATATTAATCAATCTCCACTAAATCCCATGTTATGGGTACTCATTAAAATCGTCTCATCGAGACGATTCTAATGAGTACCCACAACATAGGGTTTGGAAGGGAAATAATGGATTTAGAATACTATCACTCCCTCTTACCTGAAGGTCTGACTACGGTATGTAGGATCATATTCATGTAAGAATGATAACAGTATTTTGATCTTGTCAAAATAGAGAAAATACCTAATCCAAAATGACCATGCTTTTACCTGAAGAGCAAAATTGCACCATTCCTGTTTACTGAATGTAACTGTCCTCTTTCCGAATGCATGCAGGGAAAAAAAGTAAAGTTTATATTAGTGTTTAACTCTTTACCCCACAATCCCATGTTTTAACGACCCTGAGAAAGAGGCATTATGAAAACATTGTGGGAAAAGGAGAAAATGCTGGTAACCAGCATTTTCTCCTTTTCCCACAATGTTTTCTATCCTTTTCAAAACAAATTTCAATTTTTGAGTCACATGTATTTTGTCGTCTGCAAATGCTTTTAATTTGGACTAGTCTAAAAGTTTGTGGTTTGGTAAAGAGTTAAACAAAAAATAGGATTCTCAGAAAAAAAAAAAAAAAAATTAATTAGCCCCCAAATTGTTGCAGTCGGTAAAATTTTCTACTGGGTCTGTATTCACCAACCATTCTTAAGAACATTCCTAGTCTTATTCTCCAGGATCTTTAATTTAAAAGCAACACAACTGCTGATAAGCGAGTTATTCCTAAAGCACCTTCCTCGTTGATGGTGACAAAAAAAAAATGCCGGCTTCTTTGATGCTATGCATAAAAAATTTGTCTTGTTTTAGTTGGAATTTTCAAAACAAAAGCTCGACGAAGTTCTATTTTTAAACGCAATTTGATTGGTTGTCATGCAATCAATACTATTAAGGCTGGTGGCTACTTCTTTAATCAATACAGTTTAAGGTGGGTGGCTTCTAATCTGAGAAAGTACCACGGAAGCTAGTGTATGCAGTGATTTCGTTAAAAGTGCTAAAACCTTCGATAATTTTCTCCTCCAAATCACTCTCTTTCTCAGGGCTAGAATTCATTTTTTTTTTTTTTTTTTTTTTTTTTTTTTTTGCAGGATCCGGCAAACTAGCTGGATCGGCACAACATCCTATTGGAACACGCTATTTTTGGGGTCCCTATAAACTTAGAAACGAAACCGAAACGAAACGAAACGGAACGAAAAGAAACGAAACGGAACCAACCTCAACGAAGCGGAACGAAACGAAACCATACCCAACGAAACGAAACGAAATAGAACGAAACAGAATGAAATAGAACAAAATGAAGCAGAAGTCAAACCTAAATTTTTTTCTTTCTTTCTTTCTTTTTTTCTTTTTTTTTTTTTTTTTTTTTTTTTTTTTTCTTTCTTTCTTTCTTTTTTTCTTTTTTTTTTTTTTTTTTTTTTTTTAATCATCTTCCTCTTGATTGCAATTAATGCAAATAGGTAAATATTAAAATTTGATAGCAGTCGTGCGCACGAAGATCAGGTTATTGCAATGAATCTGTATTATTGTTCACTTTGTTATGGAAATAAATCATCATTAAAATGTTCTTTAATTATAGGGTAACTGTCAGTGAAGTAATTACGTCGCTGCTCCGTCAAAGCAGAGGGACAATATGGGGGCCTAGATTATTTTCCTTATTTTCAGGGGGCATTTAAATTTCGTCCAATAACGACGAGAGGGGCACAATACCCGTAAGCAATACTGCCCGCGCCATGACTGACCCCAGTCCCCAAAACGATCGCGTTGCAGTACGCAACAGTCAGCATAATGTTCATTCCTGCATCGGAACAATGGTACACTGCCATTAGCTCGAGACAATACAAACCTCGACTCGTCAGAAAATAGAGAATAGATGGTTGGTGTCTTGGATGGGTTAAATTTATCGGGCAAGGCGGAGGAATTTATCTGGTGAGCCGAAGGCGAACCGGATAATTTCTGGAGCCGAGCCCGATAAACTTAAACCATCCAAGACACCAACCATCTATTCTATTTATCCTGTCACGCACTGTAAATGAACAAAACAAAACAAAAAACAAACATGATACAAAGACCGTACCTTTTATTCAATATCTTATGGTACTGATACCATAAAATTCCCGAGCCTAGCCCGACAAACTTTCCTGGAATCAAAGACAATACTGTCTATTCTTCAAATTTTCCAATCCACGACACTATTCTGTTTATCCTATTTCACATTTACAAACATAAATCCGACTAGATAGAATATTTCGCTCGAAATTAAGGCACGTATTGACATCTTTCGCACTATGAAAAAAAAAAAAAAAAAAAACTTGTATGGCGAACTGTGCAAAGCGCTTTGGGTATGCAGCTGTAATAATGACGTCATGAATAATATTGACTACGTCATAAACGTGACGTAAACCCCCAGAAGAATGTTGTGGCGAAGAATTCTAATTTATTTTAAATAATAAGAAAAATCAACATGTGCATCTAATTTTAAGCGATAATTTTATTTTGAAATATTGATTTCGTGTACCGGCACCTAAAAAAGGAGTTCCGGCTGGTCACATGACCAACTAGCCTAATAAACCTTGATCACGTGACCAACTGACATAATAAACCTAGTCACGTGGTCAAGTGGCCGTATATCACCAAGTTTATATGACCCCCTGTTATACGACGGAATTTATAGGAGGTGACAGGATAAAAAATAATAATTGTCCGTCAACGCTGTCTTGTCCAGTTTATGTGTCCCAATGCCAATTGCTCTCTGTAATTGCGATGGCGGCGCGTCAGAACCGAGCGATCGTGCGGGCGACGTCTGAGCAAACCGTTATCAGCTAAACAATTCCGGGGATAACAACAGCTGCAACTGTTGCTCGTAGGTACTGATTAACGATATATTGGTCTTAGGCTCGAGTCGTAACGCGCCGTCTGCCGCTACGTGTAAGTCTTTTGCACTTCAGGTTTGCGCAAATCGCTGCAGATGGCTGCTGACTGCTTGCGCGAATGCACCAACATGAACTGCAACGTCTGTAGTAGGTAGCCCAGCCTCCAGCGTACCTATGACTCTTTATGGTAAATTTTCTTTAAGTCTCGGCATCGATATTTCTGATCAATACGTGGACTGGATATGTCTATCCCTTACATCCACCGAAACCCGAACGTTGCCTTAAATAGCCACCAGGTCTTTTAGCTAGGAATTATATGACCAATTTTGCAAACTATGAACGGTTTTAAATATTACATACATAAGGTATAAATGTACGTCTCAAAGGTAACCTTGAAAATTTTGCACATACTTTACGAAAGTTTCTTTTTTTTTTTTTTTTTTTGTTTAGTATACACAAAAATCGGTGGTCCCGAAGCAACTGCGACATTCGCGACCTCCGTTTGATAACGGTGTTTATCCTTAATTATAGCATGTATTATCATTTTTTAAAACGTGAACATTATGAGTTTCTTCGATGTTGGGGGAAAAAGAGTTTGGGTTCTAGTTCAGTCAGTTCCCGATTTTCTTAAAGTAACAATAGCTGCCAAAAGTAAACAAAGCAGGTATTGAAATGCATTTAGATTTAAATCATATCATTTAAACGTATGGAAATTATTGTGAAAATGACAATCTGATATTGTACAGTCGGTCAAGGTGTTAGTCGCCCGCAGAGAAGCCAATTTCAAAACCAGGTTAAAAGTTGCCAGGTTACTCCATCTTTTGCTTACTTTTTTTTTCTGATTTTAAAATTCATTTTTCTGCCAGTGACTAACAGCTGGACTTACCATACAATAACAGATTCTCACCCTCACAATATGTTCCATACTTTTGATTTGGTATGATTTAAATTTAAATGTATATTAACACCAGCATTGTGTTTGAGGTTGTTGTGATATGTTACGAGTCGGTCGATGTTTACGTCGCTCCTAGAAAACTTGTTTAAAAATCAAACTTTTTTGAATTTTCAAAACCAAAACATGACTGTGATTTTGGGATTAAGTTTCTGTCGTTGAATGGAGTACTTTTTGAGTGTAAATGGGAAATAGAAGAAAGGAGAAAAGAAAAAGAAGGAAAGGTAGTGGAAGTGGTGAGCACTTTTCAAAGAAGGCACGTAATGGCGGATCGCCTAAACAAAGCGAGAAGACTGAAGTGAGTCTAAGTGATACTCTACACAGTGCAAACTCTGTTCTTTATGGTGATTTCGAGGAACTTATGGCCGAAAATATGGAAAATATGGAAGTTATAAACTGCGAATTAGCTGAGTCTTCGAAAAATGATTCCAATTCGATTGATCAACAAGTGCTATCGAAAGAGTTCAAACAATGTGAGAAAAGTGAAAACCAACAGTGTCGTTCTAATGATTCTGAAATTCTGGCTTATCTCAAACGTTTGGATAATAAACTAACAATAGTAGACGAAAAGCTGAAAAAGTTGGACTCTCTGGAATCAAAGGTTGGTAATTTTGAATCTGAACTAAAAAAACTATGGTCACATGTTCATGACACAAAAAGGGTAGCAGACGAAAAGATTGAGTTCGTTACAGAAAGAACTGATAATTTAGAATTTTCACAAAGTTCCTTGGAAGAAAGAATTTCTAAGCTAGAGAAGGAGCACCAATCCACGAAAGAAGACCTGTTATATATCCAATCTCAAACCATGAGAAATAATCTTATTTTTGGTAATATCGAAGAGAGTGCTTACGAAACGAACCAAGATACTGAGAGAAAAGTGCGCGATTTCATTGTGCAGAAACTAAAAATAGCGCAGAATGTAGTAGATGAAATTAAATTTGAAAGAGTGCATAGAATGGGAGGAAAGACGGGTCCAGATCGAACTAGACTCATAGTGGCAAAATTCACTCTGTTTAAAGATCGGGAAATGGTGCGAAAGCAGCGCAAAAACCTGGAAGGTAGTCACTACTATCTACATGAGCAATTTCCTAAGTCAGTCGCAGCCAAGCGAAAGTCGCTGATGCCCAGACTCAAAGCCGAAATTAAGAAAGGAAATAAATCATGGATCAGCTACGACACGCTGTACGTCAACGGGAAACCGATTCGGGAACCAGCTAAATAGGGGCACGAGGAAGAGAGGCTTAAAGTACTTTCATGGAATGTAAATGGCTTGACCAAAAGTAAGAGAGAAGATAGTGACTTTGTCGATAAACTTGTGTCATATGACATCATATTTCTATACGAATCGTGGTTAAATAAAGAGACAGAAATTAATTTAAGTGGATTTACTTGTTTGAATTTCCCGAGAAAATTTCAGAATAGACGAGCGAAGCGTAACAGTGGGGGCATTACCGTTTTCTTTAGAAATAGCCTGAGGGCGGGGATTATCGCACTTAAAAATAGATTCGATGCGCTGGTTTGGCTGAGGCTAAAAAAAGACTTTTTCGGTTTTCCCAAAGATATTTATATTGCAGGCACATATATTTGGTGCGAGAACTCGCCTGCATACGATATACATAATGTCGATTTATTCCAATTACTGGAAGAAGATATCAATTTATATGACAATCTAGGTACTGTTTATGTAGTAGGTGATTTTAACGCACGTGTGGGAACACGACATGATTATATTGATAACGATTTTAATTCAGATTTTCTGAATGATGATGATTATATCCCAGATGAACCGATTGCACGCCGATCGATTGATAATGTTTGTAACTCATTTAGCAAGAAACTGTTGGATCTTTGCAAATCTACGTCTATGCGTATTGCCAACGGAAGACTCTGCAACGACCCAACTGGTAATTTTACATACGTAAGATCTAACTCATCAAGTGTTATTGATTATTTACTATTGAAAGATGTTAATTTTCATACCATTGCAGATTTTAAAGTTGAAAGTTTTAATGAGTGGTCAGACCACGCCCCTTTGTCCATGGTACTTGGTTGTAATCATTTTATCGAGAACACAGATCAGTCTTTTACTGATCAGTGTTTCCGTTGGGATGATTGTTTAAGACAAGAATTTAGAAGTAAGCTAATCAGTAAACTTCCGACTTTGAATCAGCTTATTTTCAATTTACCTGATCAAAATGTTGTAAATACAACTGTTTGCCATTTTGTTAACACTATACGTGAAGTGACCGACCCTTTATTCTCTAAACAGATTAGACGATCGAATTCTAGTAAATTTTTGGAGACTACCATAAAGAGAGCACCTTGGTTTGACGAAGAGTGTAGGGTAGCTAAATGCGCGTATAAAAAAGCACTGAGTGTATTTAACATAAATAAGTCTGTTGAAAATAGGGAAGGCATGTGTGAATTAAAAAGACGATATAAACTACTGTTAAAAAGGAAAAAAAGAATATACAACAGGAACAAATATAAATCGATTGAAAATTTACGGCATAAAAAACCGAGAGATTTTTGGAAATTATTTTGCTCCAAGAAAAGTACCCAAAGTGACAATATATCTTTGAACGATTTTTACACTTATTTTTCACAATTAGCTAATGAAAATATGAACTGTTATGAAACAAACGCTGAAAATTTTTGTAAAGAGAAGATTGATCCAGATCAGAACAACTTTGAAGAATTAGACCGACCGATCACCGTCCGAGAAGTTGATTATGCCATCAAGAACCTTAATCGAAACAAAGCCACAGGCATTGATTGCTTGATGAATGAATTCTTTATCGAGTCACGTGACATTATATGCTCCCACCTAGCGGATCTTTTCAATGTTATTTTTGACACGGGTTATTATCCGGAAGACTGGGCTAAGGGGATAATTATACCTTTGTACAAGAAAAATAATCCCGATGATGTGAATAACTATCGTGGGATCACGTTGATTAGCTGCTTAGCTAAAATATTTACTGGTATTTTAAACCGAAGAATCACACTTGTTTGCGAACATAATGAACTCTTATCGGACGCACAATTTGGATTCAGATCAGGTCGCTCAACTACAGACGCAATATTTGTATTAAATTCTATCATCCAACATTACTTAAATCAAAATAAAAGGTTATACTGCGCCTTTATTGATATGAGAAAAGCCTTTGATAGTGTGTATAGAAATGGTTTGTGGTTTAAGTTAGGAAAAAAAGGTATAAAGGGCAAAATACTTCGTATCTTTCGAGATATGTATAGTAAAATTAAATCATGCGTCAAGCATAATAATATTTTCTCAGATTTTTTCGACATTCCGGTAGGATTGTTGCAAGGGGAGGTAACTTCACCCATTTTGTACTCGCTATTTATAGAGGATATTGAACTCTTTTTACAGCAAGACCTATCCAGCGGACTTAATATTCAAGACATAACAGTTATCCTGCTACTGTTTGCAGATGACATGGTTTTGTTCGGCGAAAGCCCCGAGGATCTACAAAATAGTCTCAACCGTCTTTACGTTTATGGTATAAAATGGGATCTATCGGTAAACATAGATAAAACCAAAGTTATGGTATTCAGAAAGAGGTGTCCTTTGAAACAAAAAGAAAAATGGTTTTATAACAATATTGCTCTTGAAAACGTAAATGAATTTAATTATCTCGGGACAATTTTTAGCTATAATGGCACATTTTCTTCAAATATGAAAACTTTAGCCGATAAAGGCATTAAAGCTCTTAATGTCCTATTTGCAAACTTGAAACAATTCAACTTCTCACCTAAAACGTGCTGCCAATTATTTGACTCGTTCGTCGGATCCATTCTTGGGTATTCTGGGGAGGTGTGGGGTACAACCAAGTCAGAAGTGATTGAACGAGTACACCGTAATTTTTGTAAAAGATTGCTTGGTGTTAAGTCAACTACCAGCTCCGTAGCTGTATATGGTGAACTTGGGCGGTACCCACTTTACATATTCAGGCATGCACGCATTATAAAACACTGGCTTCGTATTATTGATTCTGAGAATGTCATCATTAAAACATTGTATAATTGCTTGCTAAATGACTCAGAGAGAGGGTGTAATAACTGGTGCACGATTGTGAAGAATATGCTAGTAAATGCAGGTTTTGGAAATGTATGGAACGATCCAAGTAGCATCATTAATGCAGAGAAATTTCATCTTATTTTTAAACAGCGATTAATGGATATTTATATACAATATTGGTATGAAAGCATAAACCGATCTCAAATCCTCTCAAGTTATAAGTTCTTTAAAACAGATTATGTTAGGGAAAAATATTTGGACATCTTACCGAAGCTATATAGAATGCAAATTTCCAAACTAAGATTATCATCCCATCCATTAAGAATAGAAACAGGCAGATATGGAAACAATAGAGTAGAAAGATCTCAGCGCCTTTGTCAAATTTGTGATATGAATGTCGTCGAAGACGAGTTCCATTTTCTTTTTATTTGCAGAAGATATACACACCTTAGGAAAACTTACATTAAAAAAACATTATATTAGACCAAATATGCAAAAATGTGTATATCTTTTACAATCAGGAAGCCGCAAAACTCTCCTTGATTTAGCAAAATATATCAAATACGCTTTAGAAATTAGGAATGCTGCTATGAATCAATAACTGCTTGTACATGTACATGTACATGTACTTAGCAGTCACCGCCAACAAAATGTCATTTTTTTTTTTTTCCAGGCTTTAGCATATTTTTGATATTTTTAACTTTTTTTTTTCTCACTCTGTACTGTGATATTTTAGTAATTTGCTACCTTGTAACCGGTGGCGTAGATGTACGATCAGCCTGCACATGTTGTGCAGTCTGGTTTTGATCGACGCCGGTCACAAGTGAATTGTTATCATTACGCGTATGCGACTAGTCGTCAGCAATTGTATAACTTACCCTTTAGATTACCGGTATTACAGTCTCGTGTATTTAACGATCTCGTGAAATGAGCTTTTTTAGATAGTCGTGGATGAGGAGAAAATAATGGGAAGCCACTATTTTCTCCATTCTCCACTATGTTTTTCTGCTCTTCTAGGGACGAATATATTTATGAAAGCTATATTTAATCTGTATTCTGCAAATGTTTCCAATTTGTACATTTCCACACTTTTGTCATGTGGTAAAGATTTATTGCTCAATATATTAACGTTTGCATAAATTGTGTTAATAGCTGGCGTTTTCTGCCTTTCACACAATTTTTTTCAGTTTTACTAAAATACAAGTTCAATCATTCGAGCCATTACATTTTCAACTGCTACTCATAGCAGTTTTGGAAAAAGTCTACTTTTCTGCCATGTGATAAAGAGTCATTGTCCGGAACGTTATGGTTTGTATAGCATTGCGGATGTGGAGAAATTGTTGGCAGCCAGCATTTTCTCCATTTCCCGCAGTGTTTGATATCTCATTAAAAGAAACCCAATCACTTGATCCAAACTTAATTTGTCTACCGCAAAAGCTTTCAGTTTTGGACAAGTCTACATTTTCCAGCGTGGAAAAGAGCCAAACCGCAAATACTTTCAATTTGGGCAAGTCTTCATTTGTGAATTGTTATACCAGATTTGTTAATATTTGTTTAATTAATTACTTTTTACCAGTGTCACTTATCTAACTCTCTTCCTAATGTCAGCCTACAAGTAACATGTTACGAATTCATTTGTAAATTAGTTCATTGTCATTTTTGTCTGTATAAGTATTGTAACAATTTATATGTATTGACTAGAAGCTGTACAAGCTTATGTCGAATAAAATATGTCTATGTCTATGTCTATGTTTTTGGCCGCGATTGGGCCTTTAACTCATATAATTTTCACATAGACAGCAATTTAGCATAAGAAGAGTGAATCTTTTCCTCGATATTTTTCATAATAATCAATACAGTGTCATATTTTTCTTTCAAAGAAAACAATAACCTTACTGTTATCGTGCGAATAATAATTATTATCCTTATCCGCTGTATGTCGTGCGGTAAGGTTTCTTACCCGCCAGACAGCGGTGTTGCAACCTACTTAACCCTTGGGCTGCTAAGTGTGAGTCACGGAACTTTTGCAGACAGTGTAGATCAAGATCAGACTGCACAGAAAGTGCAGTCTGATCTTGGATCTACACTGTCCAATAAGGGGATGCTTTTCCCCCTAAAATACCTTTGAAATTTATGGCAAAATTTGGGTTTTTATACAGGCTTGAAAGTGTCATTTTCAGGTATTTAGCAGGATAGGGGTTAACATTTTCAGATGACTTTAAGATAAGCTACTGCTTACAGTCAGATCATGTGCGAATGTTCGGATTCATTTGTATACATGCTGTACATTTATTTGTAACAAAGTAATGCCTTTGAAACTGAAGATGATTTCTTCTAGATTGAAGTTATCTCCCTCTGCCAGTGTAGCCATTCACCTTTAAAGCGGTTCTAAAGAACAGTCCTACCCATTTTCTCTTTTCAGGCCTGAATCCATCTCTTTATCTTACAGGTTCTGCCGAGACGTTCATTACATTGATTTATCATTATGGGGAAAATGTACAAGTGAAAAAGAAAAATCTGTGGGGACTCAATATATAGGCAAGGGTCGACAGAAAGCATCTTGAAGGGTTGATTGATTGATTGATTGTATGGGGTTTAACGCCGTTTTCAACATTATTTCAGTTATATCACGGCGGCCAGTGCACCTATCCATGATTTCCTGGAGTTACTTTTACCAGTACTCCGCACAATTTTCTTTCCAAGCCACTGGCTGCTTTACCGCATGGCCATTGTCGAAACAGTGGTCAGCGGTGAGAGAGGAATGAATCCTGTCGCAATGACTATCATCAATCCTCGGAAAGAAATTGGCCGAGCCGGGGATCGAACCAGCGACCTCCTGTTCTCAAGTCCTGTACGCTACCGACTGAGCTACGGGGCTCGGCACATCTTGAAGATCATCGACCGAAATCCTCAAAGGTATTCACGGCACAATATGGTGTTTGTGCGAAATATGACGGCTACGTGCGAGAGTGATATAATATCAAAATGAAACTGATTCATTGGATGATGTTTAAGGCCGTTTTCGACATTATTTCAGATATAACGCAGTGGCCGGTGTACCTATTTATGATTTCCTGGAGTTTCTTTTGACAGTAATACGCATGATATTCTTTAGAAGCCACTGGCTGCTTACCCACATAAACATCGTCGAAAAAATGGTCACTGTGACAGTGGAATGAATCCTGTCGCAATGACTGTCATCAATCCTTGGGAAGAAATTAGCCGAGCATCGAACCAGCGATCCCCTGTTCTCAAGTCCTATACGTTACCAACTGAGCTACAGGGGCTGGGTACCAAAATGAAAGAAGAGCAGAATAGAAAGAAAATATAATCCCGTTTCCGTCCAAAATCTTGCATCAAATATATTGGAGTTCGCGCAACTTTCCCAAACGCAGGCTCTGGTAACGGATTGCCGTTTAGATTAACTAATTCTGATTCTGACTAGATTTTCAAACCGGCAAATCACGCACGAGATGACGCAAAATTTCAGTTGTTTCTGTGTGCTCTCCATATAAAATGTGGGATAATCCAAGAAGAATGATACAAAAGAAATATGATAAATTAAAAAAAAAGTAGAATATTGCTAGATTTTGTTCTATTTTGTTCTTTTTCGTTCTATTTCGTTTCATTTCGTTGGGTCTGCTTCCGTTTCGTTTGGGTTGGTTTCGTTCCGTTTCGTTGCGTTTCGTTCCGTTTCGTAACGTTTCGTTCCGTTTCGTTGCGTTTCGTTTCGGTTCCGTTTCTAAGTTTATAGGGACGCCTATTTTTGTGTGCAGGACGATTTGACCCCATGCAAACAGTGGAGAAGATTTCCATTCAGACATTATGATAACTATGAAAGTATTTAGGCCTATCTGGAATGTTGATTGATTGATTGTATGGTGTTTAACGCCGTTTTCAACATTATTTCAGTTATATCGCGGCGGCCAGTGCACCTATCCATGCTTTCCTGGAGTTTCTTGTTACCAGTACTCAGCACAATATTTTTTTCCAAGCCACTGGCTGCTTTCCCACATAACCATCATCGAAACAATAGTCAGCGGTGAGAGAAGAATGAATCCTGTCGCAATGATTATTATCAATCCTCTGAAGAAATTGGCCAAGCCAGGGATCGAACCTATCTGGATTGACTGTTCATAAAACGATTTTGTTTGAAATATTAACTAAAGGTATATAGATCTATATTATTACCTATGCGTGTGTTTTTGTTCATATTTGATCTTTGACAATGTCCAAGTTTTGTTAAAAAAAGAATGTGACAATGCGTCAGCATGTCACATCTGCTTATTATCAAGATGCGAACGGTGGCAGAATCAGAAATGCTGAAACACAATTCAGTTCAAGCATTTCCCAATTTTAAGTCTATTAAATGCCCCCCAAAAAAACTTGAATGAACTATCACTGCAACTAATGTTCATATCAAGGGGACAGGCGTTTTGATAAATAAAAAACAAAGTTCGGTAAGAAGGATATCCATGGATGGTTAATTGGATTAAATAGTAGAAAATGGATAAAGATACTGCAGAACGGCGTTTACCACGTCTTTACCTGGCTGTCATCTCCAACACCTGTCTCCAATCAGGAGAAAAACCTTATCGATGACAACTGCATCGATGTCTAAACTTCTTAAAAAGTGTGCGGGGGGGGGGGGTTATCTTGGAAACATTTAATAATTGAAATAGTAGATACGATGCTAATGAAGTACTTAAAGTATGCTTAACTTCTATTGTTATCTATTTTTTTTTTTTTTTTTTCACGGAAACCTCTAACCATTTACTACACATATTGTTTACACTAAACGTGCCACTTCCCGAACCTATATGTGTCATACATCTTGACAAGTTATGCATAATCATACTTGGGCAATGTAAATGCGCCGAATCTTTTCATTTTCGGGGCCGAATTTTCAGACTTGTCGGGCCTGATTTTCTTAAAAAGCTGATCGGCCATGGGCCATGGGTCGAATCTTCTTGGGGTCGAATCTGCTGGTATCGGCTATTTTTAGAAGGTCGTTTACGTTCACGAATTTTTAAGTGCGTACTGTGCTCAGCTGAGAACGTTCTCAAGCGATGTTTAGGTATTATAAGCAACGTCTGAGGTCAAAACTCCCTTGAGCAAAATTCAAGCCGTTGAGTACGGTTTTGTGCTAAGCATCAACATTTCTTTATAAGCACGGGGCCAGTTTCTTTACGTGTAGCGGATAAAAGTAATTTGTGGCATTTATCAGTGATTACAAAAAAAGAATCGATTCGCAACAAATAAATATAGAAAAAAAAAATCATTACATTAATTGATTTGATTTCTTTGTGTCTGTTGATGTACTCTGATGAACTGCGTATCGATATTTTTGAAAGATGAATTTATGTAAACAGTCAAAAAATATTGTGATAAAAGAAACATTGCTACAAGTACACGTGGTTTAAGGTGGGGTTGTAAATTTACTATAACGTACGCATGATCCCTGTTGTAGAATAGGACGTCTGTATTGAAATGCCTACTATTTCAGACACATTTCACTAAATTTGGAGATATAACTTTGTAAAAATGACTGGAATGGACAAATACTTACAAGGAATACAGTCAAGGTTTACATGTTATAAAATATTCACTTGAACAGCCATCACGGGAAGTCATTATCTAATTCTGACAAGTTGCGTCATATTTCACAATATATCACAATATTTGTATCTGTAAACGATCAGTTTATGGCACAGGTGAACGGCGACGACAGTATCCTTAATCATATATTACTCACTAATCAGTATATTAGTGTGTAATAGATGATTTCTAGTGTCGTTCGCCGTTCAACTTTGGTTTATGCAAGGTACTGCTGCCGTAGCATGATAATTCTGTATTTAATCGTATTCTGTTCCAGAGACTTTGAAAAACATGCAGATCAAACTTGGTACCACCGAATCAAATGGGCAAGAAATTATAAAGTATACAGGCAACGGTTACACCTATAATTACACACTACCAACACAACAGGAAGGTCGTTATTTAGATCTGACACTGCTTGGAATCAGAACGATTTTTGTAATCTGTGAACTATCAGTTTATGCAGGTAATTTTTTTTTTTTTTTTTTTTTTAACTTAATTATAATCCTTAGTTAACCCTTTGCAGAACAATCCCGTGTTTCAACTACCTGATTGTAATGATTGATTGTGTGGTGTTTAACGCCGTTTTCAACATTATTTCGGTTATATCGTGGCTGCCAGTGCACCTATAGATGCTTTCCTAGAGTTTCTTTTACCAGTACTCCGCACAATATTCTTTCCAATCCACCAGCTGTTTTCACACATAACCATCGAAACAATGGTCAGCGGTGAGAGAGGAATGAATCCGGTCGCAATGACTATCATCAATCCTCGGAAGGAAATTGGCCAAGCCGGGGATCGAACCAGCGACCTCCTGTTCCCAAGTTCTGTACGCTACCGACTGAGCTACGGGGACTTGGCTTCAACTACCTGAGAAAAAGACACTTTTAAGAAATTGTGGGAAAAGGAGAAAATGCTGGTAACCAGCATTTTCTCCTTTTCTCACAATATTTTCTCTTCTGTCAAGGATCATCATTTAATTTGTACCACATATGTATTTGCCACCCTTTAAATGCTTTTACTGTGGGGGGGGGGGGTGAAATTTGTCTTGAAATTTGTCATTTGAGAAAGGGATAACAGTTACGAAGCAATCCTGTGTTTTCACATCTGAGAAAAAGAGGATTTTAAAACACTGTGGAAAAAGGAGAAATGCTGGTAAACTGCACTCTCTCCTTTCCCCACAATGGTTACTACCCTTTCTAGGCCAAATCCCTTCATTTGAGGCATGCTTGATTTTTAATCTGCTGATCTGTTTAAATTGGAAACGTCTGAAATTTTGTCTTCTTGTAAAGAAATAACCCTTTACAATACACTCACGAGTTTTAACAGCTCTGAGGAAGAAGACTTCAAGACATTGTGAAAAAAAGAGAATATGCTGGTTAGACTGCTTCAAATTGAAAGTACTTGAAGACGACAAATCGCAAGTGGTTAACATCAAGGTAGCTGTCTTTGATAGGGTAGAAAGCATTGTAGGAAAAGGAGAAAATCCTTGTTACCAGCATTTTCTCCTTTCCCCACAATGTTTTTAAAAGCCGTCTTTCTTCAAGGTTGTGACAGCTCGGTATTGTTTGTTATTTTAAAGTGTTTTGATCTTTGATGTGCCTTCGCCTTTGTATACAATTTAGGCCTAGATCAGACTGAAATTTTAAGCTGAATAGAGCGATCTTTGATCTACGATACTCTGTCTGTATTGATGCATTTTGGCAAACTAGTCCCTTGAATTGCAATATTTCGGTCTACTTTTTTTTATTTTCACATTTGACAATCTAAGCTTTTAGCCTTATGCTGCTAAGTATGGCTTGCCAAGACACTTTTTGAGACCGTCTAGATGAACATCAGACTGCGAAAGCTGAATAAACTGATCTATTCTGTCTTTCATCTTGATACATTTTGGCAAACAGTTGCCTTTGTTTTCAATATTTTTGTCTACATTTTGTCTTTGTTTATACGACACTCAAAGGACTAATCTTGTGCTGCCAGGTGTTACTTGCCAATGCACTTTTTTGAGCGGTTAGATTAGATCAGACTGCACTGTGCGGTATAATTCTGGATCTCTACGATCAGAAATGGTGAGATATATTTCCGGCAAAAGGAAACTTTAAATTTAGAATTGATATCTTGTGATTTCTACCACCAGCTGGAGTACATTCAATTTACAAGGGTTAATGTAATTATTGCAATGAGTTTAGTGGTTTGGTAACCCATTGGCACACATGACGTCTTTAGACAAACGACTAACTATTATAGTGAAACACAAAGCAAAAACACTTGAAGGAAAGGAACTTTACTTCAAATATAAAAAGGTAAATATTGTGGAAAAGGAAGATATTTTTTCTAAGAAGTTAGTCCCTTTTCTCTCAATGTTTTCTAAAGTTACTACTGCAGAGATATAGAACGTCACATCGGTTTAGTTATGTGTAAAGATGGTAAGGGATCAGTGCTAGAGAAACTGCTCAGTAAATAATTTTGACAGTTTGTGACGGCAACACCTATGGTCCAAACTGCAGCAGTAAATGTGATAGATGTAAAAATGACGAACCTTGTGACACTGTGGTGTCTTTTTTCTACAAACCAGGATGAAAAATTAATGTTATGCCTTTTGCTATGATATTTTGTCCGATATGTCCACTTACACTTCTATTAACATCCATATTTCAATTTTCAATCTGCTGGCTTAAGTAAAAAGCACTCCTAACAATTACATGTAAGGTTATATACTAGCCCAATTGAAAGGTCAGCCGGGTAAGGTTAATTGGTACTGTAATCTCAGGATACTTAAGGTTGTGGGTTAGACCCCATGGCTGACAAGCCAAAATTACTAATCATCTTTTGGATGAAAATGTTGTTCATGTGTGACGTTGTCGAACACTGAGCATTGTAAGGAATCAGGCATAAAGTAGGATGTGTGTTGTCCTGTATCTTGTACTTTTCCCGCAGTCCAATATTACTAACGGCCGACTTGAGACGACGCCCATATAGCCTGCCTGTGACGACAATGAATTAATTTAAAAAAATAAACAAATAATAGGAAGTTGAATGAACCAGACATTTGTACATGTATCTGTATATTTTTAGTAGTAATAGTAGTCAGGAAGAAAGACACAATGCTATAATCAGTAATGTTCAGTCCTAGATATTGTTCTACTTGTGAATTCAGAGATGAACAGTCTAGTTGGTCAATATGTTCTGTTTCAGCCAATCAAATTGCTAGTCTTCCAATTTAGAATAAGAACTGAATTTGGTTTGTTTGTAAAAACTGTTCCTAAATATTTCAGTTTCAAGAGTGCTTAACATTTTACTAACTAGACAATTATAGAATTTTGAAATTTTCCTCATTGGTAGCAATTTAATACCAAATGACTCACTGTCTTTGGTGAGGTAAAAAAACATGGTTAAGAAAGGACAAAATGCTGGTTGTAACAGTATTTTCTCATTTCTCCACAATATTTTCTAAACCATCTTCTCGATGAGATTGCCTGAGAAATTTTTAATTGCAGAATACCTTACAAGAATCAGACATTTTAAATCTAATGTTAGATGGTAAAGTCCACAGATATATTCAAATGTTATCACTTAGTCTATAGCAGTTTGAACATTAACCTTTTACCAAATCATCCCAAGTTTTAACACCCTTGAGAAGGCAGCTTTTGGAAACAGTGTGGGAGAAAAAGAGAAATTACTGACAACTAACATTTTCTCATTTCTCTACATTTTTCTTTTTTCATCTTTAAAGGTTTTTCAAGAACGTATTCTAGAATGTTACCACATTTAATTTGACATGTGAAATTGCTTTCAAAATAGAAAAATCAAACATTTCATTGCCTGGTAAATATTTTAGCTTAGCCTTTAAAGTTGTTTTCTTATAGACAATATAAATCAAGATCGAACTGCTTTATGCAGACAGTATAAAGAATGATCAGACTACACAGGTCATGCAGACTAATATAGATTTACATTTTTTGCTGTTTTGTGAAAGATAAATGGTAACCACACCCCCGAAACTTCAATGCTTTGGTCTATTTTCGTAATGAGAAAGTCCATATCATTTTTAAGACTGTAACAGCTTCACATGGGAATGGTTAAAAAAAAAAAAAAAAATATTGATAATAATAATTAGAAAACATGCATCAAATATAGAATCCTTTATTATTATTATTATTGACATTATTATTATTATTATTTCTAAAACCTTCACCATACTACCCCAATTTAAACAACCCCGAGAAAGGAGGTATTATGAAAATATTGTAGGAAAAGGAAAAACATGCTGGTATTTTTTTTCTCTTCCTGCAATGTTTTCTACCCTCATAGACAAATACCAAAATTTCAGCCACATTAGAGTTGTCATCAGCGCGAGCACACAGAGGGAGAGAGAGAGAGAGACATTAGCTATGCTGTAATATCATTTTTTTTTTTTTTTTAGAAGGTTATCAACCCCGAAAAGACAAAAAGCATAGTTTAGGCAAATTTTAACATCAGTCATGCTCTCGCAGACGTGTATTTAATGCATCTCATTGATGCATAATGCTAACCAAGTCATCACATAATTATAGATTTATAAATTCTAGTTGATCTAATAAGCAACTGAAACATGGGGTAGAATGGTCCTTAGATGTACAGACAATTTTCAAATAGCAAAATGCTTTGACCCATGTCAGCTTGTGTGGACTGTGCAGGCTGACAGGGGCCAATAATTTTTGCAGATGCATTAAGCCACCTTTTGATTGGAGCATGGCTTATTTGCTTTGTGGAGACAACCTGAAATTTGTCATTTGATACAGGGCTTAAACATTTTATAATTTTGACTATTTATGTGGTTCATGAGTAACAAATAAAAACAAAGTTACGTTACAAATTAAAAAAAAAACATAATCATAATATTGACTTCATGTGAATGTACATGTGAAAGGTAGAATGTTATGGTGATTCTAAAATGAGCCTTCAAACAAAGGTCTAAAATTAGAATTCTACTCGATAATGAATACATCTTATGAATTATGCTCTATGAAAAGGGGGCTTAATGCATCTGCGAAAATATCGACCCAGGTCAGGCCTTAGAAAGCTTTTAAGCTTCCTCAAAGCTTTACCCGACAATCTCGGGTTTTAACGCCCATGACAAAAAAAAAAAAAAAAAAAAAGCTCTTGAAAACATTGTTGGAAAAGGAGAAAATGCTGGTAACCAAGATGTTCTCATGTTCCAACAATGTATTCTACCATATCATTTTGGCTGCTACCAACCTTCAGACGGATATACATAAGATTGAAAACTGGGCGAGGAAATGGCTAGTGAAATTCAATCCCTCTAAGTCCGAATCCCTTATTATTTCAAAGAAACTACTGAAACCTGTCCACCCGGATCTTAACATGTCAAATATTAATATACATAATGTAGAAGTGCTCAAACATCTTGGGCTTTATTTTCCTGTTATGGATCTTGGGATTATCACATAAAAATAACATTGGAAAAAGCATGGAATAGAGTTAATATCATGAGAGCGTTAAAGTTTAAGTTAGATCGGCATACATTGAAAACAATCTATTTTTCGTTCATAAGACCAGTCTTAGAATATGCTGATAATATCTGGGATAATATTCCTAAGTACCTAAAAAATGAAGTTGAAAAAGTCCAAAATGAATCGGCAAGAATTGTGACTGGCTGTACTAAACTAGTTTCCCTGGAATATCTTATAAATGAAGCAGGGTGGGAATCATTGAGATACAGAAAGAAAAAACACAAACTAATCTTATTTTCCAAAATGATTAAGGGTATTACTCCTGCCTATTTATCATCTCTAGTCCCAGATACGGTTGGTGATACCACGAGTTATAACCTGCGACGAGCTAACGACCTCCGAGGCATTGCATGTAGAACTTCAATGTACAATAATTCTTTTATACCGTCTTGATTTACGCCGTCTGCAAAAGCAACTGAAATGATCACTGGAGATGAAAGAGTTAACCTATTACAAGATGACACAGTTTTAGACAAGTACAAATTGAAAACGCCTGCAGGCAACAAATTAAAAGTGGCTGAAATCAAGGTACTTGCCTTTGATAGGCTAGTGAACGTTGGGGAAGGGGGAGAAAATGAATGGTCACCACCAGTTTTTCCTATTCCCACAATGTTTTCAAAAGCCCTTTCCCTCCAGGTCGTTAAAACTTGGGATTGTTTAGTGAAGGGTTTTGATATTTTGTTGCGCCTTTCTGTTTCTGTGTATTATGTAACTCTAAAACTGTGTAAACATAGATAAATAATCAATGAATATGGTGTACGGGAAAAAGAAACTCAAGGCAATCATCCTTGATTCATAGACGGCCCCAAGAAAATAAAATGCATTATCTATCGGTCGTAATCTCTGTCGCCTTGCAGCAATCAGGGGCAATATTTGGCACGACGATCCAAGAATGATTAAAAACTTTCATAAAATACAGATGAAATGGGTTAAAAAAAAGTCTGGATGAAAATGAGTAAAGATATAGATCTATCTCAAGATGACTTTGGTCTTGCATTTTTGTGCATTCAGATCTTGACCTATACCATGTGGAAAAGCTACTGTAATGCGCATTGGAGATAAGACTTACTTCTTTACCAAATGACAAGATTTTAGACGCTTATAAATTGAAAGCACTTGCAGACGACAAATCACAAATGATTTTAAACTCAAGGTAAATGTATAAACCAAGGTAGAAAATAGTGTGGGAATGGGAGAAATTACTGATAACGAGCAAAAGTTGACTTTTTGCAAAAGGCTTCTCTGGCAGGGTCTTTAAACACGCGATTGTTTGGTTAAAGTTTTCAATTTCTAGTATGGCTTCCTGTTTTTGAATACAGTGTAGATCCAAATCAGGCTGTAAAAGCTGAATAGGGTGATATTTGATATACTCTGTCGCTTTTGCGGACTTTGATCAAGATCAGATTGAGCAGAATGTGCATGCTGATCTTGGATCTATACTCTCCGATATGGTCAGACATTCTTTGGCATGAAGAACCTTGAAATTGCACTACTTGAATATTTTTCACTCTAGGCTAGAATATATCGTTGTACAAGAGGTAAGATATTTGCAGTGAGTAAAGTGAATCACTAACCCAATGCATAAGAATAGTTTACGACCACCCACTTACAAGAACTATTCGAAAAAAAAAAAAAAAAAAAGCACAATGTTGCATAATATGTATTGATTTAGCCTAAAAACAACGAAATGAAGATGTAGAATGGTCCTTTGACATGCCGAACATTTACCAATAGAGAAAAGTTGTACAGGCTGACATGGGTCGAAACTTTATGCAGATTGAAAACTTCATGCTATATATGTATAGATTGTTTCATTTTTCCGTTTCAATTCGCCCAAAAATGTCCTTGCTACCCCCCCCCACACACAACTTTCTTCCATTCATTATCATCATTCAATTTCTTCTTTTCCCTTCCCAGTTACTCATTATCACTATTACTTTAATTACTTCAAAGGACTTCCCTCCCTTACTTTGCCCTCTCATTACTTCAATGGCACCTTTTCCTTTTCTCAGTGTCGCTATTACTTTGATTGCTTTTATTCCCTCCCTTAGTGTACCTTATATCATTAGTCTGATTGCATCTCCCTCTACACACACACTTCAGTGTGCCCCACCATAACTTTAGTTGCTTCTTTTCCCCTGCCTCAATATGTTCCACACATAGTGTATGTAGCATTTCCCACCACAAACTTACGCAGTTTTACTCATCCTACAATAGTGTCCTATCTATAGATAATCACTCATAACATTTGCTAAACCTAAGCGCCAAACAACTGTTCTTCTGAGTATTTTGCAACAGAGTTTTGGAATAGATGATTGTTGTAAGTTCACATTACTTACATGAGAACTTATGATCAATTTCACGCATATTTTTGACAGATTGTGAGGATGGAAAATATGGTGCAGACTGTCAGAATACATGTGGCAGATGTAAAAATGGTAAACACTGTGACACTAGAAATGGAACATGTTCAGAATGTATGACAGGATACAAACCGCCTTTATGTCAAGGTAATATACCCTCTCTTTTAACCCTTCACCAAACGACAGAACTTTACACTTATCCAAAATCGCTATTGTGTGGTAAACAGTTATCTCTTTTATCCACATTCATTCACATAGTTTATTATTGAGTATAATAGGCCTACGGCCCATAATACATTTTCCAAAAAAATTATATTTAAACATGGTGATAACGAAAGTGACAAGCGTACATAATCAATTTCAAACTAGTTATAAGCAGCATACAAGTTTTGTAGATCCAGATTTATATACAATGCAAACAGTATTTGATATTGATCTCGTTCAACTGGTAAAAATACAATCTGATACTATAAAAGATATTGTTTTACCGTTTAAGCTTGGAACAATAGGCGGATGGTATGGATCCAAGGTCAGACCACACCTTATATACAATCTGGGTCCGTATTCACCAATCGTTCTTAAGAACGTTCGTACTCTTATTATCCAAGATTTTCCAAATTTGAAAGTAACACACCTTCTGACTGGCTAAACCAGTTCGTTGGCAAAATACGACAAATGACATTCCTAAGAATGATTGGTGAATACGGACACTGATTTTGATCTTTTTTATTGTTGAATTTACTGTTTTAGCCTAGGCTGAAAACGATTTAAATTCTTGGATGCTGGTGAAGGCAAAAGGATTAATCTTATGTCAAAAGTGCATGTACTTCATCCTTTCCACTGTCATGGGTGACAGAAGAAGCTTTTAAAAGAACACACAGATCAAGATGAGACTGGAAGGAACATACATACTGATCTTGAACCAGCACCACCATTCTGCTATTTGAATTCAAAATTATTACCCAAACTTATATAGAACATTTTCTATGCGTCTTTCTTTATTTTATCAACCATAACGATTGCATATAGGATGTGAAATTCTGACAATAGTTAGTTGCAAAAGGTTTTAAACTATCCTTTTTTTTCTACTAACCACGATTAGAATTAATGTTATGCCTTTTGTTATGATATTTTGGCCGCTATGTCCACTTACACTTCATATAACATCCAATTCCTATTTCAACCTGCTGGCTTCAGTCAAAAACACCCTTAAAAATTATATGCAAGGTTATACACTAGCCCAATTGAAAGGTCAGCCTGGTTAGGTTGGATGAAAATGTTGTTCCTGTGTGACATTGTCGAACACTGAGCATTGTAAAGAATCAGGCATAGAGTAGGATATGTGTCGTCCTGTATCTTGTTCTTTGCCCGCAATCTAAAATGACGCCCATACAGTCTGCCTGTGACGACAATGAATTAATTTAAACACATAATTGGAAGTTGAATGAACAAGATATTTGTATTTGTATATTTATAGTGGTAGTAGTCAGGAAGAAAGACACAATGCCATAATCAGTAATGTTCAGTCCTAGATATTGCTCTAGTTTTGAATTCAGAGATAAACAATCTGATTGGTCAAGATGTTCTGTTTCAGCCAATTGGATTGCTAGTCTTCCAATTTAGAATAAAAACTGAATTTGTTTTTTGTTGTAAACATTGTCCCTAAATATTTCAACTTCAAGATTGCATAACATTTTACCAGCTAGAAAATAGAATTTTGAAATGTTCCACATTGGTCGCAATTTAATACCAAATGAATCATTGTCTTTGGTAGGGTAAAAACCATGGTTAGGAAAGGACAAAATGCTGGTTGTAACAGTATTTTCTCATTTCTCCACAATATTTTCAAAACCATCTTCTCGATGAGATTGCCTGAGAAATCTTTAATTGCAGAATACCTTACAAGAATCAGACATTTTAAATCTAATGTTAGATGGTAAAGTCCACAGATATATTCAAATGTTATCACTTAGTCTATAGCAGTTTGAACATTAACCTTTTACCAAATCATCCCAAGTTTTAACACCCTTGAGAAGGCAGCTTTTGGAAACACTGTGGGAGAAAAAGAGAAATTACTGACAACTAACATTTTCTCATTTCTCTACATTTTTCTTTTTTTCATCTTTAAAGGTTTTTCAAGAACGTATTCTAGAATGTTACCACATTTAATTTGACATGTGAAATTGCTTTCAAAATAGACAAATTGTCTGGTAAATATTTTAGCTTAGCTTTTAAAGTTGTTTTCTTATAGACAATATAAATCAAGATCAAACTGCTTTATGCAGACAGTATAAAGAATAATCAGACTGCACAGGTCATGCAGACTAATAAAGATTTACATTTTCTTCTGTTTTGTGAAAGATAAATGGTAACCACACCCCCGAAACTGCAATGATTTGGCCTATTTCCGTAATGAGAAAGTCCATATTATTTTTAAGACTGTAACAGCTTCACATGGGAATGGTAAAAAAAAAATAATATTGATAATAATAATTAAAAAACATGCATCAAATATATAATCCTTTATTATTATTATTATTATTATTATTATGATGAATGAATGAATGAATGACATCAATATTATTATTGAGTCGCCTGGTTGCGTAGCAACCAGGCTCTCATTGTTATCATCCTGATCTATGGGGTGACGTAGGCATACCTCCGGCCTTGTACTGCTTCCTGGCCGAGTTCCGGTTTACGAGATAAAACATAGTTTCCTAATTATTCGGTTAACAACCCAGTTTCAGTCGTATATAACTTACAACTGTGCCTTTGTGATAATGTATATGTCTATAAAGACCGAGCTGTTTAACGGTTCAAACCTTTGAAACAATCATTTCGTCCACATGGATACACGATAGCCTATCGTTTACACAGACGTCATCTCCAAATATAGCGCATTATGTATGTATCTAAAAATAGCCGCCGTGACCTAAAACAAGTTTGCGGACACGCTGAACAATATTCTCCGACGACAAGCGTCTTTACTACGGCACGCTTCTATTTGTGGACAGTTCTCAGTGAAAATGGTTTGATAATTAACCATTAAAAGTACACTGTAATTCTTACAATCTGTCCTTAATTGTTACAAGTCTTATAACAATTCAACACTCAACCTGTGGTCGGAAAGAGAAAGACCATACCGAGTTGACATGGAAGCTTTCAATGGAGATTTTTCCCAACACTAGGCTAAAATTTTTAAACAAATTTATAACGACTTTGAATGGTTGCGTTGCCTTCTTAGACATTCTTACACGTTGCTTCTTCAGAGCTTTTCATTCTAGATTTTAAATACTTTGCACACCAATATTCTAGGTGCATAGAGATCGTACATAGCGTATGTAATTGCGCACGGTTCTGGGCTGTACCAAGTCATCGCTTAGCAGGTGCTTTCTGGAATGTAGCTGTACGACAAATATAGATCTTATAATCACGTGACGTATAACGTCATTTGCACCACGGAATTCTTTACAGTTTTACATAATTATGAATCAGTCGCTGAAGCCGCCCTTATTTTCAGCGTACACCGACCTAGCGCTTCACCGATCTATGCAGAGAGAGTGTTTAAAGTATACTGTGTTTGATTAATTGTTTTTCGTTTATAAAGAGGTGAATTTTTAAAAGTCTGCTGTTTTTTTTTTTAATGTGCGATTAACCTAGATCTAGTATTTATGAAACAATTTATTAGTGCGGGTGTCAGAACGCAAGGTGCTTTCGTAACTGCCAAAAATCTGAATTCACACGGGAGTTCGACTTGAAACTACGCAGTTCTAACAACCAGCAATCTAAGAACTTGACTTTTTACTCCACTATATTTTAAATATAAAAGAACAGATCAATGTTAACACACTCGAACAACAAGTGCTTTATTGGAGTGTTTGTAATCTTGTAAAGGGTTGTTGTAAAGGGTAATTTAGAGTGAATCGCAAACATTTAGTTCAAGTCAAAGCAATACAATTGTAGATCTCTAAAATTTTCAATTGGTGTGGAAGCAGTACTAATTCCTGGGACGTTATAAAACAGAGACAAAGTTAAAAGGCTGATGATCATGCCATTTGGTTATATTGTTTTTCTGAAGCTGTAGCAGCCACATTCTTCGAGTCCACTGTGGACAAAACTTGAACCCGGATAGCAACAAATACAAATTATTTCCAAAGGACAAGTTGATTAATGAGTCAAATATTTGTGTGTGCTCCAGAGGCTACATTTCAGTCCAATGATCATGAAATTGCCCGGCTGTTTGTCTCAATAATAATTTTTGACAAAACTGAAAGTAGGTCACGGGGGTTAAAAGAAAAAGGTTGTCACTAGGTCAAATCAGACGGAACCGTAATAGATCTAGTGCTTTAGAATCCATTTATGTTTAGTCCAATACTCACGGAACTTTGTCAGACTGCTTAGATTAGATATGGGTGAGTTGCAAAAGGGTATTTTTGGTCTAAAATTGTGTCCCTAGATCCAATACCAGAAGACAAAGTTCATTTGAGTTCATACTAATGTTGCCTAAATGGTCCTCTTGTAAAATTGTTCAAGTGGTTCAGCTCTGTTTCTATAAACTTCACAGAAGCTTCAGAACTGACTAGTAACATCTCAAAATAACCGCCTCTGAAACTGTATAAGCAATTATACCCAAATTTCATATCTAGCATCCTGTATTTGAAAGGACAATTATTGAAATTAAACGATATATGTATAACCATGTGGTCCCTCCAATTTTAGAAATTTGTGTCATATAAAAACAATTTGCTTCAGATCTGGGGAGAAAATGTATGCCATATTCTAACTGAAATTATTTAGAATGCTTGTTTTAGCAATATGTGTAAGAATTAAGATATACATGTAAGTTAAGTCAACCAGATTCTGCGCTAGAAAAACATTTTTATCAACCTAGAAGCCTAATTTCTGTCCACATTCTTTACAGGCATTATTCAGCTAGGGAGGAACTGTAAATATTGATTTAACTTCGACAGTTATTACGCCCCTCTGAATTTCGAGGTGGGGGGAAGAGAATGGTTTTCATGTTGTCTCTCCGTCTGTCCGTTCGTCCGTCCGATCTTCCGTCCATCCAGATTAATATGTTCTAAAATCGTTGACGAAAGTTGACGAATGCTTTTAATAGATTTGAACAAAAAAAGGGTGAAAACTTCTAACCCATTACCATCCAGGCGACTCTCGGGACTATCAGTCGTTTGATTATTATTTCTATACCCTTCACCACACTATCCAGAATTTAAACAACCCCGAGAAAGGAGGCATTATGAAAATATTGTAGGAAAAGGTAAAACATGCTGGTATTTTTTTTTCTCTTCCTGCAATGTTTTCTATCCTCATAGACAAATACCAAAATTTCAGCCACATTAGAGTTGTCATCAGCGCGAGCGCACAGAGAGAGAGAGAGAGAGAGAGAGAGAGAGATTAGCGATACTGTAATATCAGTATTGTTTTTTTTTTTTTTTTACAAGAATGTTATCAACCCCAAAAGACAAAAAACATAGTTTAAGCAAATTTTAACATAAGTCATGCTCTCGCAGACGTGTATTTAATGCATCTCATTGATCCATAATACTAACCAAGTCATCACATAATTATAGATTGATAAATTCTAGTTGATCTAATAAGCAACTGAAACGTGGGGTAGAATGGTCCTTAGATGTACAGACAGTTTTCAAATAGCAAAATGCTTTGACCCATGTCAGCTTGTGTGGACTGTGCAGGCTGAAAAGGGCCAATAATTTTTGCAGATGCATTAAGCCACCTTTTATTGGAGCATGGCTTATTTGCTTTGTGCATGTGATTTCAATGCAGACAACTTAAAATTTGTCATTTGGTAAAGGGCTTAAACATTTTATAATTTTGACCATTTATATGGCTCATGAGTGACAAATAAACACAAAGTTACGTTACAAATTAAAAAAAACATAATCATAATATTGACTTCATGTGAATGTACATGTGAAAGGTAGAATGTTATGATGATTCTAAAATAAGCCTTCAAACAAAGGTCTAAAAATAGAATTCCAGTCGATAATGAATGCATCCTATGAGATGTGCTCTGTGAAAAGCAGAGCTGTGAAGAGGACTGTGGCTCATGTTACAGCGAGGTCACATGTGACCGATTTAATAGAAGATGTCAACAATGTGCTCCTGGATATAGGAGAGTCCAGTGTAAACAGCGTGCATGCATTTTTAACATGTTTGTTCATGTATTTGTATTTTTACACAAGTTCTATAATGCATCTGCGAACAGTTTTGACCCAGGTCAGCCTGCGCGGAAACCTGGGCCGAAAGTTTTCGTTATTTGTATTTTTTCTGTATATCAAAAGACCAGTCTATCTCATGATTTAGACAGTTGTGCGACAAAAAAGATTTTATAGATTCATATTTACATAACGACTTGCTTGGTATCATCCATCACGGAGAATCATTAACCCCAGTTTGCGAGAGCGTGGCTCATATTTATGGATAAAACCATGTTTATTTACAGAATGTAGTTATTCCTACTATGGTTATGATTGTTCACAGAGATGCTTCTGTGTAAATGAGCCATGTGATAAAGCTACAGGAATCTGCCCTACAGGTAGATGTACAGAGGGATACAAGGGAGACAAATGTAATACACGTGAGTATTCATATATCTTTAAGTAATGTGAGTTCACAAAGGGTCATGTAAAGACGTGAGTTATTTCTAACGTGACCAAAAGACGACAAGCGAACAAACAAAATTTATTAGAACAAATATTAAACATTAACCAGAAGGATAGCAGACAGCAAAAGGCAGAAGGAAAGCGCAAAGAAGTATCAAAAAGAAAAGAACAGAGACATTGACAAATAAAACAAAACAAAAGCACAATTTAGCACAAAAGTTCCTTATCACTGTCTGTCAATGGTTCTCAAAGTCCGGTATATTCTTTTTGTCACATATGGCAAAGGAATCCGCAGAATAGCATCTACCTTAAATGTAATTACAACCTTTCTTCCAATGATGGATTTATCAGTATATATTGCTCTAAGCCGATTCAGTTTACAGTTCGTTTGTTCTAAATAAGTGAGGTATTTACTTCCCTCTGTTGCAATGTTTTAGGCTAGCTCACAGTACTTCATTAGTTCTGTTGTGTTTTTGTGAGTTCTGTCATCTACATGTATCAACAACACTGTACTTCACAATAAGAGAGGCGAGGAGCTGTAAGTTTAAAGCAGCCTCATAAGACATGCAACCAAAGCAATAAGCAAAGCTAAGCAACAAAGCCTATGAATAAAATAATTAACACAAATTAGAACAAAGCGCTAGAAAATAAATGCAAAACAACAGAAAGACGAAAAAGCACAGGAAAACTATCAACTCACCAAAACTCATGGTTAGGCCAGATAACTCATAGCTGGTCTAAGACCAAGCTTCAAACATACAGAGTCTTCACCCTACAACTGCTCACAGCTTACTGCCCTTACAATGTCTAATTTGACATAATTATGTATACATCATATACATAGCAGAAATTGTTAGTAAAGCATGACAGAGTGAGTTTTGTTCAAACATAATGTAAAGGTTATACCATGTATACAGGTAGGTACACAACATCTGTTATCCCTGAACAATAACCCTTAACAAATTTGTCACAGGTCATAAGAATATATATCATTTATAACTAAGGGTATATGGGTCATATAATGATTACCTTCATAGCTGAATCTCAGTTACATATCAACAAGTCATATACATGTTTTTCGGACTTTCAAAAATGTTCTTCAGGCTAACCCAATAAAAAGTGCTATTGAACAAAAACTTATCAAAATATTAATTAAATGATGTGAAAGAGGGACACATTGCCCTGATTTACATGAAGGCTACTTCAGTAGCCTTTGTAGTGCTTTGTTAATCAAAAAACGACTTAAGTGAATGTGTAATTTGATCACGGATACAGCTGTCGAATAGTAACATTTCATATTCTGTCTCGAAGATATTGCCCCGAAATTATTGTACATAAAATGTGTTTTCTATCCATTTCACTCTCTTACTATCTTAATTTTGGACTCCACCATATTGAAAGCAGTTGCAGACGAAAAAATCTATTTTTCCACAAATTATGGGATTCGTCTTTAAAAGGAAATAAACCATTGTGAGAAAAGGAGGAATTGCTAGTTACCAGCTTTTTTTCTTCATTTCCCACGATGTTTTCGAAAACCTTCTTTGTCATGATCATTACAACACGGAATTGTGTGGTAAAGTCTCATTGGCTAATGGTTTATTTGATGGTTGCTGTTGCAGTGTGTAGAAATGGTACTTATGGACAAGGATGTAGAGAGACTTGTGGCCAATGTTACAACAACGAGTTTTGTAACCATGTAGATGGACACTGTACAAGATGTGCAGCAGGATATAAAGGGGTATATTGTAAGAAAGGTAAATGTTGTTCTTTAGGAAATATTTGAAATAAGATTGAAATGTTGAAATGATATGCTATTTTATATAATCTGGTATAACTTTTTTCACTCTGTGGACTTGTATCTTTATTACTATTCCTCCTGGAGATTTACTAAAATCAAGAGTTTTTTTTGCAAATTTCATCTTTTACGATGAGGATTGTAACCATGAAGATGTACACTGTCGAAGATGTGCAGCAGACCATAAACAGGCAAACTGTAAGCAAGAGTAATAAAAATGGTTAAGAACCTTGAAATAAGAACCAGATTACAACATGATAAAATATTGAAGTCATTTCATACTTAATGTTTTCACTATGTCAACTTGTATTTCTATTCACTTTTGCTGTTTGACAATTGCAGAAAAAAGACTATCACAGATAGTGTGCAAAAGTAGACAGTTCTTTAAATTAAGAGTGTTCCAAATATCATTATGTTTCACAACAAGGTAAATTACGAGGATGGACATTTTTCAGAATGTTCAGCATGATATAAAGGAGCACATTGTTTAGCTAGGTTGGTCCAGACGTTTTCATACGGGACATATTTGACAAAAGAATCCAACATATTTTACATGAGAAATTGTTGAATTCAATTGTGATAGCCATAATTTGATTAACCCTTTAAATAACTTCAATACTTTAGTAGACTTTTGGGCAAGTATAGATTAAGAACAGACTGCACAAAATGTGTAGTCTGATCTCTGTTCTACATTGCCAGTTTCACTGTAACAATATAGATAAAAACAATCATGATATTCCACTTATGAGGATCTAGTTGTGTCTTTTTATTTCCTGCTGTCTTGTAACTCTTTGCCGCATAATTCCGTGTCTCAATCATCGTCGAGAGGACATTCTTTTAAACATTGTGGTAACCAGCATTTCCCAGTCTGTCATCTGGTATAGAGTTAGATAATCAATACACTATGAGTCATACATAATCTGTCACGCAGGTTTAAGCTTATCAGTTTTAATGTACAAGAACCTTTGTTTGAGCTATGGTCTGTGAAACGGGTATTTGATACACCAGCAGAAAGGATTGCAACATGTCTGGTGGCGCAGCTTACAGGCTGGGTAAAATAATTTTGTCAATTTCCTACATATCAAAGGACCATTCTACCTCAGGACTCAATTGTTCTTTAGGAAAACGGATTTTATGATTCCATAATTATGTGATGACTTCGCTGGTAAAATGAACTCTGCCCGAGATGCATTAAACCCCATTTTGCCAGAGCATAATTCATTTACAAGATACCCTTATTTTTATCATTTGATTTTTAACTCTTTTCCAAATTATCAGGTGTTTTAAAAACTATAAAAATGGCTTGAGGAAACATTGTTGGAAAGGGAGAAAATGCTAGTAGCTATAATTTTCATCCCTTTCCACAGTTTTTTTTTTTTTTTTTTTTGTCTGTCGTTTAGTAAAGAAGTCACATTATCTGAGGCGAATTTGATATGTCTTCCGTAAAATCTTTCAATTTGGAGGAGTCCAAAATTTTGTCATCTGGAGAAGATTTAGTCTCAATATTATTAATTATTGTGATTCTAGTAAACATAGATTTTTTTTTTTTTTTTTTTTATTTTCAGATTGTGACTCAAGAACCTTTGGTTTGAATTGTTCACAGGAATGCGGACAATGCTTGAACAGTGCCCAGTGTAATAAAGTCAATGGAAGCTGCCCAGCTGGTTGCGATCGTGGTTTTAAAGGGGCTTTGTGTAATTCTAGTATGTATAGCTATCATTTCACGGCAGATTGTATTAATTTTATCTCGTCTATTTTTGGACAAAAGCTAAAGGTATTGTCATAGACTGTTATCGTCCGAGCCTGCAAAGTCATCTAAAGACTTGGACATTTTCTAATATCTCTGTCATAACTGCAATATTTTCTTCAAACTTGGCCTAGTTTAAGTCATAATTGTTGTAATATGAAGGGAGCTAATACAAGAAGGTCAGGTGAATATTTTTCACACTCTTTTGACTTTTTTTGGGGGATGTAGAAAGTTTCACTGAAGAAGCAAGTCTATTTTGTATATGTAAGAAACAACCTTGATGGACTAATATTCAGTGACCTCCCTCAAAAACAAGGTTTAGATTCACATACTGAGATACTAGAGACCATTAAAAATCACAAAATTTAACCAGGGAAAAATAATCCCTGAATGCATTTGAAAATATTTAAAAAAAGAAAAGCAATTTGAGAATATTGTGAGAAAGGGAGAAAATGCTGGTAACCAGCGTTTTCTCCTTTTCCCACAATGTTTTCTACCCTTCACAAAACAAATTTCAATTTTTAATTTGTCTTCTGCAAATGCTTTCAATTTTGACAGGTCTAAAATTTTGTCGTTTGGTAAAGAGTTAAAGAAGCAATCACTTGAAAAACACAAATATCCTCTCCTACTATCTTTCAATTCTTTACCAAACAATCACATTTTACGGATCCTGAAGAAAAAACATTCATCCTATTACAATACAATCCCGAGTTTTAACAACCTTATTGAAGAAGACTAATGGAAACATTGTTAAGAAAACATCGTAGGAAAAGTAGAAAATACTGGTAACCATCAATAGCTGTTTTCTCCCTATTGTTTTCTAACCTATCACACCATTTTCAACGTTTGAGCCACAAGCGGTTTGTCATCTGCAAATGCTTTTGATCTGAGTAAGTCAAAACTATTGTCTTTTTGTAAACAGTTGGTAATAATTTGTGAAAAAGAAAAATTGATAAAGAAGGGGATAACCAGCTAACTTCCCATATTGTATCTATTCAATGATCTTATAACTTGAACTACGTTTTGTTTATTGCCTGCAAATGTTTTCAATTCGATGTGTATAAAATGTTGTCATCTGGTTGAAACTTAAAACAACTCCCCGTTACAAAGACTAAGACCTAGTATCTTGATCGGAAATAAGTTAGGGGTGTTCAACATACAAGTAGAAAATTTGTGAAGGGATTTATATGTAGAATTCATTGTTTCGGTTAATTGCAAGGAACGATTCACATTGTTGTCAACATTGCTATTATCTATAATGTGACCAGTGTGTGGAAAAGGGAAGTATGGTGAGAACTGTACGAACGACTGTGGATATTGCTACCAAGAAGAAACATGTAATGCTCTAACAGGGCGTTGTCACACAAACTGTTCTGAGGGGTATACCGGGACATACTGTAAAACAGGAATGTACCAAATTATTGACATTTTTGTAAAGATTTTACTTAGAAGTCTATTCTGGCTTCAATGACAATTACCATTTCTTAATTCTCACTTACAATTAGAGAAGATTACACGATCATTAGATTATGTCTTTTAATCAGTAGATTTAATGAGTTGGATTTTTTCCAAAATAATTTTCAGTAGATGGAATGGAATCCTGACATGGTAGAATCAAATTCCTTATTCCTAAACTTTTTTGTTTTTACCAAGCAATCTCACTCTTTTGCAGCCCTGAGGGGGTGGGAGATGGGCCTGTATCACAATTGTTATGAAAATACGTCTTGAGAACGGGGTCTATAAAGTTAGTTGATCTGATTAGGTGCTGTAACGGGGCCATTACCAAAATCTTTGCAGATTACATTTTTTCACCATCATTTATGGCCTTAGAATTTATTTTGAAATGATGACCCCTTTCCATTAATTTTAGGTATGTATCTCACTAGTCTGTATGCTTTATTTATTTATTTATTTTTTTTTTAACTTTACTAATGTTAGAAGCATGTAGCCTTTTAGCTGGTGATATAGTTGCAGCTGTCGCTGTATACGGAACTAAAATTAAAAGTGTCGCCTTCCTAATAAATCTTCTATCTTTTCAGCAGAAGTGAAAGCAATTGGCCTTGCCCTTGATCTTGTTGAACAGTCTGACTCTACTCGCTTCATCATCTTTTCTGATTCATTATCCTCACTTCAAGCTTTGCACAGCCAGAAACATGAGAGTCCGTCTGTCTGTGATGTCCTTGAATGCATCAGTAGATAGCAAAGTTCCCGAGCTGGTGCATTTAACCACGGCCAACCACGATTATATCAAACTAACCATACTTGTGCTTAAATTATCACACTAAACATACTTGTGCTTAAATTATCAAACTAACCATACTTGTGCTTAAAATAAAGTTTAACCATAATTGTGCTTAAAATAAAGTTTAACCATAATTTGCTTAAAATAATAAACTAACTAAAAAATAATTTTTTGATATTTTTAACTCTGCTAAATAATGTTGAAAAACGTTAAACTAGCTTAAGAATCACCTTTAACTCCGTTTTCTATACCTTAACATAAGAGAAAGTATAGATGAAGTAAGGTGAGTCATGACACTTCCATTATATAAACCATTTTTTCATACCTCCTCACCGAAAACGAAAGAGGAAGTTATTTAGTAGACAACCCTTTAGCTTTCGCTTAACACAATGGTAGTATATTATGATATCAACAAACATTTTTACCCTTTTTTTTTTTTTTTTTTTTTTTTTTAAATGTTTAACGTGTACAATAATTGTATGAAATACTTATTTTTTTTTTAAACAGCAGCCTTACAACATTGTATTTCTTTAATGTGTAAGAAATGTATTGATACGGTATTAACTTACGGGCTGTTAGGCCTCGCCAGAGGTTAGCATTTTGTTAGTAATAACATTCTTACAAAAGTTAAAATACAACAAGGAAGTAAGACCGCTTTATTATCATAAATAAAAATCATATTTTATACAATTACCATATACATTTCATTTTTTAGAAAAAAAAAAAAAAAAAAAAAAGCAAAAAAAAAAAAGTATTAATATCATAATATACTACCATCATCTTCAAAAGTCCAGTCTAAAGTGATATTATATGAGTATACACATTGCAAAATATTAGCCAAAGTTGTGAAATACTATGTCACATGATCTTGGCGTGGGAGTAGATAAACCTTTTTTTAAATATTTAACCCTTTACCCGGTTAAATACTTTTTTACAAGTCCAACTCTATCAACAATGAAACAATAGTATGAGTGACCGCGGGATAGTCTCCTTTTGGAATAAATTTTATCATATCAGACTCTTCAACTTTTATAGGAGGATTAAAAATAGTGTAATTATTATATTCTATAGCAGGGTTACTAATGGTTGTCACATGGTCTTCATGTTTTTTGAAAATTTTAATTATTACTTTAGCCTCTTGCACAACTGGGGCTGTTAATAAGGTGCCTCTTATTATTTTTCCAGCACAGGGTAAACAATAACCATATAGATCTTCATCTGGTGCCTTGCTATTGCCAAAAGAAAATTGAGAGCAATTACTCATTGATAACCCTCCCTGTGCTTCAGCACATATTGAAATTATAGGTTTTGTTACATTTGTAGATTCCATATTTTACATATGTAAAATATTTTTATTTTTTTTATTACAAGTCCAACTCTATCAGTATCGACACATGCGCGTTTCTCGCGTTGGAGTTGTTGGACCTAGTTATAAAGTTTATAGTGTCGCATTGTTTTACTTCTAGAGGCTGAGGAAAAACTATGCAACTACAACCTTCTCCCTCCTTTTTCACTATGGAGTAGTCGGCCTTTTCGACTCCGTTTACGACTCTGTAAAATTTTGCCTCTTCTTTTTAGGATATTACCAACTGTAACGACCTTTAAAGATCCCCTTATAATTTTGCCAGGAGCTGCCATACAATAGCCTCCTAATTCATGATGTATTCCCGTGCTTCCATTACCGAAACTCGTAATTACCATCTTTTAATCCTCCTTGTTGCTCAGCATGAACGCTTATAATGGGTTTAGAGCCTATTAGAGATTCTTTTCCATCCACGTACGATTTTGTCGTTAAAACTCTCTCTTCTACCGGGGTTGCAGCGTTTTTTAGAGAAAAACCTTGGAGATTTACGTTAGTTACCGCCGAGAAACTCCCATCCGGATTTTTTATGATAGCTCCGCCGTTATGAACATAATTTTTATTGGCAGCGGCGCAACGGTCTGTGGGATTCGGTAATCCGGTAATCGAGTGATCACTCGTATCTATTTCGCCGGCCATTGAAAAAGATACATCTTGGTTTTTTGTCAAAGCTTTTTCACCCGTGGTAGCCGCCTCAACGATGGTATCTATGTAAAACTTATTCAGGGCATGGTCGATTTCTAAAGGCGTTCCGACGTTGGAAATTCTCCGCCCACTCATAGAAACGTCACTAGTTGCTATATACCCTCCACGTCCGTAAACAAAGGCTCGATTGGCAACATCTACGTATTTTTTAGTTGCAACGTCTTGTGGGTCTGCGGGATCTATAAGATTCGTTAAAGTATACCCCCGCATATTTATATCTGCAACAGCGGAAAAAAGTACGGTCTTCTTGCTCTACTATTGCTTTGGCGTTGTTATCCACGTATTTTTTAGTAGCAGCTTCACTCGGCTCCTCAGGATCGCCTAAGTTTTTTATTTTATTAAAACCCATGTTTAAATACCCTGTCATATGGTATCCTCCGTTTTCATCCAACAGCCCTAGGTTGCTGTCAACATAATTCTTAGTCGCGACGTCTTGAAGATTTACTGGATTACTAACCCTCGTTAATATATCACCGGCCATATTTATAGAACCGGTAACGGCGGTTGTTCCATCTTTACGTAAAAAATTATTACTTATGTAAGCGAGTGACACACCATCACCGCTCGTTTTAACACCATCCATTCTTCCAAATTTATCAACGGGCATTTTTTTATTGCTAAAAAAGTTTATTTAAAACATTTTGAAACGTATTACCTAAACCCAGTTCTTTAAGAATGTACAAACATAAATGGCCACAAAATACTTGCCCAGCTTGTTGTCATTGATCACTATTGTAATGTATTGGACTTTTTAGGTACTCTTGAATTTCAATGGGTGGTTGTATACCATAACTGTCAAAGTAAATTTTAGTTTTACCGTTTTTGTACCAAGCAACCCAATGTGTACCAGACCCGCTCGTGTCATCAAGGTTTAGTATGCCGCATTCCTTTTTTCTACACTTTTTTCGGTAGAGTGTTTCGTAAAAATACTCCCCTAAAAGAAGGAATTTTTAATCTTTTTGCTGCATCTTCTAGTTCTAAATTGTTTAACGGTCTGTTTGGTAAAATTAAGTTTTCAATTACAATATCTAGCATTTTTTTTTTTATACTGAAATATTTATAATGTCTTTATTATCAGCCCATGAATCAGCTCATCGGGATAACCTTTCCACTTTACTAGATATTTCTTTTTTCCCTTTTTAATAACATTTTCTATCCTATACAACTCCTGACTAGTTTTTTGTAGTTCAGGTTCATAAAAGGTAACTTTTATTTCTTCTTCATTAAGATCTACAATTTTATATGTTACAGGTGATGTATGTTTACTTCAGAAACTGTAAAAACCTCTTCAGTCCATCTGGTGGTATAACCTTTCTCAAAAGTCTTTTTCTTTTTAGTTATCCTTACTTTGTCTCCAACGGAAAACTTAGGTTTTATATCTTATATTTCGAGATGATCAGGGTAAAGATTTCTCCAAACTTTGGTTTCATTTTCTTTCTTACTAGCATTTAATGGTGCCATCTTAATGGAAGAATGTCTTGTATTATTATATTTTTTTAACGAGATCTGGTAAAATGTCAATGTAAACGTTTGTGGAGTTAGTAGAAAAGAACTTCCACATTTTTTCTTTCATTGTTCTAATCCATCTCTCAATCACGCTAGATTTTTCCTCATTTTCAGTGGAATATAATTCAATCAAGTCTTTATCTTCTTTATTATAAAATTCTTTACCCTTATCCACCCACATTTTATCTGGTTTTCTTTCCGTAAAAATACTCTTTAATGCTATGGCAACATATATTCCTGCTTTGTCTTTTAATGGTACCAACCAACCGTATTTGGAAAAGATGTCAATGACAGCGAGAAGATATTTAACACCACGATTAAACTTAGAAAATGCTTGCATGTCCACTACATCCGCAGCCCATATCCTATCTATGCCGTTTACTCTAACTCTCCTTTTCTTAAATTTTCTTTTTACGGGTTTGTGTAATTCTTCCGATAAATTTATTATGCAGATTTTTTTTTTAACCCCCATTCCAAATTTCATCTTTGTTCTAATGAGTTTACTAACGATGGACTTATCTATTTTTTTCCTAACCGTTGGATTGTAAATACCTTCTAGCTCTGTTAACATATTTTTATCGCACACTGAGTTTCTAACTTCAGTAGTAGGATTTTGTAAATAGCAAACATCGTGATGGTATGCAGCTTTATCAACACGGTTTATTGGTTGCTCCAATCCTTTGGTGTTAAATCTGGGTTGAGTCTTTTTTTTTTAGTGCCGGGTCCCGTGAAATTGTGCCCGGAAGATGCATTTCAAAAGGTAAATTATTTATAGCTTTATTTAGCAATGATCCACCTTTTTTTACATCCTGCGCCTTAATAAACTGAGTTTTAGTTGCTCCACATCCCACACATTTTCCACGTTTCATATTTCTTCCATTTTTAGTAACAACATATTCTATGTTGGATGTATCGGTAGCTTTTTTACATTTAACGCAATGTATTTTTTATATATAAAGATTAAAAAAAACTTATATAAAATGGATATTGTAAATTTATCATGGAACGAAGTATTATCAAAGAGATTTAATCACCCTCTTTTTCCAAAAAGTATTAGAGGGTTAATTGTAGGTAAATGAGGATGTGGCAAGACCACTCTTTTACTTAACCTTCTGCTAAGACCGGGTTGGCTTGACTACAACGAGCTGTGTGTTTTTGGAAAAAGTCTTTTTCAACCAGAATATCGCATACTTAAAAAAGCTTTGGAAGAAAGACTACCAAAAGCGGGTATTATCAGGTTGTTTAACATGCGAGATGAGATACAGGATTTAAATCTTTCTCCAACAGCTTTGGTTGAAGAATGGGTTAAAACGATTAAAAACAAATCTGATATAAAGTGTAGATTTTTTTTTTTTTTTTTTTTTTTTTTTTTTTGAAACTGCGGGGGGTGTGCCTGATCCGCGAGAGTTGAGCTCAGAAAACAAAAATTTAATGATTTTTGATGATTTACTTTTAGAAAAGCAAAATAAGTGTGAGTGTTACTACGTTCGTGGAAGACATAGTAATGTTGACTGCTTTTACCTCTCACAAAACTATTTTAGGTTACCAAGGCAAACTATTAGAGAAAACGCAATTTTTTTTCCCACAAGACCTTAAAAACATCATATTTTTAATGATCATGTAAGTGAAGATATGCCTAAGGATGAGTTTAGAAGATTTTGTTATAAGTCGTGGGAAAAACCACATGGTTTTGTTATCATTGATTTAACTAGTAAAAAACATGATGGAAAGTACAGAAACGGTTTTCACAACTTTCATATACCTAAGTCAGTATAAAATTATTATTTTTTTAATAAAAAAAATGGAAGATTGCAAAAAATACGGAACACAAAACGTCATTTCAAATTATAGTAAGTGACAACAAAACACGCTTTAGAACTAGGTTTAATCCACCAATTCAACTGGAAAAGGATAAAAAATATGAAATAGCATTAGTAAACCTTGAAACTTACCACTCTTTTCCAAACATTGATGCAACAAACAACATGTTTATTTATTCTCCAGACAATGGTACTTCATGGGTTAAAATTGAAATACCAGAAGGAAGTTATGACCTTATTGACATTAATGATACCATTCATCAGGAAATGAGAAAAAAGGACCACTACGATGGAGTTAATGATGAATATTACATTAACATTTCTGCGAACACAAATACCCTAAAGTCTGTTCTTACTCTGGAAAACGGTTATCAAGTAGATTTTAACCATCCAAACTCTATTTCTAAAGTATTAGGATTTACTCCCGCTAAATATATACAAGGATTTCATGAGTCAGAGAATGTAGTGAACATTCTTAGTATAAACAGTCTGCTCGTTAACATAGATATTATTTCAGGAAGTTATGTTAATGGTTCAACAAAAAACACTATTTACTCTTTTTTCCAAAATGTTTCTCCCGGATATAAGATAGTGGAGTCACCAATTAATTTGGTATACTTACCAATTACGTTCGATGAAATACATAACCTAGAGGTAACAATTACAGACCAAGATGGGGCACTTCTAAATCTTAGAGGTGAGAATTTAACAATCAGATTTCATATTAGAGAAGCGAGATAAATTAAAAAAAAAAAAAAAAAAAATATATATATATATATATATATATATATTAAAAGTTCAACTGGTACCGGTTCAATGATAATACATAAAAAACAAGAATAACATCACATGGGAGAATATAAGAATAAGATTTATTGCCGACCGGTTTCTTCCATTAAGGAATCATCAGGGCAATCTAACAATAAACGACGTAGCAACGTTGCGTTGCTACACACAATCACAAAAATCAATGACGTCATTTACTTAATGTTCAATTTAGGCATAAATTTTTTAATGAATGATTGTTCTTTGAGTAACCTAGCTGAAACATTTTCGTTGCGCATTTTAAAGAAAGGAAAGATCGAAAACTTTGGAGAGGTTTTAGAACATTTATCTAGATGAGCACTTAAAGGCATTTGTCTTGTTAATGGGTCTCTCACTTGTTGAATATGTACGGTTTTCCTATTTCTTAATTTGTCACCAGTCTGTCCGATGTAAAATTCCCTACACCCGTTACAAATTAAAACATAAATTACATTTTTAACAGTTCAGTCCATATTTTCCTTCACATAGAAAGTTTTATCATTTAATTTGACATTATTACCTTCAATAATATAATCACACAGTCCACATCGTGGTTCTCCGCACTTCTTTACACACGCGGCGATGTCTTCATTGAACTCAGACCGCGTAATAAGGCGTTTAAGATTTGGGAGCTGTCTTTTACATTTTATTATTCTGGTGTCTGTAATTATACTATTCATTTTTTCATCCTTTGTTAGAAGAGTCAGGTTAGATTTTAGCAATCCAAATACTTCTCTGTTTTTAGGATTGTGAGTGGATACGAACGGTATAATAGGTTTTTCATTCTTTTCTTTAATTGTTAAGAGACTGCTCCTCTGAATTTGTAATGCTTTTTTAAATCCGGTTTTTATCACCTGAATTGGATATTTTCTGTCAATTAATGATGAAGCTAATTCTTTTAAACGGAAATTACGAACACTTATATCAGAAACAATCGTGCATATTCTTCGAGCCAAGGAAAATGGGATGTTAATTTTAGTGTGTTTTGGATGACATGATTTGAAATTTAAATACTGTTTAGCGTCCGTAGACTTAAAATATATGTCGGTGGATATAGATGTGTTTATTTTGATGACCAAAACATCAAGAAAGGGTAACTGATAATCACTGGTTTGCATTTTAAACTTTATATCTTTATGGAGAGAATTTAGGGTCCTACAAAAATAAACTAGATCTTCCATTGATCTTTGCCAGAATATAAAACAGTCGTCTAAAAATCTTTTCCATTGATCCCGTACGAATTTGGCAAATATGTTACCCTTTTCATGTTCTATTGTTCTGTAGAGATTTTCCTCTAGAAACCCTAGGACAAGAGTAGCATATGTAGGACCCTAAATTCTCTCCATAAAGATATAAAGTTTAAAATGCAAACCAGTGATTATCAGTTACCCTTTCTTGATGTTTTGGTCATCAAAATAAACACATCTATATCCACCGACATATATTTTAAGTCTACGGACGCTAAACAGTATTTAAATTTCAAATCATGTCATCCAAAACACACTAAAATTAACATCCCATTTTCCTTGGCTCGAAGAATATGCACGATTGTTTCTGATATAAGTGTTCGTAATTTCCGTTTAAAAGAATTAGCTTCATCATTAATTGACAGAAAATATCCAATTCAGGTGATAAAAACCGGATTTAAAAAAGCATTACAAATTCAGAGGAGCAGTCTTTTAACAATTAAAGAAAAGAATGAAAAACCTATTATACCATTCGTATCCACTCACAATCCTAAAAACAGAGAAGTATTTGGATTGCTAAAATCTAACCTGACTCTTCTAACAAAGGATGAAAAAATGAATAGTATAATTACAGACACCAGAATAATAAAATGTAAAAGACAGCTCCCAAATCTTAATCGCCTTATTACGCGGTCTGAGTTCAATGAAGACATCGCCGCGTGTGTAAAGAAGTGCGGAGAACCACGATGTGGACTGTGTGATTATATTATTGAAGGTAATAATGTCAAATTAAATGATAAAACTTTCTATGTGAAGGAAAATATGGACTGCAGTGTTAAAAATGTAATTTATGTTTCAATTTGTAACGGGTGTAGGGAATTTTACATCGGACAGACTGGTGACAAATTAAGAAATAGGAAAACCGTACATATTCAACAAGTGAGAGACCAATTAACAAGACAAATGCCTTTAAGTGCTCATCTAGATAAATGTTCTAAAACCTCTCCAAAGTTTTCGATCTTTCCTTTCTTTAAAATGCGCAACGAAAATGTTTCAGCTAGGTTACTCAAAGAACAATCATTCATTAAAAAATTTATGCCTAAATTGAACATTAAGTAAATGACGTCATTGATTTTTGTGATTGTGTGTAGCAACGCAACGTTGCTACGTCGTTTATTGTTAGATTGCCCTGATGATTCCTTAATGGAAGAAACCGGTCGGCAATAAATCTTATTCTTAAATTCTCCCATGTGATGTTATTCTTGTTTTATATATATATATATATATATATGAGACAAGTTACACTACTGTTAAAGTAAATATATCAGAAGGGCAAAGGCAAAAGCTTCAATATGCTGTTAAAGCTGGTTCCCCAGTAAGTATTCGTTTAGGTCATGAAGATTTACAAGGTAATGATATTATAGCAATTACTAAGTCACAAGCAAAGAAAATGGCTAAAGCCTATGAGAATGGTAAAGGTATCACGATCAGAATGAGTGCAAAACAACTTAAACATAATATGAAAATAGAGGGAGGTTTTCTTGGAATGTTGGCTGGGTTGGCTGCTAGAGCTTTGCCAATGATAGCAAAAACCGTTTTACCAGCTTTAGGTGTTGGTGCTCTTTCTGGATTAGCCTCATCAGGAGTACAAAAAGCAATGGGGTCAGGCCTTTACCTTAAAAAAGGAGGATGTGTTTGTCAGATAGAAACTGAAGGAAAAGGGCTTTATTTAGGGCCAGCTAAAGGTAAAGGATTAGAGTCTGTTGGTGATGGTTTGTATTTAAAACAAGGAGGAAAGTTTTACGAAGGAAAAGGACTTCTTTTAGGACCTAATGGTCCATTTGCTAATATACCTATTTTAGGGGCTATATTGTGATGTGTTATAAATAATAATAATATTTAAATATTATTTTTAACAAAATAAATGAGTGTTTACAACTTTGGTGTTAAACCTAAGATAACTCAACCAAAAACAATCTATTGGCGCCCATTGCAAGGTGTAAAACATCCACCTCGAAAAGTAAATACGGTAACCTGGGAAATTTTCAGTCAAGAAAAGATTACACTAAAGCCTAATGAAGCAAAACAAATACTATTAGGCTTTGGGTTTATGATGACCAAAGGAGTTGTTTTAACCTCGTTAGCATACTCTTTAAATTTAAGCGGTGTAGTTTACAAAATGAGGTTATCCTTGAGGATACCATGGATATTATAATTACTATTACAAACAACTCTAACAAAAATGTAACAATTGAGGAAAACGAGTTTTTGTGTCTCGTTTATTACACAATTTAATAGTTTTTGTTTAAAAAAAAAATAATTTTAATAAAGAAATGGAGATGATAGAGAATATCTATCCAAGATTATCACCTTCAGCCCCAGATATTGAAATGATACCCCTAAATGACAATGGTCATTTATACCGTTTTTCAAAAGATATCGGAGGTACAAAAATTTCTTGAAAGTGAAATTCAAAAAAGAGATGCATTAGCAAAGAAATACTTTAAAGCAACTAGAATCGTTGATAATATTGATACGGTTCTCATCACTGTTGCTATGGCATCAGGAGCTGGTGGAATAGGACTGTTATCAACAATTGTAGCTATACCAGCTGTCATTGTGATGGAATCAATAGCATTGGCTACTGATTTACTGAGTATTATAGGTAAGTATAGTGTAAGAGTAACAACCAGTAAAGCTGAGAAACATCTAAAGATTAAGATGATAGCTGATGCTAAGTTGGATACGATATCTACTCATATATCAAAAGCTTTGATTGATAATAAAATAACAGATGAAGAATTTAAATTGATTATGGAGGAGTTGGAGAAATATAAAACTATGAAGAATGAGATAAGAACCAAAACTAAAAAGAAAATATCAGCTGAAAATGAAGAATCATTGATTGAGAAAGGGAGGCAAAAAGCGCATGAGTCCTTTCGGAGGTTGGTTGAAAAACATCATGGGGGTCCCTTGCCGTTTTAAATGCCCAAAGTTTAGTTGTAGTTTTTCATGCGAGATTAGCAATAACCAACGTGATGATTAAAACTTTATTACCTTGGCCAACTACCTATGCTAAAAACTAAGTTAAAAACTATGTTGTAAACTATGTAAAGAATTATGTTGAAAACTGTGATGAAAATGAGATAAAAAAATTATGTTTGTAATAAAAAATGTCTTTTTTAAAAATCACTGATCCTACAAAAAGGGACTTAATTGTAAAAGAATATCTAGAGACAAAAAAGAATATCCGCGATAGTCTACTAGCAGAGAAAACAGGTGAGCAAGAATTGCAAACTGGTCTTTCAAAGTTTTTTAAGTCTATTACAGAAACACAAAAAGCTACAGCAAAGGAGGTTATAGAAGAACTTAAACCTATTAAAGAAGGTATAGAAAACTTACCGCAAGCCATTAACTTACCAAATTTCCCGTCAATACAAACTTATACCTCTGAAGGACAAGAGTTAACTATGGGGGAATATGAAAGTAGGTATTATATTGGGCCACTCGCAAGGGAGTATTTAACGAAATTTGTTGACAAAACTGATGTTGATAGAACATATGGATTATATGATAAAAATGCTAAATTTTGTATTGGTAACACATTAGCCATAATTGATAATGATGATATTGTGGTTGGTGGTGATGAATATGAAGGAACACCTGGCCTATGGGAGTTAATTGTTGCTACAGAACCTGATAAAAAAAATATACAGATGAGGATCTTGCGAATTATAGTAGATTAATGTTAAAAACCAACGCTCTTTATCGTAATAACGATCCGGATAGTAAATATCCTAAAAGTTCTAAAGCGGAAAAGTGGTCTAAAATACTTAAACCTATTTGGGTGAATAGGAAAAAATATGAAGGAAGTGGGGTTGTTATTCCGTGTGACCCTAACGCAATAATAGAAAGACTAGACCTGTTGTTGGCAAGTAAAGCAGCAGGTAACACAAGTGTGAGAAACGAGCTTGTTAGCATATGTGATGAATTAAAAAGGCAAGGTGTCTTAGATTCAAACAGTTATAAAAATTTAATGTCTATACTATAAAAAAAAATGATTACGCCTAGAAAGCGAGGATTTAAAAGAAAGTATTCGCACGGAGGTGGCGGAATCTTTAACAGTATTGCTAACTTTTTTACAAAACTTTTTACTAGTAGTGCAGCTAAACAAATTGCGTCTTCTGCCTTTGATGTGGGAAAGAGTGTTGCTAAGGAAGGGGCGAAAAAAAAACTTTAGAGGCTGGAAAGAGTGCTGCTGTAGACGCAGGAAAGAGGTTAGTCGAAAAAGCTTTGACACCAAAATCACGAATAATTTTACAAAAACATACTGCTACACCTACAGCGCAAAGTACACCTACAGCGCAAAACATTAATACCTTAATAGATTGAAGTGCCATTGCCATTCAAGACTTAGTTAAATATTAAACAGTGCGTCTGGATTAAAGTAGTATGAAAAAAATTGAAAATGGCTTAAGAAAATTATATTTATTATAAAAAAAGAGAATGGCAAAATTAACATTTAATCGTATAAGTTATGAACAATATGGTACATGTTCCATTAACATATTTGGTGCATCTTTTAAGCTAGAGGATTGTGAGATCCTTGAAATTAATGACACAGAATATGACTACCAAAAAGCTATTGTAAAGTTGTCTCCTGAAAAAGTAATCATAATAAATGAGATTGAGGAAAAGGTAAATAAGTATTTAAACGATATGATTATTCCTATTCCCCCAATAAAAATTGTGTATGGAAACAGGATTTACCCCAAAAAGAAAAAAATATCCCAAAAGATAAACTGAAAAGCATTAAACTTAAAAGTGTGTTTGTTAATAATGAAAAAAAGCCTTTTCCTCAGCTCTGGTTAGAGATTTAGAGTAAAGCTGGAGATGATATTAAAGTGATATAATTATAATTTGATTTAAAATTATAATTGTAATGATAAAAAATGGACATTTTAAGAATTACCGAACCAATTTTAAAAGACGATAGCATTGATGAGTATAAGCACTTTAAGTATGAACCAATTACAGGTACCAATCTCAACAACTCCGGAGGAGCTATCAGGATTAGCATTGAAACCCAAGATCTTTTTACACATCCTAGTGAAAGCTATTTACTTATAGAAGGCCGCTTAACAAAGGCCAATGGAACAGCTTACGCAGATGTTGACAACGTTTCTCTAACAAACAACGTCCTCATGCATCTTTTTAAAAAAATCAGGTATCAACTTTCCGGTCAGGAGATTGAATCCATAACACATCCTGGTCAGGCTACTACAATGCTTGGATTGTTAAAATATCCGGATGATTTTTCTAAATCACAAGGGTTAAACCAATTGTGGTATAAGGATACATTGACCAGAGCAGTAGAGTTCCATTAAAACATATATTTGGTTTTTGCGAAGACTATAATAAAGTCTTGTATGGAATGAAGCAAACTCTCACCTTGACGAGAAATGATGATGAAGATGCGACCTTTAGAGCTAACGGTGTTGATGCTGGTAAAATTACGTTGGATAAATTATCATGGTTTATGCCCCACGTTATGCCCGCGGATAAGGAGAAGATGGAACTTTATAAATTTATCGAGAAAAAAGAAAAATTTCCAGTTGGATATAGAATGCGCCGAATGCTACAATGCGACTCTATTGCAGTTCCTCAGTCAACAACATTTATCTGGAGACTTTCCGTTAAATCATCTCCCGAGGTGCCACGTTTTATCATTGTTGGCTTTCAGACTGATAAAAGTGGTAACCAAGAAGAAAATCCATCCATATTCGACAACGTAGACGTTAAAAATATTTATGTTATGTTAAATTCCACTAGATATCCCGCGGTTGACTACAATCTTTCATTCGCTAGACAGCAATTTAGCAGAGCGTATGGTGACGCTGCTTTATTTAGATCTAAGTTTTATAACATGGATGATTTGGTATCAAATCCTAACTTTACCCCCTCAGAGTACAAAACTCTTTATCCTTTGTTTTTGTTTGATGTTTCCAAGCAGAGTGAAAGGTTAAAATAGTCTGTTACTGATGTCCAAATTAAGGCAATTGCATGCAGACACAGAAGCATATGCTGTTATTATTAGTGATAGATTAATTAACTTTCAGTCTGATGGAAATAAAATGAGTGTGGTGTATTAAGATTTTTCTTCTTATATAAAGAAACGATAAAGATATCAGATTAAAAAAAAAAAATTCTTAAAGAAAATAATATAAAATTTTGCTTTTATTGGGATAAGAAGAAGTTAGTTGACTTGGTGAAAGAACATGGTTTGTTCCCAAAGGAGCCATTTAAACAATGTGAAACACTTATATTAGTAAGGAAAAAAGATCCTACGTTTGATAGATTAAAACCTATTATGCATAATTCTAGAAAAGTTAGTTTAGAGGATGTTGAAACTGGGGAAATAAAAACCTTTCCATCAATTTACATGGCGGATAAATTTATAGATCGTTGCCCCCAAACGATTATGAACTGGAATGGAAGAGTTTGGAAGAATAAATATAGGATTAATATTCAGTAATTTTATTATGACATAGTCATAATAAAATTTTATGAAAATAACTTAAGTTTTTTTCTATTATATATAAAAATGGATGATAGAGATATGAAAAATGAATTTAAAAGGCTCAAAGTGCCTGATTTAAAAAAGCTCACAAAGTTTAAAAAAAATCAGAGGATACTCTAGGCTTAGACGAGCCCAATTCATTGAACTTTTAAGTAATCAGGGGCCGCCAATATTAGATAGAGATATTGGAAATATAAGGGCCCCAATATTAGCCCCTACACCCTTTGCCCCTTTACCTCCTAAACCTCCACCTTCCCCTCCTCCTACAGCCGCAGTTGAGGAGTTATTAAAAAGTTTAGAAAAAGTTAAAGAAATACCTAAAAGTATTTCACCTGAACTTAAAGCTCTTAAAAAGAAAATAGAGAAAATATATAAATCAACAGAACAATTAATTTTTATTGAACCAGGTCCCACCGCTCATAAAGGGCAGGCTAAACAATATATAGCACGTGGCATACCTGTTTCAACTCCAGAAGAGTTTTTACAGATTGCGCGTCAAGCTGTAATAAATATTTTAAGAAATAATCGTGGAACAAAAGTAAAAATGGAACTTTATTGTAATATGTATAGAGAAACTGAAGGGCCTAACGAAACAGTAGAATCTAAATTTTCTTCATACGAAAATGAGTTAAATTTAAAGGAAAATGATTTAGATGAGCTATATTATAATTTGATGAATAGAAGTTTAGAAAATATAGCTAGTTATCAGAGAAAGGAAGGTAGTCCATGGGTGTTTCATAGTGTAATAAAATTAGTTTTGCACATAGCTGCTTATGACCCTTTAAAAGCTTCAGGTTACATACCTTTACCTGAATGGATTGTAAACAAAAAAGTGGTTATCAGTATGAAAAATGAGGATAATAAATGCTTTTTATGGTGTATTTTAAGAGCATTAAATCCTAAAGACAAGGATGAAAATAGAATTGATAAGGTTTTAAAATCAAAGGAAAATAGTTTAAATATGAATGAAATAGAATATCCTGTTACAATTAATGCTATAGATAAGTTTGAAAAACAAAATCCAGAAATTAGTGTTTATGTTTTCGAGTATACCAAAAATTTAAAAAAAAAAAAAAAAAAAAAAAAAAAAAATCGTGTTAGGGCTACTAAAAATTTAAAAAGTAAGCATGTAAACCTGCTTTTTATTGATAATGGAAACAAAACGCACTATGCTCTCATAAAAAATTTTAATGGGTTAATGAGAAAACAAGTAATTGATCGTGGTGGTGTTGAATATTGTATGCTTTGTTTGAATCATTTTGTTAGTAAGAAACTTTTAGAAAAGCATATGCGATATTGCACTGAGCATGAACCTGTTACTTTAGAATGCCGGAAAAAGGTAGTACAATACAATTTATAAATCATGATAGAAAACTCAAATTTCCTGTTGCTGTATACGCCGATTTAGAAAGTGTATTAGAACCTATAAAAACATGTCAACCATGTTCAGAAAATAGTTATACTATAAAACGTCAAAAACATATACCGTGTAGTTTTTATTATATTATAAAAATTTTTGATGATGATGTGTGTACTCCTATAGAAAGAAAATATAGTGGAGAAAATGCTGAGGAAGTTTTTATAGATATGTTAACACAGGATATAAAAGAAATTCATCTAAAATACTATCAAAACCCAATACCTTCTGCGGGCTCCCTAGTCACATTGGCATAAGGGGCAATGAAAAGGCTGACATAACTGCCAAGTCGGCATTGTCCCTTCCCCAATTTAACTTTAAAGTTTCATACACAAATTTTATACCTTCTGTTTTAACCTATATCCAATTACAATGGGATGGTGATATTTCTAATAAGTTACGCTTAGTCAAACAGATCATAGGTGAATGGTACACCGCTTACAGGTTCATTCGCAGAGGAGGTAATAGTTGCCCGTTGCAGAATTGGCCACACACGTTTAACGCATTCTTGGCTGTTAACACGTGACGAGGCATCAGAGTGCCTTCCCTGCAATGCGCCCTTTTCAGTTGAACACATTTTTCTTGACTGTGTGGATCATCATCCAATTCGTTCCAAACACTTCAGTGTTGACAGTATGAGAGATCTCTTTGATACTGTCAGCATTGAAACAATTATTGCCTTCATGAAGGAAATTGGATTCTATACAAAAATGTGATATTATTTTTAAACTATTTCTTCCTTGATTCAGATTTTATTCTTATCACTGTATATCTAGCTTATTTTATTTCCATTACAGAATCATTTCATGACACATCTTTCATCAATATACTCATGACTTTTTTTTAAGTTCTATTTATGTCATTTCATCTCTTCAATATTTTGTCTTGCATGATGAATGGCCTTAGATATACATGAAGATAATGAGATGTGCTGGTATTTGCTAATACAAGATCTGTCTATTTGAAAATCTGATCTGGATACAGTAAATGATAATTATTAATAACACATTCAAATGGATCAATTTCATAAAATAAACATAAATGCCAGCAAAACCGTCGCCAATGACGGATCAAGGTATACCAGAAAGGTTGTCGATCTAATCAGGGAAATTGCTTTTCTAAAGAAGATTAGACCATATACAAAACTGTGATATTGTTTTAAAACTATTTCTTCCTTAATTCAGACTATTTTATTCTTATCACTGTATATCTAGCTTATTTTATTTCCATTACAGAATCATTTCATGAGACATCTTTCATCATATACTCATTACTTACATTTTTACATACTATTTTCTCCTTTCATTACCTTTTTCTATTTGCGCGTTAAATGACCTTAGATGTCGATGCACCATAAAATACCATACATTCATTTATTCATTTTTTTATCCTCTGTTAAAACTTTGCCATGGACTTTATGAATCTTTTCTAGCATGGCATCTCAGGGGCTCCAACATATACTGGGGTCCCGCGTCGCTCAGAGCTAATGTGTAAGATTAATAATATAGAGTGTCATTGGGAGCATTCGGTTTTTCGTGGGAGTGTCAATGGGCTAGACCCTTTAGAATCCCAGCCTAGTATTGACGAAACCCAGGACATACATGAGTTAGCTAGCTGTACAAAGTAGTATGAATAATGACTAAATGAAAATAATTTCAATTTGTAGCTGACAAAAGCTTACACTTCACAAGCTTATTTGACTGCAAAGATTTAGCAGAAAAACGATCTCTCTTCTCACCGAAATATGAAATTCAGTTGACAGTAAATATTGTCATTGATCAAGAGGTTTTATGTTGGCCCCACTATCAGACCATAGCCCGACACATCTGTCAAAAACAGGGCAAAGTGAAAACATCATAGAACCATTTACTACACGATCCCAAGTTTTACCTATCCTGAAAAGGAAGGCTTTCGAAAACATGGCTGGAAAAGGAGAAAACTCTAGTAACTAGCATCTTATCTTTTGTCAGAATATGTTCTACTATGTCAAAGGACTTAAGTTTATTTGTAGTTTGTTTTCTGCAGAAACTTTCAATTTGAAAAGTATAGAATTTGACGTTTGATAAAAAGTTAAACCTTTACTAAATGGTCCTGTGTATTCAAGACCCTGTGAAAAGAGGTTATAGAAAGCATGATAGGAAAAGGACAAAAGGGTGGTGACAAGCATATTCTCCTTTTCTCACAACGTTTTTTACCCTTACAAAAGCAAATCCGTTCATTTTATTTCCATATGATTTGTTGTCTACCATTGTTTTCACTTTTTACAGGTCTAACATGCTGTCATCCAATACATAGTTAATGACAATGACAGTATTTACTTTAGACAACAATCAATCTTCAAGTTAATTATTCATGTTTTGAAAATAATATGTTAGTGATAATGGTATTTCGTATTTGCCGAGTGACAGGTCTGAGGTTCGCAAAACTAAAGGCCTCCTGCTAATACCACAAACCTTAGACTTTTAACTAGGTCAACACGAAAATGTTTAATTGTGGATTGTTTTTTTATTGATAAGGGGCAGTGATTTGTTACCCTTTTCGGCATTTATATTGACTTAGTCATATTGGCCTTGTTTTGATGATATTGGCCTTTTTTTCTCTTACAGGTTGAGTTTTCTGGTATTAACGGTTATTGCAAACATTTGCCGAATTTGTTCATTTGGTTTTGAACAAACGCTTTTGAATATGTAATATGAATGCAATATCAATAATGCACTGCAAATTTGGTTCAGTCCTTAGGCTTCCAAAAAGTAATATTATTCCAAAAAGTAATTAATTACAGTTAGAATAGAAATGCTTTAAATAAATTGAAATAACAATTGCTTGCTTTTTATAAAGTAATTAAACACAATATTTTCAGAAAATATTTAATTATGCGTTTCACTTATTTGGCATAATGTTTATAAACAGATTGTAGACATTTAGAGAACAGATTATATCTAATTATTCAACAGAATTCAACAGAATATGAAAAAAAGACAGCTACGATATATGTACTACTGATTGAAAATTTACCACATGATCCTGACTTTTAATGACCCTGACACGCACAGTTTTTGAAAATATTGTGGAGAAAGGAGAAAATCCTGTTTTTTTTTCTCTTTTTTTTCCCCACAATGTTTTCTATCTTTTAAAAGACATTTTCAGCATTTGAGCCACATTTAGTTTTTCCTCTGCACTTTTTTTTAGAGTCGAACAAGTCTTTACTTTTGGTGAAGGGTAAATGTAGTTGAATAGTTAAGTATTGATTAATGGTCTGGTAACCGCTCTTAAGGTGACAACCAAGTGTAAAATTTAGACTCAAAGGTAATATAGCAACTGCATAAAAAACCTGTCTTTTGCCTAGGTTTTAATTATGCACTGTTTGCTGCATGTTATTGAAAATTAACTGAATTGTCAATTGTTGTTTTATATTCGTATTATTAATTGATTTCACTTAATGTAATTGGTGTTTGTATAAATTTCTTATTACTTTCAATCAACAGCAACTTTGTAACCAATTACAAATAATTAAATTATAAGTGTAATTTGAAGCAGGTCTGGTTCTGATGTAATCTTTTTACCCATTTTCACACAATCCGAGTTTAACGACACTGGGAAATTAGACTTTCGAAAACATTTTGAAAAAGGAGAAAATGACACTGGCTGCGAACTTGGGTATAAGCCTCCACTTTGTCAGCAAGGTATAATTACTTCCCAATTAACTATCATAAACCGTTGTTTCTTTTCAACAACTTTTAAACCACACATATGATAAAAATGACAGACATTTTCCATTAGCCATAGTCTTTCTATTTTCTGATTCTTAATATTGTTTGACTGCTTTGAAACAATTGTTAATATTCTAGTTCTTGTCTTTTTAGCATGGCTTACTTTGAAGTAAAAGTTTAGGTCTTAGCAAAGTTCAGTCATCTACAAAATTTGCGTAGAAAAATTCATGGAATGTAGATTATGTTCAAAAATTGAAAATTTGGTTTTAGAAAACATTTTGGTAACAGACAGGAGAAAGTGCTGGTAACCAGCATTTTCTCCTTTTTTTGCAAATGTTTTTAAAAGGATTCTCAAAAATATTCTGTCTTTAGGGTGATGGAAACTCAGGATGTGTGTTAAAATTTAAGTACAAGGTTTAAAAAAGGGAAATAAATGGGCCTGATTTTCTTGCCTAATGTATCAATGCCCCTGTATTTTGATGCGTACAAAGGCGTATCTGTGCTCCTTTAAGCTTGTCTATAGATCATGTGAATAACTCCATGGATCATAGCCCTAATATCACCATTATAAATACACTGATATTACGTTTTTGCACATGTTTAGTATATTTCGATGATTTTTGCAGTTGGGTTGACAATACCAACTGTGTTACATAGTTTATATTATGACCTGAGCACCTTTCACAACTATGCCTTTGTGGCCTTTGTACATTAAGATCAGTATCCTCAAAAAGCACAGTCTGATATTTGATCTAAACGGTTCCCCATTGGTTTAACTATACAGACAAAAGCCACCATGATATTGCAATTATTCCCGGTCAATATTTAAAATGAAGAATGTTAAGTCCATAATCACACTCATACATGTAAGTGTCTGACTGGCTCATATGACAAAGATACAGGTGGACTTATAGGGTGATAAAGGGAACCAATTGTAATTGTTACGGGATATAACTCCTTCCTTACGGCAAAGCTTTCCCGTATAAAATCGATACCTGACAACTGCGTTGGAGAGAATTCTCTTTAGCTCAGGAGTTAATGTATCGGTCTTTTAAACTTCAAATATCGAGGATCTTTGCCCGCACGGGTTCGAATCCCGGCCGTGGCAGTTTATATTTGAGCTATGCATTTGTTGCGAACTTTCATGTTTGTAAGATGATACACATGAGTAAATGCATATTTATGTGAGGTATTAGACAGTTGTCTAGGTATTACTTATAAATCTCATTACTATATTTATCAGCACACACACATTTCTAAATGACCCATGTGACAAAGGTACAGGGTTCTGCCTTGCAGGCAAATGTAGAGAGGTACACAAGGGAGATAGGTGGGGTACACTTTCCAAAGTATATATTACCTTTTCACCAGACGACAACATTTTAGATTCTTCTAAATTCAGAACACTTGCAGGAAACAAACTAAATTGGCTCAATTTATCAGATCAGCGTTTCAAACATTAGAAAACATTGTGGGAAACGGAGCTACACATATGCACTTTTTTTTTCTAGTTTGTATCGGTGAAACATCCAAAATTGCGTGGCCAATATTTGGTAGTTTGGTGTTAAATAATAGTTCAGTTATGGGAAAAGTCTAAATATTTCTTGAACAGTCCTCATAAATCAACGATTGGCTAATAATGTAGGAAATAAGATGGGACAGGTGAACTCGAGTAAAAAGATCTCACGTGTAAAACCTAGCTTTATTTTCTAATATAAACTGAAATATTGCTTGGCTTGGTATTGTAGAATGCGAATATGGCAAATATGGACAAAACTGTGAAGAGGACTGTGGCTCATGTTACAATGAGGTCACATGTGGCCGATTTAATGGAAGGTGTCAACAATGTGCTCCTGGATATAAGGGAGTCCAGTGTAAACAGAGTAGGTGTATTTTTCACATGTTTACACTGGACTCCCTTATATCCAGGTTCATGTATTTGTATTTTTTACATCAGTTCTATATAGATCTGGCGTGACATAAAAGTAATAAGATCAAAAGTAAATGAATAGTATCCACGCAAATCTTTACTGAACAACAAAATTCTTGACTCCTTCAAAAAAAAAAAAAAATAATAATAATAATAATAAAATAAAATAAAATAAAATCTGACTCAAAGAATGGGATTTATCTTTAAACAGGTAGAAAACATTTCGGGAAAAAAAAAAAAATGCTGGCAGCATTTTCTACCTCTCTGAAAATGTTTCTAAAAACGTTCTCTCTGTGGGTTGTTATGACTTGGGATTGTTTGCTATAGAGTTCATTATTGCATATAGTGTGCTGTAAATCCAACAGACCAAAATATAACGCGAAACGTGAAAAATCTCACTTGCACTCAAAAACTGGTTTGTTTTTATAGAAAGCTTTTAAGCTTCCTCAACTCTTTACCCGACAATCTTGGTATTAACGACCCTGATAAAAGAGGCCCTTGAAAACATTGTTGGAAAAGGAGAAAATGCTGGTATCAACGTTTTCTCATTTTCCCACAATGTTTTCTACCATGTCAAAGACAGAATTCATAACTTGACCCACACTGAATGTAATCTGCAGGTGCTTTCAATTCGGTCTAACCCATTTTTCTTTTTTTGCTTAAAAGTAAAGCCTATCTTGAGTGTCTTTCAGAATTTCAAGTGTTTGCTCATTCTGTTTAGATCATGATCAGAAAATCAGAGAATGTGCAGTCTGATCTTAAATATGCTTGCTGAGGTAGTCTGGCAAAAAAGAAAAAGAATTGCATTGACTAAATCTTTCCCAAAGTGAAAAGAAATTTATCTTTCTTTGGCCTTGTCAGGATAAAGATAAGAATCCACAGATACACTGTACACATTTAGCACAAGTTCATTTGTCTTTGTCGATAGTTTACAACATAATGATACTGCAGGGACCATGCGGTAATGGATTTTTTTTACTGCCAAGTCCTTGCCATTCATTCAGTACTCGACAGGTCAGTTCTAGTTGAAAGCTCTGTACCAGATAACACAATTGAAGATTTGTCTATATTGGTATTTACAGATAACAACATGGTTAGAACTCAGATTATCAGAAATATAAGGGAAATGGACTGCATTGTTGGAAAAGGAGAAAATACTGGTCACCAGCATATTCTACTTTTTTTCCACAATATTTTTTAAAGCTTTATTCCCGCGGATTATAAAAACAGAATATCATTTAACAAAGTGTTATAAGAATATATATTATTTATAACTAAGGGTATATGGGTCATATTACCTTCAAAGCTGAATCTCAATTACATATAAGTAAGTTATATACATGATTTTCAGACTTTCAAATAAAATGTTCTTGGGGCTAACCCAATACAAGTGCTATGGAGCAAAAACTTATCAAAATATCAATTAAATGACGTGAAAGAGGGACACATTGCCCTAGTTCACATAAAGGCAACTTCTGTAGCCATTGTAGTACCTAGTTAATCAAGATCAGACTTAATGGAATGTGTAATTTGATCACGGATACAGCTGTTGAATAGTAACATTTCATATTCTGTCTCGAAGATATTGTCCCGAAATTTTGTATGTAAACTATGTTTTCAATCCATTTCACTCTCTTACTTTTTAACGTGAAATTAATTTTGGACTCAAGCATATTGAAAGGAGTTGCAGACGAAAATATCAAATTTTCCCCAAATTATGCAGTGTGTCCCTAAAAAGATAGAAGCCATTGTGAGAAAAGGAGGAAATGCTAGTTACCAGCATTTTTTCCATTTCCCACAATGTTTTTAAAAACCGTCTTTGTTAGAGTCGATAAAACTCAGAATTCTATGGTAAAGACTCATTGGTTAATGGTTTATTTGATGGTTGATCTTGCAGTGTGTAGAAATGGTACTTATGGACAAGGATGTACAGAGACATGTGGCCAATGTTATAACAACGAAGTTTGTAACCATGTAGATGGACACTGTACAAGATGTGAAGCAGGATATAAAGGGGTAGATTGTAAGAAAGGTAAATGACGTTCTTAAGGACATATTTGAAATAAGATTGAATTGTTGAAACGATAAGCTATTTTATACAATCTGCTATAACTTTTTTCACTCTGTTGACTTGCATTTCTAGTACTATTCCTTGTGGAGATATATTAAATTACGACCTTTTTTCCCAATTTCATTTTTTACAATGAGGATTGTAACCATGAAGATGTACACTGTGGAAGATGTGCATTAGACCGTAAACGGGCGAACTGTAAGCTAGGTTAATAAAAGTTGTTAATAACCTTGAAGTAAGAACCAGATTACAACATGATAAAATAGTGAAGTCATTTTGTTCTAAATGCTATCACTATGTCAACTTATATCTGTATTCACTATTGCTGTTTGACAATTGCAGAAAAAAGGACTATCACAGATAGTGTGCAAAAATAGACAATACTTTAAATTAAGAATTTTCCAAGTATAATAAACTTTTGACAGCACAAAGTATGACTAAGGTTGTATTAATAGACATTTATAGATCAAACCGCCTTTCGAAGACAGTAACAATGAAAAAAAAAAAATACTGTATTTTGCATGTTGGTAAATCAAAACCACTGTATAAAATGTCCAGTCTAATTTCGGATCAGAGGTATCTATTTTTGTCCTATATTGTTTAGATATTCTGGTATTAAAGCCCGTGACATTGCATTTTTCCCATTTATTCATATAGTGCTTCTAGGTTTGAAAATAAAAGGTTATTGTAATTTAAGAGCTGTTCAGAATATCTTACGAAATACTTTATATTCTATATCCACAACTGCACGATTTGTGGTATATAATCATGGACTACGTTTTCTAGAGAAGTACTTAAATATGTCCTCAGTACTCTTTTTGTCACTCTTCTTTCGCAGAGAATACCGAACTCAATGCTCAATATTCGGAGGCCAAGATCTACCAACTTGCAACAGCCATTGTTGGAACAATCGCCGTTGTATCGATCATTGGAAACGTGATGGCCGCGATCTGTTATGTGATATTACAGAGGTACAGAAACTTTTACGATGCAATTTTGAAATTCATTGCATTTAAGTAATCAATAATTATTTACTACGGCAATGATTTCTAGAGCTTGAGCAAAACATCTTGTTTCCTACGATAGGGATTTGAATTTTTACAGAACACTTGTATTTTGTTAACCGTCATGATTGATTCTGAATCTTTATCTAATTCTGAGGTCAAATAGAAGCCAATTTATTGGCTGAGAAAGTTAATAAAATATGTAATCTTAAAGTTTAGAACTATTTGTGAATTTATAATATTAGTGAATGGGACTGCCCCGTATCACCTGTCCAGAATTTATTAGTTTTCAGTGTTTCTTTGTTCAAGCTTCAGTTCTGAAAAAGTACACAGGGTAAGCTCTAAGCATACTTGCATAAGACAGGTTGTCAAATAGAGGTAATAAAACAGGTCTTACTACATTTTTCGTTCTTCAGGAGAAAGCACAAGGACAAACCGATGAATAGTCCGCCAGACATCAGTAGTTCGTACCAGCTGGCTAATCGAGGTGCCTTTGAAACTGAGCATCAATACGGACAGACAACACCGGTTTATGAAGAACCAGAGGCGCTTTATGAAATTGCAAATTAGTCTGACTATACTGCTGATCGTGTTGGGTCCTCTTTGTTATACCTGAAATGGCAGCTTCTGACATAGATTTATATGAAACTGTCTTTTAAAGTTATTCAAAAATACAAGTTCAACAATTTGTCTGGAAAAAAAAATGGACACGTCCAAATGTTTTCTACCTAAGGAAAAAACTCTAAGTTAACAGTTTTAGCAGATCCAGAAACCACATGTATATACTCTTGTAGACGGACTTAATATTCTATTTTAATGCTTTAAATCAGTTCAGTTGCCGACTGGTCATAGCCTGCAGTAAAGTGTGACGTATTAACGAGAATTTACTAATATGGGAAAACAATTATGTGTATTTGGTCGAAACAAAATAAACGATAACATTGTATAAATTGAAATCATATATATATATATATATATATATATATGTGTGTGTGTGTGTGTGTGTGTGTGTGTGTGTGTGTGTTTGTACAATGCAGCTGTACAGAATGCACAAAATAATTAACTGAAAATGGTTCAGGACGGAAGCCTCTCAACATGAATAATAATTGACATAACGTCAGCTGTGAATGGCTCTTGAAGCGTAGATACAACTGGTTTTAGTTTTGTTTCTTTGCAATTTCGTCGGTGATGTCTACTTTTCCGGTCGACAACATGTACAGTTTATAATAGTGTTGCTATTTCCATTGCCTTTTTGATATGTATTTTTATATTTATATATTTTTTCAACTGCATCTGTAATTGTTTCATGTAATTGTACATACAATGTATTTAAACACTCTTATTATCATCATTCACATGAAATCCAAATTTCACCATTGCAACAAACATTTCCTCGTTTTATATGTATATTTATTTACCTACGAAATACATTACTAAAAATTGTCAAAGACTACATTTTGTAACGTATGTCAATTTTATTAAGTTTTGACGTAAACCTGACCTTCTAGTCCATGAAGTCCACGCAGAATCTTGACTCATCTCAACTAGAGTCCAGTCGTTACAGGTCTAGATAACATGATCTCATGATTTTTTCAAACGCTGTTGAACATGGTGTCGTGTCAATGATGCATATTGCATGACGCTGTAACCTTAAGCTAGCTTCATGCTACCGTTTTCTTATGGTTTGTGTAATGCCGTCTACACAGGTAGCATTCTGCAAGTCACAACGTAACGTTGCTGCGTTTCGGAAGGGGTGACGTCGATCTATAAGGACGATCAATCGGTTCTGAGCTTGAGTCATTTGGCGTTTTCGACCTCCGGCCTGCAAATGCAGTATAGTTCCAGTCGATTGGGGCCGTTTCCACATTATTGATAGAACGCTCTTGGACAGCCTTGCCAACGTCCAACCACTGTGAAAACCCTGCTTCAAGCATTCAAATGCCCCTATTTATCTCATCTTAGCTTAGATGACGTCTAAACTATCGATCTGCCTTAGCTTAAGTAAAATGTAATAAAATATTGGCACAAACAAAAGCTTGCTACATGAATAATTGTACATAATGCCAAATTGCTTTATATGAACAATTTTCAAGGTTACGTGTTTCCCAATGCTTCTGGTGCAAAGTGTACATGTCAAATCAATCACTTAACACATTTTTGCTGTTCGATATCGATTTTTCTTTAGTAGCAATCTGAATTATGTAGTGATAATATGAATGTAATATCAAATGTTAAAACAGTGACCCTTAACAATTTGTGAGTGGTATATATTCTCCTCAATTTACCGAAATAATTAGACGCGATTCGCTATCTTCCCTGATAACATGTGAACAAAGTAAAATATTGTTGAGATTTTTTTTGAGGGAGAAACTAGTTTTAACTTGAAAATTGTCCCTTTGCCACAGTTTTCAAGAAGTGGTCGTGTAAAATCGTCTGCAATTGGTAAATGCATTAATCCCTAGAAAAAATAAATGCAACACACATTTTCTATCAAGAAATAGCCTAAGACTTAGATAATTGTAGTGTCAGGGTTGCTTTAGTTCAAAATGTTTCGTCAATGTTGACAGTGTAGATCAAAGATCAGATTTCATGTTTTATGTAGTATAATCCTGAACTCCACTGGCTGTAAAGAAAACTAAAGTTGAAAATGCACTCACGGGTTAACCCTTACAAAACAACAATGATCCTGATCGAAACAAAAAATACTTGCAGAATGCGCGATACAATTAACACGCTCCCGTTTCAAATTACCTTTACTGTGTGAATAAAGCTACTTTGCCATCATACACTGAACACACTTAATGATTCATTGTTGTTTCAGATAACTTAAACTCAAGGTAATACTAAAACTTCTGAACATGAATATATTTTGTTAGGACAAGTTTAGCTGAACACGACTCTTGAACAACTGGTGTTACTTTCGTGCCTCTACAGTTTTCTTTGTTGTTAGTTCACCTGAGCACAAAGTGCTCATGGTGAGCAAGACAAAGCTTGTGTGCACTCTAGATGACACATTTTCAGCTTGATACGCATGAAACTTGGTCAGAATGTTTCTCTCAATAAAATCTCGGACAGGTTCTAAATTGGGTGATGTTATATCAAAATGTAGGTCACGAGGCCAAATCTTAGAAAAAGCATGTGTGCACTCTAGGGGCCACATTGCCAGCCTGATACTCATGAAACTTAGTCAGAATGTTTGTCTGGATAAAATCTCAGACTAGTTCGAAATTGGGTCACGTCGGGTCAAAAGGTAGGTTACTGGGTCAAATCATAGAAAAAACTTTTGTGCGCTCTAGAGGCTGCATTTTTAGCCTGATACTCATGAAACTTGGTCAAACTGATTGTCTGGATGGAATCTCGGACAGATTTGAAATTAGGTGACATCGGTTAAAAAAATAGGTCACTGGGCCAAATAGTAGGAAAAAAAAAACGTGTGTATACTCTAGAGGCCATATTTTCAGCCTGACAAGCACGAAACTTGATTAGAATGTTTGATTTTATAAAATCTTGGACACATAGAAAATTGGGTTATGTCGACTTAAAAAGTAGGTCGCTGGGCCAAATCATAGAATAACCTTGTGTGCAATCCAGAGGCCACATGTTCAGCTTGATACTCACGAAAATTAGTCAGAAGGTTTGTCTGGATAAAATCTCGGGCAAGTTTTAAATTGGGTCAGGTTCGGTCAAAAAGTAGGTCACTGGGCCAAATCTTAGAAAAACCTTGTGTGCACTCTAAAAGCTACATTTTCAGCGTGATACTCATGAAACCTGGTCGGAATTTTTGTCTGGATGAAATCTCGGAAAAGAATGACATCAAGTCACGTCAGGTCAAACAGTTGTTCACGGGGCCAAATCTTAGAAAAACCTTGTGTGACTCTAGTGGCCACATTTTGAGCCAGATTAGAAATTCAAAAAATAGGCTAAAGCAGTCAAAAAGTAGATCACTTACACTCATGCGTTTTACATCATCACGACCAGGATGTTTTCAGCCCTATCAATCCTAGATGACCTTACTCAGGTGAGTGCTTTAGGGCCAATGGCTCCCTTACTTTAATTTTAAGGTCAATAACATCTGCAGTTCATTGTAATGTTTATGTTTTCTGTTTTCTTGGCCTTTTTGATATTTTTTCATTTAATTTTTTTCTTAATTTTACTGTTTTTTTTTTTTTTTTTTTTTTTTTTTTTTTCTTATTTAAATGCACATATGCTGTATTTAAACAGTGTTCTTGTTATGATACACTTAAAACCCGTACGTCACCATTGCAACAAGCAATGTTTCGTGTCATGTGCCTTTTTCGTTACAAACAACATTTATTCTTTCCCATCAACTCATTTTGCATATATCTCATAATGTTTAGTACTTCGTAGAGTAATGCATTTGTGTCTTGTGTTTATATTTTTTAACAAATAAAACATCTAGAAAAAAAAAAAAAAAAAGACGTATACATTAAATAGGTGCGATCTGTGTATTCGCTGTTTCAGAGTTGGTGTCCACAAGAAATAGCCAATACGAATGGAACGTATTTTCGCACAATGGTATGCAGTACACCTTTGCTTTGAAAATAATTATGCTTTTCAAAACAATGTCAAGTAAATCAATTTCTATTTGGAAAGACTTATCCTTTGGTGGACGTGTTTCTGATTCCTTGCTACCAACTTAGGTTGTCAATGAAATGTTATCCGTTGACATGTTTTATTTAGTTGCTTGTAGGTGCATTTTTGAAAATATTTCTAACAAACATTTGGGTCTGATTTAATTAATGTTTGGAGTCCATGATCATTTGTTCAGAAGACCCTTTTAATCTTGAATGACTCATAGTATGTCAAGAATGTGACAATTAACTGCAGGACAACCATTTTCATTATGAAAACATTATTATTTTCAATAATTTCAAATGAACAGTTATCCTGGCTAATGTATACATAGTGTTGCACCCCCTGTGTTTTTAACGTGTTTAATTTTCTGGCGTGAATGATATGAAATGGGTTGGAAATCAGAATCTGGCTGCTATATACAAGAACAAACAAGTCTGTTGTCTCTGAAATGGACTGAACTGAGGTATCCCTTAACCTCATTGCAGCAGCTACTGATCGAGCTGTTTCAACCTCTCGTGAGAGGTGTGAGACAAAGACTGCAAGCTGTTTTGCATGCCCCGGGCGGAAGTACGCAATGTTGCCTGATTCTGTGTGTCCATTCTCTGCAGGTCACTTTCAACCTGTCGTAAGTTTTGTTTCGACATCAAATTCCCTGTTGTAACCAAACTTAAACGCTTCTCGTTTTTCTTAAATTTGAAAGCAACATCTAGGCAAAAGATTCCCACTTACCATGAGGTCAAGGGATACCTCAGTTCAGTTCATTTTATGGGCAAAAGACGTGTCTGTTGGTGTATGCAGCAGCCGAATTCTAATTTCGACCCAATTTTATCTTATTCACGTCAGAAAATCAAATCCGGTAAAAACCACAGGGGGTGCAACACTAATTTTACTATGTATATTTTATGTATACTACAAAAAATATTGTCCTGATTGCATATTTCTAGCTTATAGTTATAATACTTATGCCTGGAACGACGCGACGTGTGAGCTGGCTCAGAAATGCAAGGCCATCAGGGCTCTATTTCCTCTCCACATTATGCTAGATAGAGTTTATTACTTGGCTGATGAGGGCCGGAAAGTGATACCGGCCAGCTACCTTGATATCTGCCCAGAGTGCTTTAGTCGAAGAACTTTAGCCCAAGGGCAGGTTTTGAGGTGGCCGGCCGATATCACTCGCTTTCATGATGTAATCATTAATCATTCATGACGCAGCTGCATACATGTACAGCATAAGGATATTCGAAACAAACAGTACTTTATATTCATCCATACACTGTTGTTAAAAGATGTCTGTGTGTGTGTGATTTGTTTTTCTCCCGAGTCAGATATACAATTTAGTATGATATTGGTTATAAATGAGAAGTAGGATGAATAGAAAGGTGGTTGGTGTCTTGGATTAGGAATGTTTGTCGGGTTTGGTTTCCACGGCTCACCGGATAAACTTTGTGCGCCTTGGCCGATAAACTTTCTCAATCCAAGACACAGATAATCTATTTTCTATTTATCATGTCTTTCCTGGAATTGCGATCATTGCCTCTAGTTCTAAAGATCTGTCTGCTAGAGACTGACTGCCTGATTCAGTCATTTTCATTTAAACAGAATGCTTAGAGAACGTTAGTGAACGAACGAGTGTTATGTTGCTATAGATTTAGAACACTTATCTTTTCAATCCGGCAGGGTATCAGATATATGCCCGTTGCCAAGCCGTATCTGCTCTCACATGACATATGGAGCCACAAATCGCAATGATATTACACCAGTTTCGTTGTAAATGTTACTATCAGTAATAATACAATATAGAAATAATGATTAATGATTATATTTTATGATTTACACATTTTCATATATATTTTTTTATGGAAATTTTCTTTGGCTATGATGTGCTTGCTGAAATATTTTATGCTGTTTTCAGTTCAACAGAGCACGAAGTGCTCAAGCTGACCTATAGTGATCGGCATTTGTCCGTATTTTCGTCAACGTTTGCCTTAAACAACTTCCTCTGAAAAAAAATGCTGGTAGGATTTCGACATATTTTTTAATCAAATAACGTTCCTTGTTTTCCGTGTAATACACTAACTACCTTTTTTAACTTACACAGGCTTGACATAAGCATAGTGTGACGTCACACGTGACATCATCTTATACTTCTTTCAGAGCAGCAAATCGGGTGTACTAAAAAAAGAAAAGAAAACGCGTTTGCATGTATGGTTTAACATTTTTGTTCTGGAAATTATTGAGATATTGTTATGTGACAAAAATAATTAGAAATTCGTAGACTTTTGAGATAAAATATTACAATACTCGTCTACAAAAATATCAACAGACTCGTTATAGGAAATTTATTACAAATGCCGAGTTTATGTCAAATCTTGATGTCAGTAATGTTCCTTTGAGTGGCCTCTACCAAAACTTCTCAAACAGATCTATCCTCTAAACAGGATGGTTGAAAAATGGCTTTTCCTCATAAACAATTTTTCTGTAAATTATCCTCAAAGAAATGTTCTTTAAATAGCACTGCCTCGAAATTGCTGAAAATTTTCTGCTCTACTGAGAAAGGTGATCTGCGGAGCCAACAATAGAAAAGAAATATGAATTATCCTCTTTAACAAGGGGGTACGGGATGGGGATTGATGTTTTTCACAGAAAAGTTCCTTTAGTGTCCTTCTGCTCGTATTTCTTAAAGTTTCCCATTTTGCTATAAGAAAGCTTTGAAACGATTACGAGAAAAGGAGAAAATGTTAGTTCTCTTTTTCTCACAACGTTTTCCATTTTTTTGTCTGCAAATGCTTAACCATTGGACTAAACTACATTTGACGTGTGGTAAAGACTTTAAAAAATATATATTCTTAACCGGTGAGAAGATTTTGGAATAATTTCATAACAATACTCCTTGGGTGACCCTCTATCAGAATGAATTCGCCAAACGGATTTGCCCTGATGGCTGACAGAGCTGGATTAAAAATCAAAGTACTGAAAGTACTGACAGACTAGCGAATTTGATTGACTGATTGTTTGTATGGTGTTTAATCTTGTTTTCAACATTATTTCAGTTATGTACAAGTGGACAGTGTACATATCCATGCTTCTCTGGAGTTTCTTTAACCAGTACTCCGCCACCAGTACTCCGCACAATATTCTTTCCAAGGCACTGGCTGCTTTCCCACATTTATATTATAACCATCGTTGAAACGTGAGAGAGAAATGAATTCTGTCACAATGACTGTCATCAATCCTCGGAAAGACATTTGCTGAGTCAGGGATCGAACCAGCGACCTCCTGTTCCCAAATCCTGTACACTACCGACTGAGCTGCTGGGGCTATGCGTGCTATTGGTTAACTGTAATCCAGTTTAAATTTAACCCTTAACCTGATAAAAATGTCAGACGAAACTTTCAAGCCAATGGTAAACACCTGAATATTGCTATCTCACAGTTACATTTTGGAGAAAATAACATATCCTCTTATCGGACAGTGTAGATCCAAGATCAGACTGCATGCTCTGCGCAGTCTGATCTTAATCAACACTGTCCGCAAAACTTCTTTGAGTCGCGGTAGTGTCGGTAAAAGAAACTCCAGGAAAGCATGGATAGGTGCTCTGGCCGCCGCAATATCACTGAAATAAAGTTAAAAACGGCATTAAACACCATGCAATCAATTAGTCAATATCCAGTAGCTCAAGATGTAGGTAACTATTTAACTATCATTACAAAACGAAAACTTTTACGCCAGTTCAAATTCAAAGCTGTTGCAGACCATAAATTAAAAGTGGTTGAACTGATGAAACCTGATTCCAAAAGGGTAGAAAACAATGAGGGAAAAGAAGAAAATGATGGTTACTAGCATTTTCTCCTTTTCTTGCAATGTTTTCAAAGGGATTTTTCCCCAGTATCGTTAAAACTTGGGATTGATTGGTAAAGGGTTAATATTCAAGACTAGAATAACAGTTTAACATAACAGTTTAACTGTACACAATGATCTAAATAATGAATGACTGAAAATGACAAGGGTTCCCTGTCCAGTGAGAGTTAATGTATTTGGGATTTGCTCCAAGTTACCTAGGTGTATCTATTAATAGATTCATTCATAATGTTACAGTGGTGTAGGAAAAAGTGATTCTCTGCTTTGCATAGGTCACTTAATTTACATATAAGCAAAGATCTTGTACCTTGTAAATGACATCTTGTTCAGTTTATTACTTTGTAAGACGACATGTTCAAATTGGAGTGTTAGAGATTTAGTGTTTTTTGTCAAAACTGTCATATATACCGGAATTAAGATTTATAACAGAAAGAAGTATTTTTCTGTGAGGCAGTATTTGGCAACTGTGTTTTTTTGTTTTTTTTTTTACTTTGACTCTAGGTAAATCTTGATGCCCATAGACTAGCTTCGCTAGTCTAAAAACAGTTAACATTTTTCATCTTAAACCGGTGGGGTGATTTTGAAATATTCCACAAGAAAACTTCTTTTGAGACCCTTAACGGGATTCTGTCAAGGGCTTAGAACTGCTCTGATAACTGGCTAAATAGATTTTAAAAGAATCTCATCCTAAACCAGTGGGAAGGTACTAAAATTCCTGCCAGGGCTAAAAGCAGAAAAATGCCAAAAGATATTCAAACAGCATCCCCACCTTATAATATCTAGCATTTCATTTTCAATTTTGAATAGGTGAACGATAAAGGGCCATCGTAGTTTTTATTTTGTTATGTAGATTTGATTTTCTAAAAACTGTTTTCGGTCCATGATTGCTTTATGATGTATATAAATATTGTGTCGGAGAGTTGAAAATCAATCATGCGTTGAGCCTTTACCGTTGAGATCATTGTGAAAAAAGTAGAAAACGCTGACAATTAATATTTTCTCCTTTTCCAACACCGTTGTCTTACGTTTCAAAGACAAATTCTTTTTTTCACCCGTATTTCATTTGTCATCTGCAAATGATTTCAATTTCTCCCAAACCAGTATCTTTTCCTACACCGTTGTCTTACGTTTCAAAGACAAATTCTTTTTTTCACCGGTATTTCATTTTTGATCTGCAAATGCTTTCAACTTCGGACGCGTCTAAAATTATGCCGCTAGGTAAAGTGGTTGAAAAAAATATATGTGTGTGTGTGTGTGTGTGTGTGTGTGTGTGTGTGTGTGTGTGTGTGTGGCGAAAACATACTTTAGATAACTGAATAATCTTTTGGGTAACAAAACGTGAGTTACTCATTACGATTACTTTCGACTTTGTGCCGCAATGTTTTCAAAATAATCTTAAATGGAGGTGTTCATAAAACAAAATTGTCTGAGGCAAGCTCCGTGAAAAGGGGGCACAATTCATTTGCAAAATGTAGTGACCTAGGTCAGCTTTGGCAGTCCGCGCAGGCTGACCTGTATCGAAACATTTTGCTTTTGGTAAATTTTCTGCGTGTCAAAAGACCAGAGCATAGGTAGTTTGAGGTTCATATGGACCCCCTAAATTTTGAAAAGTGCTGTAGCTATTGTACCGAAAATTTGCATAACCAGTAATATTACATCTACCAACTCTGGGTGTAATTTTCAGAATTTTTGATAACTTAGTTTGACCTTTTTGCATTAAATGCAATGTTAAAATGTATGAACAAAACAACTTGAAGTCGGAGGGAGGGTTGAAGACTATTCCTGGTAAAGGGTTTAGTTGTTTATGAAAACAAATCTCATGCAAGTACTGTAACTGTGGTTATCTATTGTTTGAACAGCAAAAAAAAACTTCAACTTTTGAGGCCCTTATCTCCTTTTTTTATTTGGATTTTATTTTAATGATTCAGTATCGGAGACTTGCATGCACTTGTTTACACTTTCTTTTTTTGTCCTCTCCCAACCATAGATATTTTCCTGAAACCCAGTCTAACTCTGGCTCACATCATGTGGCGTAGAATACAACAGTAACACGAAGAAGGGTTCCATAAACAAGTTCCAAAATATTGTAGGTGAATTTTCACGGTCAAAGAGACATAGTGTCTTTAAAGTTACCACCCTATGATTGTGACAAAAATCCAACTGAGCTAATATTAGGCAAACAGAAAAGATCATCACGAAAAACAATTCAAAACAAGCCCTCAAAGACATCGAGTCTAAGTGTCAAGTGGTTTTGAACACCTTTCTTAACAGAAGTGGTATAAAATGTGAAGCCATGCCGAAAATAAAATCGAAACCAAATATTAGAAACACACACCATATAAGAGAACGACAAATCATTTTAGACTTCGAAGGTTTGTATGAAAGTGACAAAAGCGATATCTAAGATAAGGTATAGAACGATATTATTTGTAAAAAAAAAAAAAAAAAAAAACAATTTCAGGGCCTCACATTTAACTAAAGTGAGGCACTGAAGACATGCACTTTTTTCAGTTATGTTTGATGTTCTAGTCACTGTGCGAAACTGTCGGAGAAAGTTAAGCTTCAGAGCAAAAAGTTAACGTTACTGGAATAGGCAAAATACTCTTTCTTGTAGAAGACAAAATCTGAATTTCGCTTTGAGAGTTGGTATCGTCGTTTTAAAATAGTTTGAAAAGTTTTATAAGGGGGACCCTATGAGCCTCAAACTACCTATACCTCATGCTTTAGTCGGTTGTTATAGGAAATGGATTTAATGGATCCATGATAATGTGATGATTTGCTTGGTATCAGGCATCATAGACATGCATTGAATCCCCTTTTGCCAGGGCAGGGCTCAAATATTTATGAAGTTTTCAATAGGCTGAGGTGATTTCAATACATTATGTTGACACCCCTATTAAGGTTCAGATGACGTTTCCACCCATAAAAAGTTATTTGAGGTCAATAGCCGAGCTCAGCAGTTGTACAGTGCTTAAAACAAGAGGATCGCTGATTTGAATCCTCAGTTCGGACATTTTATTTCCGAGGGTTGATGGTGGCCCTTGCGACAAGGTTCATTCCTGTCTCACCACTGATCATCGTTTCGACGATGGATTTGTTGGAAATCAGCCCAGGGCTTTTGAAGAATATTGTGCGAAATACTGGCTAAAGATACTCTAGAAACTCACTGTACATTTGCCGCCTCGATATAACTGAAATTTTGTTGAAAACGCTGTTGAAATCACCAAATAGGCAAACAATCAAACAAAGAAATTGGCTAAAAATAGGTGTATTTACTCCTGAATAAATATATTGATTATTCTTCTTGACACTGTGTTGTTCTCTGTTATATCCAAAATATTGTATGGGGGTGAATTACGGTGGACAGCAATTGAACGATACACATTATACCGAAAAGTTTATTGTAAGCCAACTTTTTTTTCTTTTAACTAAATCATTAATACCTTGACAACACCATTTCGAGTTTTAACGACCCTTATCTGTTTGTCAAACGACAAAACCATTAACTTATCTAGGTGGAAAGGATTTGCAGACTAAAAACTTAAAAATGGCTAGAATGATGGAATGTGTCTTTAGTAGGCTAGAAAAAAAAAGTTGGAAAAGGAGGAAATTTAGAAGCCCAGCATTTTCGTCATTTCTTACGATGTTTTCAAGGGTGTTCTTGCGTCGTTAAAACTCGGGATTATGAAGGTAAAGAGTTGAGAAGTAGATAAGAAAACTGAAGGAAAAAAAATAGACAATGCTTGTAACTTGATTTTCTCCTTTTTCTGCGTTGTGAAAGTGTACTGATGTCCAGCAGTTTCGCCTTTTCCTGCGATGTTTTCAAAGGTGTTCTTGCTCGTGGTCGTTAAAACTCGGGATTGTGATGGTAAAGCATTAAGAAGAAGTCTTTAGAAAAATATTGAAGGAAAAATAGAAAATAACGGTAACCTACATTTTCTCTTTTTTTTCCCCGCAGCGGTTCCGTCCCTTGAATAATAAAATCAGTTTGGTCCACACAATTTTTGTCGTTTGCAAATGTTCTGGATTTTTACATGCAAATTTTTTGTCGTCTGGTAAAAAGTTAACAATGTTTGAATTTAGAGGTTTCGGCTCTTATCGAGATCTGGTTTACTCTTAACCAGATGACACTCATTTAGAAATGTCCAAACTGAACGCATTTGCAATTTGGCTAAAATGATGGATTTTTTTCTCTGAATGAGTAGAAAAATGATGAAAAAAGAAGAAAATCTAGGTTACCAATAATTTCTGATTTCCCCAAAATATTTTCAAAAGCCTTCTTCCTAAGGTTCCAATGTACAAACAATTCTAAACCCAAATCTAGTTTTAAATTAAAAAAACTAGCAATCCTATTGGCCGAGACAAAATGTTGCGATCAACCAGATGAAGTTACAGTAACCTTATATCTAAATACTTATCATCGCCAGTCTAATAGAATTATCTCGCTTTGAACAGTCGTGTGCATATTTGGTAAAAAATAACAAGTCTCGTGAGAGAGAGACGACACCCGTTACGAAGACAAAACATTAACTAACCCATAGCGAGACAAAATATTAACCAACTCGTAACAAGAAAAATCGATAAGAGATGAAACCGTTCATAATGCTTATTAGACGCTACATTTCAATCCGATGTGTGAGCATGGGCGGATGCATTTAATTTTACTTCGTTTATAAAGCCATCTTGCTTATATGTGGTCCTTGTAGTAAATGTAACCGCGCCTCTTATCCTGAAGAGCTCTACGATTGGAAATAAAAAGTTCTTTAACCCTTTAACACACAATTCCGACTTTTAACAACACTGAGAAAGAAGCCTTTTTTGAAAACATTGTGGGAAAAGGAGAAAATGTTCTCCTTTTCCAACAATGCTTTCTACCCTATCAAAGCCGAATTCCATTATTTGAGCCACACTTGAATTGTCGTCTGCAAATGCTTTCAATTTGGACCAGTCTAAAATTTTGTCTTTTGGTAAAGAGTTAAACTGTTGCTGAATACCGTTTCCATATTATACGTAAAGCTAAAGATTCCATTTTATAAAGCAGTCTAGAAGGGGACATGCAGAAAAGGAAAGAAAAAGATACAATCTCTTGGACACGACTGAACCATCTCTTTGGCACTAAATAATTGCCTAGTAAATTCAAATCACAAAGTGTCTGAGAGGCAGATTGAGGTGACGTGCAAAAGACGGATAATGTGTCGCTTTGCAACGAGATAATAACTCAAGGCCGTAATGGAGTATTATCATAAATGTTCATCCATACTGCGCATGTATTTTTGTCATGGGTAGTAAATCTATAACGGCGCGCCTCTGTATTTTTCGCACTAATTGTAGTACTAACGCTGTAGCGATAGAAGTAGCACTTCTTTTCGGACAATAACAGGCTTGCAAGTATTAGGATGATAGGCCAAATACTGGTTGAAACAAGATTCCAGGCAAAAAGGGGTCTGCAAACGGTCACCGTGAGTTGTCATAATACTGTTGAAAGCGTTACTCACCAAATAAGCAAACAAAGGCAGGAAATTTGAAGGTGTGGATGCATAGCTATTTCTGCTTTCGAAAAAACTGCGGGAAAACGAGAAATTGAGCCTAATGAGAAATGTCTCCTTCCCAACCACGTCTTCGGACCTTTCACTTATCCTATTTTTTCGCAGATGTTTCGTTGTATTTATATGAGTCATATTATTTTTAAAAAAGTACTAGATAGTGTAGTAAGGATTTTGAGGTGTATGAGCCATATTCAATTTTTTTGAAGCAGTAGAGGGCCCACCTCAGGTTATTGGCCCTGATGAGATAAAACTAGGAATAAAATGTCAAAAGACATTGTTTGTTTATACGGTATTGAAAAAAAAAAAAAAAATCCATGAAAGTAAACTCCTGGCTGGACCTCAGAAATCGCTGTTTACAAAATATTTCTCCTTTTCTCACAGTGTTTTCTGTCATAAAATCAAGTACCGTAACCCCTGTCTAGGGTTTGGGTTACTACATTGTGGATAAAAAAAAAGTCATTTCTTCTACAAACACTGACAACGACTTAGTGAATGGAATACAGTGGCACTAAAATATCAAGGACCAAACTGAGCATGAGTCAATATGCTTTTGAAAACGAATTGTAAGAGATATCGTTGCTTATATGAGCAATAAATTCTTTCATCACAATGTTTTCTACTCTAAGGAATACCTCAAAACCGAAATGGAACTGACGCAGAACTGCGCAGAGGTTGAGCACTGAAACCTTTGAAAACATTGCGAACAAAGAAGCAACCGTTCATGTGGGCAAGGCTCTTTTTTGCACATTATGTTTCAGTTTTGTGTTTAAGATAATTGGCCGCATTGCTGCAAATTCTTATATTCCGTGGTTACTCATTAGGCTAAGAGTCATCTAAAGTACGATTTTTTTTAAGAGTAAGTCCTAATTTTCCTTGAAGAATAAACTTTCACAGTGAATTTCATCCCTATTTTCTGAAGAAATAAGCACGGATAGGTACCAATTTTATTTATTCTTATTGTTATGAATTATAAATACTACAACTGTGACAATTTTAAGAAAAATCTGTCTGTCAGAAAGTATGAATTATCTTCCTTTTTATTCAATGGTCTCTAAATAACATGCATATCTGTGCATTTACCATCCTCAAAGCCATGCTTTTATATATATATTTTTTTTTTGTGCACAACTGAATTAATTTTCATCAAAATAATGTATATTTGTAAATTCTTCTGGATTTTTTTCTGCTTAATTTAACATTAAAGAAAGGTGGGTAGAATCTAATATATGTTGAATTTTGAACCTGTACATACTTTTTTCAAAACCAAATTTCTCAGAAACGAACACGGTGACCTATATTTTTGTTTACTGTAATCTCCTAAAGACATGGTGAGATGTGTACATGCCATCTTCGCAAGCCGAGATGACGATCACTTCCCCTTGGCTGATTGAGTTGAAATTTGTTGGCTTCGCGATATGTGTTATCATTGGTTGCAGTCAGGACTGAAAGCACCAATCAAATAGTGTGTTACATTTGCTATCCAACATCAGCAGAACGTAATTAAAAATGGCGATCACAGGAGAAAGTTGTCAGATATACTGGGTATCATTACCGAAAAAATACAGACGAACAACATTTTGTTCAACATTCACCGTCACAAATCAATAAATTGAAGTTTTAGGATACAGTCCAACACCAGATGATGGACTGTCAAAGTATGTGCGTAGACTTTACTTCGCGAAACTTAACAAGATTTCAAAAATAGATTTTGACTTGAAAATCGTCTGTCAAGTTTTCGGTCTGAAAAGCTATTTATTGTTAGCGAATTACGAAGAAAGCGTGCTGCACAAACTATCATTTGACCAAACCATAGTGGCCAATTGTCAAGGACCCTCGTTAAAACAACAACACTGAAGTGCTTAATAGATCATAGCCCAACACATAGAAAGGTAAAAAAGCCTTTGGCCATCCATTCAATGAAATGCATAAAGAGTTATGTTACGCGACGTTTGATTGGTTTTCGATGACGTAAATCTAGGGGTGATAAGAATCAAAATCCAGTTGGTGGCGCCTCGCAGAGCTAACAAATTTCGACTCGATCAGCCAAAGGTTAAGATCTACGTTGTGATTGTCACTTTGGTTTGCGAAGATGTGTATGTGAAAGTTTAAAAAAAGAATCTGACCGTTATAAAAATTATTGATATACTCCCTTAACCATCCGGTGGCCACAATTTGACTTTTGTGTGGCCGCAACACATTATCTTGTGGCCATGCGAAAACTATTAAATGAAAACATTTCAGGGAGTATACATGCGATTCTCATTTTGATTGGACAAATTATATTGTTACCACGTAATACTATCTTGTGGGAAGGAAATAATGTCTGTCGACCACAATCTATTATTTTGCATGTCCCCCTGTGCTGCTGTTTTTTTTTTTTTTTTTTTTTTTTTTTTTTAATATATAAAATTGTCCAACCATACACATTCTCGTGTGCAAAAAAAAAACAAAACATATATAAAAGTCAGCTAAAATTCCTCAACTGTTTGATAGGTCCTCCCGATAATTTAGTTGCCCAATTTATTGGGAAGCAATCTAGATGGAAAAGTGTGTTAAATAGATTTGTTTTCCAAAATGCTGTTTTAATTTCGATGAAGCTATCTTTCTCTTGGAGCTCATTTCAACTTTTTAGAGAAGAGAGTAGATAGATATATGGGAGTTTTAGGGCATTTCCCCCTTCGCCTTATACAATACAACAAGCATTAACAATTTTATGTAACATTAACATGCTCATAAAATTATCAAGTTCATCTAACTTACGCAAAAACCAATTGGCTAGCCTTCATAAATAAAATTAGTTAACCTCTTTATTAATCGTTTTGACTTAAATTCAATTTACTAAAAAAATTTAAAAAAATTGATTAAGAAAAAACTAACGCACCAACACATCAGCTAACCAACAAACCCTTACTTCAGATAATCGCTTAACCTTTTTTCCACCCCATCAACCAACGCACTAACCAACTAACACACGGCACACACATGCAACCAACACATCAGCTAACCGGTTTATGAGTTAGTGGGCGGCTTAAGATTTTGATAAAAAAAATTTAAAAAAATTTTAAAAATTGTTTAAGAAAACCAACGCATGACGCATCATGCACCAGCTAACCGGCTAACGCATCAGTCAGGCAATTGCTTAAATTCAATTTACTAAAAAAAAAATTTAAAATTAAAAAAAAAAAAAAAATAAAAAATAAATTTTTTTTTTGTTTAAGAAAAACTAACGCATGACGCATCAGGTAGTCAGTTGCTTAACTAACCAGACAAACCCTTACATCAGACAATTGCTTAACCTTTTTCCCACCCCATCAACCAACGCGTCATGCAACGGCTAACCGGCTTATGAGTTAGTGGGTGGCTTAAGATTTTTATAAAAAAAAATCAAAAAATAAAAATTGAATTTATCTTATATTCTTCCTTATGTTATGATATATAAAAATGCACGTCTTAAATAAAATTTCAAATGATGAAAGAAAAAACTTAAATGAAACTCTTCAAAAGAAACTAGACTTTAAAAACTATAAGTATGACCAGCAAAGAAAATTATTTATTTTTAAAAATCAATTTATTAACACTGATTTTCTTACTTTGTTTAAAAAACTAAAGGCACAAATATATTACCGTCTTAGCAAACATTGTTTAAAAAACAGTGGATTTGAAACAACTGTTATTGCTAGTTGGCCAGATTTAAACCCTAGTGGAAGATATCGCTCTCTTGCACAGCCTGTGTTTTGTGGTATTAAAATTCCTTTTGAAAAGCGGGATACGTTTTTAAGAGCTTATAAAGATGCTTTGTATGCACTACTTGACAAAGATGAAAGAGAGCAACAACCTCATTCCTTTATGATTTTCCCTTTACTTACATTTAAAACAGATGTTTTTACCAATGATTATCCTCCTTTTTCTTCTTTTGTGGAGTATTTTGGATATGTTTGGGGAGACCTAGTTCAATATCTTTTTATTATTGAAAATGGGTATTTTAATCCTCTTTATTTAGGTTCTAGTGATTTAGATTTATTGGTAATACAAGCTTATTTTCAGCAAGTTCGTTTGGAACCCCCACGACAAGAAGATGAAGAAGATGAAGAAAATGAAGAAAATGAACGAGATGCGGCACGTTTAAGACAAGTTCTTGAAAATCTTAAAAAACAAAAAATCAATGAAAAGAAAACCTTTTATTCATCAGAATGTGTAATTTGTATGAGTAAAAAACCAAATATACTTTTTTGCAATTGTGGTCATATACCTATATGTAATGATTGTGATGATTTAAATGAAAATTCAAACAAATGTCCAGTTTGTAAAACTGAAAGTGATATAAAACGTGAAATTTAACAGGAATATCGGGGGACGTATTTATCCAAGGATAAATTCTGTGAACCCCAAACACAGAGAGACTTAAACTTTGATATTCCTGCCTTAGTTAATGTTGAAAAGCGTTAAACTATCTTAAGAATCACCTTTAACTCTGTTTTCTATACCTTAACATAAGAAAAAGTATAGATAAAGTAAGGCGAGTCATGACACTACCATGATATAACCATTTTTACATGCCTCCTCACCGAAAACGAAAGAGGAAGTTATTTAATGCACAACCCTTTAACTTTTGCTTTACACACCAAAATGGTAGGACATTATAATATTAACAAACATTTTTACCCTGTTTTCTAAAAATGATTAACTTGTATAATAATTGTATAAAATACTTAATATTGTTTTTTTTAAACAGCAGCCTTACAACATTGTGATATGGTATTAACTTACGGGTTGTTAGACCGCGCCAGAGGTGTTATTATTAATAATTTCTTACAACAAGGAAGTAAGACTGCTTTATTATCATTAAATAAAAAATTATATTTTATACAATTACCATATTCAGTTCATTTTTTAGAAAAAACAAAAGCAAAAAAAATTATTAATATCATAACATACTACCATCTCCCTCAAAAGTCCAGTCTAAAGTGATATTATATGCGTAATACACATTTCAAAATATTGGAAAAAGTTGTGAAATACTATACCACGTGATCTTGGTGTGTGTATCGATAAACCCATTTTAAATATTTAACCCTTTACTGGGTTAAATATTTTTTTACAAGTCCAACTCTATAAGTATCGACACATGCGCGTTTTTTTGCGTTGGAGTTGTTGGACCTTGTTATAAAGTTTATAGTGTCACACTGTTTTACTTCTAAAGGCTGAGGAAAAACTATGCAACTACAACCTTCTCCCTCCTTTTTCACTATGGAGTAGTCAGCCTTTTCAACTCCGTTTAAGACTATGGTAATTTTTGCCTCTTCTTTTAGGTTACCGCCAACTGTAACGACCTTTAGAGACCCCCTTATAATTCTGCCCGAGGCTGCCATGCAATAGCCTCCTAATTCATGATGTATTCCCGTGCTTCCATTACCGAAAGAAAACTCATAATTACCATTTTTTAATCCTCCTTGTTGCTCAGCATGAACGCTTATAACGGGTTTAAAGCCTATTTTACCATCCACGTAGGATTTTGTCACTAAATCTCTCTCTTCTACGGGAGTTGCTGCATTTTTTAGGGAATAACCTTGAAGATTTACGTTAGCTACTGCAGAGAAACTCCCATCTGGATTTTTTATGATAGCCCCACCATTATCAACATAATTTTTATTGGCAGCGGCACCACGGTCAATAGGATTTGGTAATCCGATAATCGAGTGACCCTTCATGTTTATTTCACCAGCCATTGAAAAAGACCCGTCTTAGTTTTTTGTCAAAGCCTTTTCACCTGCGGTAGCCAGCTCAATAACACTATCTACGTAAAGCTTATTCGCTGCATGGCTATTTTCAATTGGAGAAGCAACAAAATGAATTCGCCGGTTACCCATAGATATTTCTCCTATTGCAGTATAAAAGCTATCAATGGGGTTATACAAAAATGGTGAGGATTGACTATCAACATACCCCTTTGTTGCTACATCATCAGGTTCAGCCGGTGACAGGACATTAATTAACCCATAATTCCTCATATCTATATTTCCTGTAGCAACAAATCTTCCATCATTACGTTTAACAATGACACTTTCTCTACTAACCTTATCCACATAACTTCTTGTAGCAGCATCATGTTGTTCTTCAGGGTCATGTAGATTATGTATTTTTTTAAAACCCATATTGAATGGAGCAGTAGCAATAAAATTTCCATTTTCTTTTAATAGTGGTGATTCATGGCTTCCCCCTGCTGTATTATCAACATAATCCTTTGTCGCAACGTCTTGTGGATTTACTGGATTACTAACCCTCGTTAATGTGTTGCCATTCATATTTATAGAACCGACAACAGTGGTTGTTCCATCTTTACGTAAAAAGTTGTTAGTAATGTAAGCAAGTGAAACACCATCACCGCTTGTTTTAACATCATCCATTTTTCCAAATTTATTAACGGGCATCGTTTTTTAATATTACTAAAAAAGTTTATTTAAAACATCTTGAAATTTATTATCATCGCATAACTCTTTAAGAATGAACAAACATAAATGACCGCAAAATACTTCACCCGCATGTTGTAATTGGTCAGTATTGTAGTATATAGGTTGTTTTAAATAATCTATAATTTCATTAGGTGGTTGAATACCATAACTATCAAAAAAATTTTTTTTTCTTACCATCTTTAAACCATGCAACCCAATGAGTACCAGGACCGCTAGAATCATCAAGGTTTAATATACCACATTCATTTTTTTTTTATTGTTTTTTGGTAGGGTATCTCTTAAAAATGTTCCTCTAAAATTTTTTAATTTTAATTTTTTTGCAGCATTATTTAGTTCAAAATTACTTAAAGGTTTATTTTTTAAAGTTACATTATCAATTTTTATATCTTTCATTTTTTTATATATTTAAATATTTATAATAGCACCGTTGTCAACCCATGAATTAAACTCATCAGAATAACCTTTCCACTTTACAAGAGATTTCTTTTTTCCCTTTTTAATAACCTTTTCTATCCTATACACCTCTTGACTCGTTTTTTGTAGTTCAGGTTCATAAAATGAACCTTTTATTTCTTCACCATTTAAATCCTCAATTTTATATGTTACAGGTGATGTATGTTTTATTTCTGAAACTGTAAATACCTCTTCAGTCCATCTTGTGGTATAACCTTTTTCAAAAGTCTTTTTCTTTTTACTTATCCTTACTTTGTCTCCAACAGAAAACTTTGGTTTGATATCTTTTTTTACTTGATTATAATCAGGATACAATGTTCTCCAAACTTTATTTTCATTTTTCTTCTTACTTGCTTCAGTTGGTGTCATCTTAATAGAAGAATGCCTCGTGTTGTTATGTTCTTTAACAAGATTTGGTAACACGTTAATATAAACATTTGTTGAGTGAGCAGAGAAATACTTCCACATTTTTTCTTTCATTGTTCTAATCCATCTCTCAACAACGCTTGATTTTTCCTCGTTTTCAGTGGAATATAATTCAATCAAATCTTTAACATCTTTGTTATAAAACTCTTTACCTTTATCCACCCACATTTTATCAGGTTTTCTTTCCTTAAAAATACTCTTCAATGCAACAGAAACAGATTTTCCTGTTTTGTCTTTTAAGGGGATCAGCCAACCATATTTTGAAAAAATGTCAATGACAGCAAGAAGATATTTTACACCACGATTAAGTTTAGAAAATGCTTGCATATCTACTAAATCTGCAGCCCATATCCTATCGACACCCCCTACTCTAACTCTTCTTTTCTTAAATTTTCTTTTTACAGGTTTATGTAATTCTTCTGCTAATGTTATATTTTCTAAATTTTTTTTTATTTCCCATTCCAAATCTTTTCTTGGTTCCTATTAATGAGGAAACCAATCCTCTTTCCATTCTTTCCTTAATAGTAGGATTATAGATACCCTTTAACTCTTTAAGCATATTAGCATCACACACATCATTACGTGTTTTAGTATCATCATGTTTAAGATAACATATATCATGATGATATGCTGCTTTATCAACATGATTTACAGGCTTTGACCATTCTTTAGGTGTTAAATTAGGTTTTAATCTTTTATTTAACTTAGTACCAGGACCAGTAAAATTATGCCCAGGTAAATGCATTTCAAAAGGTAAGTTATTAATTGCTTTGTTTAACAATGAACCACCCTCTTTATCCTTTTTAATAAACTGTGTTTTTGTTGTTCCACATTCAACACATTTACCCCTTTTCATATTTCTACCATTTTTACTTACACCATAACTTAAATCATTTGTTTCTGTTTGTTTTTTACACTTAACACAATACATTTTTTATATTAAAATAAAATTTTTAATATAAAATGGATATTGTTAATTTATCATGGAATGAAGCTTTAGCAAAAAGATTTAACCATCCCCTTTTACCAAGAAGTATCAGAGGTTTAATAGTAGGTAAATCAGGATGTGGTAAAACTACACTTTTACTTAACCTTTTGTTAAGACCTGATTGGTTAGATTATGATAACTTAAGCGTTTTTGGTAAAAGTTTGTTTCAACCAGAATATCGCATATTAAAAAAAGCTTTTGAAGAAGAAATACCAAAAGAATATATATTAAGATTATTTTCATTTAAGGATGAAGTACAAAAAAATGATATTTCTCCTTTAGCATTGGTTGAAGAATGGGCTAAAACAATTAAGGAAAAATCTGATATTAAGTGTGATTTTTTTGAAAATGCTTGTGATGTACCCGACCCAAGAGATTTAAACGGGCAAAACAAAAACTTAATGATTTTTGACGATTTACTCTTGGAAAGGCAAAACAAATGTGAAAACTATTATGTTCGTGGAAGACATAGTAACGCTGACTGTTTTTATCTATCACAAAATTATTTTAGATTACCTCGTCAAACTATTAGAGAGAATGCAAATTTTATTTGCTTGTTTAGACAAGACTTAAAAAATCTTAATCATATTTATAGTGACCATGTGGGGGATGATATGACAAAAACCGAGTTTGTTAATTTTTGTAAAAAATGTTGGGAAAAACCTCATGGTTTTGTTGTAATTGACTTAACCAACAACAAAAACAACGGAAAGTATAGAAGTGGTTTTGATAACTTTTATATTCCACAAAATTACAGCAACTATCATTAAATTTTTATAAAAAATATATTTTTTTGTTTTAAAATATATTTTTAGTAAACATAAAATGGAAGAAGAATTACTAAAACAAATAGTAAAAAACACTGATCATAAAACATCATTTCAAATTATAGTAAGTGACAACAAAACAGAGTTTAGAACAAGATTTACTCCACCACTTCAATTAGAACGTGATAAAAAATATGAAATAGCTTTAGTCAATCTTGAAACATATTATTCATTTCCAAATATTGATAAAAGAAATGGCACTTTTGTTTATTCACCAGACAATGGTAATACATGGGTTAAGTTAAAAATACCTGAAGGTAGCTATGATTTAGTTGATATTAATGATTATATACAATCAGAAATGAGGAAAAGGGGTCATTATGATTTAATTAATGAAGAATATTATTTAAACATATCCGCTAACACTAATACATTAAAATCTGTTCTTAATGTTGAAAATAATTATCAGGTTGATTTTAACCAAAATAGAAGTATTGGTAAAGTATTTGGGTTTAACAAAGCAAAATATCTACAAGGATTTCACGAATCAGAAAAAGTAGTAAATATCTTAAGTATTAATAGCATACTTGTTAATATTGACTTAATTTCAGGTAGTTATGTTAATGGTTCTCAAAGAAACACAATTTATAGCTTTTTTCCAAATGTGGCGCCGGGTTATAAAATAATAGAGTCTCCAGTTAATCTGGTATACCTACCTTTAACATTAGATGAAATACATGATTTAAACGTAACGCTAACTGACCAAGATGGAAACGTATTAAATCTAAGGGGTGAAACATTAACGATTAGATTTCACATAAGAGAATCGCGTTAAATATAAAATGACAAATTACATTACAGTTAAAGTAAATATAACAGAAGGGCAAAAGAAAAAGATACAACATGCTGTTAAATCAAGTTGTCCTGTAAGTATTAGATTAAATCATGATGACCTAACAGGTGAAGATTTAATGGCGGTAACCGAGTCACAACTAAACAAATTAAATAAAGCATTAGAGGGAGGTAAAGGGGTAACCATTAGAATGACTATTAAACAACTTAAGCACAACATGAAAGTAGAAGGTGGATTTTTACCTTTGATAGCAGGGTTAGCTTCATCAGTTCTACCTACATTAGCAAGAACCGTTTTACCTGCTATAGGAGTTGGTGCTCTATCTGGTTTAGCATCAACAGGAGTTCAAAAAGCAATGGGTAACGGGCTTTACCTTAAGAAAGGGGGTTGCGTATGTCAAGTAGAAACTGATGGAGAAGGGCTATATCTTAAACCATACAAAGGTAAAGGGTTAAAAAATAAAGGTGAATGATTGTATTTAAAACAAGGTGGGAAAATTTATGATGGAAAAGGTCTTCTTTTAGGACCAAATAGCCCATTTGCTAATATTCCTATATTAGGAGCAATATTATAAAATTAAAAAAAAAATGAATGTACATAAATTTGGAAATGGAAAACATAAAATAGTTCAACCAAAAACTATTTTTTGGAAACCTGTTGAAGGTAAGTATCCAGCTAAAAAAGTTAATCCAGTTTCGTGGGATATTTTTACTCAACAACCGTTAGTATTAGAAGGAGGACAAACAAGAACGATGGCCCTAGGTATGGGTTTTTGATATGAGTAAAGGTTTTGTTTTAGTTTCTCTATCTTATAATCTAAAACTTAATCAAATATCTATAACAAATGAAGTTTCATTAGAAGAAGTGGATGACCTGGTTTGTACAATTACAAACAACTCTAGTAAAATAAAAAAAATAGAGGAAAACACCTTTTTCTGTCGTCTTTACTATTCAATTTAAAAAAAAGTTTTAATTAATAAAATGGAGCTAAAAGAAAAGATTTATCTAAACTTACCAGAAGCACGAAATATGCCAAATGCACCAACATTAGAACCAATAATATCAGCAGGAGACAATGGTCAATCACTCAGACTTAAAAAGATATCAGAGATACATGATTTTCTTGAAAATGAAGTAAGAGTTAGAGAACAATTAAGTAAAAAGTATTTAAAGATTAGTAAGAATGTGGACAATGTAGAAGCTGGTTTAACTGCTCTAGCATTAGGTGCAGGAGCAGGAGGAATTGCTTTACTATCAACTGTGGTAGCGATACCTGCAACGATAGCTCTAGAAGTATGTGCTTTAGCTGTTGGGTTAGCAGCATTAATATGAAAGTTTGTGGTTAGAAGAACCAGAACAAAATCTGAAAAACATCTTCAGATTAAAATGCTGGCAGATTCAAAGTTAAATACACTACTTACACATATATCAAAAGCAATATCAGACAATAAAATAGAACATGAAGAATTTAGTTTAATTATGGAAGAATTGGAAAAATATAAACAAATGAAGGAAGAAATTAGAAGTAAGTCGAAGAAAAAAAGCAAGCTAGAGGAACAGGAGAGTTTAATCGAGAAGGGGAGAATAGAAGCACGGGAGGAATTCAGGAGACTAGTAGAAAGAAACAATGGAAGCCATTAAGAATAAAACTAAATCCACCTAAGTTTAAATTTTCTTGTGCTTGTGAGATAGGTAATACTGAATAAATTAAAATAAGATTTTTTTTTTTTACTTAAAAAATGCCTTTTATAAATGTTGATTATAAAACAAGAGATGAGATGGTAAAAGATTATCTTGTAAGAAAAAAACAGGTTCGTGATAGGTTACTTGCAGAAAGAGTAGGTGATATTGAATTGCAACAAGACTTAACTAAGTTTTTTAAACCCTTAACTAAATCACAAAAGGAGATACAAGAAGAAGCAACTAAAAATATTGGTGCGTACCAACTAGAAGCAGCTAGAAGAATTACAGAGGGATTGACACCTATTAGGGAGGGGATTGAACAATTGCCTGAACGGTTACCTCAACAACAATTAATTACTGAAAAGGAAGAGGAAGAGGAAGCAGTTGGATATTCATTATTAGATGAAAAATATAGAGATTTAAAAGAAGAATATGAAGAAAATATTGATAAAACATTTGGCATTAAAAAGAAAGGTATTAATTATAAAATAGGTGATAAAATAGTTGATTATGATGGTGAAAAAAATTGGGTTGGTGCGGAAAGTTATCCAGCAACGGATGGATTATGGGAACTTATTATAGCAAAAAATCCAAGTAAAGATATATACTAATGACGATATTAAGAATTATGAAAAAATATTAATAAATTCCAATGTTATTTTTCATGAAAATTACCCCAGTCGCCGGCCTAAAAGCAGTGGTGGAGTAAAATACAATGTTTATATTAAAAAAATTTACGAAAAAATCAAAAAAGGAAAAGGAATTACCATTATCCCATCTGACCCCAACGCACTATTAGAAAGGTTTGACCTTTTAATGTCTAGTAAAGATGCGGGTCATACAGGTGTAAAAAATGAGTTGGTAAGTATTTGTGATGAATTAAAAAGACAAAAAGTATTAAATGCAAAGAACTATAAAAAGTTAATGTCTATATTATAAAATGATTACATCACAAAAGAGAGGAGTTAAAAGAACTTATGCTTATGGTGGAGCAGGTATATTTGATACCTTAGCTAATTTTTTAAGTAGGCTATTTACAAGTGGTGCAGTTAAGCAAATTGCAAGTTCCGCAGTTGATGTTGGTAAAAGTGTGGCTAAAGAAGGAGCAAAGAAAGCTTTAGAGGCAGGTAAGACAGCTGCAGTTGATGCTGGAACAAGATTAGTTAAAAAGGCCTTAACACCTAAATCTAAAAAGATTATTGAAAAATATAGTCAAGTTCCAACCATACCAACAATACAACCTGTTGAACAAAATGTAAGTTCATTGATTGATGGTGGAGCCGTTAATATACAAACAATGGTTAAGAAGTTAAACAAAAAAAGAGGTAAAGGGATAAAAACAATATAATTTTTAATTTAGCTTAAGTAATTATTACATTAAATAAAAAATATGTCAAAGCTAAAATTTAATTTAACACATTATGAAAAATACAACACAAAAAGGGTTAATATCCTTTATGGAAATCTAAAACTTAATGATGATTGTGAAGTATTAGATAGTAGTAATACAAAATATGACTATAATAAAGCTGTTTTAAAATTGTCACCTGAAAAAGCTGATATCATTAAGGAATTTGAAGAAGATGTAAATCAATATCTAGAAAAAAATGGTATGCCTAAGGTAACCATTCTTTATGGAAATAAAATTTATCCAAAAGTAAGAAAAAATGTTAATGTAGAAAAACTTAAAAATATTAAACTTAAGGGTGTTTATGTAAATGATGAAAATAAATCATTTCCTCAACTATGGGTTGAATATTAAAACAATTATAATTTTAACTTAAAAAATTATGATCGTATATAAAAAAAATGGACATTTTAAATGTTAAAGCACCAATTCAAAAAGATGATAGTATTGATGAATACGTATACTTTGAGTATGAACCTACCATAGGAACTAATTTGAACAACTCAGGGGGTAATATTAGGATTGATATTGGAAACAAGGATGTTTTTCTTCATCCTTCTGAGAGTTATTTAAGTTTTGAAGGTGATTTGTTGCGAGATAATAACGCTCGTTATGTTATGGCAGACAATATGGTAACGCTGACAAACAACGCTATAATATATTTGTTTAAAAGTATCAGATACCAACTTGAAGAGCAGGATATAGAGTATATTAATTATCCTGGTTATGTCAGCACAATGTTGGGTTTGTTAAAATATCCTGATGATTTTTCTAAATCACAAGGTTTAAACCAACTATGGTATAAAGATACACATAGAGATGCAGATATTATTACTAATAGGGGATTTAATGCAAGAAGAAATTGGATTTTTTCATCAGATCCTGTTGGTTCATTTAATATTTGTGTGCCGTTAAAACATATATTTGGTTTTTGTGAAGATTACAACAAAGTTGTATATGGTATGAAGCATAGTTTAACCTTAACAAGAACCGGTGATGACAATGCAATTTTTAGATTACCAACAGTAGAAGATGGTGGAGGTAATCCAACAAATCATTTTCCAGGAAAAGTTGTTTTAAGTAAAATAACATGGTTTATGCCACATGTAACACCTGAACTTGGTAATAGATCAGAACTTTTAAAATTTATTGAAAAGAAAGAAAGATTTCCTGTTGGGTATAGAATGATACAATCAGATACAATAGCGGTACCAAACAATACTAACTTTGCTTGGAGACTAGCAACAAAATCATCACCTGAGGTGCCACGATTTATTATAGTTGGTTTTCAATCTATTTCAAATGATGCAGCTGCTAATAGGCAAATACACAACCCAGCTATATTTAATCACTTAAAGGTAATAAATATTAAAGCTGTGTTATCCACAAAACAATATCCACATAATGAACATAACATAAACTTTGAAACAAATCTAATTGGAAGAATATATGAGGAAGCTGCAACATTTAGAAAAAAGTTTTACAACATGGATGAATTGGTATCAAATCCAAATATTAACCCTGCTGATTTTAAAGATTTATTTCCCTTGTTTGTTTTTGATGTTTCAAAGCAAAGTGAAAGAATTAAGTATTCTGTAACTGATACTCATATTAGAGCAAGCTTTACAGAAAATCCAATACAAGCAGGAGTAAATAGTGTTGAAGCATATGCTGTTCTGCTTAGTGATAGGTTAATTAACTTTCAGAGTGATGGAAATAAAATGGCAGTAATTTTTTGTTTAATATAAAAATATGCTAAAGATTGCTGATTTTAAAAAGATATTAACAGATAACAATATTAAGTTTTATTCCTATTGGAACAAGAAAAAGTTTATTGATGTCTTAAAAGAGCATGGATTGTATCCTGAAGAAGCTATACCACTTAAAAAAGAACCTAATTATGATAGACTAAATGATATTAGTAAAAATCCTAAAACGGTAATATTAAAGGATGTTGAAACTGAAGAGGTGATTGAATTTCCATCGATTTACAAGGCTAGTAAATACATTGACCGTTGTCCTCAAACGATTGAAAATTGGAATGGTAGGGTATGGAATGGTAAATATAAAATTGACATTCAATAATTTTATTATTTTTTAAAAAAATAATAAAATTTGACTTAAGTCAAATTTTATTATTTTAAAAAATTATAGAGAGATGAATTCTTTTTCAAGAAGATTTATCAATAGATTAACAGATGCTAGTCAAGTGATTGCATCTAATTTATATAGTGGTGCACAAAGGCTTGTTAGTGTCGTAATTCCACAAAGTGTTAGAAGAAGAGTATCTAATTTTACTAATTGGCTAACTGGTAATGTTGAAGAAGAGCAGATTTCACAAGTCTTAAATGAAGTTATTAGAAATGTAGAAGAAGACTTACCAAGGAGACCTGAAGTTATTAATGTAACAGAAAGTCGTTCTTCATTACAAAATTGGGCAAGACAATATAAAATAGAGGGGTTTCCCGTTGATTCACCTGAGGAGTTTTTAGAGCTAACAATGCAATCTATAACAAATATTTTAAGAAATAAACGTAAAGTTAAAGTAAAAATGGTTCTTAAATGTTTAATGTATAGATTTGAGGATTTTGATAACCCAGTACCAGCTCAGTTTTCTTCTGATGTAAATTTAATTAATTTAAGAGGAACCGATGTAGATGAATTATATGATACAATGGCTGAAAAAATTTTAGAAAATTATCGTGCCTTTTTAAGAAAGGGTAGCGGATGGGTTTTCCATAGTGTGGTTCATTTAAAGCTTCATACTGCTATTTATGATCCATTAAGAGCTTCATCATTTATCCCTCTTCCAAAATGGATAGCAGATAAAAAAGCATGTATTAATATGAAAAATGAAGATAGTCAATGTTTTAAGTGGTCCATCTTAAGAGCATTAAATCCAACAGTTAACCATCAAGAAAGAGTTGGTGATTTAAGATCAAAGGAAGATAGCTTAAATATGAATGGAATAGAATATCCTGTTTCATTGCATGATATTAACAAATTTGAAAAACAAAATCTAGAAATTAGTGTTAATGTTTATAGTTATGAAGATGAAAAAAAAAAAATTTTATCCATTAAGAATTACTAATGAAGAAAAAAGTAATCATGTTGATTTACTTTACTTAACAAATGAAGAAAAATGTCATTATGTGTTAATAAAAACTTTTAGCCGCTTAGTGTCTAGTCAAATATCAAAACACCATGGTAAAAAGTATTTTTGTAAAAGATGTATAAATGCATTTGGAAGGGAGGACCTTTTAGAAAATCATAAAAAATATTGTGATGAGCATGACCCTGTTAATTTAAATATGCCAAAAAAAGGTAGCGTATTACAATTTATAAATGATGATAGAAAAATTAAAGTTCCGGTTGCTGTGTTTGCTGATTTTGAAAGTATATTAGAACCTATAAAAGAACAACAAACAACTGAAAAAAATGAAAAAGAAAGTTATACTGTAAAAACTCAAAAGCATATCCCCTGCAGTTTTTACTATATTATAAAATGTTTTGATGATGATGTGTTCCAACCTATAGAAAGAAAATATACCGGAGAAAATGCTGAAAAAGTTTTTGTAGATATGATAACCAAGGATATCATAGAAATTCATCAAAAATATTATCAAGAACCAGTACCACTTAAGTTAACTGAAGAGGAAGAAAAAAAATATAAAAGACAAACGCTTTGTTGGATTTGTGATGAAAAATTTACTCATAAAAATTATAGAGTAAGAGACCATTGTCATTTTACTGGTAAATTTAGGGGGGCCGCTCATACTAAATGTAATCTTAAAGCAAAAATTCCTTACTTTACACCTGTTTATTTTCATAATTTAAGTGGTTATGATAGTCATCTTTTTATAAAAAATCTTGGTAAAACTGAAGGAAACATTGATTGTATCCCTAACAATGAGGAAAAATATATTAGTTTTAGTAAATATGTTAAGGTAGGAAAAACCATAACTCATAAAATTAGGTTTTTAGATAGTTTTAAGTTTATGAGTTCAAGTTTGGATAGTCTTTCAAAAAATTTAAATGAAGATCAGTTAAATATTTTATCAAAATTTTACCCTAAAAACTATTTACCTTTACTAAGAAGAAAAGGAGTTTTTCCTTATGAATATTTAGATTCTTTTGAAAGGTTAAAAGAAACCTGCTTACCACCTAAAGAAAAATTTTATTCAAGTTTAAACAAAGAACATATTAGCGATGAAGATTATGAACATGCAAAAAATGTTTGGAAAACTTTTAACATGAAAACATTTAAAGATTATTTAGAACTTTACAACAAAATAGATGTTTTGCTTTTAGCAGATGTATTTGAAAACTTTAGGGATGTTTGCTTTAAGCATTATGAATTAGATCCTGCATGGTATTATACTATTCCAGGGTTGGCACTAGATGCAATGCTTAAAAAATCAGGAGTAAAACTTGAACTTTTAACAGACGTTGATATGCTTTTAATGGTTGAAAAGGGTATCAGAGGTGGTATATCTATGTGTAGTAAAAGGTATTCAAAGGCTAACAACAAATATATGGGTAAAAATTATGATAAAAATAAACCTTCAATATATCTAATTTATATAGATGCAAACAGTCTTTATCCTTGGGCTATGAGTCAATTATTGCCTACTTGTGGTTTTGAATGGATGGATAAAAAAGAATTAGAAGAATGGAATCGGATACCTTGTTTTTTAGAGGTTGATTTAGAGTATCCTAAAGAGTTACATGATTTACACAATGATTTTCCACTAGCACCTGAAAAATTAAAAATAGAAAAAGTAGAAAAATTGATGCTAAATTTAAATGACAAAGAAAATTATGTTATACATCATGAAGTTTTAAAAACATACTTAGATCTAGGTTTAAAAAATAAAAAAATACATCGTGGAATTAAGTTTAATGAAACTGATGATATTAAAAAATATATTGATTTGAATATTGAGTTAAGAAAAAATGCGAAAAATGATTTTGAAAAAGATTTTTTTAAGTTAATGATGAATTCTGTTTTTGGTAAGACCATGGAAAACTTAAGAAATAGAGTTGATGTGCAATTGGTTAATGATGCAGTTAGCTGTCGTTATAAAAAAACTTGTTGCTAAGCCAAACTATCATCATACTACAATATTTGATGAAAATTTAGTTGCTGTTCATATGAAGAAAACTAGTATAACATATAACAAACCTGTTTACTTAGGTATGACTATATTAGATATTAGTAAAACTCTTATGTATAAAACTCTTTATAATCATTTTAAAAAAAAAGTATGGAGACCATGTCCGGATGTGTTATACTGATACAGATAGTTTTATTCTTGAAATAGAAACTGATGATTTGTATGAAGATATTGCTGGTGATGTTGATATAATGTATGATATGAGTGGTTACCCTAAAGAGCATGACTTGTATAGTGCAAAAAACAAAAAGGTATTGGGAATGTTTAAAGATGAATTAAATGGTGGTGTTATGACTGAGATGTGTGGTTTGGGTGCAAAAACATATGCTTATGAAAAACTAGATATAAAAATAGATGAAAATGAAAAATTGATGTGGAAAGGTAATGGTGAAGATAGAAGATGTAAGGGAGTAAAAAAGTCAGTTGTTAAAAATGAACTAAATTTAGAAAATTATAAAAATTGTTTGTTTAAAGAAAAAGACCATTATAGAACCATGGGTGTGTTAAGAAGTCGAGGTCATGAAATATACACTGAAGTAATAAACAAAAAAGCATTAGGCTATGCTGATGATAAAAGATATATATTAGAGGATAAAATAAACACTTTAGCATGGGGTCATTATAGGATTTCAAAAACATATTAAAATATTTAACCTGGTAAAAAGGTTAAATATTAAAATAATGAGTAAATGATAAAAAAAACTAGTAAAATGTCTTTAAACAATTACAAAGATAAACGCAACACCTACATGTTATTAGGTTTTCCCATTAAGATGTTATAATGGGAAATATAACTATTTTAACAAGTTATATTTCTCTAATTATAGAATTTTCTGTTTTACACATGGGGCAAGCATTTTTTGTATATAAGGCAAAACATGTAGCACAACAACATAGATGACCACAGTTAGCAAATAAAACATTAACCTTTGCTTTTTCATCTAAACATAGCACACATGTTTCTGATTTAAATGTTTTATAGTTATTTATTTTTGTAGTTGTTTGTTCCTCGGTTACCCTTTCTATCTTTTCTATACCTAAAAATCCATATGTGATATTATAGGTGCCATCAACAAATTTTTTTTTTTTTTTTTTTTGTTTGTTTTTTTCCCAGAATTTGTTAAAGACAAGATCAGTAAATTCAAAGGCTGAACGTTGATTGGTTTCTTCTACTGTTTCTAATGATTGTTGATGTTCTCTACGAAAACGAGCTTCACTTTCTTCTTCATCTTCACTTTCTTCTTCATCTTCACTTTCTATTTGTGGTAGATTACATAACTTTATAAAAGAAGGATAGTTTATTTCACCTTCTTTTTCAAAGTAGATAAAAAAAGCTGTTTCTTTGCTTACATCAAACTGACGGTAAATTCTTTCTGATTCTTCACCTATTATATTTAATGTTTCCTGTAACTTAGATAAAAAAGTTGTTTCATTTTCGTTAAAGTCTAAATGTATTTTTGTTAGATTAAGACATTGAGGGTTAAGAAATTCACCTTCTTGTCCTGGCATTTCTCCTTCATGAAACAACACGTTTAAGTTTAAGTATGTTTTCATGTTAGGGTTTTCATATTTCATTCTACTATATTCATAGTAAATATTAGAGTTAGTGTAGATACCTTCAAAAGGTAGGATATTGCCTGTATAGAAAAAATACACTTCTCTTAAGCCATCTACATGTTTATTATAGAAGGTATCTATATGTTTACTTTTTATTTCAAATAAAATATCTTTTACTTTTGTTGTGTAAGCATAAGGATAATATCTTAAGTCTTTTAAAATCTCCATCACTCACTTATATGTTATAGGAACGTTTTAAGTTAAATTCAATTTTTTATGACAAGTAAGGGTTTTTAATTTTTTTTTTTTTTTATTTTTTTAAAAAATTAAATCATCTATTAACTATTCTTGAAAACAAAAATTTATATAAAATTCATCAATGTCATTTATATTTTTTTTGTAAAAATTCATAATCATTTGGTTTATCTAAAAATCTTTCTCGTAAAAGAGATAGTAGGTTTGTTAGATATTTTACGTAAAACATATTTTTAACAGTGATATTTTTCCCACCAGCATAAAATGTAATGGTTAATGTTTGATCTAATGGGTTTTCATATAACATCTTACTACAATAATAATAGATATCAGTAAACCAACTATAACTTTTGTAAGGCATTAAACCGGTGCCATTTGTGTAAATTATGTTATTAGTGTTAATAGGATGTATATTAGATTTTTCTCTAAGTATACGATCAATATTTTGTTTAAAGTCTTTTGAGATTTCCATTTTTAAATATTATATATTTTTTTTTATAATATTTCAAACATATTTAAAATAACTTCCTCGTTTTTGTATTTAACAGTTATTCTTGTATCACCATACTCAATTCTTTGTACTACTATTCTTTCTTTATTTTTTAATAAAAATTTTTTTAATTCTTGAAAGTCGTTTTCTACCACGTATTTTTCTATTCTGATTAGTAATATATCAATTACATATTTGTTTTTTAGCTTCATCTTTGCTTTCGTAAACATTTTTTTTTTAATTTTTATAACTAATTGCATTTTTATTATTATTCTGGTTTTTTAGAATATTTTATTAATCCGTTAGAACCACTTGCTGTAAATACTGTTATACCATAAACTGTACTTAACATTTTAAAATTATTTATTATTTGTCTTCTTAGTTTTAAATGGTGTCTATTAGTTTTATCTTCTTCCTCCTTATTAAATAAAGTAGCATTCTTTTTTATGAAAATATATACATCTTTTATATGATCATCAATAAAATTTATCATTTCATCTTTTTTGTTTCTACCTTTAAATTTCTTTTTTTTTTATCAATAATACCACAAATATTAGAAAGTTCTTTATTACCACATTTTTCATTAACTCGATCTATAATTATTTTAATAAAATGATCCACAAACTCCATTACTTCTAGTATGCTCCAATCATTAAAAGAGTTGTAATGATGATTACTTTTAAGTATTTTTTTCTTTTTCTGTACGTATACTAGCAAATTTATTCATGTTTTTTTTGTTATACACTATTTGTGAGAGATTTATTTAAAAATTCAATTTTTTATTTCTTGTTAATAGACTTAATTTTTTTTTTTTTTTTTTTTTTTTTTATAAAAATCTTAAGCCACCCACTAACTCATAAGCCGGTTAGCCGTTACATGACGCGTTGGTTGATGGGGTGGGAAAAAGGTTAAGCAATTGTCTGATGTAAGGGTTTGTCTGGTTAGTTAAGCAACTGACTACCTGATGCGATATGCGTTAGTTTTTCTTAAACAAAAATTTTTTTTAATTTTTAATTTTTTTTTTTTTTTTTTTTTTTTTTTAATTTTAAATTTTTTTTTTAGTAAATTGAATTTAAGCAATTGCCTGACTGATGCGTTAGCCGGTTAGCTGGTGCATGATGCGTCATGCGTTGGTTTTCTTAAACAATTTTTTAAATTTTTTTTAATTTTTTTTATCAAAATCTTAAGCCGCCCACTAACTCATAAACCGGTTAGCTGATGTGTTGGTTGCATGTGTGTGCCGTGTGTTAGTTGGTTAGTGCGTTGGTTGATGGGGTGGAAAAAAGGTTAAGCGATTATCTGAAGTAAGGGTTTGTTGGTTAGCTGATGTGTTGGTGCGTTAGTTTTTTCTTAATCAATTTTTTTAAATTTTTTTAGTAAATTGAATTTAAGTCAAAACGATTAATAAAGAGGTTAACCAATTTTATTTATGAAGGCTAGCCAATTGGTTTTTGCGTAAGTTAGATGAACTTGATAATTTTATGAGCATGTTAATGTTACATAAAATTGTTAATGCTTGTTGTATTGTATAAGGCGAAAGGGGAAATGCCCTAAAACTCCCATATATCTATCTACTGAAGAGAGCGTTGAACTCGCTGATAGGCAACACAACTAATCCAAAATGAATGCGTTTGCAGACAACAAACTCAACGTTGCTCAAATGACGGGTTTTGTCTTTGAAAGGGTGAAAACTGGAAAGTATTGTTAAAAAAGGAAAATGTTGGTAATTTGATAGAAGAAGTGTTTTTTTTTTTTTTTTTTTTTTCTATTAAGGTCTATGGAAAAAAAATGACAAAAGATTCAAATCACATAGTATTACCGGATTTTTTTATAACGGTAATATATAATGGCGGCGTGTCTATATATAAATTGTCCTTGACCAGCGACTGGATTAATTTCTCTTCCACAGCGTATCATTCGACAGTCAGCGACTTTGGAAGAATATTGCGCTAAGTACTGGTAAAAGAAACCCCAGGGAAGCAGAGACAAGTTCACTTGCCGCAGTGATATGACAAAAATAATGTTGAAAGCGTGATAAACACCATGTAAAAAGTCAATCAGAGAAATTTGATTTGTGAAATGTAAAGTGCAATTGATTACGTTAAACTTAAAGCCTTTTGACTTTTTGACCAAAGGAGCTGGATGGTAAAGACCATGATCAGACGGCACGTCTTTGCAGGCTGGTCTTGGTCTGCACCCATAGTCCGAAATAGAAAGAAACGGGTTTAACGCCCACTGTTATGCAGTCACGGGGTGTTACCACTGATAGATAGAGTTTTGCCAATTCGCCCTGAGGTGGGCGTAGGTCAATGTCTGATAATCGGATATAAACTCCAATTTTCTACCTTAACTCTGTTCCATACCACAAACCTCAAGCCATGTCTAAGTTGAGATCATTTTCGGATAACAAATTAAATGTTTCTCCAATGTTGGCTTTGTCTTTGGAACAATGAAAAAAAATATATATATTGTTGAAAGAAGGCAGAAGGTGATCACCATTTTTTTATATTGAGAATAATTGCAATTTCTTTATTGTGAACTACACTGGGGAATATTTATCCAAAACGTTAGGTGAGTACAGGCCAAAAATCTCTTGACCCTTTACCGCAATGTCGCCTTTTGACGTCCATGGGAAAGAAAACTTTTGAAAACATTGTGGGAAAAGGAGAAAATGCTGATAACCAGCATTTTCTCCCACGATGTTTTCTCCCCTATCAAAGAAAAATTGCACGATATGAACCACATTGAAATTGACGTCTGCAAATGCTTTCAATTTGGAAGAGGCTAGAATTTTGTCGTCTGGTAAAGGGTTAACACAAACCATATGGATTGCTAAATAAGCTATGGAATACCATTTTGCATATATTGAAGCATTTGACTGGCTACGCACGACTTCAGCTGTTATGCAGACAATGTAGATCGAAATAATTCCGCCTTTTGCGAATGGTGTACATCAGGATGAGACTGCATGGACAATGCATTGTGATCTTGGTCTTTGTATTCCGTTTATTCTATTTTTCTGGCAAAATTAACCCCAAAAATGAATTTCAAAGTGATTGTGTCTTCTGAAAAAAAAATCAGTTTTTTTTTTTTTTGTTTTTTTTTTCGGCACGCTAAGGGTTCATTCATAAACTGAATAATTTGGAACTTTTCCTTTAACACAAAGGGGGGAAAAGTGCAAATGAACGGAAAATAAACCTCTACCACAGGACCTTGAGGCTTTAGAAATCATCATGGGAAATGGAGAAAATGCAGATTACCAGCGGTTAGGGGTCTGAAGCTTTTGTCATTTTTTCCATAGACCTTATTGGAAAAAAGGGCACCTCTTTTATCAAAATATTTATGCTACAGTCAATTAAGTCTTTCCTTGCTAGGTGTGAACGAATAATTTTCATTCAATAGAACACCTATTCTCAGGATAAAGGCCCATATTGGTGAAAAGTGATGTCGGTGGTAATAATTTTTAAGACAGAATATAACTACGCCAATTTGTCTTTGTCCATTAAAGCCGATACCCATAATTTTCACTAAGAATGTCCACAAATTGCTTCATTTTCGGATGAGATTTGTTTGACTGGCACTTATAAGAGTAAAAAGTCCCCCATTTGTATGTCGCAAAAGATGGTTTCAAAAGTCTAACAGTGAAAAAACATAACCTTGCAATGTTTCAAGAGGATTATCAAGTCTTGGAAGTTTAGTTTGGTGTTTAATATAACCGTAAAGAAAGCCAAACCAGATTGCACAGTTTTTTTTTTTTTTTTTTTTTTTTTTTTTTTCCAGAAAAGTAAACAGGTTGGAAATTTTAAGCAAAATTCAAGTAAGCTTCGTTACATGTCAATTGTCAGTTGTGGGTGTCTTATTTAGAAAAGTTTATACCCTAATTCCTGGAAATTATGAAATCTTAAGTCTTCCAAAGTCTAAGAAAAGGTTTTAAAAACTTGCCTGGATATGCCATGCAGAGATATACGAATTTCGCTACAAAACTATCGTGTTTGAAAGGGTATAGTTAAGCATGTAATGCTATGTTAGTTGTATTGTACAGATAAGCTGTAAAGTATACACATATGGCAAACTACCTTTTAAATACCACATAGTGGGTAAATTTAAATTTAAGTTTAAATTTCGGTCGAATTATACATATTTCTATGAAAACATCATTTTTTTTTTTTTTTTTTTTTCAGTTATTTCCATTGATTACCAATGCGTGATTTGCTTTTAGACCGCTATTTTATTTTTTACTTTTTTTATTTTATTTTATTTTATTTATTTTTTTTTTTTTTTTTTTTTTTTTTCCAAAACAATCGTTAATTCAACGAAATTACCGAATTATTGAACCTTGAAAAGATACATCTGGATATGGAGTTATGTGTTCGATATTTATGATATATTTGCAGAATAATGAAGTAGTCTGAAAGGAATCAAACAATATTTACAACATAAATGAAGATCGAACCTTGTAAATCCGTGGCGTCGTAAAAAATCATGTCTAATGGTGGGACACAATCTCAATAAGCAGCCATTGACATCATTTTTCTTTCGGAGAAGGATAATAAAGTTTTATATGTAGCCTGTATATCTGTGGTTGAACAATTTGGTATTATGATTCTAGAATATTTTGTAGAACTTAAATGTTCAAATTGTATCGTCATAAAAATAATTAAAGTTGCTTCTAGGATTTAAATGAGGGGTAACATAGTTTACGGAAAGTGATGATATTGTCATTTGCACTCCACAAATATTTTTGTAACGTACTAATCTTAATACTGTATCTGTATGATGCAAGTACAACACTTATGTCTAGAGCACAATTTGTACCTGTAATCATCCAAATCTACAGTTAAATTATTTGTCTAAAATCAGGTATGTAGTGATAACGTAGCCTTCTTACTAATTTTGTTATCTAGGTTACTGCTACTTCATGTTCATTGTATTAGTGCTTGGTTAAATAGGCAGAAAACCGTTTGGTACATGTTTGAAAAAAATGTCGTTGGACTGTTTCAAGCTCGAAAAGAATTTTTTTTTTTTTTTTTTTTTTTTTTTTTTTTTTTGTTATTTACAGTTAATTGTATAAGTTTCAAAAGAATACACATTCGGTTCTTCTTAAATCCGAAATAAAAACCGTGTTGTAAAAATCGATTTTTTTTTTTTTTTTTTTTTTTTTTTCCTATTTTCAGAAGACAGCCTTAAAAAATGTTACTGGTCGGTAACCTGTCATAGTTTGAATTGAAAAAGAAATTTCAAATACATTAACAAATGGTTTTATTGAGACACATGGATAACATGTGTTTTCATAATTTACAGAATCATGGGCCACCTTATTCATTATTGTGTAACTTCTTATGCAATGGTCTTTGAGTTCTAAAACTTTGGCATAATTTCATTCGGTGTGTATGTAAGCATGAATGGGCAAAGAAGAGTTGAAAATGAAAGTTGATTTTTTCACATTTCGTCGAGAGGCGCTGGGCCTCTATTCTGAGAATATGTGAGAAATGCCCTAATGTCACGAACTCAAATTTTCTTCTCAGCTGATAAAGAAAAAACTCATCGTCACAACATTAGACTTCAAGTTCTGTTCAGTCTGATCAGGATCTGTAATGTAGGCAAAATTTTAGTTTCGTTTCGCAGCGGGAGGATTAACTCTCACCCCCAGGATAAAGATAAACTCTTATCACTAAAAAACAAGTTTTTTTCACCTAGTCGTTGGTTTTGAATGGGTATCAAAAAGCTTTTTTTTTTTTTTTTTTTCTCTGAAACTCATTACCAATAGTTTACAATGTGTTCACGACTCTGAAGAATAGAAGATCAGGGTCCGTATTCACCAACCGTTCTTGAGAACGTTCTTTGTCTTGTTCTCCAGAATTTTGTACATTTTAAAGTAATACAACTCCCGATTGGCTAAACCATTTGGTTTAGCCAATCAGGAGTTGTATTACTTTCAAATGTTGACAATCTTGGAGAATAAGAGAAAGAATATTTTTAAGAATGGTTGGTGAATACGGAACCAGGTCTTTATTCACCAACCATTCTTGAGAACATTACTAGATCTAGTCTTATTGTCAAGAATTTTCGCATTCTAGCGACTTGCTATCGATTGGCTAAACCATTTAGTTTAGCCAATCAAAAGTTGTATTTTATTTTTTCTAAATCTAGTTTTAGTGTATCAATGAAATTGAGAATAGATGGAGAATACGAACCCCGATTGCACGTTCTTAATCTCTATGAAAAGTGAGCTTAATGCATCTGCGAAAAGTATCGATCCAGGTCTGCTTGCGCTATTGGTCAATTTTCTGTATATGGAAGGACCAGTCTACCTTATGACTCTGTCGATTGTTAGACAAAATCGGTTTTATGGATCCATGATCATGTAATGACTTGCTTGGTATCATGCATCACGGAGATTCATTAAGCTCCCTTTTGCCAGAGTATGGCTCATTTCTTTTTACTTTATTTATTTATTTATTTATTTTTTTTTTTTTTGCCAACAAATTGAACTTCTACATAGTTCACTTTAGTTCACGTTATCAGGCCCATGATAATATTCATTATTTTGAAATGTATGTAGATCTTTTAAATTCATCTGCAATCTGACCTCCTAAATTGTTTACATTTGACAGCTAGAGGGCCTTTAACATAGCATCTTTGGTAGATGTCGCTATACAAAGAAAGAAGAAAACAAACGTTTATAAGTCTGATGGTTTATTGTGTCTCTGAAAGCTCTGGAAACGCCAATAGGATGTGCGTGGAGCGCCAAAGGCATTAAATTACGCTAGCGCTTTCCATCGTGAAATTATAAACTTTTCACAAAGGTCAATATGGGTAGACCCCGTATTTCTTTGCAACCCTTTACTCAAAGATCAGGAATTTTAACAATCCTAAGAAATAAAGACTTTCTAAAAATTGTTAGAAAAGGAGAAACTGTTAGTAACCAACGTTTTCGTTTTTTTTTTTTTTTTTTTTCGGCTGCTATTCGCGATTTACTGACCTTTAGCTGAATGTGAAGGCTTTTGACCTACTTTTTGGTACTGATAACAAATGAATAACTGGAAATCTCTGATAGGTAAAAAATAAAGGCATGTTTATTTTAAGGGCCCTATCTATTTGCTGGCAGATTAAAGCTGTCTATCTTTTTAAAAAGATGTTTATTGTTTCACTTTGTTTGAGAGAAAGGCTGTCGCCATTTCTGATTTCAAGCGTCTGAAAGATGGGTAGGCCTAAAATACGCATTTGACATTTATTCGACGAAATAGACGAAAGGGAAATCGTTTGACGAAATGGTCTCAAACTGATGGCTGAGCGAAAAATTTCCAATGCTATCTTAGACCTACCGCCTGAAAGACATTGGCGGCAGTCACACTTTTTACCGAAATGGAACAAAACGGCTCTGGATGAAGTACATAGCGCGAAATGGCAAAACAAAATAAAAAAAAAAAGAAAACAGTTTACGGTAGCCGGCCATTGGGTAGGGTCGGTCACGTCATCTGAAACCCAGATTTTTTTAGCCTGATCACTTTTATCTGTGTGAAATTGTACTATACTTTGAGGCATTGCAGATGTTAAACATTGAGAAAACATACACAATCTAAACAGTATCGATAAGATAAAAGCTATGAGTATTTGCGATTTTTTTCCATTTCGTTTAATGTAAGAGATTTTGTGTCTGTTTCATCTCGGGTAACACCGACTACGAACAGCAAAAGCAGGCTACCACTTCATTGTCTTACTAGAAAACGGGTTGTTAAACCACCTATTTCGTTTTCATGTCATGATGAAAAAAAGAACTATGTCTTGAAGTTGGTGCTATCATTTGCAACATGAACAAATATATGTCTGCCTAACGGAACAACCTGTTTTATTGCGATGTAAGCGAAGAAACTTTGTTTTTTCCTAAATTACTTCTATCCAAAGTAGGTGGGTATGGTCAAGCATTGAGACGAAGTGAATAAATCCCGCCTTTTGATGACGACACATCATTGACGTTGAAAGCGTGCTTCATTTTCGCAACATGCAGATCTACCTTGTTTTCTTTTTCAGATTTCATTGTATGGTCTGGTTGAGCCTATATTACCATATGATTCATGGATAAAAATTAGACCAAACAATATATCCTTAAACACTGCACAGAAAATCGGCACTCAATATGTGATACTGCTCTTTACAAGGGCTTTCTCATTCTTATATCTAATTGAAAAGTTCGCTCTTCAACAATATGCAAAACAATTAAGTTAAACCTGCAATTTCTGTTTTCATCATTTCTCTCTATATTGAATTACAAAGGGGTTTTATATTCATTCCAGGGCCTCTTACGCCGTCTATTTTTAAAGATATTTCTTGTATTCTATCATTCCTAGAGTTCAACGTTTTCTAGAGCAGTCTGCCGCCATACGAAATAATGTCGTCTGCCCGAGATTAAAAAAATTCATAGACAGATAAACCTTTCAGTCCATAATACCAATAAGAGACGCTGACCGGATAGTTTAACGCCTTTAGCGCTGCACTGACCCTTTACTCGCCGAGAAAAATAGTAAACTGTCCAAATTGAAGAAAACTTCTTTTTCCTTAAGCAGAAGAAAACAGTGTCGGAAAAAAGGAGAAAATATTGGTTGCCAGTATCTTCTCCTTTTCCCACAATGTTTTCAAGAAAAGAATATTTCCCAAGGACGTTAAAAGATATGAGCCATGCTCCGTGATAAGGTGGCTAAATGCATCTGCTAAAAGTATCTTCTCAGGTCAGCCTGCGCAGTCCACGCAGGCTGACCTGGGCGAGATATTTTCTCTATTGGTCAATTTCCTGTATCTCAAAGGACCAGTTTACCTTATGATACAGTCCGTTGTAAGACAAAATGATTTTATGGATCCATAAACATATGATGACTTGCTTGGTATAATGCATCGCGGAGATGCATTAAGCCACCTTTTTCCAGAGCATGACTCATATGATTGTGTGGCGGAGGGGTTTATCCTTATTACAGATCGCGAAAATACTAGCGTCCCTGGCTCTACAAATGTCAAAGGATTACTTGTCTGCCGGTTTTTTAGGATAAGTCTTGTTGGTCCGTAATTGGATGAAAGATCTAAGTACAAGGAGTATTTAGAGTCATTTTTCTTTGCAGTGGGCTACAAACATTTTTTTTTTACCACACTGAAATTTCAAACATGATCAGAGCGTATATTTATCCTTGGGTGTTTTCCTTTCGTCGGTTCGATGCTGATTATTGAAACATGACGTAATCTGATGTAATAAAAGCAGACGGACTTCTCGATTGCAAGACGATATTTAAATGCAAACAAGTGCACCACTTTTTACAGCATGTAACTGTCAAATTTCTTTACTCCCTCAAAGAAACATAATCATTTATATTATTTAAACAATTTAAATAAACAATCAAACGAATCAGCTACTAGAACGGTATTGCGTGTTTGTCCAGAACACGAAATGCGGACAATAAACTGAGGCATCCGACGTTTCAAAATGGCTTCTACAACAGCTTTTTATGGTGTCGCACCACTGCGAGATTGCAAGCGGTTGGTAGTAGTTAAGGTGTCGCACCACTGCGAGACTGCTTCCGGGTCGTAGTAGTCAAAAGTAGTCCTATATGAAATTTTGCAGTAGCACTTCTGCTGCACTGTTTCATGGAGCTGAGATGGCTTGGAGGTTTATAATTTATATTTGCTTCAAATTCGGGCATTGGAGGACCACTTAGATGCATTTGTAATGTATTTTGACAGGACTATTTCATATTACTGGAGGAACAAAATGTTGGGGTCATGGCCGTGAACAGGTGTTCCTCAGTGGGCAAATTTTAGGGTGCCTGTACTGGTTGGAATTTAGCGAAAAACGCCATCGGTTGACATATTGTTTTTTTTTTGTTTTTGTTTTTTTTTGCATTTTTTTGTAGGCCTATGGTCATACTTTGGAGAACAACAGACCGAGAAGCCAGAATTTTGCCATTAAGCGATCTGTGGAACTCTAAACATTGTCGATTTCGCTCTATTTTCAATGTGGCCAAAAACCAGTGGTGTGACACCTTAAAAATAGTACCGTGTGAATTTTGCAGTAGCACTTTTGTTGCACTGGTTCATGGAGCTGAGAGGGCTAGGTGGTATATAATTCAATACCTGGATTCAGCCGAAAGGCATAAAAAAGAATTTGACTTGAAAGTCAAATTCTGTTTTATATAGGTGCCCCACCACTGCGAGATTGCTTCCAGGTCGTAGTAGTCAAAAGTTGTCCTTAGTAAAATTTTGCAGTGGCACTTTTGTATTTCTGAAAAAAAGAATTGGTAGAAGGGCCCAGAATTATATAAAAGACCCTTCCCCGAATCATTCGCTCGCTCTCTCTCTCTCTCTCGCTCTCTCGTTTTTCATCTGAAAACATTGCAGCAGCAGTTCTTTAATATATATAGGACTGACCCCTTTTCTTTCCCTCTCCCTCTCTCTCTCTCTCTCTCTCTCTCTCTCTCTCTGTGATTCGGCCAGCATCAGGACTCCTCTGTATTGCTGCCCTGAGTTACTCCCCTTGCTCTCTTATTTCTTGTGAACTTCCTAATTATCTTAACTCTGTCTTGGGTTATATGTGAACTTGTTTTGGTCTCAAAGCATATGTTTGAATGTTATGCTCTAAGACCCTTTGTACATAATCAGGTTCTGGATCATGAGGTGCTCATGTTTAAATCCATTTCAGGCACTTTGACCGAAAATCGTACCGCTTCTTTGTGGCTGTGACATCACCAATTATCATTTTTGGTGAGATGTCTGTGACTGGAGATATTACTGTTTTCATGTTGTGAATAATCAGGTAATTTCTTTTTTCTTGGAGAAATATATTCCCTTTCTGGAACAAGCTTCAGATTAAGGACTTCTTTTTCCTTTCTTCTCTGTGCATTTTCTCCCTGTATTCTGTCTGTCATGCCAGTTCTATTTCCTTTGTTCTTCTCTGTTTTCTTCTTTGTAACGAGTGAATCTGGATTTTATATATATTTTTTTTTTTTTTTTTTTTACACTCTCTCAAATCTTTCCACCCTATGACCTACCTACCCAATATACTAATCCAATTGTACAGTTATCGATAAGCTTGGCTGGGCCTATGTAATATATTCCGGCCGTCTGGATGTTTGAAAAGGGCCTGCTTCCAGAACAGAGTTTTGAGTTGATTACATCATAGATAGTCTGGTCTGTGGATATTACTCATCGTCTGTCACAGATGGAAACGTTGTGACAAAAAGAGCCATTTAGCACTGGTATTTTATAAAGATTAGGGTTCATGTCCGTCATGTTCTATAAAGGCTTTTGTTCTTTCATATATTCTACCCTCATTTTGACTGATAACGCTTGACTGTAGAATGAAAAGGTTATAAATGTGCATTTGGCTGGTGACATGGAAGATTTTAAAGGAAAAATTCTAGAATTTTAACTATCAATTTTTTTTTTTTTTTTTTTTTTTTCAAAATGCTTCTTTTCATATATATCATATGTATATGGATGAAATTGGGTTTAAAGCCAAAAAAGACAGGCGAAAGAGTCCAGAACAGTATACTTTTTTTATTTCATGTAAATCCATTGAGTTTTTAACCGAGATATGCTTGATTATGTAGGAGTAATCACAGGGCTTAAAATTTCCATTTTTAGGCTTTTGGCAGCAAGAAGAGTTATGTTCAACAACATGGATTTTGTCTTTGAAATTGGCCTGATGTCTTTCTGGCCCACCTTTTCCTTGTCGCAATACCCGGATTCAGCCGAAAGGCATAAAAACCCTGACATAGAAAGTCAAATTCCGTAATTTAGATTTGCTTCAAATTTGGGCAGGGGGACGACTTAGATGTGTTTTAATTGTATACTGTCAGGACTATTTTGTGTGAGTAGAAGGGAAAAAATAGAATCATGTCCGTGAATAGGTGTTCCTGAAAGGAAAAATTCTAGGGTGCCTGTGTTGGTTGGAATTTAGCGAAAAACGTAATCGGTTGACGTGTGTTTTTTTTTTTTTTTTTTTTTTTTTTTTTTTTTTTTTTAAGGACTATGGGTGGTCCTTTTACAGCAACAGACGGAGAAGCCATAGGTTTGCCATTAAGGTATAGCCATCCTAACTCGCTCTTTGCGATCTCGTTACTTTCCGTCCGATCTCGACATTTTCTGTAACAATTCGTAAGTATTTCAGCAGCATCGGAAGTATAACGGAAATGAGTATCTGGTTCCTCACTTTATCCTTCAACCTGTTGGTAAAACGCAGAACCAGCATTCAAAAATGGCAGATGTAGATCACAACTATGACGATATTTCTTGTTACTGTATTGGATATGAGTTCATAAAAAAAAACCGAGAAAATTAATATCACACGCAGATTCCACAGACAGTAAGTCGTGACAGTTGGAAGGATGGGAGACGAATTGTTGAACTTGGTGTTTTACTTCACAATTTGCGATCGTGTTCGTGTAGGATGCTGGCCTATCGATGTATTCGATGTTGTTCAATGTTGTTGGAAAATTATGACAGGGACTTCGATGGAATCTGTATTTCAAATGTGAGAACACTGATTAATTAACTGTTAATTTGCATCCAAAAATAAACAATGATTGACTCTTTATTATCACACCGGAAGTCACAGAGTAGAGAGAAGACTACAGAGGAGGTCAACATCAGACTACATCAGGGCTCTACAGTTCTGTACAGAAACAGTTTATCGGAACAGGAAAATTCAGAGATTGAAAAATACTAAAGTATTTTGCTGCCAACACTAAACTGGGGGTACGTATGTTTTTACAGCTAGCCTCCATGAGGCTTGATTAAACTCTTACCAAATAATCCTGTATTGTACGCACTCTGTGCTAGAAAGTCTTTGCAAACATTGCAAAAATTGGAGAAAATGTTGGTAATCAGCATTTTCTTCTTTTTCCATAATGTTTTCTACTATATCAAAGACAGAAATTATCATTTAAGCATATCAAAGGTGGAAATCATAATTTATTAAGCCACATTTAATTTGTCATCTGGAAATGCTTTGAATTTTAGTCCAAAATACTTTTGCTTGTGTAGGATGGGGCTTTGGTAATGAGTTAAAAACTCTGATCTGAATGAATGAATGGAAAACATGCATACTGTCACTAAATTACACGCTATTTTACGGATGATTTCATTTACTGTTGATATTTTTTATATTAAATGCCCCTCAGAAAAAGTCTAGACTGTCAAAACTTAGATCATTCGCAGACGACAATTCTTCAGAGAAATTTCTTGTTACAGCATATGTGGTTTTAGACCTTAAAACTACTGATTTAAGCATGTAAATTTCTTGTGTATATCTACAGTCTGATATATTTAATACCTGTCCTGGAATATGGTAACTTGTGGGAACACTGTAAATTCTGTTAAACCTGTAAAATTAATGTTGGTGCTATTGTAAGCCGGTATGAGACAATAAATTTAGAAGTGCTGCACAGTAAGGTTGAAAAGCCTCCAACATCGGCCAGATAGCAATGGGTTTCTATTCTTCCCAGGCTGCGCTGACTGTAAGTTGACCTTGGTCGATGCTCTTCACAAATCCCTGATGGCACCATTTAGAGTGAATTATCATATTTGTTTCTTATTCTTCTTTCTGGCCAAATGCCTATTTTTATTATAAAGACAACTATACCCCTTGCAAAATGAATGTTTTCCATGGTATACTTGATCAGACTGTCTGTCCATAACTTTTCTTTTAATATCTATGTACAAAAAACAAAGAAGTATTCTTTTTGCTTTAAAATACAATTTTGTTGCCATTGTATTGAACTTTGTAGATACATTTATCACAAATTGAAGTTGTGCCAAACTTTTATGAAATTGCCTGGTACCATGAATTTCACGTCAACTATTATTCTAACTCTATTCTAGATATCCAGATCTACTCAAGTGCATTCCCAAGGTATACTGACCCTGAGAAAGAAAATTACTGCAAAAGGAGAGAATGCTGGTTACAAGCATATCTTCTTTTTCCACAGTTTTCTACCCTTCCCAAGGAAAATGTCATTGTTTATTCCTGATTAATCTTGTTGTCTGCAAAAGCTCTAGATTTGGTCAAGTCTTTAACTTTGTCCCCTGCTAAAGAGTAATAAATTTATATTAATCTTTCAGTCAAGGGACATCAACTCACTCGTAACAACTAGGACGATTCCGTACCTACATCTCGTCCGTATAAAGGAGGCTTCCATTTTGAACTACCAATCACATGATCTTGAACAAGGCGGCGCCCTGTAAATCGCTTAGTAACGACGTGAACAACCACGGTGAAGTTATTCAAATCTAATGATCTGTCGATGAAAGTTCCCAACGATAATGATGAACAACGCTAAAAAAAAAATAAAAAATAAAAAGAATGCCGACGGAAATACAGGGTGGTCCAATAAAATGTAAACAGTTTTGTAGGTCTGTGATTTCTACTGCATGGTTTCCACGTCATTTTTTCCACCTGAAACATCTCATACAAAGATGAAAATTTTGTATGGCACTGTTTTTCCTTCCTCACAACACCATTTCTGGGCGTAGTTCAATAATTAATCAGATGTTCAATCCAAGCACCTCGTCTCTGAATTACGGTTGCGACACGGACATTAAAGTTGTTGATAACTCTGTCCAACATCTCATATGGAATTCTCCTGATTTCACGACGAATGTTTTCCTTTAGTGCATCTATTGTCTGCGGATTGTTGTGGTAAACCCTTTCCTTTAAGTACCCCCAGAGGAAGAAATCTGGAGGAGACAGATCTGGGGAGTGAGCAGGCCAAGGGTTGTCCGTGCGACGAGAGATCAGTCTATCTCCGGGGAAGTAATGGCGGAGGTATTCTAGGGAGACATTGGAGGTATGCGGTGTTGCCCCATCCTGCTGGTAGATCACTGTATTCATGTCAACCCCACGCTTTCGTCTCAGAGCTGGAATGAATTTCCTCCGCATCATCTCAACGTATCGCTCAGTGTTCACCGTTACTGGACGTCCATTATCATCTTCAAACCAGTACTGTCCGATTATGCCATTGCGCCCTATGGCACACCACACTGTGACCTTCTCCACACTCAGTGGCCTAAGCGCATGTTCATGAGGTTGGGCCTGGGCCCAAAATCGCATGTTCTGTTTGTTAACATGTCCACTATGGTGAAAGTGTGCTTCATCACTAAAGAAAATCAAGTCCAGAAAGTTAGAGTGGTCTTCAATTCGCCGACTGATGCTCTGACAAAATGCAAGCCTCTCTGCCTTATTTGCAGCAGTCTGAGCTTGCAGAATCTGTATTTTGTACGGAAACATGTGAAGGTCCTGGTGCATTATCCTCATAACGGATGTCCTGGACAGATCAGTCTCCTGCGACAAACGTCTTGTGGATTTCCTTGGGGACATTGCCAAATGTTCTCTCACATTGTCGATGTTGGAGTCAGTCCTAGCAGACCTTGGTCGTCCACTGTGACCTTGATTCTTATCCTGAACACTTCCTCTTTCCCTAAATTTATTCAAGAGGCGCAGAATAGTGGCTCTGGTTGGAGCATTTCTGCCAGGGAAATCTCTACGAAATTGTCTCTGTGTTTGGATGAGTGACTTAGTTGCGAAATAGGCCTCCATGATCTTGATCCTCTCCTGCACTGAATATCGAATTGCTGGATCCATTGTTGCTTGGAAACAAAAATCTAATGTCTCAGCTACAATTCACCTGAAGTTCAGAAAGGAATGTGAATTTTCCTGGAAATGACAAGCCCACACAACTGTTCACATTTTATTGGACCACCCTGTATTCTTAGAAAGGTATCGACAGAAAATTGTGACTCATGGTTTCTTTTTTAAGATGAGCTTTACAATTTCAATAACGGTAAAACGGTATACTTTCGGTGATGAAATGTACTGTGTAGGTACGTATCAAACTACGTGATACATCTGAGGGATTTGATCACCGGATCACCCGTGGTATGCTGAATGGACATCAACTGTCACGTATAACACAGGAGGACAAGAGGTGCAATCAGGGTTAATGTATAAGAGTATAATGCTCACAATACTGAACATGGTGTGAAATGTTTAGCATCACTGAGTAGCCATTGTGTTGAAATTTAGAAAAAAAAAATGTACATCAAAGCTTTCAACCTACAGAAGAAGAAAAACAAACTTGCCAAATTTGAATATTGTATGACCATGAGAAAAAAGCTTTTAATACATTGTGGAAAAGGGAGGAAATTGGTTACCAGCATTTTCTCCTTTTCCCACAGTGTTTTCTACCCTTTCAAAGAGGAAAATCAATTTTTGTGTAACATTTATTTTGTCTACTGCAAATGCTTTAAATCTGGACAAGTCTTAAATTTTGTTGTTTGGTAAAGAGTAAACCCTGATAAACCAGCCCCCTTTTGACTAAAAGCCTCTCTTTAACAATATGATTTGTTTCCTATTGTGCATTTTATCCATAGGGCGTTGTTCTTGAGAAGTTGCCGTGTTTTTATTTTAATTTTCGTCTACAGACGCTTTCAATACGCAGTCTAAAACTTGTCATTGGGTAAAGGGTTACAGACCTCCAGATAAGAGGGATTGATATTATTCTAAATCCTATTATTTCTCTTCCAAATCCTATGTTGTGGGTACTCATTAGAATCGTCTCGATGAGGCAATTCTAATGAGTACCCATAAATAGGTTTTAGTGGAGAATTATTAATATTTTCAATTTTGAAATCAAAATCACTCCCTCTATCTGGAGCACTGGGGTTAAAAGACTGAAAATCTTATTTCAACCTAGTAATGTAGTTATTAATTTTACATTTTCTTGCTAAGGATATCATTTATTATGGTTTGATTATAGTAAAATTAAATAATTTTGTTTCATTCATAAAGTTTCAGACTCTAGCCAATTAACTTAAAAATCAGTTGCCGAAATTTTAGTGGTACTTGTTTTTAATATCAAGCATTTTTCAATTTGGCATGTAAAAGTTACTTTCTTGCATCTTATTTTGTCATAATATTGTCAAGGAAAATTTTTATATCAGTTTTGGGGGTTGCATTTCTTAATTAAATTTAGAACAGCACCTCTTTCACACCCTTCTTTTTCGGAAATTGGAAAAAAATGAGCATATAATCCTGTGGGGTGCACATGTTAATTTGGCAATTTCTTATACATATACCAGCAATGGCTATTTGGTTACATATATTTGTGAGGACAATCATATTGGTGATAATAAAAACATACAGATAGATTTTTTTATCATTCTTTGTTGGGGAAAAAAATATTGGACAATTTGGTTGGTGGCGGCCATATTGGAATTTCGAAAGGGTGGGGAGGTGTAACAGACAATCAATTTTCTTGAAAACGATATGGTGAAATTCTTTCATATTTCACACTGTTGTCTAATATAATACTCTAATACCCTATACTAATTAAACACCTGTATTGTAAGGTTCTAGTTAGGATAGTCATGCCTTAAGCGATCTGTTGAGATGGAAATACGGTCATTTCTACTGTGTTTTTAAAGTAGCAAAAGCCAGTGGCGTGTCTATATTGGTTATACTCATTTCCATATTTAGAGCAGTACAGAAAGGGAGGTAAGAACGTTGACTTTTTTTACACCATGTAGCAAAGACAAAATAGTCTAAAACATGGTTCATTTTTAGACGACAGATCTTGGGGGTTTTTTTATCGGATGTGTCCCTATTTAAAGCAGACAAACTTGTAATATATAGCAAAAATTTGTTTGGCTTGTCTTTGAAGGGATATAAATCATTGTGGGAAACAAAGAAAATGCTTTTTACCAGCATTCTCCTCCGTACACGCAATGGTTTCAAAAGTTTTCATCTTGGAGTAGTTTCATAAGAAAAAAAAATTCTGAATGTTTGGAAAAGGATTAAGTCGGTGAACTTTATACAACAATTTTCGTCAAAGTTACAAATTGGTGTAAATAGTTGTTCATTTCCGCTGATGGTGTTAGAAGTTTAATTTTCTCTGCGGAGGTGCATTTTATTGACAGTGAATCGCCTTGAGTTTCCGGTTGAATACAGCAGTGTTAACACTTAGGCTGCTAAGAATAACTCAGGGACATTTTGCAGACAAAGTAGACCAAGTATCGTACATTATATCGGGGGAAAGAGATACAAGAATGTCTTATTGATATCTACACTGTCCGCAAAACTACTGTATCTTGCTTTTTCTTTGGTGTATATAACTATATAACTGAGCCATGCTCTGTGAAAAGGTGACTTAATGCCTCTGCGAAAAGGATCGACCCAGGTCAGCCTGCGCTCTCTGCGCAGGCTGATCTGGGCCGAAACCTTTCGCTATTGGTCAGTTTTCGGTATGTCAAAGGACTGGTCTACCTTATCATACAGTCGGTTGCTAGACATAATAAATTTTATGGATGTATATATAATGACTTGCTTGGTATAATGCATCACGGAGATGCATTGATTCCCTTTTTGTCAGAGCACGGCCAAATTATCTATATAAAGCATTCACTGCATCGTAAAACGTGTCATTTTAGGACGCCTTTGTCAAAGTCAGACAAAAGAAAGTAAATGGATTTTCAATTTACATCGATCCAGGCCTTCATGCAGTATCCATGTTGCACCGTAATTTTACAAATTGGATTTCCATAATCAGTGTGCGTATAAAACTCCCATTATTCAAGCTTCAATCAAGCGAATTTATATCGCTGCAGTTTGACTTCCATTATTCATTGATTTGTGCACTGATTACTAATGCTGAACTATTTTTGTGTGTGTATTTGTTTCCGTATGTGTTTTTTTTTTTTTTTTTTTTCATTTAAGATGATTGCACCACACGATATTAATGTCAAAACCTTGCTGCTTTTTCTTGTGGTTTTTATGATGACGATGTTGATGATGATGAAGGAGCCAGCGTCTATAAAAGAAATGCGGGGGGGGGGGGGTCTTGTCATAAGTTTTACACGTCGAAATGATCAATTTGACTACCACCAAAAGTAGATTTTTTCGATGTTTGGAAACCTGATATATCGAAGATGTAGGTCACTTTCTTATAACATGTAATCATTGTTAAGGTGTGAGGCATACGTACATGAGCCGCGCTCTGGCAAAAGGGGGTTTAATACATCTCCGTGATGCATGATACCAAGCAAGTCATTACATAATTATGGATCAGTAAAATCGATTTTGTTCAACAACCGACTGAATCATAAGGTGTGCTGGTCCTTTGACAGGTACAAAATTGACCAATAACAAAATGTTTCGACTCATGTCGGCCTGCACAGGCTGACCTATGTCGATACTCTCAGGAGATGCATTGATCCCCCTTTTCACTTGGTTCATTTGTACGTACCCAGTTCTTTTTAAGGTTCATCCACCCATCAATCTAACGATACTCATTTTTGGCCCGACTTTTTTCGAAGAAAACGTCAATATATTGTCATAGTGATGGCATCGACGTCTGCGTCGTCGTGCGAAAACTTTGACATTTCATAATATCTCTATTATTACAGAAGATATTTGCTTCAGCCTTGGACAAGTTCTTAATTATCAAATAGGGGACCTTTACAACAACGGCGAAAAACCATCAAAGTATTTTTGACAGAGTTATGGTCCTTTTTCGACTAAGAATTTTCACTGAAAAACAAGCATCAGTAGCCTAGCGCTGGCATCCGCTTGCGGTGCAATTGTTTTCATTGGTCAGCAACTACCATGTATCCCGTTCTGAACGTCGCATATGATTTTGTTTTCTTTCCTCTTCATACGTTGTATATCTCTAAATAATAAGAAGATGCATGCTCTGGCAAAAGGGGAATTAATGCAATCCCGTTATACTTGAGACCTATCAAGCCATCACACAATTATGGACCCATAACAGCCTTCTTTTGCAACCGACTTAATCATGAGGTAGAATGGTCCTTTGACATACAGAAAATTGATCAATAGCGAAACGTTTCTCCCAGGTCGACATGGGTCGATACATTTCACAGATGCATTAAGCCCCCTTTTCTCAGAACTTTGTTCAGATGTGTTTTCTTTTATACCTTTCTCAGAGAATTTCGATTAACGTTAGCATCAGTCTTTACATGTATAATTGAATTTGTTCATATCTCCGGTTTCCGCTGTCGTGCCAAAGATAAATATTTCCCGCAGTAACTTAATATTCAGTTGAAAGTGTCAAATTAATTGTTTTCAAATGTGTCCGGTAATTTTTCGTTTGTTTTTGTACGATAATTGCATCTAAAGTGGCTCACGCTGAGATCTGCAAGATTGTGCCAGAAAATATTTCAACACTTAATATCTGAGCGAAGTAAATCGACTTTAAACTAATGTCTGCCCATTTCTTTTTGTAAAGAAAGTGGACATTGTAATATGTTATCATTTAGAAGTGGTTGTAGAGAAGTTTAGTTTGTGCTAAAGGTTAAGTGCGGGTTAAAAATGAGATATGCCATAGATTTACATTTTATTTGATGTTTTTCGGTAGATTATCGGGAAATAATGATGGATTATGGTTTGATAATTTTACCGCTTCGACCAGTGAATTTACCGATTGATAAACTCACTGGTAAGGAAATATCGAGAGCTTTCCTGTACTTTGCAAGTCTCAACAAAAAGGGGTAAGAAGCATGAAATAAATAGCCCTTTTTTCATGAAAGATCGAAATTCGAAATTCATTTTATCTCGTGAACATTATACTGTAATATTTTCACGAGTGGCGCCACCACTCGTGAAAATATTACCAATAGTTTTCACTCAATGATATCAATTCCGAATTTTCACCGAAAAAAAAATATCCGCTTTATTCTGGATAAGGTCAATGGCTTCTACTTTACACACGACATAGACTACTGCTTACATTTGTTATGAACAGCGTGTTGATATATCACAATTCAGAACCATCGTTGCTTTGCAGCTTTTACAGCTATCCGGTTTGGTGTTTGTCTCTCTATTATCTTGGAGCATTGCTCTTTGAAAGGGTTTTAATGCATCTGCCAAAAGTATCGACCAATGTCTTCCTGCGCGGTGCACGCAGGCTGACAAAGGCCGATACGTTTTGCTTTCTTTTACATTTTCTGTATGTCGAAGGACCATTCTACCTCCAAATTCAGTCGGTTGACAGACAAAAGGGATTTTCTTGTTCCATAATTATGTGATGTCTTGGCATTGTAAAATACGACACGGAGATGCATCCAGCTTTTGCAAGAGCAGGGCTCATTTTTAAACGGCGTGCGTTGTTGTTACTGCTCTGAAGGATGACAAAGCCGCTTTACGTTACACATGTAATCCGTTGAGGGCTTTATACGTTAACTGCAATTTTTATTCATGTTTTTGCAAGAGCAGGGCTTATTTTTAAACGGCGTGCGTTGTTGTTACTGCTCTGAAGGGTGACAAAGCCGCTTTACGTTACACATGTAATCCCTTGAGGGCTTTATACGTTAACTGCAATTTTTCTTCATGCTTTTGCAAGAGCAGGGCTTTATTTTTAGACGACGTGCGTTGTTGTTACTGCTCTGAAGGGTGACAAAGCCGCTATACGTTATACATGTAATCCGTTGAGGGCTTTATACGTTAACTGCAATTTTTCTTCATGCTCAAAAGACCGTGTTCATTCTTTAACGCTTTTAATGACATCAAAACATTTCAGAAAATAGCAGCAAATCCAAAAAGAATACCAAATAGCGATGATGTTCATTGCAGTCTGATTTCGAGCCACGGTGTCCGCAAAAGCCGAATAACCCTTAGCCTGCTAAATAAGTTAAATGAAACTTCCAGGCTTAACGTTAACCCCTATCCTACTAAATAAGTTAAATACTACTGTTATGTTGATAGTAAAAAAACCGTTAATGCAATTTCTTATTTTTGCAGAAAAATACCTCTATATCGGACAGTGTAAATCAAGATCAGACTGCACGTTCTGTGCAGTCTGATCTTGATCTACACTGTCCGCAAAAGGTCAGTGAGTCGCGCTTTGCAGTTTATGGTTAAAAAAAAAATATTGCATAGTTTTTTTTCTTTTTTTTTTTTTTTTTTTTTTTTCTTGAGAAAAATATCTCCTTATTGGATTCGGACAGTGTAGATCAAAGATCAGGCTGTAGGTTCTAGGCAGTCTGATCTTGATCTACACTGGCCCCAAAAGCGCCTCGAGTCGCGCGCTCAGCGGCCTAACGGTTAATTATCAATAGAGCCAAAAGGGTTTATATGTCGTCTTTGTTTGCTTAAATTTGATTTATTTTCGTAGAAAATGCCATGTCACTTCTGTAGACAAGATGAACAATTTCCTGTAATTAGGCCAAATTGTTCTCTATAGCCTTATAAAGTCCATCGCGAAGATTTACTATGTAAAATGAAAAGGTTAAAATGCTTTGAGACTTGTATGCTTATTTTTTTTAACTCCCACCATTTTTAATCTTTTTTTTTTCAAACGACAAACCTTAAACCTTTCCAAACTGAAAGTATTGCAAATTATACATTCGGTACTGGTACACTTGATCTTTTCTGATACAGGAGGAAACGTTGAGGAAAATGGAGAAATCACTTGCCACAAGCATTTTTTTTCCCCCATTTTCAACAATGTTTTCAAGAGATTATCTCCATAGACGAGTTTACTCTTTCACTGCCCATGTTGTCTTGGATATCTTTAAGGACGTTGTAGATCAAGATCATATTGCACAACACGCGCAGTCTGATCTTGTGTCTACCCAATCTCCGAGCAGATTTGTCGTTCTTTATTCTCACCATACATCTCTGCAACGGGCTAAATGACAAGAATCTTGTCAAACCGAGGAAAACATGTTTTGTTACTGTTTAACTGTTTCATGTGTAACGTAATAAGGTAGACAAAGGAAATATGATTCCGGATACATTATAGGTGCATTCAAACTGACAAATTTACCTGTATACAGTGGTACTATTTTTTCAAGCTTTTTTACTGATCAGAATCTTACGCCAATTGTTTAAAAAAATGGCTGCGCCCATGAATGATGACAATTTAAACAAAAGTAAAAGACAAGTTATCGTCCTTTAAAAGACATTTAAGCTTTTCAGAAAATCCCTCTTTTTCACATTTCCTACCCCTAAGTCTGATTGGCCGTATGCTGTTTGAACAGCACACAAAACAATCGATTGGTCTTTCTTTCACAGGCGTTTGTGTCGCCATTTTGAGTTATGGTCATGTGACGAAAATATCACGTGATGACGGACTACTTTCTGAGCCAACTACAGAGGTGAATGGGAATGATCCGTAGTGCAAGAGAATGGTGTCTACCCAGTCCGCTGTCTGATTCTAATCTTTGACCAAAAAAAGCTTCAGCTGAAAAAAAGAGACAGTGAAAGGCCTTCAGGAAAGTCGAATCGATTGAGTTCGCAGCGAAAGAGTTAAAGATACGTCTGTACTCGTTTTCAGCCAGTTTTAACCCGTTTCATCTTTATTTTATTAAACAACAATCGTTATTGTACCTTCATGCCAAATGTTGCTCCTAATGGCTGCAAGGTTGTACTTTTTACGACGAATAGAAAATACATTTCATTTTTTGGCACCCTTCAAAGAAATAACTGTTGTCTTTTCCGGTTTAAAATGACAAATCCCTTGAGTTTCTCTCTCCCTTACACCATATATATCCGTAAGTTTTCTTTGTCTAAACAGCTGACCAAATTTATAGCTATTCTAAACACCTTTAAGGTTTTACACCATTTTTTTTTTTTTTTTTTTCTCTGGCTGTAAGGATGTATCGTTGAACCATACAGTTGCTTTGTTGACTCATTTCCTTATAGATTACATTTGAGCCATGCTCTGGCAAAAGGGGGCTTAAACCTTTCCCAAACGACAAATTTTGGACTGGTCCGAATTGAAAGAGTTTGCAGACGACAATTTGAAATTTGATGAAAATGGCAGAAAGTTCTCAAAAAGGGTAGAAAACACTGTGGGAAAAGGAAAAAATGCTCGTGACGAGCAATTTCTCCTTTTCCCACAGTGTTTTCAAAAGACTTGTACTGCAGACACGTGAAAATCAGGGCTTGTTTGGGAAAGGGTTAACGCATCTCCGTGATGTATGATACCAGGTAAGTCATCACATGATCATAGCTTCATAAAGTCCATTTTTTTTTTTTTTTTTTCTAACAACAGAATGAATCATGAGGTGGACTGGACCTATGGCATACAGAAAATTGATCAATAGCGAAAGTTTAGGCTCAGGACTTGGGGTCGATACTTTTCGCAGATGCATTAAGTCCCCTTTCGGAGAGCATGGCTTAAATAAAACATTCAAGGTCAGTTGGTTGAGAGCCTCTAAGAGCGCATGCGCTCCTCCGTTTTAACCCTTTACCAGACGACAAAATTTTAGCCTTCTCCAAATTGAAAGCATTTGCAGACGACCATTTCAGTTTGGCTAAAATGGTGCAGTATTTCTTTGATAGGATAGAAAACAATGTGGGAAAAGGAGAAAATGCTGGTTACCAGCATTTTCTCCTTTTCCCACAATGTTTTCAAAAGGCTTCTTTCCCAGGGGCGTCAAAAGGCGTCATTGTGTGGTAAAGGGTTAAACTCTGCAATGCATAATGATTTTTTTCTCATTGTGAAATTCAGTGTACATCTGTTACAGCATTAGTAAGTCTAGTCGTAAGGGCACCCAGACTAATTCTTAATTGTACAACTTTAATAACTTCGGAATTTAGGTCAGAAAGAAAGGCGGTCCAGGATTTAACATCATTTTTAACAGTTTTCCGGTTATTGCAAAGTGGAAAATATATCTATGAATACGTTCCAGATACGACCAGGAAATTATCTAAAAATTATATAAGAATTTGAATTAATTTTAATCATAAGTAATCTCTCGGTCGTGCCCGAATCTAGCTTATCGAGAGTACTTGGTCCGATCCACATATGACTTATCGAGATGATACTGTCTTTTTATCGATTTTTATATTTCGGATTATTAGAACTATCCAGTAATTTAAAACCTTCTCTGGCCCGACCCTGTCCTGATCGTCTTATCGAGGTTCCATTTTTTTTTTTTTTTTTTTTTCTCATTCGGATGACTTCGATTATCTTGAGCAAAAACAAGTCTAAATAGATTTTGAAAATCAAATATAGTTTTAGAGAGAACTATCGAGATTTATGACAAAACAATCGAATATCAATATTCTGATATTCGATTGTTTTGTCATAAATCTCGATAGTTCTCTCTAAAACTATATTTGATTTTCAAAATCTATTTAGACTTGTTTTTGCTCAAGATAATCGAAGTCATCCGAATGAGAAAAAAAAAAAAAATGGAACCTCGATAAGACGATCAGGACAGGGTCGGGCCAGAGAAGGTTTTAAATTACTGGATAGTTCTAATAATCCGAAATATAAAAATCGATAAAAAGACAGTATCATCTCGATAAGTCATATGTGGATCGGACCAAGTACTCTCGATAAGCTAGATTCGGGCACGACCGAGAGATTACTTATGATTAAAATTAATTCAAATTCTTATATAATTTTTAGATAATTTCCTGGTCGTATCTGGAACGTATTCATAGATATATTTTCCACTTTGCAATAACCGGAAAACTGTTAAAAATGATGTTAAATCCTGGACCGCCTTTCTTTCTGACCTAAATTCCGAAGTTATTAAAGTTGTACAATTAAGAATTAGTCTGGGTGCCCTTACGACTAGACTTACTAATGCTGTAACAGATGTACACTGAATTTCACAATGAGAAAAAAATCATTATGCATTGCAGAGTTTAACCCTTTACCACACAATGACGCCTTTTGACGCCCCTGGGAAAGAAGCCTTTTGAAAACATTGTGGGAAAAGGAGAAAATGCTGGTAACCAGCATTTTCTCCTTTTCCCACATTGTTTTCTATCCTATCAAAGAAATACTGCACCATTTTAGCCAAACTGAAATGGTCGTCTGCAAATGCTTTCAATTTGGAGAAGGCTAAAATTTTGTCGTCTGGTAAAGGGTTAAAACGGAGGAGCGCATGCGCTCTTAGAGGCTCTCAACCAACTGACCTTGAATGTTTTATTTAAGCCATGCTCTCCGAAAGGGGACTTAATGCATCTGCGAAAAGTATCGACCCCAAGTCCTGAGCCTAAACTTTCGCTATTGTCCAAACAAGCCCTGATTTTCACGTGTCTGCAGTACAAGTCTTTTGAAAACACTGTGGGAAAAGGAGAAATTGCTCGTCACGAGCATTTTTTCCTTTTCCCACAGTGTTTTCTACCCTTTTTGAGAACTTTCTGCCATTTTCATCAAATTTCAAATTGTCGTCTGCAAACTCTTTCAATTCGGACCAGTCCAAAATTTGTCGTTTGGGAAAGGTTTAAGCCCCCTTTTGCCAGAGCATGGCTCAAATGTAATCTATAAGGAAATGAGTCAACAAAGCAACTGTATGGTTCAACGATACATCCTTACAGCCAGAGAAAATGGTGTAAAACCTTAAAGGTGTTTAGAATAGCTATAAATTTGGTCAGCTGTTTAGACAAAGAAAACTTACGGATATATATGGTGTAAGGGAGAGAGAAACTCAAGGGATTTGTCATTTTAAACCGGAAAAGACAACAGTTATTTCTTTGAAGGGTGCCAAAAAATGAAATGTATTTTCTATTCGTCGTAAAAAGTACAACCTTGCAGCCATTAGGAGCAACATTTGGCATAAAGGTACAATAACGATTGTTGTTTAATAAAATAAAGATGAAACGGGTTAAAACTGGCTGAAAACGAGTACAGACGTATCTTTAACTCTTTCGCTGCGAACTCAATCGATTCGACTTTCCTGAAGGCCTTTCACTGTCTCTTTTTTTCAGCTGAAGCTTTTTTTGGTCAAAGATTAGAATCAGACAGCGGACTGGGTAGACACCATTCTCTTGCACTACGGATCATTCCCATTCACCTCTGTAGTTGGCTCAGAAAGTAGTCCGTCATCACGTGATATTTTCGTCACATGACCATAACTCAAAATGGCGACACAAACGCCTGTGAAAGAAAGACCAATCGATTGTTTTGTGTGCTGTTCAAACAGCATACGGCCAATCAGACTTAGGGGTAGGAAATGTGAAAAAGAGGGATTTTCTGAAAAGCTTAAATGTCTTTTAAAGGACGATAACTTGTCTTTTACTTTTGTTTAAATTGTCATCATTCATGGGCGCAGCCATTTTTTTTAACAATTGGCGTAAGATTCTGATCAGTAAAAAAGCTTGAAAAAATAGTACCACTGTATACAGGTAAATTTGTCAGTTTGAATGCACCTATAATGTATCCGGAATCATATTTCCTTTGTCTACCTTATTACGTTACACATGAAACAGTTAAACAGTAACAAAACATGTTTTCCTCGGTTTGACAAGATTCTTGTCATTTAGCCCGTTGCAGAGATGTATGGTGAGAATAAAGAACGACAAATCTGCTCGGAGATTGGGTAGACACAAGATCAGACTGCGCGTGTTGTGCAATATGATCTTGATCTACAACGTCCTTAAAGATATCCAAGACAACATGGGCAGTGAAAGAGTAAACTCGTCTATGGAGATAATCTCTTGAAAACATTGTTGAAAATGGGGGAAAAAAAATGCTTGTGGCAAGTGATTTCTCCATTTTCCTCAACGTTTCCTCCTGTATCAGAAAAGATCAAGTGTACCAGTACCGAATGTATAATTTGCAATACTTTCAGTTTGGAAAGGTTTAAGGTTTGTCGTTTGAAAAAAAAAAGATTAAAAATGGTGGGAGTTAAAAAAAATAAGCATACAAGTCTCAAAGCATTTTAACCTTTTCATTTTACATAGTAAATCTTCGCGATGGACTTTATAAGGCTATAGAGAACAATTTGACCTAATTACAGGAAATTGTTCATCTTGTCTACAGAAGTGACATGGCATTTTCTACGAAAATAAATCAAATTTAAGCAAACAAAGACGACATATAAACCCTTTTGGCTCTATTGATAATTAACCGTTAGGCCGCTGAGCGCGCGACTCGAGGCGCTTTTGGGGCCAGTGTAGATCAAGATCAGACTGCCTAGAACCTACAGCCTGATCTTTGATCTACACTGTCCGAATCCAATAAGGAGATATTTTTCTCAAGAAAAAAAAAAAAAAAAAAAAAAAACTATGCAATATTTTTTTTTTAACCATAAACTGCAAAGCGCGACTCACTGACCTTTTGCGGACAGTGTAGATCAAGATCAGACTGCACAGAACGTGCAGTCTGATCTTGATTTACACTGTCCGATATAGAGGTATTTTTCTGCAAAAATAAGAAATTGCATTAACGGTTTTTTTACTATCAACATAACAGTAGTATTTAACTTATTTAGTAGGATAGGGGTTAACGTTAAGCCTGGAAGTTTCATTTAACTTATTTAGCAGGCTAAGGGTTATTCGGCTTTTGCGGACACCGTGGCTCGAAATCAGACTGCAATGAACATCATCGCTATTTGGTATTCTTTTTGGATTTGCTGATATTTTCTGAAATGTTTTGATGTCATTAAAAGCATTAAAGAATGAACACGGTCTTTTGAGCATGAAGAAAAATTGCAGTTAACGTATAAAGCCCTCAACGGATTACATGTATAACGTATAGCGGCTTTGTCACCCTTCAGAGCAGTAACAACAACGCACGTCGTCTAAAAATAAAGCCCTGCTCTTGCAAAAGCATGAAGAAAAATTGCAGTTAACGTATAAAGCCCTCAAGGGATTACATGTGTAACGTAAAGCGGCTTTGTCACCCTTCAGAGCAGTAACAACAACGCACGCCGTTTAAAAATAAGCCCTGCTCTTGCAAAAACATGAATAAAAATTGCAGTTAACGTATAAAGCCCTCAAGGGATTACATGTGTAACGTAAAGCGGCTTTGTCATCCTTCAGAGCAGTAACAACAACGCACGCCGTTTAAAAATGAGCCCTGCTCTTGCAAAAGCTGGATGCATCTCCGTGTCGTATTTTACAATGCCAAGACATCACATAATTATGGAACAAGAAAATCCCTTTTGTCTGTCAACCGACTGAATTTGGAGGTAGAATGGTCCTTCGACATACAGAAAATGTAAAAGAAAGCAAAACGTATCGGCCTTTGTCAGCCTGCGTGCACCGCGCAGGCTGACATTGGTCGATACTTTTGGCAGATGCATTAAAACCCTTTCAAAGAGCAATGCTCCAAGATAATAGAGAGACAAACACCAAACCGGATAGCTGTAAAAGCTGCAAAGCAACGATGGTTCTGAATTGTGATATATCAACACGCTGTTCATAACAAATGTAAGCAGTAGTCTATGTCGTGTGTAAAGTAGAAGCCATTGACCTTATCCAGAATAAAGCGGATATTTTTTTTTCGGTGAAAATTCGGAATTGATATCATTGAGTGAAAACTATTGGTAATATTTTCACGAGTGGTGGCGCCACTCGTGAAAATATTACAGTATAATGTTCACGAGATAAAATGAATTTCGAATTTCGATCTTTCATGAAAAAAGGGCTATTTATTTCATGCTTCTTACCCCTTTTTGTTGAGACTTGCAAAGTACAGGAAAGCTCTCGATATTTCCTTACCAGTGAGTTTATCAATCGGTAAATTCACTGGTCGAAGCGGTAAAATTATCAAACCATAATCCATCATTATTTCCCGATAATCTACCGAAAAACATCAAATAAAATGTAAATCTATGGCATATCTCATTTTTAACCCGCACTTAACCTTTAGCACAAACTAAACTTCTCTACAACCACTTCTAAATGATAACATATTACAATGTCCACTTTCTTTACAAAAAGAAATGGGCAGACATTAGTTTAAAGTCGATTTACTTCGCTCAGATATTAAGTGTTGAAATATTTTCTGGCACAATCTTGCAGATCTCAGCGTGAGCCACTTTAGATGCAATTATCGTACAAAAACAAACGAAAAATTACCGGACACATTTGAAAACAATTAATTTGACACTTTCAACTGAATATTAAGTTACTGCGGGAAATATTTATCTTTGGCACGACAGCGGAAACCGGAGATATGAACAAATTCAATTATACATGTAAAGACTGATGCTAACGTTAATCGAAATTCTCTGAGAAAGGTATAAAAGAAAACACATCTGAACAAAGTTCTGAGAAAAGGGGGCTTAATGCATCTGTGAAATGTATCGACCCATGTCGACCTGGGAGAAACGTTTCGCTATTGATCAATTTTCTGTATGTCAAAGGACCATTCTACCTCATGATTAAGTCGGTTGCAAAAGAAGGCTGTTATGGGTCCATAATTGTGTGATGGCTTGATAGGTCTCAAGTATAACGGGATTGCATTAATTCCCCTTTTGCCAGAGCATGCATCTTCTTATTATTTAGAGATATACAACGTATGAAGAGGAAAGAAAACAAAATCATATGCGACGTTCAGAACGGGATACATGGTAGTTGCTGACCAATGAAAACAATTGCACCGCAAGCGGATGCCAGCGCTAGGCTACTGATGCTTGTTTTTCAGTGAAAATTCTTAGTCGAAAAAGGACCATAACTCTGTCAAAAATACTTTGATGGTTTTTCGCCGTTGTTGTAAAGGTCCCCTATTTGATAATTAAGAACTTGTCCAAGGCTGAAGCAAATATCTTCTGTAATAATAGAGATATTATGAAATGTCAAAGTTTTCGCACGACGACGCAGACGTCGATGCCATCACTATGACAATATATTGACGTTTTCTTCGAAAAAAGTCGGGCCAAAAATGAGTATCGTTAGATTGATGGGTGGATGAACCTTAAAAAGAACTGGGTGCGTACAAATGAACCAAGTGAAAAGGGGGATCAATGCATCTCCTGAGAGTATCGACATAGGTCAGCCTGTGCAGGCCGACATGAGTCGAAACATTTTGTTATTGGTCAATTCTGTACCTGTCAAAGGACCAGCACACCTTATGATTCAGTCGGTTGTTGAACAAAATCGATTTTACTGATCCATAATTATGTAATGACTTGCTTGGTATCATGCATCACGGAGATGTATTAAACCCCCTTTTGCCAGAGCGCGGCTCATGTACGTATGCCTCACACCTTAACAATGATTACATGTTATAAGAAAGTGACCTACATCTTCGATATATCAGGTTTCCAAACATCGAAAAAATCTACTTTTGGTGGTAGTCAAATTGATCATTTCGACGTGTAAAACTTATGACAAGACCCCCCCCCCCCGCATTTCTTTTATAGACGCTGGCTCCTTCATCATCATCAACATCGTCATCATAAAAACCACAAGAAAAAGCAGCAAGGTTTTGACATTAATATCGCGTGGTGCAATCATCTTAAATGAAAAAAAAAAAAAAAAAAACACATACGGAAACAAATACACACACAAAAATAGTTCAGCATTAGTAATCAGTGCACAAATCAATGAATAATGGAAGTCAAACTGCAGCGATATAAATTCGCTTGATTGAAGCTTGAATAATGGGAGTTTTATACGCACACTGATTATGGAAATCCAATTTGTAAAATTACGGTGCAACATGGATACTGCATGAAGGCCTGGATCGATGTAAATTGAAAATCCATTTACTTTCTTTTGTCTGACTTTGACAAAGGCGTCCTAAAATGACACGTTTTACGATGCAGTGAATGCTTTATATAGATAATTTGGCCGTGCTCTGACAAAAAGGGAATCAATGCATCTCCGTGATGCATTATACCAAGCAAGTCATTATATATACATCCATAAAATTTATTATGTCTAGCAACCGACTGTATGATAAGGTAGACCAGTCCTTTGACATACCGAAAACTGACCAATAGCGAAAGGTTTCGGCCCAGATCAGCCTGCGCAGAGAGCGCAGGCTGACCTGGGTCGATCCTTTTCGCAGAGGCATTAAGTCACCTTTTCACAGAGCATGGCTCAGTTATATAGTTATATACACCAAAGAAAAAGCAAGATACAGTAGTTTTGCGGACAGTGTAGATATCAATAAGACATTCTTGTATCTCTTTCCCCCGATATAATGTACGATACTTGGTCTACTTTGTCTGCAAAATGTCCCTGAGTTATTCTTAGCAGCCTAAGTGTTAACACTGCTGTATTCAACCGGAAACTCAAGGCGATTCACTGTCAATAAAATGCACCTCCGCAGAGAAAATTAAACTTCTAACACCATCAGCGGAAATGAACAACTATTTACACCAATTTGTAACTTTGACGAAAATTGTTGTATAAAGTTCACCGACTTAATCCTTTTCCAAACATTCAGAATTTTTTTTTCTTATGAAACTACTCCAAGATGAAAACTTTTGAAACCATTGCGTGTACGGAGGAGAATGCTGGTAAAAAGCATTTTCTTTGTTTCCCACAATGATTTATATCCCTTCAAAGACAAGCCAAACAAATTTTTGCTATATATTACAAGTTTGTCTGCTTTAAATAGGGACACATCCGATAAAAAAAACCCCAAGATCTGTCGTCTAAAAATGAACCATGTTTTAGACTATTTTGTCTTTGCTACATGGTGTAAAAAAAGTCAACGTTCTTACCTCCCTTTCTGTACTGCTCTAAATATGGAAATGAGTATAACCAATATAGACACGCCACTGGCTTTTGCTACTTTAAAAACACAGTAGAAATGACCGTATTTCCATCTCAACAGATCGCTTAAGGCATGACTATCCTAACTAGAACCTTACAATACAGGTGTTTAATTAGTATAGGGTATTAGAGTATTATATTAGACAACAGTGTGAAATATGAAAGAATTTCACCATATCGTTTTCAAGAAAATTGATTGTCTGTTACACCTCCCCACCCTTTCGAAATTCCAATATGGCCGCCACCAACCAAATTGTCCAATATTTTTTTCCCCAACAAAGAATGATAAAAAAATCTATCTGTATGTTTTTATTATCACCAATATGATTGTCCTCACAAATATATGTAACCAAATAGCCATTGCTGGTATATGTATAAGAAATTGCCAAATTAACATGTGCACCCCACAGGATTATATGCTCATTTTTTTCCAATTTCCGAAAAAGAAGGGTGTGAAAGAGGTGCTGTTCTAAATTTAATTAAGAAATGCAACCCCCAAAACTGATATAAAAATTTTCCTTGACAATATTATGACAAAATAAGATGCAAGAAAGTAACTTTTACATGCCAAATTGAAAAATGCTTGATATTAAAAACAAGTACCACTAAAATTTCGGCAACTGATTTTTAAGTTAATTGGCTAGAGTCTGAAACTTTATGAATGAAACAAAATTATTTAATTTTACTATAATCAAACCATAATAAATGATATCCTTAGCAAGAAAATGTAAAATTAATAACTACATTACTAGGTTGAAATAAGATTTTCAGTCTTTTAACCCCAGTGCTCCAGATAGAGGGAGTGATTTTGATTTCAAAATTGAAAATATTAATAATTCTCCACTAAAACCTATTTATGGGTACTCATTAGAATTGCCTCATCGAGACGATTCTAATGAGTACCCACAACATAGGATTTGGAAGAGAAATAATAGGATTTAGAATAATATCAATCCCTCTTATCTGGAGGTCTGTAACCCTTTACCCAATGACAAGTTTTAGACTGCGTATTGAAAGCGTCTGTAGACGAAAATTAAAATAAAAACACGGCAACTTCTCAAGAACAACGCCCTATGGATAAAATGCACAATAGGAAACAAATCATATTGTTAAAGAGAGGCTTTTAGTCAAAAGGGGGCTGGTTTATCAGGGTTTACTCTTTACCAAACAACAAAATTTAAGACTTGTCCAGATTTAAAGCATTTGCAGTAGACAAAATAAATGTTACACAAAAATTGATTTTCCTCTTTGAAAGGGTAGAAAACACTGTGGGAAAAGGAGAAAATGCTGGTAACCAATTTCCTCCCTTTTCCACAATGTATTAAAAGCTTTTTTCTCATGGTCATACAATATTCAAATTTGGCAAGTTTGTTTTTCTTCTTCTGTAGGTTGAAAGCTTTGATGTACATTTTTTTTTTCTAAATTTCAACACAATGGCTACTCAGTGATGCTAAACATTTCACACCATGTTCAGTATTGTGAGCATTATACTCTTATACATTAACCCTGATTGCACCTCTTGTCCTCCTGTGTTATACGTGACAGTTGATGTCCATTCAGCATACCACGGGTGATCCGGTGATCAAATCCCTCAGATGTATCACGTAGTTTGATACGTACCTACACAGTACATTTCATCACCGAAAGTATACCGTTTTACCGTTATTGAAATTGTAAAGCTCATCTTAAAAAAGAAACCATGAGTCACAATTTTCTGTCGATACCTTTCTAAGAACAGGGTGGTCCAATAAAATGTGAACAGTTGTGTGGGCTTGTCATTTCCAGGAAAATTCACATTCCTTTCTGAACTTCAGGTGAATTGTAGCTGAGACATTAGATTTTTGTTTCCAAGCAACAATGGATCCAGCAATTCGATATTCAGTGCAGGAGAGGATCAAGATCATGGAGGCCTATTTCGCAACTAAGTCACTCATCCAAACACAGAGACAATTTCGTAGAGATTTCCCTGGCAGAAATGCTCCAACCAGAGCCACTATTCTGCGCCTCTTGAATAAATTTAGGGAAAGAGGAAGTGTTCAGGATAAGAATCAAGGTCACAGTGGACGACCAAGGTCTGCTAGGACTGACTCCAACATCGACAATGTGAGAGAACATTTGGCAATGTCCCCAAGGAAATCCACAAGACGTTTGTCGCAGGAGACTGATCTGTCCAGGACATCCGTTATGAGGATAATGCACCAGGACCTTCACATGTTTCCGTACAAAATACAGATTCTGCAAGCTCAGACTGCTGCAAATAAGGCAGAGAGGCTTGCATTTTGTCAGAGCATCAGTCGGCGAATTGAAGACCACTCTAACTTTCTGGACTTGATTTTCTTTAGTGATGAAGCACACTTTCACCATAGTGGACATGTTAACAAACAGAACATGCGATTTTGGGCCCAGGCCCAACCTCATGAACATGCGCTTAGGCCACTGAGTGTGGAGAAGGTCACAGTGTGGTGTGCCATAGGGCGCAATGGCATAATCGGACAGTACTGGTTTGAAGATGATAATGGACGTCCAGTAACGGTGAACACTGAGCGATACGTTGAGATGATGCGGAGGAAATTCATTCCAGCTCTGAGACGAAAGCGTGGGGTTGACATGAATACAGTGATCTACCAGCAGGATGGGGCAACACCGCATACCTCCAATGTCTCCCTAGAATACCTCCGCCATTACTTCCCCGGAGATAGACTGATCTCTCGTCGCACGGACAACCCTTGGCCTGCTCACTCCCCAGATCTGTCTCCTCCAGATTTCTTCCTCTGGGGGTACTTAAAGGAAAGGGTTTACCACAACAATCCGCAGACAATAGATGCACTAAAGGAAAACATTCGTCGTGAAATCAGGAGAATTCCATATGAGATGTTGGACAGAGTTATCAACAACTTTAATGTCCGTGTCGCAACCGTAATTCAGAGACGAGGTGCTTGGATTGAACATCTGATTAATTATTGAACTACGCCCAGAAATGGTGTTGTGAGGAAGGAAAAACAGTGCCATACAAAATTTTCATCTTTGTATGAGATGTTTCAGGTGGAAAAAATGACGTGGAAACCATGCAGTAGAAATCACAGACCTACAAAACTGTTTACATTTTATTGGACCACCCTGTATTTCCGTCGGCATTCTTTTTATTTTTTATTTTTTTTTTAGCGTTGTTCATCATTATCGTTGGGAACTTTCATCGACAGATCATTAGATTTGAATAACTTCACCGTGGTTGTTCACGTCGTTACTAAGCGATTTACAGGGCGCCGCCTTGTTCAAGATCATGTGATTGGTAGTTCAAAATGGAAGCCTCCTTTATACGGACGAGATGTAGGTACGGAATCGTCCTAGTTGTTACGAGTGAGTTGATGTCCCTTGACTGAAAGATTAATATAAATTTATTACTCTTTAGCAGGGGACAAAGTTAAAGACTTGACCAAATCTAGAGCTTTTGCAGACAACAAGATTAATCAGGAATAAACAATGACATTTTCCTTGGGAAGGGTAGAAAACTGTGGAAAAAGAAGATATGCTTGTAACCAGCATTCTCTCCTTTTGCAGTAATTTTCTTTCTCAGGGTCAGTATACCTTGGGAATGCACTTGAGTAGATCTGGATATCTAGAATAGAGTTAGAATAATAGTTGACGTGAAATTCATGGTACCAGGCAATTTCATAAAAGTTTGGCACAACTTCAATTTGTGATAAATGTATCTACAAAGTTCAATACAATGGCAACAAAATTGTATTTTAAAGCAAAAAGAATACTTCTTTGTTTTTTGTACATAGATATTAAAAGAAAAGTTATGGACAGACAGTCTGATCAAGTATACCATGGAAAACATTCATTTTGCAAGGGGTATAGTTGTCTTTATAATAAAAATAGGCATTTGGCCAGAAAGAAGAATAAGAAACAAATATGATAATTCACTCTAAATGGTGCCATCAGGGATTTGTGAAGAGCATCGACCAAGGTCAACTTACAGTCAGCGCAGCCTGGGAAGAATAGAAACCCATTGCTATCTGGCCGATGTTGGAGGCTTTTCAACCTTACTGTGCAGCACTTCTAAATTTATTGTCTCATACCGGCTTACAATAGCACCAACATTAATTTTACAGGTTTAACAGAATTTACAGTGTTCCCACAAGTTACCATATTCCAGGACAGGTATTAAATATATCAGACTGTAGATATACACAAGAAATTTACATGCTTAAATCAGTAGTTTTAAGGTCTAAAACCACATATGCTGTAACAAGAAATTTCTCTGAAGAATTGTCGTCTGCGAATGATCTAAGTTTTGACAGTCTAGACTTTTTCTGAGGGGCATTTAATATAAAAAATATCAACAGTAAATGAAATCATCCGTAAAATAGCGTGTAATTTAGTGACAGTATGCATGTTTTCCATTCATTCATTCAGATCAGAGTTTTTAACTCATTACCAAAGCCCCATCCTACACAAGCAAAAGTATTTTGGACTAAAATTCAAAGCATTTCCAGATGACAAATTAAATGTGGCTTAATAAATTATGATTTCCACCTTTGATATGCTTAAATGATAATTTCTGTCTTTGATATAGTAGAAAACATTATGGAAAAAGAAGAAAATGCTGATTACCAACATTTTCTCCAATTTTTGCAATGTTTGCAAAGACTTTCTAGCACAGAGTGCGTACAATACAGGATTATTTGGTAAGAGTTTAATCAAGCCTCATGGAGGCTAGCTGTAAAAACATACGTACCCCCAGTTTAGTGTTGGCAGCAAAATACTTTAGTATTTTTCAATCTCTGAATTTTCCTGTTCCGATAAACTGTTTCTGTACAGAACTGTAGAGCCCTGATGTAGTCTGATGTTGACCTCCTCTGTAGTCTTCTCTCTACTCTGTGACTTCCGGTGTGATAATAAAGAGTCAATCATTGTTTATTTTTGGATGCAAATTAACAGTTAATTAATCAGTGTTCTCACATTTGAAATACAGATTCCATCGAAGTCCCTGTCATAATTTTCCAACAACATTGAACAACATCGAATACATCGATAGGCCAGCATCCTACACGAACACGATCGCAAATTGTGAAGTAAAACACCAAGTTCAACAATTCGTCTCCCATCCTTCCAACTGTCACGACTTACTGTCTGTGGAATCTGCGTGTGATATTAATTTTCTCGGTTTTTTTTTTATGAACTCATATCCAATACAGTAACAAGAAATATCGTCATAGTTGTGATCTACATCTGCCATTTTTGAATGCTGGTTCTGCGTTTTACCAACAGGTTGAAGGATAAAGTGAGGAACCAGATACTCATTTCCGTTATACTTCCGATGCTGCTGAAATACTTACGAATTGTTACAGAAAATGTCGAGATCGGACGGAAAGTAACGAGATCGCAAAGAGCGAGTTAGGATGGCTATACCTTAATGGCAAACCTATGGCTTCTCCGTCTGTTGCTGTAAAAGGACCACCCATAGTCCTTAAAAAAAAAAAAAAAAAAAAAAAAAAAAAAAAAAAAAACACACGTCAACCGATTACGTTTTTCGCTAAATTCCAACCAACACAGGCACCCTAGAATTTTTCCTTTCAGGAACACCTATTCACGGACATGATTCTATTTTTTCCCTTCTACTCACACAAAATAGTCCTGACAGTATACAATTAAAACACATCTAAGTCGTCCCCCTGCCCAAATTTGAAGCAAATCTAAATTACGGAATTTGACTTTCTATGTCAGGGTTTTTATGCCTTTCGGCTGAATCCGGGTATTGCGACAAGGAAAAGGTGGGCCAGAAAGACATCAGGCCAATTTCAAAGACAAAATCCATGTTGTTGAACCCAGGTGACCCAAATTCAAAATTGTCTGAGATTTTATCAGAAGAAACATTCTGACTAATTTTCAGGTAAATTGAGTAAGAAATGTGGTCTCTAGAGTGTACATTAGGTAAAGGTTGACGACGGACGACGGACGACGCAAGACGGACGACGGACATTGGACAACGACAAAAGCTCACCTTGAGCACGTTGTGCTCAGGTGAGCTAAAAATGTAAAAATAGCTCTAACGGTTTCCCAGACAATCTAGATATTTTTTAATACCTTCTTATGAATTATTCTGGAAAGCTGTGTGAAAAAGAAAATACTGGTAACCAGCATTTGCTGCTTTTTCCACAAAGATATCATCCACATAAGAAAAAAGAATGTTGTACGCAACATTTAATATGACTTCTGCAAATGCTTTCAATTTGAACAAATTAAATTTTGTCGTTTGGCAAAGACTTAAAATATGGGCCATACACATGACGTAAAAAGTCTTTTGTGGATGGTCATGTGACATAACAGGCGATTAATCCTTTGATAAAATGTCATTTTGTCATGCCATTATTAGACTATCACATTTATTCGATTATGATTTATGGACACAGGTAAAAGCTTTCTTATTGTGCAACCACCAAACAACGTTTATACAGCCTCTGTGTGTGTGTGTGTGTGTGTGTGTGTGTATACGTATGTATATTTTTATATGTGTGAGTGGGCAGGCGTGCCTATGACAATGGCATGGGATTTGCATGTACACTGTTTCTTCAATACTCACTCAATTATGAAAGTGTAGATAGCTTTGGAAGGGAGACTAAGAAAGCCCCCAATAGCTCCAAAAGGTAAATAAAGCGGTGTTAACCCTTATCCTGCTGAATAAATTAACCCTTTACCACACAATTCCGAATTTTAACGACCCTGAGAAAGAAGCCTTTTAAAAACACTGTGGGAAAAGGAGAAAATGCTGGTAACCAGCATTTTCTCCTTTTCCCACAATGTTTTCTACCCTATTAAAGACAGTTTCCATCGATTGAACCACATTCATTTTAATTGTCGTCTGCAAATGCTTTCAATTTGGACAAGTCTACATTTTTGTCGTGTGGTAAAGAGTTAAATGTAACTTTCGAGCCGACAGAGAAAATCCGAATATTATGCTCTTATATACTTATACGTTATTCAAACACTAAAACTGCGCCTTATATTTTGAATGTAATCGTCCAGTTTTCTGACACTTTGCACAGAAAAAATAATTTTAGTAGATCTAGATCAAGTCTCCCTATCAGCGTTTAAAAAGAAATAATCTTTCACACAAAAAAATCTAAAAATACCCCTCTAAACCTTTACCTGACAATCACGTACTTTGAGGGAGGCAGATGGAAAGGTCGCGGCAGACAACGAAGAAAATATAGTGGTAAGAAACAGAAAAAAAAGGATGGTTCAAGCGAGGGAAGGAAAGAGGCAGGAGGCAAGAAAGCAAACAAGGACGGAAGAAAACATAAGAAAGGGATGAGGCAAGCAAGGAAGTAAACAAGTTAAGGAAGGAAGGAAGGGAGCAAGCAAGGAACCGGTCAAACCAGAAGAAAAGAGAGAAGAATGGACATAGAAAGAAGGAAGAAAGAAAGTATGGGGACAAACGAGAGGAATGGAGAGAGAAATGCAAATAGGAAGGAAGGAAGCTAGCCAGAAAGAAAGTAGACACGGGAGATGACAGCAAGAAGAGAGCTGGAGAGAGGAAGAATCACTGACAGTGTGCAAACAAAAGATCGATAAACGTTGACCTTTTTGCCTGGGTTCCTGGTCACGTAAGCGATCGTTGCCTTTACGATTCATTACAAATTGATTTTGGTCTTAGTTCTTTGGAATCGATTTTAATCAAATGATGAACAAATATGGATTGGCTCGTTAGAACAACGAGATAAAATTATTGATCTATCGTACCTTTTAATTCGACTTTCGATGTAAACTTTCATCTTAACCCCTTGTAATTTCACGTGCAAGAAGATTGATGACAGTCATTGCGACAGGATTCTCCCCCTTTTCTCCCCCGCTTAAAAAAAAAAAGATAAAAAATAGCCATGCTCTGAGAAAATGGGGCTAAAGGCATTTGCGAAAAGTATCGACTCAGGTCAGCCTGCGCAATCCGCGCAGGCTGGCTTGGGTCGATACTTTACGCTATGGTCAATTTTCTGTATGCCCAAGGACCAGTTTACCTCATGATTAAATCGGTTGTTAAAAATAGTGGCTAATATGGATCCATAATTATGTGATAGCTTGCTTTAAATCAACATCACTGGGACGTATTAAGTCCACTTTTGTCAGAGCGTGACTCAAATAGTTCCAAACTGTCAATGTAGGTAAGTAGAGAGTGGCTTGGACGAACATTGTTCCATGGGAGTACAATGTGTCTGAGCGCCGTGATACAACTGAAGTAACGTTAACACACAGGCTGCTGAGCGCGACTCAATGACGTCTTGCGGACAGTGTAGATCAAGATCAGACTGCACAGAACGTGCAGTCTGATCTTGGATCTACACTGTCCGATAAAGAGAGATGACTTCCCCTCAATATAACTTAGGAATAGCAACATTTGGGATTTTACAATCGGCCTGAAAGTTTCAATTCACTTACTTAGCAGGACAAAAGTTTAAAACGATGTTAAGCAATCAAATAGAATACTGCAATAACCCTGTGGAAGCTTTTTAAACCCTTTACCAAACAGTTTCGTGACTTCACCACACGAAGGGAGATGACTTCGGAAAAGCAATGTGGGTAAAGGAAAAATAAGTGTCAGGCCGCATATTTTTTCTTTGCTCATCTTGTTTTCCCCTATTTAAAACAAATCAAGTCTCTTGAGTCACCTTCAATGGTTGTCTGCGAATGCTGTTTGTGTGGGCGAGTCCAAATTTCGTTGTCTGGTAAACAGTTAACCCTTTACCACACAATCCAGACTTTTAACAACCCTAAGGAAGAGAGCTTTTGAAAACATTGTGGGAAAAGGAGAAAATGCTGGTAACAAGCATTTTCTCCTTTTCCCACGTTTTTTTCTACCCTATCAAAGACAGAAATCATCAGTTTAGCAACTTTTAATTTGTCCTCTGCATTTTTTTTTTTTTTTTTTTTCAAATTGGTCTTGCCAGAAATTGCATTGTTGGGTAAAAACTTAAGATTTATCAGAACACATGAAGAATTACAAAATAATTTTCAAAAATGTGGGTAAAAAGAAAAGAAATCGAAGAAAAAGGGTAAAGGGATAAAAAAAAAGATACTTTCCAGAAAAAAAGAAAGATAGATCTAATTAGCTTAATGCCATTAAAGACTTCGAGCTAAGACAGACTAATCGGAGAGAACTACCTGGAAAAAATTACTTCGCGCTTTTCAAATCCTTCAGAGGTGATGTTTTGCTGCTTTTTGCTGCTGGGGATAGCGTAGACCAGGATTGGATGGTTCTGGATGTGCCATCTAATCTTTCATCTACACTGTCTTATATCGTAGTTCTTAGGATGCTAAGCAGGACTCAAGGACCTTTTGCGGACAGTGTAGATCAAGATCAGACTGCACAAAACATGCAGTCTGAACTTTGATCAACACTGTCAGATTAGGAGATATCTTTCCGCTAATGGTCAATTTTCTACTTTTGTCACAATTTTTCCTACCCTGCGTAGAGCTTCACTTCATTTGTACAAGTTTCCGATTTGGTATATGAAGATGCTTTCAATTCGAACCATGATCTGTGAAAAGGGGGCTAAATGCATCCGCGAAAAGTATCGGCCCAGGTCAGCCTGCGCAATCCGCGCAGGCTTACCTGGGCCGAAACTTTCCGCTACTGGTCAATTTTCTGGATATCCAAGCACCAGTGTACGTCATGATTCAGTCGGTTGTTAAAAAAAAAAGTGGCCATTATGGACCCATACTTTTGTGACGGCTTGCCGGGTACGATCCATCACGGAGATGCATTAATCCCCATTTGCCAGAGCACGACTCATTTATGATTTAGTGAAGAGTGAACTCTTCTTTAGACTATAAAATTTTCGACTCGCCCACTTGACAACAGTTCGAGGCAACAAATTAACCCTTATCCTATTAAATAAGTTAAATAAAACATTTAAGCCGATAGTAAAAACCTATGTAGTGCTTTTTCAAACTATATTTTCGAAGAAAAAAACATCATTTTATTGGAAAGTTTAGATCCAAGATCAGACTGCACGTTTTGTGCAGTCTGATCTTGATCTACGCTGTCCGCAAAAGGTCAGTGAGTTGCACTTAGCAGCCGAAGGGTTAATTTGTTGTGTACAACTTCTTTAACCCTTTTCCTGGTATATAAGTGAAATAAAACTTTCAAGCCGATAGCAAAATACCCGAATAGTGTTATTTCAAACTTATTTACTGGAGAAAAATATCTCCTTATGGGACAATGTAGATCCAAGATCAGACTGCATGTTCTGTGCAGTCTGGGTCCATAGTCACCAACCATTTTTAAGAACATTCTTAGTCTTATTCTCAAGAATTTTCGAAATTTGAAAGTAATGGAACGTCTGATTGGCTAAAACGAATAGATCTAAATTTAACCCTTATCCTGCTAAATAAGTTAAAAGAGATTTCCACGCGGAACGTAAAAACACGAATAATGGTACTTCAGTTTTTTTTGTTTTTGTTGGGCGGGGGGGGGGGGGATATCTCCTTATCGGACAGTGTAGATACAAGATCAGACAACTTCACAATCAACATGTACAATAGTTGATGTTAACTACAGATTCTAATCCTCACAGAGATTTTTAACTCTTAAGCTGCTGAATAAATGAAACGAAAATTTCTACTTAAAAGTTAAAACTCAAAGACTGTGCTTTGAACGTTTATTTCACCGGAAAGAAAATACAGTATCGGACAGTGTAGATCAAAGATCAGACTGCACGTTTTGTGCAGTCTGATCTCGATCTACACTGTCCGCAAAAGGTCAGTGAATCGCGCTTACCAGCCAAGGGTTAAAAAAGGTCGTGGAAGACAGTGTTGTAGCGGTGGAGGGTCGGACTCTTATAACAAAATGTTTCGAGTTCGAATCCCGGGATGCGCGGATCGGAACCAGCCATATCAAGGCAAGAGAACTGGTTCAGATTTCCAGGAAGCACCCATTGACAGTAATAAATGTAAGTCCTGAGAACTCGTATAACAAACCGTTGTAGAATATATAAATGGGCCATGTTGTGTGAAAAATGGGCTTAATGCATTCGTGAAAAGCATCGACCATGGCCAGCCTGCGCGGTCCGCGCAGGCTGATATGGGCCAAAACTTTTCGCTATTGGTCAATTTTCTGTATGTCAAAGGACCAATCTACCTCATGATTAAGTTGGTAGTTAAAAAAAAAGAGTTGCTATTATGGATCCATAATTATGTGATGGCTTGATTGGTATCATGAATCACGAAGGTGTATTAAGCCCTCTTTTGCCAGAGCACGGCCCAATTGATTGAGAGGCACTGTGGCAATAGGGGTTCATGCTTCTCTGTAATGGATTATACCATGCAAGTTGTTGCATTTTATGGCACAATTTTGTCCAGAAAAAAAGACAATTATGAGGTAGAATATAGTTTTGACAAGCAGAAAATCTACCAATAGCAAAAAGTTTCGACCCAGGTCAGCTTGTGCCGACTACGCAGGCTTACCTTGGTGTATAGTTTTTCGCTAATGTATTAAACCACCTTTTCAAATGGCACGACTCATTCAGTTGGCAGCGGAAGAGTTAAAATGAAACAAAACAATTTAGCTTCATGGAAAAAGGGGATAAAATCTCAGTTGTATTACACTTGCTCAGTGGTAATCCAAAGGACTGGCAACACAGGTGTTGTGAGTTCGAATTTTAACTCGGCAAAAATTATTTTCGGCAATGGGTGTTGGCCGTGCTCTTTGCGTGAGAAACTAGCCCTGGATGCTAGAAATCGTCCAGTACTTTGAACTGGTTGAAGAAAACTTGAGGAATGCACAGATAAATGCCCCGGCCGCCTTGAAATGATACACTATGTTACTGATGAAAACAGCGTATCATTTCAAACAGATTTCTTTCCGAGGATTGATGATAGTCATTGCGACAGGATTCATTCCTCTCTCACCGCTGACCATTGTTTCGACGATAGTTATGTGGGAAAGCAGCCAGTGGCTTGGAAAGAATATTGTGCGGAGTACTGGTAAAAGAAACTCCAGGAAAGCATGGATAGGTGCACTGGCCGCCGCGATATAACTGAAATAATGTTGAAAACGGCGTTAAACACCAATCAATCAATCAATCAAACAGACAAGCATGTAGTTTCTCAACCATCACCAGTCGAAAACCTTACGCACACGTATTATTGTACACCAACCGGATGGTATTCTGTTTTACATATCGCTAGAAACAAAACTATATTTTTGACATGAAATGACACTGTTGTGACGAAATAACAGGTCCATCGTAAAACCATTTTCATTATACGAGTAAAACAGCATGGCACTTCATTATTGTTTAAAAAGTGATGTATTAGCTTGCGTATGATCTTGCACAAAAAAAAATGGGGGGGGGAGGGGAGGGATTCAACGCGTCTCCGCGATGCATACTAAGCAAGTCATTACGATGTATGGATCCGTAGAATCCATTTTGTCCAACAATTGGCCAATGCCTGAGATATAATTGTCCTTGAATACAGAAAGTTTACAAGCGCAATATGCTGGACTGCGGACTGCGCAGTCTGACCTAGGTCGATACTTTTTGCAGATGCACTAAGCCCCTTTTTCACAGAGCATGACAAACATACATTTAATAGATCTATGATAACATAAAAATCATTAGTGACATACACGCACTGGAGGAACATTTAATGACAGGTGGGGATGCAATAGTATTTTGTTGCCACAGAAACAGACGATTTGAGAAAAGGGAGGTGGAAAAAAAAAACAAAATAAAAAAACATTTGACGAAATGAGAATTCCGATTTAACAAGCAATTGTGATTGCGAAATCGATTTAAATTTTGCACTTTTGCACTTGTCATTATATGGCCCGCAACATGCAAAATGAGACCCTCGCACCAAAACGGGAAATGTCGTCTTGGATTAGTCACAGACTGCACAGACTAATCTGGGACGACAATTTTTTACGCATATGTCCGATGGCTCCTTTTCGTGTGTCGCACGCCATATAGGAATTAGGCTGCATTGATAGTTATTCCTGTATCAAAAGACTGTTGTATGTTTGAAACTAGACGGTCGGGAAAGATTTGCCCTTTTCACGAAAAATATAACTCCACTGGAGCCAGGCCCTGTCAAAAATGGGTTTGATATATCTGCCAAAAATATCGATCCATGTCAGCCTGCGCAGTCCAAGCAGGCTGACATTAACCGCTCTTTTTTGTCGTTGGTCAATTTTCTGCATGTCAGAGGATCATTCTGTCTCTAGATCTCGTCGATTATTAGACAAAAACAGTTTATGGATCGATAGTTATGTGATGATTTGCTTGGTATGATGCATCACGAGATGCATTATGCCCCCTTTTTCGCAAGAGCATGACTCATATACTTTTGCAGACAGTATAGATCAAGGTCAGACTGCACAGAACAAGCAGTCTGATACTGAATCTACGCTGTCCGCTTCTTCAAAAACATACCGTATCTTTATTGGGACTGGATTTGTTTTCACAGTCGTCGTACGTTTTCGAATTTGTTTGAGTCATGCTCTGTAAAAAGAAGGTTTAATGCACAGAACGTACAGTCTAATCTTGGATTTACACCGTTCGATAAGGAGATGTTTTTTCTCCAAAAAAAAAATAGTCTGAAATAACATTGGGTTTTAACTAGCGGCTTGAAAGTTACATTTAACTTATTTAGCAGGATAAGGTACATTTTTTATCGGACGACAACCTTCTAGATATTCGTTCATATCAAACACATTTGCAGACGACAAATCAAATATTGCTTAGCTGGTTAGTTTAGTTTAAACATATTTATTTTACATCGACTCAGAAACAAGTTCTTTAAAATTATACTAATCTCTCTCAATTCTGCTTCCTGGAAACTACACCAGTACTCGCGCCGAATGTGTGGGCCAATGAACAGTCCCAAAGTTGACATCCGCTCGCGGGTATCGAACTCATGACCTTTTAATTACGAGGTCCACGCTCTACCTCACAAGCACGGACACCACACCTTAACTGGTTGATTAGCTGTAGTTTAAGCCGAAGTATTCCATTCCAGATCCCTTTGGATCCTCCTGATTCAAACATTCAAACTAAAAAGTGCACAAGCAATCTTTTAAGGACATATGCCACAATTTTTCCTATGGACATAACTTTTTTCATTTTCACTCAATGTTTTCTACCGTATCAAGGGAAAATTGCACCATCTGAGCCACATTGAAATTGTCGTCTGCAAATGCTTTGAATTTGGACAAGGGTAGAATTTTGTCGTCTGGTAAAGGGTTAAGGCTCAAGACAAATCACGGTAGCAATTTAAAATGTTCTGTTCATTTGTTACTTTGTAAAGAATGTGATTTCAATCTTATACACGACTTTAAACTAGGTGAATTGATGAGATCAGTGATCATGTCTGTTTATATTTTTCATAAATCTGTAATGTAAAGACTGACTACCAAAAGGTTGTTCAAGGTGTGAAATATAATTGGAATGATAATCTCAAAGATGATTACAGAACTAAAGTCATAGGTAGACTGTCAATGTCTAATGATATTACTGAGAATATTGATACCTACAATAGAGATTCAATTAATATTGCTTTGGATAAATTTACAAATGTTATAAGATAAGTAGCACAGCCATTATTTTCAAGGTCATACTCCTATTTATCTTCTAATGATTTTACTGAAGAACAAATATTTGAAAACAAGGAATGGTTTAATTTGGAATGTGAAAGAGCAAAATCTAAATACCTAAAGTCTAGGAAAGAATTCATTAACACGTACTCTGAAGAATATAGAACATTTCTGTGTGTGTAAAACCTACACGGATCTGTATAATAAAAGAAACTGTTACAAATAAACGTCAGCAAAATAATATGAAAGAAATTTAACAAACTTAAAAATCCTTACCCTAAACCGTTTCAAAAACATTATAAGAAAATCAACAAAATTAAAAATGATATAAATTTAGAAGAACTTCGTGATTATTTTGCAGATCTTGGTAATACTGATTTTCAAAATAAAATAAGAATTTAGAAGATTTAAGTATGAATACTAATTTAAATGTAGGTTGTGGAAACCATGAGTACGTTAATAATGATATAATTTTACAGGAACTCAACAAAGCTGCTAAAAATCTCAAAAGGGGTAAGGCAATGGGAAATCATTTCATAATGAGTGAATACTTCTTGGAGAGCATTGATATTATTGGCCTGCATATTTGTAATATGTTCAATCTATTTTTACCTCAGAACAATTCCAAGATAAATGGATGGAGGGTATCATTATTATTGTATCATTACATAAAAAGGGCGATGTAAATAATATAAGTAATCAGAGGAATAACAACGGTAAGATGTTAATCAAAATTGTTTACTGCGGTCCTAAATAATCGTAAAACATTTTGCGGTGAACAATAATTTAACAGCACACGCACAATTTGGATTCAGGGAGGGTATATCTACAACTGATGGTTTATTTGTTTAACAGATTTAATCCAGAATTGCATATTTGAAAAGAAAAGGTAAATATTGATCTTGATGTACGTGTATACTGGACCCATCAGTAAATATCATAGATGTCGTAAGGATACCATTTGTAATGTCACAATTAAATAATTGTTGTTATAATTGACCAGTAATTGTATAATACTAGTACTTACATGTACACAGTGTATTCAAGTTCCTCTGGGAATCTGTTTCGGCGGTTTTGTCTGTAGGTTTATAATCCGTTTGCGTGTTTAATATCCGGATACACTGAGCAAGGAATCACTACTTTCACTTTCATTTCACTTTCAGGTTAACCAACAAGAGCTTTTAATTGAATACGAACTGGAGTTACGCGTAACGAACTCTGATAAGTTCCAGAATGCACAAATATTTCGAATTAAACAAAAACATTTCCATACGAATATTATAAATCTTTTAAAAACTAAAACACTTCAGTGGATCTTGCTATCCACGTGAAGCACGAACTAATACCCTGCCTATAGCTCTCACTCGATAAACGTTTCATTATTAGTTTATATTATTGTTTATGTTTAGGATAACAGTTTAAAGTCACGTACCGTGACGAGATAATTTATAAACCCAACTCGATAACGTGTATTTTATCTCATCATGGTTCGTGGTTTTAAACATGTATTCCCAAAAAACAAACAATATTATTATTAACTGTTAATGAAAGGTTTATCAAGTTAGAGTTATACCACAGTGTGCCTTTGTGGACAGGGTGCCATTCTGGTTTCACATTAGACTGTTCATCTTACGGCTCCCATCTGATTTTGTCAGATTTTGAAATTACAGAATTGGTTGTATTGATTTACATCATATATTGTATTTGAAACACTAAGAAGTGGAGTGTTAAATGGGTATTATTTACACTAATCTGTGGATATAATTACACTGTTAACTGGTTCCGTATTCACCAACCATTCTTAAGAATATTCTTAGTCTTACTCTTCAAGAAATTCTAAATTTGAAAGTAACACAACTTCTGATTTGCTAAACAAATTTGTTTAGGCAATCAGAAGTTGTGTTACTTTCAAATTTAGAAAATTCTGGAGAATAAGAATAAGTAAGTTCCCAATAAAGGTTGGTGAACACGGATCCTAATCTAGTAATCTGAAAACATGTGAATAAATACTGTAATTGCGTTACGGTATGTTATTTATGCGTTATCCTATCTAGTAGACCAAAAGCATCTCTTACCAAATCACACGATCCTTCATTTATAGAAATTGGCCTTTTATTTCGTGCCTTCCTCTTTTCCTGCCGTTTTTTCCCTCCATGCAATTGCAGATCAGTGCCGAGAATCCTTTTCGGTACGACACATTTGTTTAATTGTCGGGGTCCTGCGTGCTTCAGCGGTAAAGTGTGGGACTGGCAAACGGGAGGCCCCGGGTTCGAGCCCCACCTAATCCGCTGGGTTTTTCGTGGGTGTGTCCTTGGGCGAGACGCTTCAGAGCCCTAGCCTAGTACTGGTAAAACCCAGGTAATACACGAGTATGTAAGTTGTCGCCGTGATATGACTGAAATAATGTTGAAAGCGGCGTAAACCACCAATCAATCAATCAATCATTGTTTTATTGTCTGTAAGGGTGTCATTCCGAGATCGGCACAAAATTTATAGCTGTCTGCGGCGCCGTCCGATCTTCCGACGTCGTTGTTTCAAGTTTCCTATTTTTTACCGATCATTTTCGTTTGTCTGTATACTGTCCGTTGTTTACGTGATCATATTCAAAGTTTCTGTGACGACGTAAAAGTATCAGGAAAGTACGTGCATGTGACATTCAGCAGAAATTGTATCAAGTATTAAAAATATCTGTGCATGACTTGAGATCATACTAAATGTATATGGATAAATTCACGTGCGCCGGTAAATGACACCTCCTTGCAAATTATGTAGATTTGAAGTAAAAATAAAGCTAATATTTTAGTGAAGATATCGTGCGAAGTAAAATATCATCTTCATAGATGATGTATGTTGACAGGAATGTCCTGACGCTAAAAATGGCCTGTTTACAAAATTTGTCACGGAGTTTTGGGACAACACTCCTACATTTATATAGTTAAACAATTTTGTAAAAATGACTATGTATGCTGTACAAATTTGTTGAATAAACATGTCTGTCTTTCTGTCTGGCTAAGATGTCACCGAAGACTTGTTATCTGTTCAATTTTCTGCTATAAAAAAACTTTTAGTGGATAGATTTTTTTCTGTTTACTTTGCACAGAAACAGTACTTTCTAATACCTTGTAAAACGAGTATAAAAAGGGATATCAAGCGGGACATTTAGAGGACACACGGTGCATTGTCAAGAGTTATTGAGAAAATGAATCACCTTCCATTATAATAAACGTCTATGCTGGCGTGGACGTGCAACCCGATCATTTATAAAGCTCCAATTCTTCTTCTGCATCAGTGATTTCTATATTCTTATATGGCAACAAACATTTTACAGAGAAAAATATATACTATCTCACTGTCTTGGTGACCCAATGGAATATAAAAGAGTTGCAAAAATGAAACATGCGCAAACCTGAGAGCAGAGAAAACCGTGGCATATGTCCAAAAGTAGTCATGTAGATTGGCTCCCTCCCCTGTATCTGTATATGTACAACAGGGACCAGTTTAAGACCTCTCTCTCTCTCTCTGCTTTGTTTTCGATGACATTTTCCCAACCTTTTTTTATGACACTCTAAACATACGGACTATCATGCTGTAGTAACTTTCCTGATTCTTCTATTTGGCTCGAGCCTCGTGAGAAAATTTGATATCGCGCGAGACCGCGCATAATAGTCCTTTTATTATAGATCTATACTTACATTTTTCAATCTTGCTTGATTGTATGGTGTTTAACGCCGTTTTCAACATTATTTCAGTTATATCACGGCGGCCAGTGCACCTATCCATGCTTTCCTGAAGTTTCTTTTACCAGTACTACGCACAATATTCTTTCCAAGCCACTGACTGCTTTCCCACATACCCATCGTTAAAACAAAGGTCAGCGGTGAGAGAGGAATGAATCCTCTCGAGCGATGACTATCATCAATCCTCGGAAAGAAATTGGCTAAGTCGGGGATCGAACCAGCGACCTTCTGTTCTCACGTCGACAATGTCTTGCAATTATTGACATTTTATTCAAAAACGGTGAACTAAGTAAAACAAATAATGGATTAGTCGGTAATAACTTCGTTTTTAAGAACGGCGGATAAGTATCGTAGCGTAACATTTTGACCGATCAAATTGCAAATGATGCACGCTTATTCTGTGCGCGAGGTACGTCATCATACCAGGTTTATGGCACAGTGTAAATAAGGATTTTTTTCTATCGTGTGTGATGTTTTACTCGACAAACAAACGTTTTTTAAACAATTTCTTCAGCATTATCTTTGTTATTTGAGGTACTGTTTTTTTTTTTTTTTTTTTTTTGTGAAGTGCCAAGCCCCCGTAGCTCAGTCGGTAGCGTACAGGACTTGAGAACAGGAGGTCGCTGGTTCGATCCCCGGCTTGATTGATGATAGTAATCACGACAGGATTCATTCCTCTCTCACCGCTGACCATTGTTTCGACGATGGTTATGTGGGAAAGCAGCCAGTGGATTGCAAAGAATATTGGAATATTGTGCAGAGTACTGGTAAAAGAAACTCCAGAAAAGCATGGATAGGTGCACTGGCCGCCGTGATATAATTGAAATAATGTTGAAAACGGCGTTACACTTCATACAATCAATCTTTTTCTGTGAAGTGTTACGGATGAATGAAATGTGTTTAATCAAAATAAAGCCGTGGAAACAAATCTGAAGTAGTTGATTGAAAGAGAAAGTTTGCGATACTATGAACTTTGTCAAAGCTTCGATATGCAAAATATACAAATTGATTTCTATTTTTTTCAGATGCAAGTATGAAAGGCCCACTGGCTGCCAAATATAAACAATTCAGGAGTCGAATTGCAGACATTGTTTTTAACTTTATAGGATATAAATTTTTGGATATTGTAATGAATCTGATAATGTATTACAGTGGATCTCGCAAAGTTTTAGTCGGTTGAAGAAACATGTATTGTAAAAATAGAACAAACGGTTTTAACTTTTGTTGCAGTTCTTCACTATATTTTTCTGCCAGCGACTGTAACTTTGACTGACGATAATAATACGGTTATATTCATAGAAATATTCATACTTTAACATGATATGAATAAAATCTGTCAGCATTTTGACTCAAAAATAATTTACTTTGGTAGCTGTCGCAAAGTATGCGAGGTAATAATACATAGTAGATATGCTGGTTACTAGAACTTTATCCTTTTCTTACAATGTCTTCAAAAGCTTAATTTCTGTCGTAAAGAATGCGAAATATTGACACTTCAGCTGCTGAATAAATGAAACGGAAATTTCTACTCAATGCTAAAAGCCCAAACATTGCGGTTTCAAAGTTGGCTTCACCGGAAAGAAAATACTGTATCGGACAGGGTAGGTCAAAGATCAGACTGTACGTTCTGAGCAGTCTGATCTTGATCTACGCTGTCCGCAAAAGGTCAGTGAGTCGCGATCGGCAGCTTAAGGGTTAATAACAAGTATATGTATAGTACTACCCAGAACGACTCCGACGTCGCCGATCTAGGGCTACTCCGCGTTTTGTCTTCCGTATCCCTGAGAGACACGATTTTCACAGATTGACGGCAAAGTTAGAGTATAAAAGCTGACTTGCTGCTTAGTCAGCGGACACAAGTTTGTAACAAAACGATGGGAAACAAGTGAACAAATGTGGAAATAGTCAAACTGGAAATACAAGAATATAGATTCTTTCGGGTACCGTTTTCTGTGATTTCAAGCCCCTTTTGCTTGGGTCAGTCATTGCTTCTCATTTGGATTCGTATAATTCAGAATTTTGTGACACTCTGAAAGAGGACATTTATGTTGACAGTGTGATCACAGGTGTAGATTCTGACAAGGACGCATTCCAGTTTTACATAAACATTTTCGGTGAAGCTTCTATGAATTTGCGTGAGTGGATTTTAAATTACCAAAAAGTGAACGAATTCATTCCCATGCATGGTAGAGCTCGAGACGGATTAACAAAAGTGCTTGGACTTAATTGGGACAATCGGAGAGACACACTCTCTGTGAAATCTGTTAATATAGATGATTCGTTTGAGCCAGCAAAACGCAACATTGTAAAGACTGTCGCACAAGTTTTCGATCCATTGGGACTCTTTTCACCGGTATTGCTCCGTTGTAAACTACTGCTGCGAAATCTCTGGACAAAACGGGTAATTTGGGATGATGAAATATCTGAGGACGATGGATTGAATTGGACTCTAGTCAGAAATGATATCATAAAAATATCAGACTTTGAGATATCTCGCCTGATTGGTATTGAACATGTCAATGACGAAGAAAAGTGTGGTGTGCGCTATGTGCTCCTTTGCTTCTGCGATGCCTCCCAAAATGCGTACGCGTCCTCTTTGTACCTTCAACAGATCTACGGTGATCGTAGTTGTGTGAACATCATATTCGCAAATACAAGACTTACCCCAGTTCAGGGAATGACCATTTCCCGACTGGAGTTAACGGCCGTTTTGATTGGTGTGAGGTGTGTAAAGTTTGTCGTATCACAGTTTCACTTGGACATTGAACAAGTGTGTGTTTGGTCAGATTCGCAGTGCGTACTGAAAGGATTACCCCAAATAAAAATCTCTCGGTGTTTGTAAAAAAACGAGTAAAGGAAATAACGGATCACAGCGATATTAAATACAAGTTTATTTCCACAAATGAAAATCCGGCAGATGTTGCTTCGCGTGGAGCTACGGTCCAACAACTGTGTGATGATAAATTATGGTGGCATGGGCCAGAATGGTTAAAAGAACCAGAGAACATTTGGCCAAACCAAGAAATTCAAGCAGACGTCACGGAGGTATCAAAATTTGAATCGGAAGTACGGGAAAATAAAAAAAAATCCACAAGTGAACCTCACGAAGTAAATGCACCAGTACTTGTTCCGAAGAAAACGCCTGGTTTTTGTATTGAAATCAACAGATACTCGTCGTTTACAAAATTGATTAGAGTTACCGCCCTTGTTCTACGATTCGTACGTAGACTGAGAGAGTAAGATACTGAAACAGGTTACATAACGCCAAGCAAATTAGAAAAGGCGGAAGACTAATGCCTTCTAAATGTTCAACATGAACATTTCATCGATGTTTTACAAGCAATTGCAACAAACAAACCAAACAACTTACAAAAACAGAAGGGTCTGTTTGTTGACGAGAAAGGAATGTTAAGGTGTAATGGCAGACTCGAATTTGCGTGTCTCAGTGCAGGTGCAAGCAGCCTATTCTTCTACCAGCCAAAGATTCCTTTACACACTTACTCATAGAAAGGGCTCACAAAACTCTCTTTCATAGTGGTGTCTCTCAAACACTCAGTAATATACGAATGAAGTTCTGGATTTCACTCGGTCGCTCTGTTGTTCGGACGGTGCTGCGTCAATGTAGTATTTGTCGACGGCATGAAGGAGGCCCATACAAATTACCAAAGTTTTCACCGTTGCCGAGTAATCGCGTAACGAAGTCAACTGCATTTTCAAGAACCGGTGTCTATTACTTTGCCCACATCTATGTCAAATCCCAAGAAGGGGCAAAAAAGGTCTGGGTATGTTTGTTTACTTGTCTAGATAATTGAGCCATTCATCTGGAGTTGATTCAGGATATGTCGTCGACGGAGTTTGATGTTTTCAAAGCGATTCATTAGTCGAAGAGGGGCTCCGATCGAAGTCATCAGTGATAACGCAAAACATTTTAAAACAACCGAAGCAAGTTTGTTTTCAGTGTGGAAAAATGTCATATTTTCCCCAAATGTACAAAATTATATATCAAATTCAAAAATCAAAAGGACTTTCGTTGTTGAAATGGGCCCTTGGATGGGCGAAGCTAACGAAAGACTAGTGGCTTTAGTTAAACAGAATTTACGTAAGGCTCTAGGAAGAAACATACTTTCATGTCAGCTTCAGACCTTGCGAAAGGAGATTGGGGCCATTGTAAATAACAGACCTATGGTGTATGTAGGGGATGATGTCAATTCAACAATTACTCTCACACCAGCTCATTTTAACACTGAATCCGAAAATTTGTGTTCCAGACAATGAAAATATAGACAATGATGATGACTCTACCAATTCTGATAGTGTAACAAATAAACTATTGAGTGTATGGAAGAAGGGACAGAAACTCCTTAATTCATTTCGGCAGTCATGGCGGAACGAATATTTTCCAAGTCTCAGAGAAAGAACACAGTCTAATTTCAAATATGAGCGAATTGCAACTAATGTACGTCCGAAGATTGGAGATGTGGTTCTGATAAAGGGCGAAACCCCAAGAGGTTGTTGGAAAATTGGTGAAATCACTGATATTAGACAAGGTCGGGAAGGAGAAATTCGCTCTGCCAAGGTACTGCTTGCTTCCGGTCGAATACTGAGTCGGCCAATTAATTTACTGTATCTAATTGAACTTTCGCGAGGAAATAATGTGTCATCTGATTTTGAACGGAACAATAAAGAGTTCAATGAGAAAAGAGAATGTGAAACAAGATTTAAGCGTAAGTCGGCTCTTTCCGCTCAAACAAAAGTACATGTACAAAAAAAAAAAAAAATGCTCTGTGATGAAAAAATACTGACTTATAATGTTGAAAGCCATCTTTCGACGGAGCAAAGATTTTGTTGGCCAAGTAGTACAACAAGTTAACTGTATAAAACAAACTGATGCACGTGCAATTTATGTTAGGTATTCCGGCGAAGCAAACCGTTCTCTAGTAAACTTACGACAACATCGCTCTCTCTGTGCACGTGCAAAGTAAGCTAAGTTTGCATTTGATATCATAACTGGTCTTCAAAATGGCCGGCCATACATTATTTAAAGCTGTAAACCACCAAGATGATGTTTGTGTGCGATGTGTGCAACAAACGATATGCTCACAAACATAACTTAAAGCGGCACTTCAAAGAAAGGCACAACCTAACAACCGGTTGTTTTCGTGTTAAAAACACAACTTACACCATTGCTTTTTCTACAACACTGATTCGGTTTGACTTAGACTTTCTGTCGAAGTCCTGTATCGAAACAGCCCGCCCGGGTAGCTCAGTGGTTAGCGTATGTGACTCGTGACATGGTTGTTGCGAGTTCGATACCCGGTTGAGACAAACATTCTTTCCGGCGATTTTTCGTCTCTCACCTCTGACGCATGTGAGAAAAGTAGTCAGTGACTTTGAAAGAAAGTTATGTCGGTACTGGTGTGAGAAAGCCAGGAAACACATGCGTAAATGCACTGATCGTCGTGATTATGACCTAAGCTGTTAAAACGCCGTTAAATCCAAATATAATCCTTCAAAAAAAAAAAAAAAAAAACTGTATCAAGAAATTTGAACGTGGGTCTTTTATTGATGTCTACGTAACTTTTTTGAAAAGTAAACTTCTATAAGTACGCTTCTGATTAACCGAAAGCGTTTGTCTCATCCAAACAAAATTGTGATCTTGAAAATTTAAGAATTCGAAAAGATTTTTCTCGGTTAGACCCAAGAGGTTTTATACCTGTCAAGGCTTCGAGAAGGTCTTTAACAGCATGTGACAATGATTGATAAGATGCATGTTCTTGCCTCATGTAACGGTAATCTATCATTTATATGTGGTATCATCCTAATTGTTTTTGATTGGCAATATCTTGTATCTCTGTGGCTCCATTCCTCATTTCTTATATCATTAGATTATTTTATTTCATCTCGTAAACATCATACGGTAATATTTTAACCCTTAAGACTGCTACGCGCGACTCACTGACCTTTTGCGGAAAGTGTAGATCAAGATCAGACTGCACAGGACGTGCATTCTGATCTTGGATCTACACTGTCCGATAAGGAGATTGTCTTTTCTCAAAAAATACGTTTGAGACAGCAAAAGTCGGGTTTTTACTATCGGCTTGAAAGTTCATTTCATTTATTTAGCGGGATAAGGGTTAACTCGTCGCTGCGCTACTCGGCCAAATATACCTACCTATGCTTCCCTTGAGTTTCTTTTACCAGTACTCCGCACAATATTCTTTCCAAGCCACTGGCTGCTTTCCCACATAACCATCGTTGAAACAACGGTCAGCGGTAAGAGAGGAATGAATCCTGTCGCAATGACTATCATCAATCCTCGGAAAGAAATTGGCCAAGCTGGGGATCGAACCAGCGACCTCCTGTTCTCAAGTCCTGTACGCTACCGACTGAGCTACGGGGCTTGGTTGTCTGTGATGGGGTTGAAAACATTATGCGAAAAGAAGAAAATAATAGTAACCAGCATTTTTCCTACTCCTACAGTGATTTCAAATGCCATCTCTTTATGGTAGTTAAATTGTGCGGTATAGGTTAACTCTGTACCACACGACAAAAATGTAGACTGGTCCAAATTGAAAGACTTTGCAGACGACAATTAAAATGTGGCTAAAATGGTGGAATTTGTTTTTTATAGGCTGCAAAACATTATGAGAAAAGGAGAAAATGCTGGTTACCAGCCCACAATGTTTTCAAAAGGCTTCTTTCTCGGGGTCGTTAAAACTAGTGACTGTGTGACAGAGGTTAAATGCTTTTTGAGAATATCTCTCGTATGTTTTCGATCTTGGCTCATCGATGGCAATACACGGTTGCCGTCTTGTTAGTGGAATGGAGAGATGACATTTGACAGGTGTCTTCTTGCGTTGTCCTCGCTGAAGATGAAATTGTGATCATGTCATCTAGAAGATGGCAGAAGACATGTTGTATAGACAATAGTCACCATTGTACTGCCCCTGACATGGCGGACACACTCTCGGCCTTTATAAAACGTCTACCTGGGTCCGTAATCAACAACTATTTTGAATTATATTTGAGCTGCGCTCTGTGAAAAGGGGGCTTAATGTATCTGCGAAAAGTAACGACCCAGATCAGCCTGCGCAGTCCGCGCAGGCTGACCTGGGACGAAACTTGTCGCTATTCGTCAATTTTCTGCATGCCAAAGGACCAGTGTACCTCATGAATCAGTCGGTTGTTGTTCAAAATGGATTTTATTGAGTCATAAATATATGATGACTTGGTTGGTAACATGGATCACGGAGATGCATTAAGCCCCCTTTTGCCAGAGCAAGGCTCATTTATAATTTAATTCTCAAAAATATTCTAAATTCCAGGGAAACACAGTTTCTGATCGGCTGAACAAAATGATTAACCCAATCAGAAATCGTGTTACTTTCGGCATTCAAAATTAAAAGTAGAACCCAACTAAGAATGAATTGTAGGTACGGACCTTGCGTCACAAGCTTTGACCAATGACTAGGATCGAGTTACCTGTAAGATCGGGGGACGTATTCAGTGGGCATTCTTATGAGCGTTCTTAGTATTATTCTCCAGAATTATCTAAATTTGAAAGTAACACAACTTCTGATTGGCTAAACCATTTGGTCTAGCCAATCAGAAGTTGTTTTACTTCAAAATTAGAAAATCTTGGAGAATAATACTGAGAACATTTTTAAGAATGGTTGGTGAATACGGACCCAGAAGAAGCACTTTGTAACCATTGTAAATTGTATTTTCAGTCTTATATCAGACGTAACATCCAAGACTACGATTAGCACGATTTTGGCACATCAATGGTTAAGGTCACTTTCAAGAAGTCTGGTTAGTCTATCCAGAGATTGGAACAGTGAAACTTTTAAGCCGACAGAAAAAAAAAAAAAAAAAAACCCAAATTCTTATTATTTCAAATAAGAAAGTTATTTTGTAGGAAAAGAACTCCTCATTGGACAGTGTAAATCCAATATCAGACTACACGTTCTGTGCAGTCTGATCGTGATCTACAAAAGGCCAGGGAGTCTCGTTCAGCAGCCTAGGGATTAAAAGCATTTTGGCGATAGCAGCTTGTCACGCAGAGCTTCGATGATAATGAATGGCCGTCTGTCTTTCTTGATCAGTTGATCTTACGCAAACGATTACTCAAAAACTCGACCTGAGCCTCGAGACAACAAAGGGCTAAACTGCATGACACGTGCAGTCTGAGCCTATTTGACTTCCCATCCGGAGCCGGCCAACGACTCTTTAAGGTTTAAAGAAAAGGCTATGGACAGAAGACAAATAGTAAATCTGAAAAAAAAAACTGGAAAGTTTCGTCGAACAACTAGATTGAGTGCCTTTCACTGTTTGTCATATGATACCAACCTATAACCTCTCTTTTTCACATTGGCTACGAAATAATTTAATATCAGTTGCTTTCATGAATATTGGCGAGTTCTGATTGGCTGAAGAATTTTTTTCATAGCTCCATGAAAAAAAAATCACGTTGTGCCGGAACTACTTTAGCTGTCAGACTAATGTAAACAAACATGTATACATACAATATTCCGCATTTTTTTTAAGAATTTTATACAGAGTCCCAAGCTTATTAGTTAGCTTTTTTTTTTGCCTGTAATATTAAATTATAAGGAATGAAGAGAATATTTTTTTTCATGGAAAAAAAAAACCTAATCACAGTGTGATTAGGTTTTTTTTTTTTTCATACCTCCATGAAAAAAAAAAAAATTCTCTTCATTCCTCAAATATTAACGCAGACATCAAAATTGTCAAAGCAAACAGATGGGATAAAAATTATTCAATTATTGCTGGTTACTATACTCTTCGATCACAACAGCAGTTTTTGGAGGAGCGGCGGGGGGGGGGGGGGGGGGTATTTCTATTTTACAAGTTCTATGGGTTACTTTTAATGTCTTCATTATCTTGTTTGCGGCTTGTTGTTACTAGCAGTTTTATCCTTTTCCCACAATATTTTAAGTGCCTTTTCTATCAGGGTCGTTAATCCCTTAAAAACACGAGAAAAACGTGGAGTCTTCTAAACTGAAAGCATTTGCCGACAACTATCAAAATATGGTCGGAATTTTTAGATTTGGCTGTGCCATATCTGTGTAGTAAACATTGAGGGAAAAAGGAGAAAATGCTGGTTACCAGCATTTTCTCCTTTTCCTATAATGTTTTCCAAAGCCTTCTACCCAAGGGTCGTTAAAACAAGGGATTGCTTCGTAAAGGTTAAAGAGAAACAAGCGGACATAAAAAAAACTCTGTGAAGCACGGTTTCTGCGACATACAAATTACAACAAGGTGTAATCATGTCGCTGTTTCCTAGACAAATAACAATTTCTTTTCGACAGTGGTAAATGTCACCTACGTCGACATAAAAACAAATTAACCTTTATCCTGCTAAATAAATTAAATAAAACTTTCTAGTGGATAGTGAAAAGCTATTATGTTATTTTTGGAAGAAAATATTTCCTTATCGGACAATGTAGACCCAAGATCAGACTGCACGTTCTGTGCAGTCTGATATTGTCTACACTGTCCGCAAAAGGTCAGTGAGTCGGGCTTAGCAGCCTTAGGGTTAACCCTTCCAACTGAGTCTAACAGACTCTTTGAGCAAAAAGAAAAAAACAAAAATGTTGTGACTTCATTTCTTTTTTACAAAATGTCACACAATGGCTTCTTACATTGTAGATTTGACCATTATCTTGCTTGCCAAGCCCCCGTAGACTAGTAGGTAGCCTACAGGACTTGAGAACAGCAGGTCGCTGGTTCGATCCCCGGCTTGGCCAATTTCTTTCCGAGGATTGATGATAGTCATTGCGACAGGATTCATTCCTCTCTCACCGCTGACCATTGTTTCGACGATGGTTATGTGGGAAAGCAGCCAGTGGCTTGAAAAGAATATTGTGCGGAGTACTGGTGAAAGAAACTCCAGGAAAGCATGGATAGGTGCACTGGCCGCCGTGATATGACTGAAATAATGTTGAAAACGGCGTTAAACACCATACAATCGATCAGTCAATTATCCTGCTTAACAAGGTAAATATAACCTTCAAGTCGACAGTAAAAACCCGAATAAAGCTATTTCATTTTTTTTTTTTTTTTTTTATTAAATAAAATAATTTCCTATCGGACAGTGTAGATCCAAGATCTTGATCTTCACTTTCCGCAGAAGGCCAACGAGCCGTTCTGAGCAGCTTAAGGGCTAAAATTACGCTGCATCTTATTTGCAGTCTGTTCTTGACCTGCACTTTTCGTCAAATCACATCTGAGATGTGCTAACAAGTTTAAGGGGTACAAAATAGTAACAGAGATTTGTGATTCCGTGTACAGTTAATGATAGTTTTCTAACGAAATTTAAAAATAGTTTTATTTGTCTGCAATGTATAATTTGGAGATAAATTTTGTATGCAATGTACTATTTTTCTTTTTTTTTTGTACCGAGCCTCCGTAGCGCGTAGTCTGTAGCGTACAAGACTTGAGAACAAGGGGTCGTTGGTTCGCATCATCAGCTCGGCCAATTTCTCTCCGAAGATTGTGTGTGAAAGCAGCAAGTGGTTTTGGAATAATATTGTGCGAAGTACAGGTAAAAAAGAAACTACAGGAAAGCATGGATAGGTGCACTGGCCACCGCGATATAATTAAAATAAGGTTGAAAACGGCGTTGAACACCATACCAGCGATCATTCAACTACATTTATTTGCTTTATCTTTTAGACCGGAAGTTAAGGAAGCATTGCCTCTTCCATGCTTGTTTGTACATGTATGGTCTTTAATGCCGTTTTTAACACAATTTCAATTAAATCTCCATGGCACCTGTACCAATATCCATGCTTTCCAGACTTTGTTTGTTTTTTTTTTTTCATTACAATACATAAGATGAGCCGTGTTCTACGAAAAGGGTACTAAATGCATCTGCAAAAAGTATCGACCAAGGTCAGCCTGCGCAGTCCGCGCAGGCTGACCTAGGCCGAAACTTTTTGCTATTGGTCAATTTTCTGCATGTCAAAGGACCGGTGTAACTCTTTGATGTAGTCAGTTGTTAGAGAAAATGGACTTTATGGACCCATACTTATGTGACGGCATGCTTGGTATCATGGATGCATTAAGCCCCCTTTTTCCAGAGCATGGCTCACATTCTTTCCAAGCAACTTTCTGTTTTCCCACATAAACCCCTAGGAATGTTTTTTTCAGCGGTGATAGAGTAATTACTCCTGTCGCAACAGTTGTCATCAATGATCAAAAAGAATATGGTCAAGCTGGGGATTTGAACCTGTGACTCCCTGGTTTCAGGCTTTTACATTACCGACTGAGAAACCGGGCTCGGATAGCCGTCTACATGATGTACTCGCTCAATAAAAACTAAATCTGTGAAAGCATTTGCAGACTTTATTTTTTAACTCCAGTTTGATAAGACTGCATATCCAGAACTGCCAGTCTAATTCTAGGCGGATGCAGTCTCTAGAAACAACTGGATAAGTACCCGGAACCCTAACGGTAACTTATCCTCTTTCCACAGCTTTTCAAAACAATGTCGTAAAAGGATAAACTACCAGTAATGAACATGTATTAGAGTCATGCTCTGTTAAAAGGGGGCTTAATGCATCTGCAAAAAGTATCGATTTAGATCAGCCTGCGCAGTTCGCGCAGGCTGACCTGGGCCGAAACTTTTTGCTTTCAATATTTTTTCTGTATGTCAAATAACCAGTGTACCTTATGCTTCAGTCGGTTGTTAGACAAAACGGATTTTATAGATCCATAATTATATGATGAATTGCTTGGTATCATGAATCACGGAAAAGATTTAAGCTCCCTTTTGCCAGAGCAAGGCTCATTTATATACCTTATCTTGATTTTCGCGTGTAACTCGTATTCTAAAAACAATTCACCAATCTGCTGCAATTCTAATTAATAACCAAACGACAAAATCTTAGACCTGTCAAACGATGGAATCTGTCTTTGAAAGCGTAGAAAACACTGTGGGAAAAGGAGATATGCTAGTTACCCCCACATTTTCTCCTATTCCAAAAATGTTTTTTTGGTATTTTTGTTTTTCTTCGGGGTCGTCAGACAAGGGATAGTGTGGTTAAAAGTTAACTCTTTCACAGACAAAAGCTGTGCGCAGCTTTAACGGATAGCCGATCTACACTCAGTAGCCAAACTGGAGTTCCCAGCGTCAGAGTAATTTCATGACATTCTCTCATCTACCATTCACAGTGTTGACAAAAACCGGGGGGAAATGGTAAGAAATACACAGATATTTAGATTACAGTTTTGTAACATGGCCTGTCTGCCTTTCTGATTTCAGAATTTTGTTTTCGAATATTCTTGTGATTTTTTTTTTTTTTTTTTTCAAAATGGTCAACAAGTTAAGGAGGTCCTGGTTTCATATACAGTGTTTATAAGATCCCCTTGAGATTAAATTTTATACAACTTTTTTTCGAACAAGTTTTTCAAATCTGTCCTTAGACTTTCGATAATATCAAGGCCTTGGCTTTGTAGGGTTTTATCAAGAAGGCCAAAATTATTTTCTGCTTACCTATTTTCTTGACACATGGTATCGTGTATTTTCTTCGGAAAAAATCCAGGGTTCAGTTCCGAAATGTCGAGCTGCAACTGGCAAAAAGTAATTGTCGAGGGTCTGAATATAGTTATCGCTCTTCATCGTTCTGTTGGTTGTGACTAACCTACCTATTCACTTAATCCTTAGGCTGCTAATCGCGACTCACTGCACAGAACGGTCAATCAAAATTTACACAAAAATATTTTCAAAATTTGAACAGACTAGTGTTTGGCAGTATTTTTCACTTGTGACGGTATCAGTCCTTTGTATTTTCATAAATTCACTCAATTCAGTCACGTTCCATCGAGCAAATGTATTGAATTTAGGACTGAAAAGTATTAACAGGAAAACAGAGCTTATGTCTTAAGCAATTTTATACAGAAAACTAAATTTTTAACACTTAACTTGTTAAGTGCAGTAAATGAAACTTTCAAGTCGATGGTAAAAACCTGAATTTTGGTATTCCAAAGTTATTTTCGGTGAAAAATACCTTCAAATAGGACAGTGTAGACCAAAGATCAGACTGCACATTCCATGCAGTGTGATCTTGATCTACACTATCTGCAAAAGGAACTTGAGTCGCGCTTAGCAGCTTAAATGTTAAAGGGAAGCCCTCGTCAATCGGTGCTGACTAACATATTCAGAGCCGTTTCACATAATCGAAGCCCTTCTTTTTTTAAATCATTTTCGTGTTATTTCTTTTCAGTTCTTTACCAGCAGCGAATGTATCAGTTCAATATATTAATTCAAGCTTTTACGACAGCAAAACTCTCTCTTCTTTGCTAATTTAATGGCAATATCAGACTGAATTAAGGTTCTTGATGTATTATTTCGACTACAGTCAACCCACGGCACAAATGATTCAGACAATACTGTACACATTCTACAATCTTTCGTAGTGTAGGAAATTCGTTGATAGACCAGAGCATTGCATGATTTTTTTTTTTTTTTATTTCAGAGACATAAAAACACATAATTACAAAGAATGACACTATTACCTGTTTTTCACTTATTTTCGAGCCGATATTTTCGGAACCGGAAGACCAACACAACATTTTCTCGTCGGAGCCACTGGCTACGAGTATGAAGTTTCATAACCGTGTTACACTAAACTATGTCCTAAAACAATTCTCAGTCGTAATACAAATGAGTCATGCTCTGTGAAAAGGGATCTTAATGCATTTGCGAAAAGTATCGACCCATGTCAGCCTGCGCAGTCCGCGCAGGCTGACTTGGGCTGAAACTTTTCGCTATCTTTAAATTTTCTGCGTGTCAAGGGATAATTCTACCTCATGAATCAGTCATTTGTTTGACAAAGTGGGTTTTATGGATCCCTAACTACGTGATGTCTTGCTTGGTATAGTACATCACGGGGATGCATTAAGCCCCCTTTTGCCAGAGCACGGCTCAAGTCTAATTTTCCATCTCTAACAAACTAGAATCTTATTAACACTTATCCCGCTGAGTAACTTAAATGAAACTTTCAAGGTAATAGTAAAACACACGGATAAAGCTTTTACATTTTTTTTTTTTTTTAGAAGAATATCTCCTTATCGGACAGTGTAGATCCAAGATCAGACTGCACGTTCTGTGCAGTCTGATCTTGATCTACATTGTCCGCAAAAGGTCAGTGAGTCGCGCTTAGCAGCCTAAGGGTTCGTTTGACAAGGAAAGAGTTAACCCTAAGGATGTTTTCCCCTTTCAAAGAGCAATGCCATCATTTGATCTCTATTCCATTTGTCGTCTTCATAGGCTTTCAAATAGGTAAAGTTTTAAGTTTTTGTCTTCTGGTTTGTTAAACGAAACAGTGAGCTAATTAGTCCAGCTGTTATAACGACCATGAAGAAGAAGGTTTTAGGAAACATTGTTGGAAAAGAAAAAGAACAATGCCAACAGCCGGCATTTTCTTCTTTTCCCACAACATTTTCTTCCATCATTTGAGCCATGATATAATTTATCGTCTGCTAATTTTTTCATTTTGGACAAATCAAAAGTTTTGTCTTCGGGTAAAAAGTTAAAACAGGCAGTGAACTATTAACCCTTTACCACACAATCCCGACTTTTAACACCCCTGAAAAAGAGGCCTTTTGAAAACTGTGGGAAAAGGTAAAAATGCTGGTAACCAGCATTTTCTCCTTTTCCCAAGATGTTTTCTACTCTTCCAAGGACAAATTTCAAGTTTTGATTCACATTTGTCCTCTGCAAAAGCTTTCAAAATTGACTGGTCTAAAAATTTTGTCGTGTGGTAAAGATTTAAATAGAATAGTATATATCTACTTAGTGATGTATACTGATTTAACCCTTTACCAGACGACAAAATTTTAGCCTTGTCCAAATTGAAAGCATTTGCAGACGACAATTTCAATTTGGCTAAAATGGTGCAATTTTTCTTTGATAGGGTAGAAAACATTGTGGGAAAAGGAGAAAATGCTAGTTACCAGCATTTTCTCCTTTTCCCACAATGTTTTCTAAAGGCTTCTTTCCCAGGGGCGTCAATAGGCGTCATTGTGCGGTAAAGGGTTAAGAAAAGGTAAAAACAGCGTTTCCAATTATCCTAAGCTATCATTAACCCCATACAATACGAACAAATCTTTAGACACGTCCAAATTGAAAGCATTTGCAGACAATTTCAGTGGGGCTCAAATGATATTTTATTTGATAGGGTAGAAAACGTTGTGGGAAACGGAGAAAATGCTGGTAACCAGCATTTTCTCCTTTTCCCGTAATGTTTTCAAAAGGCTTCTTCCCCAGAGTTGTTAAAAGTCGGCATAATGTGGAAACATTTTAGAATCGCCCAAAATCGAAGCATCTGCAAGCAACAATTTGACGTGGATTAAATGTTCCTAAAAACAAGTTAGAAAACATTATGAGAACAGTAGGAAATGTTAGTTGGCATTTTCTCATATTCCCGAAAATTTTTTCAAAAACATTGTCTTTAGGGTCCTTAAAACACGGGATTATTAAATAAATGGTTAAATTTTTACTTCTTGTACGAGACGATTTCTTTAGCAGAGGACATTTAAATGAGACACGCCCTATAAAAAGGGAGTTTAATGCATTTGCAAAAAATATCGAACCAGATCAACCTACGCTATCCGCGCAGGCTGACCCGAGTCGAAACTTTTTGATATCGTTAAATTTTCTTGCATTACCAAGGACAATTCTATCTCCTTATTCAGCTTATTGTTAGACTAAATAAATTCAAAAAATATCGACTCAGGTCTTCCTGCGCAATCCGCGCCGACTGATCTTAGTCGAAAGTTTTTGATTTTGTTAAATTTTCTGCATGTACCAAGGAAAACTTTACCTCCTTATTCAGCTTATTGTTAGACAAAATAAATTAAAAAAAAATATCGACTCAGGTCATCCTGCGCAATCCGCGCCGACTGATCTTAGTGGAAATTTTTTTTTTTTTTTTTGATTTTGTTAAATTTTCTGCATGTACCAAGAACCATTCTTGCTCAGGACTGGGCTGATTGTTCCACAAAATAGATTTTATAGATCTATGATTGTATTATGCCACAATGGCGAAATTGAGGATGAGTCTCATTTCTCGCTAGTTTGCCCGAAATACAAACACTTACGTCAGAAGTACATAGGTAAGTATTTTTACATTAAACCTGGTATGTTTAAACTGATCTCTTTACTGTCGAGTAACGACCTAAAGGTATTGTCTATGTTCGGTAATTAGCCTTTTCACAACGGTTTAACACATTTTACAGTTAGTTTTTTTTTTCTCCATACGAAGATTTACAGATACACTATATTCATATACTTTCATCCTCAGTTGATTCCTTATATTTGTTGTAATGGTTAAATTAGCATTTATATCCAATGAATGTTCAAATGCCTCGAGCAGAGTGATGGAGAGAGAGAGAGCGCGCGAGAGAGAGAGCGAAAACGAGGGAGAAGAGAGAGTGCGCGAGAAAGCGAAAGCGAGGGAGAGAGAGAAAGATGTAAATATGACTATGTACTGCGTACACGTCAAATAAAATGTTGTTCTGTTCTGTTCTGTTATGAATCGCGCAGCACACTGCATTACGGAGATGTGTTAGAATCCTTTTTGCTAGAGCGTGGTCTTTATAAACTGTTACACAGGTATAATCAGTTAACCCTTAAGCTCCTAATCGCGACCCATTGACCTTTTGCGGACAGCGTAGATCAAGATCAGACTGCACAAAACGTGCAGTCTGATCTTTGATCTACACTGTCCTATACGGTATTTTCTTTCCGGTGAAATCAACTTTGAAACCGCAATGTTTGGGCTTTTAGTAATGAGTAGAAATTTGCATTTCATTTATTCAGCAGCTTAAGTGTTAAAATATTTTAGTTCGCACATGAAGGTATATGAAAACATAATGCAAAAGGAGACAAAATTTTCTCCTTTTTCGACAATGTTTCCTTTCCTCCAAACCTATCCAGATGTTGAAGAAAGATCTATTCTGTTGTCTGAAATTCCCACCGATTTAGACGTCTTAAATTTTTGTTGTTAATAAAGAAAAGTTTAGGACTCACTATAAACGTTGAGAAAGAGTATCGTTGGAATCTCCCGCGAAAAGATATATTAACTAATTACTGTTCAAACATGGGATTTTTTTTTTTGCTCATGTCTTCGGCGCCAAATAAATAAACTCAACTTCTTTCGGCGGCTGTAAATGCAATCCACAGAGACCCAAAAAGATTTTTATCGTAGGGGCTTGACGTATTAAGCGGACGGTACAGATCAAAGATCAGACTGCACGTTCTGTGCAGTCTGATTTTGATCTGTGCGGTCCGAAAAAGTCCCTGTTTTCGCCTATGGCGCTGAAAGGGTTAACACGATTTTTAAAGCAAACCTTCTTACGGTGTCCATTCTAATAGAACCGGCCGCCGGGTAGCTCAGGGGTTAACGTATCTGACTCGTGACCTGGTGGCTGCGAGTTCGATACCCGGTTGAGGCAAACTTTCTTTCCGGCGATTTTTCGCCTCTCACCTCTGATGCATGTGAGAAAAGCAGTCAGTGGGTTGGAAAGAAAGTGGTGTGAGAAAGCCAGGAAAAACATGCGTAGATCCATTAACCGCCGTGATATGACGAAAGCAGTTAAAATAGCGTTCAACTCCGACACAAACAATTCTAGGCGAACGAAAATTGTCTGACTACGCATGCGCACTTCACAATCTACCATAAAACCCGTTCTCTGCGCATGTCATGTTCTTCGAAGATTCGACCTGTCTGCTATGACGCATCACCCATCCCCCGTATACCTGGGAAAAGTAGGGCTTATATCGAAGCTATTAGCCTATTACCAAAGCATGTAGGGGCTGTTTTAATAAATGGTCGGTGCATAGGTTACATGCTAGCCGATCATAGCTGAATAAATGGCACCAGGTAGCGTTTTATTGAGTAAACGTTTATTTCATTTGAAATTCAAAGTCACGGTTGTTGTTTTGAAAAATTACTCCGCTACTGTACCCAGGATGCCCAAATTAGATAGATGTGTATGTGTAGAATGCCATCTAGCGGGAGATAATGCCATAAAACCTCGTCAGAGTTTTTACCTGATAATACAGTTCTTGCGTATACAGTGTTTATATACATGAGCCATGTTCTGGCAAAAGGGGGCTTAATGCATCTTCGTGATGCATCATACCAAGCAAGATATCACATGATTTGGGATCCATAAATTCGATTATGTCTAGCAACTGACCGTTTCGTAAGGTAGACTGGTCCATAGACATACAGAAAATTGACCGATAGCGAAAAGTTTCAGTCCAGGTCAGCCTGCGCGGACTGCGCAGGCTGACCTGGGTCGATACTTTTCGCAGATGCAATACGCCCCCTTTTCACAGAGCATGGCTCATATATATGATAGAATCACAAAACTGTGTCGCATTTATGCATTGGAATATCGTTCCTATAATTTCACTACCCAACAGCAGTAAAACAGCAGTAAGCCTGGGCTGACCAACTACTAGTTTGACTTTCTTCACACCAATGTCTTCATTCAAGTTATTTTGTAATTATGTTTCACATGTAAGAAAAATCTATTTCTAAATTCTCCATCGCAAAATGTTCTCTCACAAAACCGCTTTTCTCGACTTCCAATCCTTTGATTATTTCTATATTTCTTTTGGTAGGGAAAGTAGCAATTATGGCTTGTGAAAGACAGTAGCAGACGACAAATTCAACGTGGCTCAGACGATTGAATTGTGTTTGGATGAAGAAAAACAATTGTGCACAAAGGAGAAAATACTGGAAACCAGCATTTTCTCCTGTTTCCACAATATTTCAACAAGTTCTTTTTCTTGGTATAATACATCAAAGACATGCATTAAACCCCCTTTTGCAAGAGCAAGAATCATTTTATTTTGGGCAAGTCAATTTTTTTTTTTTTTTCGGTCCTCGGATAAAGAATTGTGTTTAAATGCTATCACTGTCGAAGCAGCCTTTTTCAAAGAGCTAACAAATTATCGAGTGTTTACAAGTAATACAGAGTCGATAACAAGATGTTCATAACGGCGACAGCGTCGTCAAAGGCCCTAAGGTAGGCTATTGGAATTAAACGTGTGGACATTTCCTAGAGACGGTCGACGAGAGAGCACTAGGGTGGTAAGTCACAGTTTGACATTTATCCGCTATTTGCTCTCGAATATAATAGAACACGTAGACGGTCTGTCTGTCTGTCTGTCTCTCTGTTTGTCTGTCTGTCTCTCTGTCTCTCTCTCTCTCTCTCTCCACTCATTTCTTTTCAATTTTCCTTTTTTTTTTTTTTCTATCTTTTCTTTTACTAGTATCAAGAAAACATGACATTTCATTAATTTGTCTGTCTCTCTGACTGTCTGTTCCTCTCTATCTCTCCGTCTCTCTGTCTCTGTCTCTCTCTCTCTCTCTCTGTTAGAACAAGACAGCCTTCAAAATTGAGTACTTGCGTTTTTTACCAAGATTAACCCTTTTAACGACCCTGAAAGAAAATGCTTTTGTAAACATTGTGGGAAATTTTCTCCTTTTCCCACAATGTTTTCTACCCTATCAAAATGAGAAATCATCATTTTAGCAACATTTAATTTGTCGGCTTTAAGTAGGTTCTTAAATCCTTATCAAACGAGAAAATTGAAGACTTGGTAAAAAAATGAAAGCATTTGCAGGCGAACGCAATTTTAAAAGTTACACAAAACATAAAAATTCTCTTTCAAATCGTAGAAACCATTGTGGAAAAAGGAGAAAATGCTGGTAAGCAGCATTTTCTCCCTCTCCAACAATGTTTTCAAAAGCTTACTTCCTTAGTGTCATTAAATTTCAGCGTTGTTCGTTAAAGGGTTAACACACATGAAATTAATATGACAACGGATATAAGAAGCTAAAAACTGTTCGTTGTGATTAATTTGTCCTTTTGCAATATATGTTTCATCAAAGTTTGTTTAGAGACGAAAAATGTCGTCTGCAGATATTATAAGGTAGCCGATAACCATATAGAACTCTTTTTTTATCTAGATTTACGAGGGTGGATAAAAAAACTACGTGGACTTTTTATTATAACCTTAAAACTACTCAAGATAAATCGATAAAATGTTGCACACGTGTTAACCTTTAAGCTGCTTATCGCGACCCGCTGACCTTTTGCGGACAGTGTAGATCAAAGATCAGACTGCACAGAACGTGCAGTCTGATCTTTGATCTACACTGTCCGATACGGTATTTTCTTTCCGGTGAAAGCAACTTTGAAACCTCTGCGTATAGTTTTATTGAATAGGGATTTGTGTCTCATTTATTCAGCAGCTTAAGTGTTAAACAATTACAGGTTAAGAGAGTCGTTTGGTTTAAATTGATGTATTTGTCTTTAACAAAACGTTTGAAAAGTACTGGGTAGGTACCCCCGGCGCAACCCATTTCTCGACTGCACTGCATGCTGTTAATATCTCTGTTGGCTCCCTAAATTGGAGCCAAACTATAGCAAATGTCGTATGTTTATGTGATGAAGGTGTAACATCGTTGCAAATTTGAGGGTTATCCGTTCGGTGATTTAGAATATACAGTCAGTGTACCTGAGGCATAAGAGAGAATCGTAACAACAAAATGGCGGCACCGGCGCCGGAAGAGAACCGTGCTCAGCTCAAGGGACGCAGATTTACGTTGCCGGAAGAGTTTACATACTCAACACACCGCATCATTCGTCAGTTCCACTCAGCGTGGTATCAGAATGTGTTTACCAAGTGGGTGGAGCGACACAGGAAGTATGTTAAGTGTAGAGGCGAGTACTATGAAAAGCGCTGACTTGCAACGTAAGTAGTCGACGTCGAAACGGCATCTTGACGTCGTTATCCCGCGCCGTTACCACTACACTAACCATTTAACAATGGTTGCTATGCGAGACCCACTGGACCGATCATATCCAGTTTTTAAAAATATACAGAAAAAGCCGATATATAATATACTATGCATATTGCATGGCATTATCTGTAAAAATAAAATTACTATAACGAAAGTCCACGAATTTTTTATCCACCCTCGTAATTCTTAAAACTATTAAAACTCAAATAAAAACGAAAGTTTGAAGGGAATGAAAGAGACATTTGTTTTAAGGATAACACTTTGTAGGAACAGTAGCAATTTATTGTGATAAGCAAACTTTTTATTCTTTTTCCGCATCGTTTACCAAAGTAGTCTATCGAATCGATGTGCAATTTCTGTTATACGATCCAACCTGCGTAAACACCTGTTTTCAGAATACGCTTGTATCATAAGAGAGACGCTTGCTAAATGTAGACCTGTACATTTCAACATATTTACCTTCTCCGGGAACTATATGGCGGTGCTCTGGTAAAAGGGGCTTAATGCATCTCCGTGATACATTATTCCAAGCAAGTCAGCATCATCATGAGGTAGACGGTTCATTTGACATTCAAAAAATTGACCAATGGCAAAAAACTTTCGACTCAAGTCAGTCTGCAGGCTGAACTGAGTCGATCCTTTTTGAAGATACATTAACCCTTTACCAGACGACAAAATTTTAGCCTTGTCGAAATTGAAAGCATTTGCAGACGACAATTTCGGTGTGGCTTAAATGGTGCAACTTTTCTTAGATAGGGTAGAAAATATTGTTGGAAAAGGAGAAAATGCTGGTTACCAGCATTTTCTCTTTTTCCCACAATGTTTTCAAAAGGCTTCTTTCCCAGGGGCGTCAAAAGGCGGCATTGTACGGTAAATGGTTAAGCCTTTTTTTTTTTTTTTTTTCGCTGGGCGTTTCTTATCTACATGTATGTATGCTTGCTTAATAATGTTACATGTTTTATAGAGGTTGCCGCTGCGATTAATAATGCTACATGTTTTAGAGAGGTTTTCGCCGCGACATATCTTAGACATAATCGACTGCAGATTGCCTGATACATAACATGGGGGACGGTCGTATGCTCTATTTTGTCGTACCACCATTAATAGGTCGCTTTATCATGTTCATACGATCAATCAACATGTATAAAATCGTACCATCAGATAGATCGCACGATTTCCGCCAGTCGTGCGACACCTTTAGTAAAACAGGTGGAAATTGTATCGTACGATAATCGTAGGTTTAAACTGATAAAAATGCACCAAAGGTTATTTTATGGCAGTAGAAAAATCCCATTCGTTGCTATGTCAAATCCCTTTCATCAGGATATTTCACAAAGTACCTGGAACTTTAGATTGGAACTCAGACTGCACTATCTGACCAGCCTAATCTTTAACTTCACTCTCCACAAAGCTTCTAATGTCGTTCTTAAATATTTGACCACGAACTATGTAACACCCCCTCCTCAAAAAAGTCGAAATAGCAGCAGGCAGTCGTAAGTTTTACGGCGCCAAAGATATATGATATATAGAGGATATTTGATTTTTTAGGTGAAAGGTCGAAATCTATTTCATCGAGTATACATCATCGGTATATTTTTTTTTAACAGGTGGCGCAGCTACGAGTGGAAATATTACCGATGATGTTCAAGATGAAATAAAAATCGACCTTACCCCTAAAAAAATCATCTATTTATTTCATGCTTCCGAATAGCATAAATTACGTCATGTTTCTCTCCATTTGAATGACACGCGCTGTTTTCCTAGGTAACTATTGCGCGGGAACTACTGTTTCCGCCTTCAGTTGAAGAGTTAGAAAGTATGAAATCGGTATTTTTATTGGTCATAACTATGAAATAACAAGCCATAATCTACCATTATTTCTCGATAAACTACCGAAAAGCATGAAATAAAATAAGATCGCCACCTGTTTGGTTGACTAAAATACAATCCACTGAAATATTAGACACACTTTAATCTAATTGGCTTGACTAAAGAGTCGGACGGTACAGATCTAAGTTCAGACAGCACGTTCTGTGCAGGCTTACCTTGATATATTCCGTCAGCAAAACCCCTTGAATATTTGGTGCCGATAGAGTTAAGGGCACCCACTGCAAATTCGTTTCTGTAGGTAACTGTTGTTAAGGGTGAAGTAACATTTTGTCCAAGAGGGCCACTTCAGTCGTGATCAATTAATTACGTCCAATAAAACTTCGCTGTTGGAGTTTTCGTCTTCTCCTTCTAGATATAATTAAAGCTGATGGAATTTATATGTTATTATTCTTCAATCGATTGTCAGCTGAAAAGATTTTACATTTTGTAAAAGTCTGTGTATTCAATACAGTTAAGTCTCGATATTTCAAACACGCTTTTAAATGAAAAGTAAGTTCATTCGAAATATTACATTGAACGGGCATATTTCTCAACCCCAAAAAATATATAGCAACAGTTCCGCTTCTAAATAGATCTGTGTTCTTTTTTAGAACCAACTGTTTACCAGCTGTACGGAAAGTTGACATAATATGTGCATTTATAACGTAGCAGATAAAGTTGATTCGAAATGGTTGACATAAGTGTAATGAAATTAATAAACACTATGTTACATTACAGTTTATCGCTGACGATAAAGCGTAAAGAAATAATGATTGTAGTCTAAAAATACATATGATTCCTGACATTAGAATTGTATACAGAAGCAAAACGAAACAGATTTACATTATGCAACATTATCTTTGATTCCTGAAATAAAAATACTTGAAATAAGTGAAACTTAATAGTCATACCACATGTAATGTTATTTGTTGATGTGTTTTTAGATTCTATATGGTTGAAATGAATTAAGGAAATAGATAAATGTTGTGTTACAATACAGTTGATTCCTGACATTAAAATTGTTGACACAAGTGAAACTAAATTAACCCTTAACCTGCTACATAAGTTACATGAAACTTTCAAGCCGATAGTTAAAACTCAAATATTGTTATTTTAAAGTTATTTTATATGGAACAAAAAAGAAAAAAAAAGAAATGATAGAAAAAAATAATTTTCTTACCGGAAGGTGTAAAACTCAAATATTGTTATTTTGAAGTTAGTTTACATGAAAAAAAAAAAGGAAAAAAAATATGAACTTACTGGACAGTGTAGATCTGAGATCAGACTGCACGTTCTTTGCAGTCTGATAGAGATCTTTACTGTCCACAAAAGTCACTGAGTCGCGGTGAGCAGCCTTAGATTTAATGAACATTACAGAACCTAGATTTCTTGCTTTTTTTATGACTGCAAATGATTGAAATAGGTCGAACAAAATTGATAACATGTCGATGGTGTAACTTCATATATTTGATTCCTGACATTAAAATCGATGAGATTAAAATCGATGACATAAGTGAACCGAAATGAATAGATAATATATGGGATAAGGTACATTGGTAAAAGGGTGCCACTTAGTGAGCATTAAATCAAGTTTTGTTGTTTTTTTTTGCAAAAGTATGTCAAACTGAATTCAAATATCTTTTTTAAACCATAAACTACTTTTTTTGGTTGACATATACTGCGATATCTAAATTCACAGTACACTTTCAGTAACGTTGTTTTGTACTTTTTGTGTACATAAAAGCGACCTTAGGATAACTATTTAGTATAACAGTTGATTTTATGCTCTAAATTGCTCCAACAAGCGTAACGACATACACATGATGTATCATAAAATTTTAATCCTGACATTGATTTGGTCGACATAGGCGTAACGAAATAAGTAAACATTATGTAACATTACAGTTGATTCATGACATTCTAATGTATGACACAGGTGAAACGAAATATACCAGTATGAATACTGCATAACATAATTTATACCTCAGAAGTGTTGACATAAGTGTAACGAAACGAATGAATATTATAAAACATTACTGTTGATTCCTGAAAGTTAAAAAGTTGACATAAATGAAACAACATAAATTAAGACTTTACAATATAACGGTTGATTATAAAGTTTTGAAGCGGTTGAAGTAAGTTTAATGAAAAGATAAATATTACTAATATTACAGTTCATTCCTGACATTAATATTGTTGACAGAAGTGGAATGACACTTAGAAACAGTATTCATTTTCAAGGTTGACTGGTGGAAAAAAGCGAAACGAAACAGAAAACAGGCCGATAATGTAACATTATAGATGATATCTGGCATTGAATAGGTCGACATAAGTGTAACGAAATGAATAATTATTACACAACATAACAGTTGACTGTTAAGTTATAAATGATCGAAATGAGTGTAACGAAATAAATAAACCTAGTGTAACACATGTAACAAGCGATTCAAGACATTTGACGGTTGAAATAAGTGTAACGAAATAAATAAACGCCTACCTTAAGGAGTTTTGGTTATATTAAGTTCACAAGTTGAATGGCATTGATGGATATATAATTTTCATGTAGAGCTGGTATTGCTCTTTCATAACACAAATGTAAAATGACGAAATATTACAAGACATGAGAATAAAAATGACATTTTTGTTTCCTTACCAATTGGGCGTTTTGCCCCACCTACGGGGCAAAACGCCCTTTTTGATGGGGCAAAAAGCCCTCGTAGGCGTTTTGCTCCACCGTTACCAGAATGTCCCCTAGAGAAATTGTCGCATTGCCAATTTTCAACCAAGACATAAATTATAGTCAATTTCAACCTTACTGAAAATATATCAAGACTAGACTTTGTGATAAAAAGGATTTGTTTGAGAAATGTCATACACACGAACGGTAGCCAGTCATTAATGTGTGGCAAAACATGATTGCCCTAAGAAATGAGATATTTTCTCCCGCCATTATACCCCAATCTGTGAAGTAGAAAGGGTATACTGGCTTCACCATGTCTGTCTGTCTGTCTGTTAATCCGTCCATCTGTAGACTTTTTCGTTTCCGTGTTCTAACTCAAGATGGTTGAAATAAGTGTAACGACATAAATAGATATGATGTAATATACATTTAATATAGATATGATGTAATATACATTTAACAAATTAATCTAGAAGTTAAATGGTTGAAATAAACAAATGTTGTGTAGCATACACATACTACATGGATCTTGACATGTAACCGTTGAAATAAGTGTAATGACATAAATAAACATTATGTATCATAAATGTAACACGTGATTCTTGACAATAAACGGTTGAAATAAGTGTAACGAAATAAATCAATATAATATAACATTACACATGATTCCTAAAAATAAAATGGTTGAAATATACGTAGAATAGAAAATAAGATAACCCTTGTATTTCGCCTTTGGATAATTCTTTAATTTACCTAAAACATATACCAGATATGAAATCCAAGTCAATGCCGGGTGTGACTTACATGTGCAGCAACACCTGCACGACACCTTGCGGGCATACTGGAGATGATATGGGGTATCGTTGCTGAAATATTACGAGGTAAAGTCACCCTGTCATATTATGTCAGAAGAAACAAGTAACAGGGTTCCCTTATTTTGGGCTGCGTATAAGTGTAACGAACTAAATAAACATTACATAACATTACAATAACGAGTGCAATGCTTAGGATTAAGTGAGAGGCATAATAAAAATGTCGTAGATAATTGCATTGTGTTTCAACGCCAACAATAAAGACTATCTCTTTACCAGATTACAAAATTTTAGACTGGTTCATACTGAAAGCATTTACAGTCGACAAAATGACGAAAATTTGTCTTTATCCCTTTCCTTAGTGAAGTTACATAAAAAAGGCTTTTGTGGAGAGTGTAGATCAAGATCAAAAGAGAACGTGCATTCTGATCGCTGATCTACGTCATCCTCTACTTTATTCTTGAATATGAACAAAGTGGTTTTTCGTCTTGTAGCAGAATTGTATTAACAACCTTTGAACGTGTAACTTATTTATTTGGTTGTGAAAGAGTTATAGTTGTGTGGGGAGGCATTGTGGATAACAACGAGAAAATGCCGGTTACCAAAATTATCACCCTTATTCCACAGTGTTTTTGTTTTCCTTCGAGGTCGGCAAAGCACTAGATATAGGGGTAGCTATGCCACCGAGGGAGGCTTTATAAAGAAGAATTTATATTTTCTTCAGCGTTATTGTAAGCTTTCACAGACCTTTACAATAGACCCTCACAATAGACAATAGATTCCTAACAATAGCTACCATCAAGCTTTATGTGATTTATCTGTGAATACTGGCGACTTCAAAGTGCATCATGCAATGAAGCCAGACACCATTATATCGGGGTTTTAAAGTAACACTGCGGGCTTAATGACTGATCCTTTACGCCTAAGGCTTAGGTACTGTAGGAATAAGACATCCTCTCTTTGGCTGACAATATTTAACCGAGACATCGGCATATTCCGTGAACCATACTTCGGTAAGGTTCGTCTTCTTGAATGACTAGCTTGCTATAACTATTTTTACACATCCTCTTTGATCCTCATAAAACCACCGTTTACGAAACAGACGAACAGTGTAAGGAACTATGATTTGTCAGTTGAATAACGCCACACTATACCCTATTATTGGATCACAATCATTATACTGAAACTAGTGTTAACCCTTAAGCTGCTTATCGCGACCCACTGACCTTTTGCGGACAGTGTAGATCAAGATCAGACTGCACAGAACGCGCAGTCTGATCTTTGATCTACGCTGTCCGTTACGTTATTTTGTTTCCGGTGAAATCAACTTGGAAAACGCAATGTTTGGGCTTCTACTATTAAGTGGAGATTTTCGTTTCATTTATTTAGCAGCTTAAGTGTTAAGACAGTCAGCGCAAGCCGATAGGATCTAGGTATCAAAAGTAAGGTTTTTTGAGTTCTAGGTATACTTTTACAACGTCAAGTTATATATTTTTGTTTCTTTGCGCTAAAAGTCTCACATCTTTTTCTACTTGTTTTCTAAAGAGAGGTGAACAATTATTAAGAATTTGTGACAAAGAATCGAAGAAGTCGGTGTAAAAATAACTGCATAGCCGCATTTTTTCACCCGTCGTAAAAATAGCACTAGTTTGATTGACAGTCCTTGGAGGAATTGACTCAATGACCTGATGCCTTTATGTTTTTATGCTTTAAAAAAAACTAACTGTGGCAGATATAATGCGCCAAAACAACAAAATGTTGTCCTTATATTTGATGTGGGCATCGTCTAAACGATAACTTTGAGTTTTGCGAGATTTGGCTACTTTCCCGAGGATTCATGATAGTCATTGCGACAGGATTCATTCCTCTCTCACCGCTGACCATTGTTTCGACGATGGCTATGTGGGAAAGCAGCCAGTGGCTTGGAAAGAATATTGTGCGGAGTACTGGTAAAAGAAACTCCAGGAAAGCATGGATAGGTGCACTGGCCGCCGCGATATAACTGAAATAATGTTGAAAACGGCGTTAAACACCATACAATCAATCAACTGGCTACTTTCCATTGACAAAGTTTCATATGGCCATAGTCATCAACTGCTCTCACTTGACTCCTTTGCCCTCCCGGTTGCGTGCAGGACTTAAAGATCAGGAGGTCGTAGGTTTGAATTCCTAGCTCGCCGATTTCTGTCCTAGTATTGATGCTTGTGTTTTTTTTTTTACGACAGAATTCATTCCCCTCTCAAGGACGATCGTACTTTCTACGATTTTTTTATGTAGGAAAGCAGTCAGTGGCTAAGGAAAAGTAAGTGTTCGAAGTATTGGTTAAGGAAACAGTAGGAAAGCATGGATAGTTGCACTAGCTGCCGTGATAGAACAGAAGTAATGTTGAAAACGGTGCATAAAGCCATACACACACAAAAAAAAAACATGAGCCATGATCTGTGATAAATTGGCTTAATCCTTTACCAGACGACAAAATTTTAGCCTTGTCCAAATTGAAAGCATTTGCAGACGACAATTGGTGCAATATTTCTTTGATAGGGTAGAAAACATTGTGGGAAAAGGAGAAAATGCTGGTTACAATGTTTTCAAAAGACTTCTTTTCCAGTGGCGTCAAAAGGCGGCATTGTGCGGTAAAGGCTCAATGCATCTGCAAAAAAGTATTGACTCGGGTCAGCCTGCGCATTACGCGCAGGCTGACCTGGGCCGAAACTGTGTCCTTTTGATAAATTGTCTGCAGGCCAAAGGGCCAATACACCACATGATTAATTGATTGTTTGACAAAATGGATTCTATAATTCCATAATACTGTTAGGACTTGCTTGGCATCATGGATCATTGAGATGCATCAAGCCCCTTTTTGCCAGAGCAAGACTCAAATCCATGTCCGATGTACTGACACGATTCAAGATCTAATTTGCAAGTGTAATTATTCTCATTCTCTCTTATTGTTTTTGCTTTTCCTAAAATACGAGTCTAAACCGGCGTTATTTAATACGATTACTCCGCAGGGAAATACTTATAAAAACAACATAATGTCTCAGCCTATAACCAAACAATCGTGTATTTCAAGCCTTAACCTGCTATATAAGTTACGTAAAATTTTGTGTGTTTCGTAGAATAGCGCGATATGTTTGTCTATCCGTGTAATGTATTTCATACAGTGAGTAGACATGAGTTTTTTGGGCGTGTACATAGAGATAGTCGACATGTCGAAAACTGGTCATTCTACCAGACGACTTCACAGTGCAAACATTGCTCTCAGAAAAAGCGAAATTCAAAGAAGTAACCTTACTCATGCCTCGTAATAATTAAACCGTTGCATTCTAGATATGGTCATATTTTTCAGTTCATACGAATGAGGTCCAACATTCAGCGATCTGTCATTGACAAATGGACACGGGTTTCTCAGAGCAATTTCATTCACAATGTTTTGATCTCTGAGTTTTTCCTGGGCGAGACAGTTCGGCAGGTTTCACTTGTTTATCACGTTTGCAAATAGGTGAAAGTGCTCATATCACTTCATTCTGTATGTTTCTTTGCACTGTAAATAAATGCTATGCGCTTGTCTGGCCTTGCATGCGCTCGTCTGGCCTTGCAGATGGTTGTACTTGTTATTATTGAAGTATAGCATAGACGTAAAATTTTCAAGCCGATAGTACAAAGCCCGAATAATGCTACTTCAAACTTATTTCGGGGTGGGGGAAAGTATCTCCTTATCCGAGAGTGTAGGTCAAAGATCAGACTGCACGTTCTGTGCAGTCTGATCTTCATCTACACGGTCCGCAAAGGTCGGTGAATCGCTCTTAGCAGCCTAGGCGTTAATGACTCTGAGAATGAAGGCTTTAGAAAACATTGTAAGAGAAGGAGGAAATGCTTGAACAAGCTTTTCGTCCTTTTTCCACAAGGTTTTATACCCTTTCTGTGACAAATCCTTCCGTTTGAGCCCCATTTAATATGTCATCTGCATTTGATTTTGATTCTGCATGTAAAATAATGTTGGAAATGGACCAATAGCTTGAAACGTGAAATTGTTGCTTTTCTTACAATATGAAATTCAACCATTAAACCTTTTGCGGACAGTATAGATCAAGATCAGACTACACAAAATGTGCAGTCTGATCTTGGATCTACACTGTTCGATAAGGAGATATTCGTCCCCCCCCCCCAAAAAAAAAGAAATAATAATAATAATGATGATGATAATAATAATAACTTTGAAATAGCAAAATTTCGGCTTTAGTTATCGACTTGAATTTATCATTTAAGATATTCAGCAGGATAAGAGTTAAAAATGTTCACTATAGGAGCTTGACCAGGTGTGTGAATAACTTCGCATTTCTTTAGTCCTCGGGCAGGTTTGGTAAAGACGAGATATGGACTCAAAGGTTCTTGATTGTAAGAGCTGTGTTTTGTAACTGATCAATAGAGAAATTTAAAAAAAAAAAAATGTACATTTATTATTCCAAGCGTAGGAGAAATGGGGACAACAGCATAACAGCAGACCCCCCACCCCCTCCCCCCAATTATATTGATGGTGAGGAGTTGGGTTTTTTTTTTTTTGTCGTTTCTCATACTGTTTAACCCTTCACCGCACAATCACGAATTTTATCGACCTTGAGGAAGAAGCTATGGAAAAATATGGGAAAAGCAGAAACTGTTGATAAACAGCATTTTTTTCCTTTTCCCACAATGTTTTCTACCCTTTTAAGAAAGAATTTTATCAATTCAGTCGTCGTCTGCAAATACTGTCAATTTGGACAAGTCCAAAAGTTTGATCTGTGGTAAAGAGTTAACTATTAGGCTGCTAAGCGCGACTCACTGACCTTTTGCGGACAGCGTAGATCAAGATCAGACTGCATAGACAATGCAGTCTGATCTTGGATCTACACTGTCCGACAAATAGATATGTTTCCCCAAAAAATACCTAAGAAATAGGAAAATTTTGGTTTTAACTATAGGCTTGAAAGTTTCATTTCTTTTATTTAGCAGGGTAAGGGTTAAACTCGCGTTTACTAGCCTCTCCTCTAGAAAAGGCAACAAAAATTTCAGACTCCATATCAAAATCATTTGAAGACGACAATCTCAATACAGCTAAACAGATGCGTGTTTCTTTTAAAAAAGTTGAGAACATTGTTGGAAAAGGAGAAAATGCTGGTTATCAGTATTTTCTCCTTTTCTCACCTCATATTCAAAGGCCTTCATCCCCACAAAAAAAAAAAAATGGTTTGGTTTATCAAAAATTTAAAAATGATCGCCCCCACAATCTAAATTACAAACCCTCTTACGCCTACAACTATAATTCCCGCATGTGGATAGAGATAAAGAAAAAACAAGAACTGCTTACAAATACTCACTCTTTCTTGCCAGTTTTATAAGTCTCAAATATTTAAGCCATGCTCTGGCAAAAGGCGGCATAATGCATATCTTCGATCGTGATCTGCAAGTCATGGTGGTTGACGTACACAGCAAAGGTCAGGTGAATATCTACCAGCATTTAGAAAAAAAAGTCCGGAAAACTGATTTATCAGTGAAATTTTGTAAGTCCAAGGCCCGTAAATCCGTGAAAAACCAGTGGACCGGAACGAAAGTCGAACTTGATCTGTAAGTCATGGTGGTTGAGTTACACAGCAAATCTGAGATAAAAAGCTACCAGCGTTTAGGAAAAAAGTCCGGAAAACTGATTTATCAGTGAAATTTTGTAAGTCCAAGGCCATTAAATCCGTGAAAAACGAGTGGACCGGAACGAAACTCGAACTTGATCTATAAGTGATGGTGGGTGACTTACACACCAAAACTCAGCTCAATATGTACCGGCGTTTAGAAAAAAAAAGTCCGGAAAACTGAATTGCCGGACTGACGGGCAGACGGACAGACGGACAGATGGACAGACGGACGGACGGAGTGCAAACCTAAAGTCCCATTCGGCTTCGCCGGTAGGGGACTAATAAAATAAAAATGTTGGAAAAGGAAAACAATACCAGTTATTACCACTTCTGTAAGCCTTCTTACTACTACGACCATAATAACCAAATGATAAAATGGAGACAAAAAACCCATTGACTGCATTAAAATAAACACTCTCTTTCACCAAGTTGCTTAAAAAATTAAAGCAAGAAAAACGATAGAAATTGGGAAATGGAAGTCATTAAGCAAACCATGTGATATCAATGGCGCCTTTTACACAGCCTGTAGTGCTCGGTAATTGCACTTTTCAAAAATCTGAATTTGTTATTGGCACACGATATGTAAATGAGGGCGACAGTTAGACTTTGTTTAATGTTGGACTGGCGTGCCCTCTCAACGCTATAAGAAACAACTTGGGGCTTTTGCGGTCGGTATAGATCAAGATCAGACTGCACAGAACGTGCAGTCTGATCTTGGATCTATATCGCCCGCTTGTATGGTCAAGCCTATAAAACAAAACAAAAATCTTTCTAATATTTTAAGGTAATGTATGTCAGATGTCGAAAGAGGTTTAGTTTTATATATGAATCATGCTCTGGCAAAAGAAGGCTAAATGCATCTCCGTGATGCATTGTAGCAATCAAGCCATCACTTAAATATGGATCCGTAATAGCCACCTTTTTTTTAACAGCCGATTGAATCATGAGGTAGACTGGTCTTTGGCCATACAGAAAATTGACCGATAGCGAAAAGTTTCCGCCCAGGTCAGCCTGCGCGGACTGCGCAGGCTGACCTGGGTCTATACTTTTCGCAGATGCATTAAGCCCCCTTTTTCACTGAGCATGGCTCACACAGTTGGCGCTGAAAGTGCTAAGATATTCATACATTGCATAGTCTTTAACATGCTAAATATGTGTAATGAAATTTTCAAGAAAATTGTAAAAAAAAAAACTGTATGACTGTTCTACTTCAAAGTTATTTTTTTGGAGAAAAAACATCTCCTTATCGGACGGTGTAGATCCAAGATTAGACTGCACGTTCTGTGCAGTCTGATCTTAGTCCACACTTTCTGTAAAAGGTCATTGAGTCGCGCTTAGCAGCTTAAGGGTTAATCCATTATCACACAATCAAGGCTTTTATCGACCCCTTAGGGAGAAAGTTCGTGAAAATATTGTGGAAAAAGAAGAAAATGCTGGTAACCAGCATTTTCTCCTTTTCCAACAACGTTTTCCACTGTGTGAAAGAAAATTTTCATGTTTTGAGTTACATTTAATTTGTCGTCTGCAAATGCTTTCGATCAGGACAATATTGCCGTTTGATACAGAGTTAAGGCATTAAATTTTGTTGGTATTAACGTAATTAACCGAACCTGAAATGGTAAATTGTAACGGCTAGGACCAGTTATCAAGGAGTTGTGAGTTTAAATCCCATCCGACCAAAACATTGGGAGAGAAAATCTTTCAATCGATGCAACTGGATTCAATCCTGTCTCCAAGCTAAACTTACACATTTGTTTATGTGGGAAGGTATCCAATGGTTTTGAAAACATTTCTAGCTCGGCTGCTTTCGAAGAAAACGTTTAGGTATAGTCGTAACCCTGGCTTCGTCGCCCGTGTCTTCGACGTCGTGCGAAAACGTCGACATTGTGTAATATCTTTATTATTACTGAAGATATTTGCTTCAGACTTGGACAAGTTGTTAATTATCAAAAGAGGAACCTGTAAAACAAGGGAATGTAACCACCAAAGTATTTTGGCAGAGTTATGCCCCTTTTTTCGACTGAGAATTTTCACGGAAAATCAAGTATCCACAGCCGAGCGTTGGCACCCGCACGAGGTGCTCTTGTTTTTTATGAGTCCTCGTGATAAACTCCATAACATAGTAGATAACTGCACTGGCCACCAACTAGTACGAGGTACACGGAAAATGTAAGGTACACGGAAACGACATCCACTCTTCAGCAAACAACAAACATTCAGGCTAATCCCTGCTGAGACCAAATGATAGGGTTTGTCTTTAAGAGGTTAGAAATCATTGTAGGAATGGAAAACTATAGCTAGTTACAAGTATTTTCTCCTTTTCCCTCACTGATTCTGAAAGCTTTCTTCCTTTATTACATGACTCTTTACCAAACAATTTTAGGCTACTCCATATTGAGAGCATTTGCAGATAACAAAATAAAAGTGACTGAAAATTGCAGTTTGTTTTGGGAAGGGTAGAAAACATAATGGGAAAAGGAGAAAATGCTGGTTACCAGCATTTTCTCCTTTTCCCACAATATTTTCAAAAGGCTTCTTTATCAGGATCGTTTAAACTCAGACTTGTGTGGTAAAAGATTAAAGGTCATTCCAACCGTTGCAACGAAAAAATCCAATAGTTTTAGCCACATTTAATTTATTGTCTGCATATTCTTTCAATACGAACGAGGAAAGAATCTGTGTTGTCATGTGAAAAATGAAGGCAATACTGCTCTGGCCTGTAGCCCTCTGTCTACTTGGATAAATAAAAGATAGATTTGTATAATAAAGAACCAATATCGTCGGACATTATCGCTTTAACTCTTTATCCAAACGGCAAAATTTCTGACTGGTCCAAACTGAAAGCATTTGCAGACGACAAATTCAATGTGGCCCATAACATGCTTTCTGTCTATGACAGGGGAGACGTGGTGGAAATGTTGTGGGGCAAAAGAAGAAAATGCTGGTTATAAGCATTTACTCTTTTTCCTACAATGTTTTCAAAAGCCTTCTTTCAGAAGATCAATTACAAATATTCAGCATTATGTCGTAAAGGGCTAATTCCAACCATTCTCATAGAAAGGTCTCAGACAAATCTATCATGTCTTATTCTCACAATTACCTCATGAAACAAATTCGCATTTACATGTCGTATGACACCGTCAAGACCTTTCCCCCCTCCCCCCTCCCCCACCCACTGCAACCCACCTAACTTAGTCTTTTCCGTTAACACGTAATAAGTAGCCGTAGGGAGTGTGTATGATTGAATGTTACTTAACACTTAAGCTGCTAATCGCGACTCACTGACCTTTTGCGGACAGTGTAGATCAAGATCAGACTGCACAGAATGTGCAGTCTGATCTTTGATCTACACTGTCCGATACGGTATTTTCTTTCCGGTGAAATCAACTTTGAAACCGCAATGTTTGGGCTTTAAGTGTTGAGTAGAAATTTGCGTTTCATTTATTCAGCAGCTTAAGTGTTAGTCCGGAGATTGTATGGTTTCTATGGTGTTTAATGCCGTTTTCAATGTGATTTCAATAATATCGGCATATCAGTGCTTTCCTGCACTTTCTTTTTATCAGTGCTTCGCACAATATTCATTCCAAGCCTCTGGCTGTTGTACCACATAACCATAATCGAAACAATGTTGAGCGTGAGAGAGAAATGAATCCTGTCGTAATGACTATCATCAATCCTCGGAAAGAAATAGGCTGAGCTGTGGATTTGAACCTGCTACCCCCTCGTTTCAAGCCCTGTATGTTACCGACTGAGCCACCGGACTCGGTTTGTACTGCCAAAGTCTGTGTTTTTTTTTTTTTTTTTTTAAGAATTATTTGTTTATTACTATAATCAATGCATGATGTCATGAATTTTATGCAAATGAATGGGTTTGCTTTCAAAAAATGATCTGACGCATTTAGAAGGCGGAAATTCGAATTGCATTTCTTCGTATTTACAAATGTAAATGAACAAGGTCTGCAAATTTAGGGAGAAAGGCGGGGGGGGGGGTATCTTTATACATCCCCTAGACACTTAAACTGCTGAATGAATTTCATTGAATTCATAAGGAATTTCCAGCCAAAAGTAGGCCTAAAGATCAAAATATTGCGATTTCAAAGTTCTTTTCTCGAAAACACCGGAATTTCACTCTTTACCAAACGACAAAATTTTAGACTAGTCCAAATTGAAAGCATTTGCAGACGACAAATTACAGGTGGCCCCAGTGATGAAATTTGTCATTGACACATTAGAAAACATTATGTATGAACATTAAAATTTCATGACCAACAAGAGCCACTGTCCAAACGATCAAAACTGAACTAACTGTTTACCAAAAAAAAAAACCCGAGTTTTAACGACACAGAAGAAGAAAGCTTAAAAAAATGTGGAAAAAGAAGAAACCATTATGTTTTCGACCTTATCAGAGAACCACAGCTTATTTCTACCCATTTTCGAATTCGTCACCTGTGTAGTTACTTTCAGCCTGGAAGAGTTAAGTGGTTAGAATGAAAAGGGTTAAAGACTTTGTGATAGCATCTAACAATGACGTCATCTGGGGATTTTGTCACTGAAAATGAAGGTTTTGTTGCTAAAAATAGGACTAGGAAAATACCTCCATGAATACAAATGGTGTGCAATGTGTCAAACTTTCCGCAGTGTATCGTGATTTACACAATCAACTGTTTAAACAATGAAAATCTTGTGTTTAAATTGAACAATCTTGAACACGGAGTCTACATCTAGTAATGACGTCTACAGGGGATTCTGTTACTAAAATTAATCCTTAAGCTGCTAAGCGCGACTCACTGACCTTTTGCGGACAATGTAGATCAAGATCTTGGATCTACACTGTCCGATAAGGAGATATTTCCCCCAACCTCCATAACTTTGAAATACCAGCATTTTGTTTTTTGCCATCGGCTTGAAAGTTTCATTGAAGTTATTTAGCTGGGTAAGAATTAGGATATTGTTACTAAAATTAGGGCCTTTCGTACAAATGATTTGTCACGTATCAAAAGTTCCCCAATATATCATAACGTGACCTATGAAATGCTTCATTAGTTTTTCAAGAGAATGAGATTTTTTCAAATATCCCATGGTACATGTGCGTGTACATGAACAAATGATCTGTAATGTGTGGATTGATGTGTCAATAGTTCCGCAATATATCATTACGGAACCAATGAATTGCTTCGTTAATTATACTCTAGACGGTAAATCGAGGAAGTGTAACATAATCAAACTACCGTTTGTAACCAATGATGGTCATAAAATAGCAATATCTCAACATCTTATTTCGTTCTTAATCAGTAGGGCGTCTCTGGCAATCATAGGCCTCTTGTGTGTGGATAAACTAAGCAAAATAAAGGACCAAACTGAAACCTTTTTTACCATTTACTCCTCAATGAATACTGTAAGTTCTTACCTAGTACTGATGAGGGTCATTGCGACAGGATTCATTCCTCTCTCACCGCTGATCACCGTTTCAACGACGTTTTTTGTGGGAAAGCAGTCAGAGGCTTGGTAAAAGTATCGTAGAAATAGTACATGTAAAAGAAACCCAAGAAAAGCATAGACATAACAGAAGTAATTTTGTAAAAATATACAAGCAAACAATCAGACCCTATTGCTTATGATAAAGTAGGGGGTTAGAATTGGGATTCTTATAGTTGATAATTACTATAGTCTCTTAAACTTTAAAGTTTCGAGCTCCTTGCCAATGAACTTAACATTTTCGGTTATAAAAACAAAGAATATATAAAAAAATTACTTTGTAAATGAAAATCAAAGTAGATCTATATTAAAAAAAGGGACAGTGTAGAAGAAAGATAAAAGAGCATGTTCTGTGCAGTCTGAAAATGATCTACTCTGTCCGCAAAAGTCTCTCGAAATTGATCTTTGGAATTATAAGGGTGTAAATGAAATATCTAATACTGAGCTGTCGGCAGCCTAAGATGCTGGTGAGCTTAATGGAAAACCGTGTTTTTCTTTTTGTCTTTTGTCAGGTTTTATTGATGTACATCTAATCCGCGTCTTTCAATTATCGATTTCAAAACTTGTTTCTTAAGCCTAGCACTACTGGAATTGGAAAGCGGACGAACCCGACCGTTGTTTTATTTCATTTCGTTATGGTTGGTTGGTTGGTAAGCTGGCTGCTTGGTTGCTTTGTCGGGTTGTCTGTTGCTGTGGGTTATTTGATTGGTGTTTAACGTCGGTTGTTTGGTCGGTTTTGGATTGGTTTGTTTGTGTTGAACGCCGGGGGTCAGTGCATTGTGATTACTTAAGTATGTTCTGGAGAAAGAACATTTAATTTAGTTAAGTATTTGAGGGAGGTGAGGATGTTTCATTTTATGAAGTATTTTTAGGGTTAAGTGCATTTCATTTATTGAAGTATGTTATTGAGTCAGGACATTGTATTCACTAAAGTATGCAGGGAAGGGTTTTGCAGGACATTTTGTTATTTAGAGTATGTGAGGGGCAGGGAATTTTATTTACTGAAGTGTTGTGTGGGTCAGGGCATTTGTATTGAATATTTCAGGGGGCAGAGCATTGTATTTAATGTTATATTTGATGGTGTCAGGGCATTTTACCCGCTCAAGTATGTATGGGTGAAAGGACATTGTATTTACTTACGTGTGCACGGGGGTTACGGCGTTGTATATACATGTACTACTAAAGTATGTAGGGGGGTTTGGCCACTGTATTTGCTTCAGAATGTAAAGGGGAATCAGGGCATTGTATTTATTGAAGTACATGTATGTTAGGGGGATCAGGGTATTGTAATCACTGAATTATTGAAGGCAGTAAGGACATTACATTTTCTTAAATATGTGAAGAGTTCAGGACATTTTATCTGCAAAAGTATGTGAGAGAATCAGGATTTTTTTTTTTATTAAATTATTGTGTGGTTATGGTTTTTCTTTAAAGTGTGTGAGAGGGCAAGGTCATGGTATTTACCGCTGTATTTGAGGAGGTCAGGGCATTTTATTTGCTGACGTATGGGGTGGGGGTTTAATGACATCGTATTATCTGAGGTATGTGAGGGGGTATGCGCATTGTATCATTCGAAGTATGTGATAGGGGAGGAGGCTCTTGGTATAGTGCTTTACTGAAGTATGTAAGGGAGAGTAAAGGGCGCTGTATCACTTATCTGAAGTATGTGAGACGGAAGAAGGCTCTGGGCAAAGTATGTGAGTGGGGATAGGGGCATTGTATTATCTGAAGTGTCTGAGAGGGGAAGGAGCTAATGGAAAAGTGCTGTGCTGATGTATGTGAGTCGGGGTAAAGGCATCGTGTTATTTGAGTATGTAGCATTGGAGGGGTCTCTGGGCATTGTATTTTACTGAAGTATGTTAGGAGGTAAGGGCAATTTATTTGTTGAAGTATATCAGGGGGATAAGGGCATTGTATTATCTTACCTCTTGAGCCGCTAAGCGCGACTCACTGACCTTTTGCGGACAGTGTTGATCAAGATCAGACTGCACATTCTGATCTTGGATCTACACTGTCCGATAAGGAGATATCGTCCTCCAAAACTACCTTTGATACAGGAAAATTCCGGTTTATACTATCGGTTTGAAAATTCCATTTCCTTTATTTAGCAGGGTAAGGGTTTAGTCTGTGAGAGGGGAGAAGGGTCAGGGTAAAACATTTGCTGAAGTATGTGAGGACGTCAGGGCATTTTCCTCCCCTCTCATGTTTCGTCACTCACAGCCCTGACCGTACAGCAGTTCACACGATGGACAGGAAAAAGATATTGTCCCTGATTCTATATTGTATCTAAAGCCTCACAGCGCTGTAGGAATAGAATGGACCCTTTCAAAAAGGAAAAATTAGCCGAATTATTATTGCTTTTTCAATATGTAAGGAAGTATTGGACAGAATTTTACATCTAAAATCTACAGTGCTGACTTCTTTGTCCACTAATTTACTTGTCTTTTTTCTAATGATTGCCTCGTGCGTGCTGAGAAAAAAAAGTAAAGCGAGTAAGAGGGGTTGTCATATCCTTACCCTGATAAATAAGTGAAATAAAACTTTCAAGCCGATATTAAGACCCACATTTTGACATTTCGCAGGTATTTTGGGGAGGAAAAATATCTACTTATCGGACAGTGTAGATCCAAGATCAGACTGCACGTTTAGTGCAGTCTGATCTTGATCTGCGCTGTCCGCCAAAGGTCCTTGAGGGGCGCTTGGCAGTCTCAGGGTTAAAATTATTGAGTACAAGAAAAAAGAAGTTGAATACAAGAACTCTTAAGAATACGGTTTGGGAATACTGCTGTAACATGTGCATGTCATATGCATGTCATAATATGCATATCAAGCCATTATTTGCATGCAGCGGATTTGCGTTGGTTACTGTTGTCCTTTGTAGAGCTTTTTTAGCTTCGTCATCTAGATATTTTAACTCTTTGTCTAACAATCCCGTGTTTTAACGACCCTGAGGAAAGATTTTTTTTTTATCAGTACAAGAAAAGAAAGGAAATACTGTTACACTGCATTTTCTTCTTTTCCCCAAGTTTTAATTTTTACATTTAAAAGACAATTTCTATCATTTGAGCAACATGTTACATGCTGTCTACAAATGTTTTCAATATAAATGCCTCCAAGTTAAGATACACGCTTTTCGTGCGGTAGGGATACAGGAAAACGGTAGGTTTGTTTGATAAATTGCAACGTAGCAATATTCGTTCGACTAAGGGTCATAAATACCAAATGCATATCTCAAGAAGCCAACCCACCAGATACGAAGACATGTGTGTATGCACTTAACCTATTGAAGCACTGAATGTAGACAAAAGGCACTCAGACATCCTATATTTCAAAAAAAATAAAGAAAATTCTTCACCAAAACGTCTTACCAAACGACAATATTTTACATTTGCGTAAATCAAAAGCAGTTGCAGACAACAGAGAAATGGTGTTTGAAATTAAGGGATTTGTCTTTGAAAGTGTACAAAACATTATGGAAAAAGGAAAAAATGCTAAACTTGCAAATGTATTTATGTGATAAGTTTCTCTTTACCAAACGATAAAATTTAAGACTTGTCGAAATTGAAGAGATTCGCAGACGACATAATATCAAATGTTGCTGAAATGATGGTAATGATCTGTGAGAGTGTAGAAAGCCTTGTGGAAAAAGGGGAAAAATCTGGTTACCAGCATTTTCTCCTTTTCCCGCAAAGTTTTTAAAAGACAATAACTCCAGGGTCGTTAAAGCTCGGAATTGTGTGGTAAAGAGTTAAAAGGAAAGACTGAAGTGCCCGATTAAAATTGTCTTGGATCATCTAAGTAAGCGATTCCTCGTCATATGTACCCCAATGGCCAGATAGTTGGTCTACTCTCCCATTTAACCCTTAGGCTGCTAAGTGCGACTCACCGACGTTTTGCGGACAGCGTAGATCAAGATCAGACTGCACAGAACGTGCAGTCTGATCTTGGATCTACACTGTCCGATAAGGAGATATCTTTCCCTCTAAAATACGTTTGAAATAGCAAAATTTGAGTTTTTACTACCGGCATCAAAATTTCATTTCATCAGAATAAGGGTTAATGTCCATATTAAAATGTATCATAAAACTAGGACAAAAGTTGCCAATTCTAAGTGATGTCAATTATTGTTCTGTTATAGTTTTGAAATACATTTCTCTGCCAGCAACTGGATATTTTACAGATTCCTATGTCACACATTGGCAGACTCATAAAGATAAACATACTTTTGGGTGGGGATTAAATTTGTCTGCAATTTGAACCCGAATTGTTTGGCAGCCAGTGGGCCTTTAACTAGTTCATACACACGACTCTGAAACGTCCTATTTTTCAACGTCGTATTATATATATATATCCCGTGCTCTGTGAAAAGGGGCTTCATACATCTGCAAAAAGTATCAACCCGTTCTTATACAAAAAGAATTTTATGGATCCATGGCTATGTGATAAGTTGTTTGGTAAAATAAATCACAGAGTTGCTTTAAGCCCCCTTTTGCCAGATCATGTCTCATATACGTGTTTTTTTGAAAAAAGAAATGTTTATCAGAGAGCTTTAAAAAATAGGCACATTCTATTTGATGTGATATGGTGTTTACTTTCCTTTGGGAACTAGGTTATTTCATGCCTCCGTTGGCAAGTGAAATCGGAGTCTTTCGTTCAATTTGTGATATTAAATTTAACACCCATCGAAGTGGAAACTTAACGAACAGGATGTTTAGGCGGGATCGTTTCAGTGAACATTTTTAAAGTTGAGAAAAAAGAAAATCACCACCTGATTCCTTGTTTTGACTGCCCTATGGTAGACGACTGTAAACCCGTATCCTGCTAAATAAGTAAAATGAAATTTTTAACACTTAAGCTGCTGAATAAATGAAACGCAAATTTCTACTCAATACTAAAAGCCCAAACATTGCGGTTTAAAGTTGATTTTACCGGAAAGAAAATACCGCATCGGACAGTGTCGATCAGCGATCAGACTGCACGTTCTGTGCAGTCTGATCTTGATCTACACTGTCCGCAAAAGGTCAATGGGTCGCGATTAGCAGCTCAAGGGTTAAGCCTACGGTAGAAAACCCAAACGTTATTACTTCAAATTTATTTTTGGGGAAGAATATCTCCTTATCGGACAATGCAGATCCAAGATCAGACTGCACGTCTTGTGCAGTCTGATCTTGATCTACATTGTCCGCAAAAGGTCCTTGAGTTGCGTTTAGCAGCCTAAATGTTATAAACATTGTCGATAAAAGAAAAAATGCTAGCAATTATCATTATGTCTTTCCTCGTAAATATTTTCTACTATTGCTTGCATTACCGTAGTCGCATTAACTTTGTCGGCAGCAAGGACATTCTATCTGGACTTGGTCTAAATTTACTCATCTCGTAATAAAATTAAAGCCGTTTACAAGTCAATTTACAGTACATAGATGGATTTAACCTGCAACCAGCAGCCGTCTCGCAACAGCTTATTTCTCGCGCAAAGGCTGCTATATACATTTCCAGAGAGAGAGAGAGAGATTCCCTGGACATAATCATCAAAATCAGACAAAAATAAAAATTCGAACCCTTTATGCAAAGAGCAAATACATTTATAGCAAATGACGGATCGTGAAACGACACCAAAAATCCGGTCTGATTTATTGTGGACTTACTACCAACGAACTAATAATCGTAACAATCGTCGTGATACTTTTTGACGCGAGAGTTTTTGTGTTGTATAAATTAATCGTCAAATCAAATGATAGGATAACCATGACGAGAGAAAAATCCGATACAAAATTTGATTGGACCACGCAGACACGTGAACATGATGTCATAAAGCAGAAATTAAAGGAGACTGGATTGTCTGGCATTAGAAGTGCAATTATTATTTACCCAGACTTCTTGCTCCCGTTACCAAAGGTTAATTCCACTGGGATCCAATTTGCAAGGTTGAAGTTTAGTTTCTGGCAATATAGCAACTCTGTGTACAAGCCCTCTGTGGTTTTTCATAGTATTTTGTATATCTTCCTATTTCACTCTACTGATCAACAATATATAGGGTTTGATTTATCGGGATGCTGAATAAGTAATTTATTCAGATATATATTAAATATTTTCAAAACGCTGGGCAAGACACTGAGAAAATAAGCCCTGACAAGTGTTCACCATATATTCTGAAGAATGTTCTTCGCCCCTTTTTCTAGGAAGTTTTCCAAATTTGAAAGTTATACAACTTCTGATTGGCTGAAACAAATGGTTTAGCCAATCAGAATTTGTAATGCATTATAAATTTAGAAGTAGACCTGGAATGAAATTAATCCTTAGGCTGCTAGCGCGACTCACTGACCTTTTGCGGACAGCGTCGATCAAGATCAGACTGCACAGAACGTGCAGTCTGATCTTGGATCTACGCTGTCCGATAAGGAGATATTTTTCCTCCAAAAACACCTCTGAATTAGGAAAATTTGGGTTTATATTAACGGTTTGAAAGTTTCGATTCTTTTCTTTCGTATGATGACGGTTAAAAATGGTAGGTCTGCAGCAGAAACGGCGCGAATGCTATTTTCACACGAAATATTCCATATAAGTCAGGATGGCCGAAACATGCGCCGAGATATTAATATTATTGTCAGGATTACGGTGACAGTAAAGTTGATCCCGCAGACAGTCGTATTGTCACGATTTCCCTCAAGTCTGCAATTCAGCCATTAATGTCAAGCTATTCCCGTCCACAAACAGTTCTCATCCAGACGTACTCTTATCTCATTGTATACAAGCTAACTTTACTTTTTAAAGCGTCCATAGCCGACCTATTCTAGCTAGTATATCCGAATTGGCCAATGTTTACATCCAAATGAGAAGACAGTTACCAATCACCTTATTAGCGCTTTACCGAACAATGCCGTGCTTACACGACTCTAAGGGTTTTTGAAAATATTTTTGAAAGCATCTTGAGAGGAGAAAATGCTGGGAACCAGTTCTTTTTCAATGAAAAAACGCATTATTTGAGGAATATCTAATTTTCTAGTCTGCGAATGTTTTCGGATTTGGACATGTCTGAGTATTTTTTGGTTCAGCAAATCAGAGATTTTGTTACTTTTAAATCTAGCAAAATTCTTGAGAATCACACTAAAAATGCTATCAAATTTAGTTCGTGCTTTTTAAGATTCTTGAAGATATAAATAAAACGCATACTATACTTGTTAACAATTCTGCACATTGAATGTGCAACTTGAAAGAAAGAAGGACAGTGCTTTTAAAGAATGGGTGTGAAAGGCATAAGTTTCTGGCCCTATTCAACGCAAAATATGTATGAACCTGGCAAAAGGGGGTTTGATGCGTCTCTTTGATGCATTGTACCGATCACGCCATCACGTCAACCGGCACAATCATTAGGTAATATGGTCCTTTGACATACAGAAAATTGACCAGTAGCGAAAAGTTTCGGCCCAGGTCAGCCCGCGCGGACTGCGCAGGCTGACCTGGGTCGATACCTTTCGCAGATGCATTAAGCTCCCTTTTCACGGAGCATGGCTCAATTTTAATTTATTTATAAAAGTAAGGGTTAAACAGTTTCAAACATAAGACGCACCTGAATGTGACAGAGACATTATTGAATAAAATCTAATGAAAGGTTTACAAGTCGGATCGATAGGCCCTGTCTGCTATATTCCTGCCATTTTCTGTCTCTCCCACAGACTACATGTACGGTACATTTTCTTTTAAATGTGATCCTGATCTCTGTTTATATTAAATAACAAAAAAAATCCAGACAACATTTACAGACAGCAAATAAATGTAGGAATAAATATACAGCGCACAATACAAGTAAGATATATATTTTCCAAATTAACCCTTTCCCAAACAAGCCCTGGTTTTCACGTGTCTGCAGTACAAGTCTTTTGAAAACACTGTGGGAAAAGGAGAAATTGCTCGTAACAAGCAATTTCTCCTTTTCCCACAGTGTTTTCTACCCTTTTGGAGAACTTCCTGCCATTTTCACCAAATTTAAAATTGTCGTCTGCAAACTCTTTCAATTTGGACCAGTCTAAAGTCTATTGTTTGGGAAAGGGTTAAAGGTACCAGCTACCTGAAAGAATGGCAATCTTTCATTCTTTTTTTAGGACAGTGAATTAAAATACTCACAAGTACCGGACCAACCCAGATTCAGTATTCAAAAAAGAAACGCCTGTTAAAACGTTCTTAGGACAATGCATAAAGTGCACGGTAAGAATGTCTTATAAGAATTTCTTTTATATGATCCATGCTCTGTGAAAAGGGGGTATAATGCATCTGCGAAAAAGTATCGACCCAGGTCAGCCTGCGCAGTCCGCACAGGCTGACCTGGGCAGAAACTTTTCGCTACTCGTCAATTTTCTGTATGTCAAAGGACCATATTACGTAATGATTTTGTCGGTTTTAAAAAAGAAGTTGCTATTAAGCATCCATAATTACATGATGGCTTGATGGGTACAATGCATCAAAGAGATGCATCAAGCCCTCTTTTGTCAGGCTTATATAATATTTTGCGTTTAATAGGGCCAGAAACTTGTGCCTTTCAAACTCACTTTATAAGAAATATGTCTTTCTTTCATGTTGAGTAAGTCGCACACTTGATGTGCAGAATAGTTTACAATTATAGTATGCGTTTTATTTATATCTTCAAGAATGTTGAAAATCACGAGCCATTTTTAATAGCATTCTTAGTCTGATTCTAAGGAATTTTTCCAGATTTCTAGGATGGATGGGTGAGAGAGAGAGAGAGAGAGAGAGAGTGTATAAAAATGCTGAAAAAATCGAATTCTAGACGATAACAGCTAAAGACCGGTATTCAGGCCACTTTTCCTGATCGTGTTTTGAAACTACTAAATGTATTTAAAATGTAGTAACGTATGCAATACCGACTACCCTGTTACAAACGTGGTGGTAAATTACAAAGAAAAAAATACCTTCCAAAAAAAAGCATGAATCTGTTTACGTTTTACGTGTATTGTCCGTAAATATCTTAGTTTTGATGCCATTTTGTGGCGCAAACTAGAATTTTAACACCGAGTAGAATTGCGGTTGCGTGCACCTTTAACGAGAGATGTGCATATTTTTCCCCTTTCAATATTTTCTGGATTTTATTTTGCTATTTTTTGAATATTACTTAAATGTTAATCATTATTCAAAATACACTTTTACGTACATTCCATGTATTGACATGAATAGTAAAATTTCATAAGGCTACGTATCCCTTCAAGGTTCCTTATACACTCCATTCAACCCCGAAAGCAAATAATTACTTCCAGACATGTAAGTCAGTATATTATATAGCTTTTGGCATGTCTTAACCCTGGACCAAAGAACCGCGTATTCTAACGTCGATTAAAACGTCGTCGGAAAAGGACAAAATACATTTGCGTTATGCATCTGCAAAAAGTATCGACTCATGTCAGCCTGCGCAGTCCGCGCAGGATGACATGTAGTCTTGTATTCCGCCGTACTTTAAAAGTACGTCAGGCAAAGCGCAATAATGGCGGGCCCCGTTTTTAATATGCAGAAGTAACGGATTATTGTTATTTCACTTGATCAAAACCTACTATAGACTGAACTGAAAACAGATCGGTTGCAAGAAAGTAATGGCAGTTAGTTTTTTTTTTTCAATTGTCGTTCTTATTTAACGAGAAAAACTACGTATCAGAAATGCTTTAAGTATCCAAAATTTCAATGGACCGATATAACGTCCGAAAACAGGGCTACTTTTAAAATGATTCATATTCAAATTTATATTTGAACCATATCCCGAGAGCACGTTTTAGATTCGGTAATGTATATTTTGTACAAAATTAATCTCATTTTATTGACTGATCAAACTGCATCACATGAAATTAAGAAAAACAGGAAAGCATTTAGTGCTAACATTGAGGTCGCCATGGGGGCCGCCATTATTGCGCTTTGCCTGACCCTATAACGTAGGGGTAGGGGCAGGTAATCCAGACTAGTTGACATGAGCCGATACTTTTCTTAATTGATAAATACATTTTCTACATGTCAAAGGACCCACCTACCTCATGAGTGAGCAGATTTTAACTCTTAATCTGCTAAGCGCGACTCAAAGACCTTTTTGCGGATAATGCAAATCAAGAGATGCACTATACACCTTTTTCCAAGGGCGTTTCTTATATGAGCCATGCTCTATGAAAAGGGGGCTTAATGCATCTGCGAAAAGTATCGACCCTGGTCAGCCTGCGCAGTCCGCGCAGGCTGATCTGGGCCGAAACTTTTCGCTATTGGTCAATTTTCTGTAGGTCAAAGGACTAGTCTACCTTATGATACAGTCGGTTGGTAGACATAATGGAGTTTATGGGTCCCTAATTATGTGATGACTTGCTTCGTATAATGCATCAAGGAGATGCATTAAGCCCCCTTTTACCAGAGCATGCCTCATATATTTTGTTCGACTACAAAGTCTTTCAGATCTGACAAGTCTAAAATTCGTCGTATGGTGGGAAGCTACAGTTTTCCTTGTTTTATGGACTCTCTCCGGGAAAAGTAAAGGCCGAGCAGTCCAACCTTTAACATATACGGCAATTTCTAAAACAATACAGCCATGCTCTGTGAAAAGGGAGTTTATCCATCCCCAAAAAGTATCGACACATGTCAGCCTGCCCTGTCCGCAGAGGCTGACATGGGTAAAAACTGTTTGCTTTTTGTAAATGCTCTGCGTGTCCAAGGACCATAGTACCTCGTGAATCAGTCCGTTGTTAGACAAAATGGATTTAATGGATCCATTATTATCATGGAGATGCATTCGTTCTGCCAGAACATGGCTTAAATTAAACATATGGGGAAAATCCTCCAAAACATCTAGGCAAAATCCTCATAAAACGTGTAGGCAAATCCTCCAAAACATGTAGGCAAAATCCTCATAAAACGTGTAGGCAAATCCTCCAAAACGTGTAGGCAAAATCCTCCAGAACGTGTAGGCAAAATCCTCATAAAACGTGTAGGCAAAATCCTCCAAAACATGTATGCAAAATTTATCCAAAACATATGGGGGAAATCCTGTAAAAAAGACTGTTGCCTAATGTCCTTTTTTTTTTCCTGACGTTATGGGGGCGCTTAAAGCAGTGATGTATCAGTGCGCTTTTGATTGACAGCTATCTGACATTTTAACTCAATTATCCTGTTAGATGTTCCATCTGAGACGATCGACAGATAATGGCCTAAGAAGTGTCTCAGAGAAAAACCGTAATTTGTCCTTTTTTGTCCTGGTGTGTTTTTTTTTTCTTGAGGTTTTACCCACTACCAAGCAGATTATATTCTGACAAGCCACGCCATGTATTCGCGTCTCAAAATAAAATAAGCAATGCTCTATGGAAAAGGGGGCTTAATGCATCTGCAAAAAGTATCGACTCAGGTCAGCCTGCGCAATCCGCGCAGGCTGACCTGGGCCGAAACTTTTTCCTATTGGTCAGTTTTCCGCATGTCAAAGGACCAGTCTACCTCACAATTTAGTCGGTTGTTAGACACAATGGATTTGTGAATCCATGATTAAGTAATGATTTGCCAGGTAAAATGCATCACGGAGATGCATCATTAAGCCCTCTTTTGTCAGAGCATGGCTCATGAATTGTTTTAAGGTAACGCAATAATCTTTCGAAACGGTACTAGAAAGGAGAAAACATTCCTTCGAACAATCAACCTCCCACTTTCCCATATTATTTTAACCCTTAACTTATTAAATAAGTTAACTGAAACTTTCAGGTCGATAGTTAAAAACCCAGTTGCTACTATCTCAAAGTTATTTTTGGGGGCAAAATGTCTCCCTGTCGGACACTGTAGATCCAAGGTCAGCCTGCACGTTCTGTGCAGTCTGATATTAATCTACACTGTCCGCAAAAGGTCCTTGAGTCGCACGTAGCACTGAGGGTTAAAATAAGATCGCTGCTGAGCGTTTAAAGTCATATTTACGACGTTTTCTTTTTCTCAATTTCAAACCATATCAGTGGCGATAGGACGCCCTGGAGTCTTCACAGAGAATCATTTGATTTGAGCCCTGCTCTGTGAAAAGCAAGCTTAATGCATCTGCGAAAAAGCATCTACCCAGGTCAGATTACGCAGTCCGCGCAGGCTGACCTGGGCCGAAACTTTTCGCTATCGGCCAAATGTCTGTATGGCCAAGGACCAGTCTACCTCATGACTTAGTCGGTTCCTAAAACAATTTGCTATGGGTCCATAATTATGTGATGGCTCACTTGCTTTGATGCATCACGGATGTGCATTAAGCCCCCTTTTCACAGAGCATTGCTCTTTTTTGTTTGTTCGACGGTGATGACTTAGTATATTTAAATTCTTTGAACGTCTTTTTTTGCTAATAATTGGCCGGCCATTTCCTATAACGTGACCTTTATGTTGGTCCCACGAGAACAAATAACGGCTGACCCGAACTTTTCTTCCGGGAAATAATGACAGTTCATTGCAGTAAGATTGAACCCTCTTCGTGAAATACTGAAACTGTTTGCTTTTACAACCGGTGTCTTAACCCTTTACAACACAATCCCGAGTTTTAACGACCCCCGGAAAAACGTCTTTTGAAAACATTGTGAGAAAAGGAGAAAATGGTGGTAACCAGCATTTTCTCCTTTTTCCAATATGTTTTCTATCCTTTCATGAACAAATTCCAACATTTTTGCAACATTTGATTTGTCGTCTGCAAATTCTTTCAATATGGCCAAGGCTAAATATGTGTCGTTTGGTACAGGGTTAATCGGTAATTGTTTACTACACGAGAAAAATGTATAAAGTCCGAATTGAAAGCAGTTGCAGACGACGATTTAAATGTGGTTCAAATGATGGACTTTGTCTTTGACAGGCTAGAAAACACGTGAGATAAGATAAAGAAGGCAGCCTATCTCGGCGTATAGATTGTGAAACAGCTACCTCTGCATTGTAACCTCTAGACTGCTAGGTGCGATTCAAAGACCTTTTGCGGACAGTGTAGATCAAGATCAGACTGCACAGAACGTGCAGTCTGATCTTGGATCTACACTGTCCGATGAGGAGATATCTTTCCCCAAAAATAGCAGAAATCTTGGTTGAAATAGCAGAATCTTGGTTTTTACTATCGACCTTAAATTTTCATGTCATTTATCTAGCAGGATAAGGTTTAAGTGTTAAGTTGCTACCTAAGCATTATAAATGTCAAACTTCTACCTCGGCGTGAAAATCGTGAAACTGCTATGACGTCATTTCAAGTGACTAACCTTATCCTGCTAAATAAGTGAAATGATTTTTTTTTTTTCAAACCAATAGTAAAAACCCGAATAAAGCTATTTTAAACTGATTTGCGCCACTCGTGAAAATATTACCGATGATGTTCAGGGGATGAAATATATATTCCATCTTTCACCAAAAAAATAACAAAAAAACGAATATCCTCTATTTATCTAATTTCCTACAAGGTGCTATATATTTTTCTTTTTCAAAAGCGATTTGTATAGGCGTCGTTAAATCATAGTAGGGTTCAAAATCAAAAATACACAAGTAGTGATATTGGTGTTATTGTGAGTAAAATTAAGGTTAAAAACTCACCTTATAGCTTAGTTGTGATAATTTCATTCATATCGGGTATGACCTTCATTTCAAGCTATTCTGACCGGATGTGTCCAATGTGTGACAAGGTGACGCACGTGCTCCACATGGTACAAAAAAAGAAATGCCTATGACCAAAAAAACTGTAGTTATCCAAACTTGAAACGTGTACAGTTTCTTTTGCGTGCGAGTTTCTATAAAGCTACGAGGAAAAATAAACATACATGTATGTTGTATTTGTATGGATTTAATTGTTTTAGCTACTAAAATCTGATCCTGAATCTACGATTCTTAAGTTATCATCAACAATCCAGGGATTACAACGCTTGTTACAGACTTTGTCAGGGCCTAAATTAAGGTTGTATCTTTCATGACGTGCAATCTGCAAGTGAGTATTTTTAGAAAAGATAGAATGAGATCGACAGTTGTTTTCGTCACTAAGCCTAAACCTTTCTCGGCGCTAATCAGAGGCTTTTATGGACAGCATAGATCAAGATCAGACTGCACAGAACGTGCAGTCTGATCTTTGACCTATACTGTCCGCTTGTTTCAAGCCTATGAAGTATAAGAAATTGTCCGTTTCAATAGATGGTATTTTAAACCATTTGATGAGGTAAGCTTTTTTTCATTGGGCATTGAAAGAGTTAGGTGATTCTCATCATTAACCGTTATGGTGCTATGCACAACTTTTCGTTTATCATTATAGACCAAGATCAGACTGCCCTCTGTCGTCAGTGTAAAATGTTTGGTCAGTAATGAAATTTCATCCAAACTTGTCAAAATTTGTCTAAATGTAGAATAACCGTACCAAGTAGTTTTGTTGATTTTACAAAGTTTCTAACACGTTTTTATTGTGACCCATTTGTATGTACAATGCAAATAGAAGATATCCGATCCCTTGAAAATAAAACGCTCATGCACATTTTGCACAAATTTAGGTTACTTTTCCCTACCCTGGGTGTTTCATAGTATTAACCCTTTACAGCACAATGCCACCTTTTAATGACCCAAGGAAAGAGGCCTTTTGAAAACATTGTGAGAAAAGGAGAAAATCTGGAAACCAGCATTTTCTCCTTTTCCCACAATCTACCATATCAAAGAAAAATTGCACCATTGCCACACTGAAATTGTCATCTGAAAATGCTTTCAATTTGGACAAGGCTAATATTTTGTCTTCTGGTAAAGGGTTAACATATATCTATTGTGAACCGACCGCACTCGACTGCAAATCCCCAGCCCCACGAAAAATGACCATTCCATGTCATTCAACCCTTAAGCTCTTTAATAAAAGAAATCAAAATTCTACTGTAAAAACTCTATTGTAAAAACTCCAATATTGCGATCCAAAGTTGATTTCACCGGAAAATTATGTAGTATCGGACAGTGTAGATCAAGATCAGACTGCACGTTTTGTGCAGTCTGATCTTGATCTACACTGTCCGGAAAAGCCCACAAAGTCGCGTTTAAAAGCCTAAGTGTTAAGAAATGTCACAAAATGATGTTTCAAGTATCTTCGGTATCTCTTAGCCCTTTACCTTACAATCTTGTATTCCAACCATCTACACAATGATGGCCTTTGGAAAACATTGTGGTCAAAGGACAAAATGCAGGTAACTAGCAATTTTATTCCATCACCCACATTGTTCTTTTTTTTCCCCTTTTATAAGACAAATCCTGTCATTTGAGCCAGAGTTAACTCTCAGGCTGCTGGGCCTGACTCAAGGTCCTTTTGCAGACAGTGTAGATCAAGATTAGACTGCACAGAGCGTGCGTGACCAGCCCGCATAGTTCATGTGGTAGAGCGTAGGACTTGTAAACATCAAGTTTTGGGTCACTTGAGGGTGCGGTTTTGAGCCCAATGGCTGGCCATCTAAAATTTCTGGTTGAGACGTTTAAAACGAGGTCCCGTGTGACGTTGTTATGCAAGTAAAAGAACGGGCGTAACTTATGGTGGGTTTCGCCCTGTATCTTGCACTATCCCCAGTGGCAAAACTAACCGTCTTCAGGGGGCGTCGCCCATATAGGCAACCGGTGGCGACGATAAATAAACGCAAATTCAATCAAACAGAATGAGCAGTCTGATATTGGATCTACACTGTCCGCTAATGATATAACTAATCATTTGTGACAATAATGATAGTGATAGTCAAATGTGTAGGTTTTTGCCCCCAAGTAGTTATACATATTATCTCGATGTGTTTGCATTTCGTCATTTAGTAAATAAATGACCAGAGTCTGTATTCACCAACCATTCTTAAGAACATTCTCAGTCTTATCCTCCAGAATTTTCTAAGTTTGAAAGTAACACAACTCCTGATTGGCTAAACCATTTGGTTTAACCAATCAGAAGTTATGTAACTTTCAAATTTAGAAAATCTTGCAGAGTAAGACTAAGAATGTTCTTAAGAATGGTTGGTGACCTCATATATCCCTGTTGTTTTGCCTTTAAATCGTTTTTGGCAGCGGGTGAAACCCGCTGTCATAGTCCCCAGGTATGAGTTATTGATTTTCAACGCTTACGATATTTATCTAGGTCGAGAATTCTTGCATCCGGCAGCTTTTTCCTGGATACGCGAGGTAAGCAAAACTTGATTCCTACACTTGACTAAATAGTTCCTCCATGAATACACAAACGATCATGTATAAATACGCGCTACTCGCGCAGACGACACCCTTTCAAAACTGCCTTACACCTTACGAGTTCATCCGTAATGTTACTGTAGAATAGAAACGGAAAGAGGGCGTCGGTATCTACATAGACCGAAAAAGTGCAAAAGAAAATATTTTCAGAGCAAAAGTTTTTATTAGTCGCCGCGCAGAAGCGCGCGACTATATTTTTAATAGTTTTTCGAGTTAGGACATGGACAATGGGAATTTCTTTTTTATAGGGGTGTTAAGGTTAACAAGGAATCTTTCTACTTCGCCTTAAACTGGCTTTTTAATTCATTCTTAAACTACGAAGTATATACAATACGATACTATTTTTGCTCTGTTAATACTTACAACATCAAAAAATCCGCCCAAGTATTACTTTTATTTTCGCTATTCGCGAGAAATGGACTCATCCAAATAAATGCCTTGTTTCCATTGGTCAAGGCTGTACAGGTTTCCAGTCATTTCGTACCTAGTTAATTTCGTACCTAGGTCATTTCGTAGATACGATTTTGGTCATTTCGTACCTACCTATACTTTCTATTTTGGTCATTTCGTATCCAGTTGGGCGAGTGGCTTCTAGGGTTGCGGATAAGTCGCCGTGAAGAAATTATTTTGGCCCGTCTTCGCATTGGTCATACATACATGACACACTCATATCTCCTTAAGGGAGAAGAAGCACCCCAATGTATTCCCTGCAATACACCTCTTACTGTTAAACACATACTTGTAGACCTTGCACCTACAAGAGACAGGTTTTTTCATGTTGACAGTATGAGCAATTTATTTGATACTGTAAAGTTGGAGTCTATTTTTGACTTTTTGAAAGAGGTAAATCTCTATAAAAAGATATGATTTTAGGTTCTATTGACCATCTGTATTTTTAGACTATATGTCATTAACGTCCTTTGTTCTTTTAGTGTTTACACAGCTAAGATTTTAAAAGTCTTGTAACTTTGCAGTTTGATCAATTAAACGTATTGCATTAGTTGTTAGTGCGCCCAATATGACCTTTGATGTCGACGGGCCTTAAAACCTTACTCATTCATTCATTCGTATCCAGTTGGTCATTTCGTATCCACCTTCGTCATTTCGTACACAGGTTTAATTATCATTTTGATTATTTAGTACCTAGTTTTTCCTACTATTTGTGTTTTTTGTTGAATGACCACCGCTAAAATTGTACATTGCTGAAATTGTGTTAAATTCCGCCGAAGAACGAGTATGATGGTTATGATTGTATCTAACCATTATTGGTTACTTCTTTCTAAGTTTAGTTTTTAAAACAAAGATTGTTTAGAACCCTTTTGTTTATTTCTCACCAAGTTCTAGATAAATTTACATGTACTTTGTTGGAAAAAATCTGGAGAGAGACCAGTTTTTCGCTGTGTTGTTCATAAATCGCAATGCAAAACCAGTATTCTTTATTAACAGCGTTCACCAAACAGTATAGTTTTAGACTTGTTTAAATTGAAAGCATGCCTTGCAAACTTACGTTCTCTTGAATCATACTATCCTAGGACAGCAACATTTTAGTAACTTGGCCCTGTTTTCAACACTTTCCCAAACAAACGCGGGTTATCACGTGCGCTGTCAAATTCTTTTGGAAAAACATGTTGGATAAGGAGAAATTACTCGTTATAAGCAATTTCTCCTTTAACAAATACTTTTTCCCCCACTACTAGCGAATTTTCTACCATTTTTGCAGCTTTTTAAATTGTCGTCTGTCAACTCTTTGAATTTGGAAGAGTCTGATATTTTTCGTTTGGAAAAGAGTTCAGAGAGCGCTATGCGAGGGTATTAGATACTGTAACAGAAGACAACTTTTGATATAGATTCACAGTCACATCAATTTCATAATGTGTTAAAAAATCTGCTGATGAAAACTGACATTTACTTATTTGCCCTGGCTTTCTTGAAGCATTAAATAAAAAAATTTGCGGCGACTTTGATTCTTTGCATCGACTTTTTCTTGTCGGTGTTTGTTTGCATGATGAATTTTGAGCATAGGGCATCGTAATGGGATTCGTGTAACATCGCCTTTTATCGCCAAAGTCGTACGGATTCGGCTATAACAGGCGATGTTACACGAAAAGTCACCCATTAAGCCTTTGGCAGACGGCAAAATTTCAGCTGTGTTCAAACTGAAAGCATTTGCAGACGACAATTTCATTGTGGCTCAAATGGTACAAGTTTTGTTTTATAGGATAGAAAACATTGTGGATAATAGAGAAAATGCTGGTTCCCAGCATTTTCTCCTTTCCCAGACTGTTTTCACAAGGCTTTTTTCTCAAGGTTGTTAGAAGTCGGCATTGTAAAGAGTTAAAAGTAGTTATAACTGCAAATTATATTATGCATTTACTTGTACAACACAATCTCAAGTTTTAACGACCCTTAGAACATAACTTTTTACAAACATTGTAGGAATGGGAGAAAATGCTGGTAAGCAGCATTTTCTCCTTTTCCAACAATGTTTTCTACCCTATCAAAGATGTACACTGTTTTTGAGCCATGTTTCAATTTTTGTCTGCAAATGGCTTCTTTCAGTATAATTTATTAGCAGTTAATGAAATTTAAACAGCTTGGGTCATAACAGCTGCCAGTGTACCTATGCATGCGTTTCTTGGCTATTTCCTTAAGGTCATGCACTGAATAACAACATGGCATAAATGATAAGTGGATCAGAAAGAAGACCATGCTGGAAATTTAAACCAGCGGTACCAACTTCAAGTCTTTGAGCTACAAACTCCTTAAAAGGGATCGGCAAAACTTTTATAAAGCACATTATTTGGCCTACAAGGATTTTGAGGTGTAAAACCTCAAAATTATACTAAGACTGGTTTTCAGTGCTTTAAGATACCTTTCAAGAATTTCATAAATGTTACGGATTGATATAATAGAAAACATTGGTTAGAAGCACTTTCTCCATTTCCACAAATGTCTTTAAAGGCCTCTTCCACAGGGTCATAAAAACTTGGGATTGTTTTGGAAAGGATTAATATCATTTATTCAAGTCTTGTTTTCTGCCTGTGCTCATGTACTAGATTTTATCTTTATTTTAGCCACAAACAAATGAGCTGTGCTTTGGCAAAAGGGGGCTTCTTGCATCCTCGTGATGGATTATACCAAGCAATACATAAATAATTATTGATCCATAGACCGACACTTCGATGTACAGAAAATGGACCAATGGCGAAAAGTTTCAGCCCAGGTCAGCCTGTGAAGACTGCACAGACTGACTGCCTGCACAGGCTGACCTAAGTCTATACTGTTTGCAGATCGATTAAGGCACCTTTTTACTTCAAGTCAAGTATAAAGGAAACCTGTGCAAAGAAAGTAATAAGATCTGTAGCAGGCACGAACCCGCTGCCTTCAGTGCGTCAGCGCTTTGATTAGTTATATTTAGTACTGAAAGTAGTTAGGGAAATCAAGCTGCGACAAAGTCAGTATATCAGTGCTCATGAAGTGGTTTTTGTGGATAAAACACCTTTGAAATAGCAAAATTTAGGTTTTTACTATCGACTTGAAAGTTTCATTTCACGTATTTCTAAGGCAGAATAAGGGTGAAATTGTCGTCTGCAATTGCTGTTAATGGAATTAGGGGTAAGAAAAAATTGTCGTCTGCTAAAGAGTTAATTCTCTGCCACATTTCAAAGCCATTTTTCTCCATCTCAGAGCTTCATAACAAGTTGTATACATAACAAACACACAACCCGACAGAAGAAATCTAATAGAAGCCAACGTTCGTGCTAAGTTTGATAGGTTGATTTACGGCGAATGAGTGTTTTACTAGATAATTAGACGAGCTCTCTACGGCAAACGTGATGTAGGCTTCTATCTTTATCCCCCTAAATTAACACTTTGCCCGCCATGGATACGTTCTTTTTTTTTCGGAGAGTGTGGATCAAGATCAGACTGCACATACGTGCAGTCTGATCTTAATCCACACTTTCCGCTGATCTGTTACCAGTTTCAGTCAAAATAAGGCCTGCCAAAAGCCGACATTGTGGTTGGTGTTAATGTTATCTGCATAAATCGGCTACTAAAGTCTTAACCAAACAGCATTTTAGGCTTCTCCAAATCGACAACACTCGCAGGCGACAAATTGAATGAAGCTCAAATGATGAAATTTCTTTTAGAAAGAAAGGAAATAATTATAGAAGAATAGAAGTATAGAAGAAAATGCTGGTTACCAGTTTTTTTTTTTTTTTTTTTTTTGTTGTTGTTGTTTTTTTTTTTTCATTTTTTCAATGTTTGCAAAAGGTCTTCTTTCTCACGGTTGTTAAAACTGTGTATTGTTTGGTAAAGGATTATTAACGTCTTTTGTATAAAACAAGCTTATACAATCTTTTATTATCTACGTCTGTCAATCCATCATTTGGTTTTGGATTTTTTTTATTCCCTTGCATTGTCGTGCGTGCGTGCGTGCGTGCGTGCGTGCGTTCGTTCGTTCGTTCGTTCGTTCGCGTTCGTTCGTTCGTTCGTTCGCTTTCACGTGTGTTCCCTTGCAGCATGTATGCTGAATAACCATAGAAAGGGAGAAAGACAAACAGACAGAAAGGCACACAGACATATAGACAGACAGACAAAACAGACAGACAACAGTGATAGAGAGGGACAGACAAAGAGAAAGTTATGAAAGAGACAGAGACAGAGAGATAAAAAAAAAAGATATACAGATTCATAATGATCGGTGCGTTTGAACTTTTTTCTTCGTGGGAAGAGGGGGGTGGAGGGGAGGAGGGGGGGGGGGGGGGGGGTACCGACTAGAAAATACAATCTATTCGTCACGGAAATAGGGTTGTTTTCATTCGTCTTGAAATGGACAATCTCGCGATAATTTTTGTGTCAATACTGTCACAGGACAGATGTATTTTGGTTTGTGTAGTAGTAGATGGACTGTTTATAAGTTCAGTTCCAGAGTTCTATATTTATCCAGAATTCCCTAGTTTGAAATGACCCGGAAGAAGAATGCTCTTGAAAACATTGTGGGAAAATGCGAAAATGCTGGTAACCAGCATTGCCCTTTTTCCCCAATGTTTTCCTTCCTTTCATAGACAACTTTTAAAATTTGTGCTCCATTTAACCCTTTCGGTGCCATAGTCCAAACAGGGACTTTTGCGGATGGCATAGATCAAGATCAGACTGCACAGAACGTGCAGTCTGATCTTGGATCTATACCGTCCGCTTGTTTCATTAAGCCTATAAGATAAAAATGCTTCTAAGTATGAGTGGATTGTATTTTCAACTATATGAAGAGGTCAAGTAAATATATTTGGCGCTGAAAGGGTGAATGTATCGTCTGCTAATGCTTTGAATCTAGACGGTTATTTTTCTGTTTGCTTGCTAGGTTTAGAGTTAACCGATTCGCCGTCGGTTCGACGCAGATATTCCTCCGCCTAATCTGATAAACTACTACTATTCACATCTTCGCAAGCCAAGGTGACGATCACTACGTGGATCTTACCCCTTGGCTGATCATGTCGAAATTTGTTAGCACGGCGAAGCGCCACCTACTGGATTTTGATTGTTATCACCCCTAGATTTACGTCATCGAAAACCAATCAAACGTCGCGTAACATAACTCTTTTGGCCAAAGACTTGTTTACCTTTCTCGGTGTTAGGCAATGATATGTTCAGGGCTTCGGTGTTGTTGTTTTAACGGGGGTCCTTGACAATTGGCCACTAAGGTTTGGTTCAATTATAATTTGTTCAGCATGCTTTCTCCGTAATTTGCCAACAATTGACTGCTTTTCAGATAGCGAACTTGACAGACGATTTATCAAGTCAAAGTCTATTTTCGAAATCTTAAGTTTCGCCGAGCAAAAGCCACACACTTACTTTGACAGTTCATCATCTGGTGTTGGGATGTATCCTAAAACTTCATTTAATTGATTTGTGAAAGTGAATGTTGAAGAAAATATTTTTCGTCTGTTTTCTGGTTATAATTTCCAGCATATCAGATAACTTTCTCCTGTGGTCATTTTTATTTACGTTCTACTGATGTTGGATAGCAAATGTAACGCACTATTGGATTGGTGCTTTCAGTCCTGACTGCAACCAATGATTACTCGTATCGCGAGGCTAACAAATTTCGACTCGATCAGCCACGGGGTGAGATCGACGTAGTGATCGTCACCTTGGCTTGCGGAGATGACTATTCACAGCACACAGACTTTTTCCGACTAGAATTACTTTCGGGCAACTGAACCTTGTTAAACCTTTTACTAAACGACGAAATTGTCAAAAAAAAAAAAGTTGCATACGACAATAGAAATCGCTCGCATAGTGAAAAATGATCAGTCATACAGAAACAGGCAGACAGCATTGTGGGATGAGGAAAAAATGCCGGAAACCAGCATTTTCTTCTTTCCTTTCATCTTTTCCATTGTTCTTTGCAAAAGATGTCTTCTATACGGTCGTTAAAAGACAGACATGTTTTATGTAAACTGGTAAGCGATTTAACCCTTAAGCTGTTGATCGCGACCCACAGACCTTTTGCTGACAGTGTAGATCAAGATCAGACTGCACAGAACGTGCACTCTGATCTTTGATCTACACTGTCCGATACGGTATTTTCTTTCCGGTGAAATTAACCTTGAAACCGCAATGTTTGGGCTTTTAGTATTGAGTAGAAATTTGCGTTTCATTTATTCAGTAGCTTAAGTGTTAATCTAGATATTCTGGGTTTCCCTCTGGCACCAATGGTCGCACTGGTTTGTCCTTCAGCAAAGCACAGCAGAGACCATTCCTAGTGCTGATGAAGCCAAGAAAGCTCTTGAATAAGATTTAACCCTTCACCAAACGATACAATTTTAGACTTGTTCAAATTGAAAACTTTTGCAGACAACAAAATAATTGCGCGTCAAAAATGGAAGTTGGCTTTGGAAGGGTAGAAAACACTGCTGGAAAAGGAAAAATAAAAAAAATAAAAAAATAAAAAAAAAATAAAAAAATAAAAAAAAAATAAATAAATAAAAAAATTTAAAAAAAAGCTGGTCACCCGCATTGTTTTCAAAAGGCTACTTCCTCAGCGTCGTTAAAACTTGGGATTGTATGGGAAAGGTTTATTGGGGAGGTCATCAGACCTCTTCAACAGTGGTGAGTTTATAAGGCAGACTGCCTCAGAAATTGCTGTCTAAACCATGTTTTTTTACGAAATTGTTCTGATACACAGACTGTTTCGTCATGGTGTTATAAATAAACCGAAATCAAAAAAACTGAAATAGGACATAGACGCGATTTGATTTTATATGATGATTCCAAAAAAGGTGTGCTATATTGGTTTGATTGGAAATGATCTCTCCAATTGTATGGTAATTTTTCATTAAACAAATAAAGCTAAGCAGAGAAAAAAAAAAAACGTTAAAAAAGACAACACCGCGGGAACAGATCACGCGACTTGTAAACGCGGGAAGAAGGTCACGTGTCTGCCATGTGACGCATGAGAGGTTTCAACGCAGGGGTATAATCATTTATGCCTTACTTGTTCGTTTACATGTACCAATATTGAAATTAAAAGCCAGTAAACTATTTTAAAACATTGATGCTGACCTCTCCTGGCTTCCTTTTCAAAGAAGCCAACTTGTTGTAAGCTGTTGCCGTCATATCACTGAAATACCTTAGAACGTACAAACCAAACAGACCCCTGTCCCCAAGAAAGGGGACCCACGTGGTTCAGTGATGATGGTGCTGGATCCCTCACACGGAGGATCAGGGTTTGGTCCTTATGCACAAAAGCGCATTGTATCTCGTTTAGGGGCCTTAGATTTATATTTCCCCTCCCGGTGTTACTCTGCGAAGTTGAACTCTATACCAAACGACAAAACTTTAGGCATGTCAAAATTGGAGGCATTTGCAGAGGACAAAGTGTATGTCACTGAAAAATTGAAATTCGTTTTTTTTTTCATGGTAAACAACATTGGTTACCAGCATTTTCTCCTTTTCACCATAATGTTTTCCAAAACCTTCTACTTCAGGGTCGTTAAAAGTCGGGATTGGTTTAACACTTTACCAGACGACAAAACCTTAGACTGGTCCAAATTGAAAGCATTTGCAGACGACAAATTAAAGGTGGTTCACATGACGAAATTTGTCCTTGATAGAGTAGAAAACATTGTGGGAAAAGCAGAAAATGCTGGTTACAGCATTTTCTCCTTTTCCGACAATGTTTTCAAAAGGCTTTTTCTTCAGGGTCGTTAAAAGTCGGGATTGTGTGGTAAAGGGTCAACCAGCGAAGAGATAAAGCTTTCGATTCATGCGGAAATTGGCTTCATTCTCTCTCCTTCCGGTTCTAACGTATTGTGTTTTCACTTGATGAGACAAAATAGATAGAAAGTGACATTCACATTTTCAGACTCTCCGTTTTCGGGGAGGGTAGATAATATCAGTGCACGTCAAGAAAACGATTGAATGGAAGTCTAAACCAGGTTCCTTCATACAATGAACATCTAAATTATTTTCATAGACGGCAGATCAGGATCGACCTGCACTGTAGATATATTACTGACAAGTAAATTGAAACTGTGATTTAAGCCGCTTTCAGCATTATACCAATTGTACCACGGTAGCAGTTCACTTTTTCGTTCACCTATTCTGTATTTGGTTCTACCAGAGCCAACCTGGTAAAAAGAGTCAAACCTGGGTTCAACGGTGATTTGAGGATTGAATCCGGTTGCCATCGCTTCATCTTCGCAAGCCAAGGATACTAACTCCACTTTGTTCGTTACGTACCCTTAGCCGCTCGCCTCTTTAAAAATCGAAACTCCCGCTGCGCCACCTATCGAATATCACGAGTTGCGTAACCTTTGCTGATGTTATTTCTGACCAATCAAAATGCTCGTAATAAAATATGTTAGGCTATGCATCAAATATGGCTGCGCTTTCGGATTCATCACAATTTTCTGAAATTAATCAGACATACTATGATTCGCAATCATTTGGCTGTGGAACCCGTCCTAATATTTCACATAATTGATCATGAACTATTAAAAACTCATTAAATATCGATCGTCTACTCTTTTTTGGCGAATTTTCGTCACAAACACGACAACTTTCGTTTTTGACGGGCGCCGCCATTATTGTTTTCTGTTTCGCGGAAGATTTCTTGTTACGGATGGTTTGATTGGACGCGATGGGTTTTGATCGCATCCAATGAAATGGCGCAGCGGGAGTTTCGATTTTTAAAGAGGCGAGCGGCCAAGGGTACTACCGTAGTATCCTTGGCTTGCGAAGATGCCATCGCTTTTACTAATTTACAGAAAAAAAAATGGCTTAATCGAGACTTGAACTCACATTCCCTGCACTATTCAAATTTCATCTTAAGCCAGCTAAGCTATCGGGGTTCAGCTGTAACTGTATAGATAGTGTAGCTACGCAGAGAAACTAATAATAGTTCTTTATCCGTGCTAAGCTAGAAAGGATGATTTATAACGACAAGGGCTTGGCACTTTGACCGGCGGGAGACGGGATTAGTAGTTTATGCGTATGGCGTAGATCAAGATCAGACTGTTCAAAACAATGCAGTCTAAATTTGATTTACGCCGGCTGCTTCTTAATTATATCCGACGATTACAAATGACCCATGTCCTGTGATAAGGGGGCTTAATGCATCTGCGAAAAGTATCGACCCAGGTCAGCCTGCGCAGTCCGCGCAGGCTGACCTGGGCCAATACTTTTCGCAATCGGTCATTTTTCTGTATGCCAAAGGACCAGTCTACCCCATGATGTAGTCGGTTGTTAAAAAAAGTGGCTATTATGGATCCATAATTATGTGATGGCTCGATTAGTATCATGTATCACGGAGACGTACTAAGCCCCCTATTGCCAGAGCATGGCTGAAATATTTCTTTTTGTAGAAATGGATTCGTAATTAAAGTGGTAGATAAAACGTCGTATTAAATCAACTAAAGAGATAACGGGTTAATTACTTAAGGTATCAATGAACAGACACATATCGAGACTGATGATCTATCTTATAGATTCTGTATTCAGTAGACAACTAGAACTATCGCAAAGCGGACAAAAATACCCCCCCCCCCTACCGGCACCTTGTCAATGAAGCAGCACAATCAGAGAAAACAAAGTTCACCTGTGACCTTGACCTTTGACCCATGTGACCCCAAAACAATAGGGCACCTTCTTCGATCATGAAGAACACTTGTATAAAGTTTCAGGGTCTTTGGTCAAACGGTTTGTGAGTTAGAGCACGGAAACGAAAACAAGCCGGAGGGATTGACGGACGGACGGACAGACAGACAGACATAGTGAATCCAATATACCGGCTCTAGGTCGTAGGTTGGGGGTATTATCAGACCATAATTGAGCCTTGTTCTGGCTAAAGGAGGTTTTATGCCTCCCGTGTGATGCAGTACACCAAGCAAGTCATATAATTTTGAATCCATAAAACAAAATCTGTCTAACAACTCTTTTTTACTGACAACATGCGTGTGTAGAGAGGCGCTCATCGGACTCGATGTCAGGTCTCATCCAATACGTACCCCTTTACACACTTAACTCGACATGATGCGACCATTCAGAAATTTAGACTGTTGTAATATACCATATACGAGTATATATGAGCCATGGTCTGTGAAAAGGGGGCTTAATGCATCTGCGAAAAGTATCGACCCAGGTCAGCCTGCGCAATCCTCGCAGGCTGACCTGGGTCGAAACTTTTCGCTATCGGTCAATTTTCTGTATGTTCAAGGACCAGGCTGCGTCATGGTTAAGTCGGTTGTTAAAAAAAGTGGCTATTATGGATCCATAATTATGTGATGGCTTGCATCCAGGAGATGTATCACGGTGATGTATTAAGCCCCATTTTTATAGAGCATGGCTGATATCTTTTTTTTTTTTTTTATCTTTTTGATAGTACATGTATTCTTTTTCTGCATTAATAATTGGTGATATACCTCCCATATGCTCATCATCACGGATCCCTCTGCACAGGAGATATTGGATAACAAAATGAAAAGAAATCAAAGTCTATGATAATCGTTTAATTAAAATGATAGTGAGGATTAATACCACTTTGTCTTTTACCGAATTGTCCTTAATAAAGCGATATTCGGTAACAAAAAGAGATCAAAGCACTGAAAGCGCTGCTGAGGTGGTGTGCGTTTAATCCTTCTTAAGTTGAAATTCAACTGTTATACCAAATAATACGGACGTAGTGCTGTTAGAAATAAATGAGTAAAAGCAAACAGACATTAAAAGGGCTGAGAGGTAATCCTATCTTTCCCATAAATCTCAGAGAAAATAAGAACATTTCTCTTTTTTATTTTTCATGGGGTTCAATAGAATTTCAAAATAAAAAGACGTGAGAAGTATTATTAAGCACTTTTTGGAAAATAAACCAATTCTATTCAAAGGAATAAGCACAAGAGTTGTCAAGATGCTTCTAAGCTTTCCTTGGCACTTGTTGACGCTTCTTGACGCTATTAAGCGGAACTGAGACAGAAATGCGTACTCCTACGCATGCTTCATGGTAGTCCGTTCAAACACATTTTTTTAATTGTCCTATGATGATGGTGTATTTGTTTACATATTTATCGTGCAAGTCGAGTAAGTTTCCTTATTATTAACGTTTTAGTAATTCATTGATGCAAAAGTAAATGAAATGCTTTCTTAATGGTACTACTTTGTCAGGTAATGATTTTGCAATGTTAGGTTCCCAAGATTCAGATCTTTTGGTTTCAATTTTCCACATGGTAAATCTATGTTGGGATGCTTAGCACCCCGCCTCAACAAGTGGGTGATTTTACGAAGTATCAATAGATATATGATACTTAAGGTCTATCTGATAAATTCCTTATTCTGTAAAACATTAAAGATATGCGAACCTTCCATATACTTTATATCACGATCAGTTTTGTCTGGGAGATCTATACATTGGTGGGATGACAGCAGCTCACCCAGAATTGAAAGAAACCAACTACTCCTTAACGAAAATTATATTTAGGATGAAAAAACGCTTTTTTTTACTGTTTTTCCAGGTTCTGCTTGTGCCCGATGAGATTTTTTTTCCTGTATTTTCGATTACAAGTCTATTATAAGATTGTCCTTCTATTTGCATTATGGAATCCTAGTTCTAGCTATTCAGTAACAATGGGATATGCGTACTTAATCAACGAAATAGATGACGGGATAGTTATATAAAGTGTCAATAGATAGGTTAGACTCGGAACTTACGGATCTATCTGATGGAATCCCTGCGTGGTAAACAAGAAACTAGATTTGCAATAACAAAAGTCCAGTTTCAACTCGTGTCTCGACTGTCTATATTGAAACACCCATCATGCGCACTACTTAGTAAGGTAAACCTTAAAGAAACGTCATAATAGTGAGACAAACCCAAACGTGATGCCATGAACTCTGTAAGGATTTCTTAAGAGCACATCGTAGTATTGTAAACTAAAACTTGACCTCATGAAACAGTCTACACTCCGAGATAAATGTCTGTGCCAAATTTGGCGAACCTAGGTCAATTCTGTGTCTAGTTATCATCCGGACAAGGTTTGGTCTATATATCAACATGTTGACGGTCACTGTGACCTTGACATTTGATCGATTGTCCTCAAAATCAATACGGATCATCTACACTCAAAGATGCATGTCTGTGCCAAATTTGACGAACTTAGGTTAATTCTGTGTGTAGTTATCATCCAGACAAGGTTTGGTCTATATATCAACAAGTTGACGGTCACTGTGACCTTGACCGATTGACCTCAAAATCAATAGGGATCATCTACACTCCGAGACAAATGTCTGTGCTAAATTTGAGGAACTTGGGTCAATTCTGTGTCTAGTTATCATCCGGACAAGGTTTGGTCTATATATTAACATGTTGACGGTCACTGTGACCTTGACATTTGACCGATTGACCTTAAAATCAATAGGGATCATCTACACTCAAAGATGCATGTCTGTGCCAAATTTGACGAACCTAGGTCAATTCTGTATCTCGTTATTATCCGGACAAGATAAGGTCTACCGACCGACCGACCGACGGACCGACCGACCGACCGACCGACATGTGCAAAGCAATATACCCCCACTTCGTTGAAGGGGGTCATAATAATGTTGAAAAGGGCGTTAAACACCATACAATCAATCAATCAACCAACCAAATTGCTTCCGAGGATCGTTGATAGTCATCGTGAAAGGATTCATTCTTCTCTCACCACTGAACATTTACCTGGGCTCTGGTTAACTCTACGGGAAGGGAGAAATGAGAGCTGTAATTTCATTTTGATAGAATCAAGGAATCAATTAACATGGAACAGAAGTGTGTCAGCTGCCATTACTGTCAACATAACGACGTCTCCGATTAAATGATTGATACAGTCTGTACCCTTGTAGCATTTAGCCATTCGGTTGGGGAATATAATTCAGATTTGGCCATTTAACCCTAAGGCTGCTAAGCGCGACTCAAGGACCTATTGCGGACAGTGTAGATCAAAGATCAAACTGCACCGAACGTGCAGTCTGATGGTTAATCTACACTGTCCGATATATATATATATATATATATATATATATATATATATATATACCTTGCTTTGTGAGCAAGTGTTTTAATGCGGCTGCAAAAAGCAGGCTGACCTGGATCTATACTGTTTGTTATCGAAAAACTTTCTGCATGTCAATCGACGAGTCTACCTTATGATTCAGTCCGGATTTTATGGATCCATAATTACCGGTAAATGATGACTCGCTTATTATAATGCATCACAGAGGTGTATTAATCCACCCATTTACAGAGCTCTACTCATAATATCTTAAAAGAGAGCAACAATAAATCTTCTTATTGTTGAACCACGTACTATTTGAAAGCCTTTACTCTTTACCAGACGACAAAAATTTTAGACTGGTCCATATTGAAACTCATTTGTAGACGACTAACAGAATGATGGAAATTGTCTTTAAAAGGATCAAAAACACTGTTGGAAAAAAAAAAAAGAGAAAATGCTGGTGAGCAGCATTTGCTGGTTTTTCCTCGATGTTTTTCAAAAGCTTTGTTCCTCGGGGCAGAACAAACACGGAAACGTTTACTAAAGCCTTAAATGGAATACGGGATTTCCCATGATGCCATTATTTAAACCGGTGATGACGTATCTTGTACGATTCAATGGAGATATATCGGGTCTGGGAACCGAGAGGTTGCGGAATTCCATCAGTTTGGCAGAAAGAGATTTTTATTCGCGTAAAAGAGACTACACTGGAATTTTTGAAAAGGCTACTTTAATAAATTACCTCTTGCGTGCTGACTTTTTTTTTTGTCCTGTGGAAGGACAACTTTCAGAAATAAAAAGTGGAACCGGGTGAAATACTACAATCAGGTTTCTTTTTGAAGCGATGCATTATATCAAGCGAGCCATCACATAATTATTGATCCATAAATTCTATTTTGTCTAACAAATAAATAAATAAATAAATACAACGGCGTGAATTTGCTCACAGATGGGCTTGCAGGGGCTTTTAACCCTTTCCCAAACGACAAATTTTGGACTGGTCCAAATTGAAAGAGTTTGCAGACGACAGTTTTAAATTTGATGAAAATGGCAGAAAGTTATCAAAAAGGGTAGAAAACACTGTGGGAAAAGGAGAAATTGCTCTTACGAGCAATTTCTACTTTTCCCACAGTGTTTTCAAAAGACTTGTACTGCAGACACGTGAAAACCAGGGCTTGTTTGGGAAAGGATTAAAGTAAACATGTTTACATTTTTGACCAATCTCAAATGTCCATTTATTCATTCGAGTATATCAATACCAAGAAGTAGGTCAAGGGTCAGCGCACTTAGTTACACTGAAAAAACAGAAACTCATCGGCAGAGAAAATAAATAGTAATGTTTATAATTGTCGAAAGTCGGCGCACTCAGTTACGCCGAAAAATAAGAAACTAATTGGCAGAGAAAATGAATAGCGATGTTTATAATTTCAGATACGGTTCCTATTATTACAGGCTGATATCTGATACACACAGGTGATTAGTGTAGATCTGAAAGTCTTTGATTCAAAGAAATTTTCCGTCACGACTTGTATTGAATTCGATTTGACATACCTTACTCGAGCCCTTTGTGAGTTGTTTGTTGGTTTGTTTCTTTGGTATTCACCGACATTTTTAACATTATTTCTGTCAAATCGCGACGGCCAGTGCACCTATGCTTTCCTATGGGTTTTATTTTGCAAGAACTTTGCACAACTGTCTGTCCAACCCACCGAATGCTTTCCCACATAATCGTGATCGGAATAATATTAAGCGATGGGAGAGGAACGAATCCTTTCGCAATGACAATCATCAATCCTCAAACAGAATTTAGCAGAGGTGGAAAATCAACCAGTGACCCCTGGGTTGCAATGTACAAAAAAAAAAAAAACAGTGAGGTGACACCAATAGCTAGATAATATGCCACCATTTTGATTTTTTTTCATATTCAGTTATCAAATTCATGCTACTGATCTGACCAATTGAATTTCGCATAGGGATTGTCCCTCGTGACTGTTATTTTGTCATTTCATTGGTCAATTAATATACAAAAGTAAGATGTCGTGTTATTTCACTGAGTAAACTGTTCCCCGTTGGTCATACATAATCCTTAACCCTTAAACTGATAAGTGCGATTCAATGACTTTTGCGGGCAGCGTAGATCAAGATCAGACTGCACAGAACGTGCAGTCTGATATTAGATCTACACTGTCCTATAAGGAGATATTTATTCAACCAAAAATACCTTTGAAATACCAAAAAATGGGGTTTACACTATTGACTTGAAAGTTTCATTTCACTTATTTGGCAGGTAAAAGGTTAACCTTTACCAGACGACAACATTTTAGACTGGTCGAAACTGAAAGCATTTGCAGACGACAAATAAAAAGTGGCCCAAATGGCAAAATTTGTCCATGATAGGGTAGAAAATATTGTGGGAAAAGGAGACCAGCATTTTCTCCTTTTCCCACAATGTTTTCAAAAGGCATTTGTTCAGGGTCGTTAAAACCTGTGATTGTGTGATAAAGAGTTAATATGCTGTGCTTTGTATTAGGGGAAGTAACCTGTGTTGAGACTAAGCAGTGTCAATGGAAGAGCGTGTGTACAAGACTATGAATTGTAGAATTTTGCTCAGTACGCGAAACACGACTTGAAGCGACAAAATAATTGACTTATTCAGATAGACGCTGCGTCGCACTGGTAGAAATCGGATATTGAGCAGACGAAATCTGCGGAAAATGTAAAATAAAAATCTCAGCGCTTGGACACTTTGACTGTATTTTCCTAGAAATATGTCTCTGTAATTACAGCTGACAGTTATACGGTTTCATATGATGTTTTTACTGTTCAAGTTAATCCTTTACCACGCAATATCGAGTTTTAACACGGCCTGAAGAAGAAGGCTTTTTTGAAAACATTGTTGGAAGAACAGCAGAACATGCTGGTAATCAGCAATTTTCTCCCTTTCCGACAATGTTTTCTGTCCTGTCAAAGACAGATATCATCATTTGACGTCTGCAAATGGCTCCAATTCGGACAAGTCTAAAATTCTGTCGTTTGATAAAGTGTCAAGAAGTGAGAGAAAAATGAACTACTTTCATGCGGATGAAGAAAAAATGTTCTGGTACGTTGATTGTAAATCAAAGCGTTGAAAGCACTGGTGTGGCATTTGTCAAGGAAGCCATTGGGTGGAATTAATAATTTGAAAAATATACAATTGAAATAGTTTCAGAATATTCACATGAAAGTCAGCCTACGATATAGTCATGACATACGAGCAATCTTCTGGGACGAACAAGTCCGGGCGAATAAGCCAAGGAACGAACTGTTCTGGGACGAACAAGCACGTAATAGGGCGGTCAGGACAGGTTGTGTGTATCATTACGCGAATAGAAGGCCATGGTGGATCAAGCTATTTTCGATAAAAAAGAAGTATTTCCATGATCGATGGCCTAATCCAATTTATTTTAATTTGTCATTTTCAATTTCATATCCGATGCAATCGAAACACTTATTTGTCTGGGAAAAATTGAGCTTAATTGGGTTTATTTTCTTTGGTTTTGCACAAACTACGATACATGATTTTCAAAATGCCGTATTGAATTCATAAATGCATTGTCTTCGACTGATGTCACAAAAACGATGTCATCATGCAAACAAAAGCAGGCAACAGTCCAATATGCATTATCATGCTTTCAAAACCTGAATGCACAATATTCCAACATTCCGTCACTGTACTATCAGAATAGAACAGAGACCTTATTCTCAATATCGACTGGAATACATAGGGTTCATAATCGGAAACATAAATTGTAAATACATACATGTATATAACTCAAACTGGATAAACCATTCATGAACAGTTTATATTATTGTTTATTGTTTTGGAAAATATGTTTAAAACTACGAACCATGATGAGATAAAATAAACATTATCGAGTTGGGTTTATAGATTATCTTGTCACAGTACGTGGTTTTAAACCTATTATCCTAAACATAAACAATAATATAAACAGATAATGAAACGTTTATAGAGAGAAGCTATACCGTTTGCCACCATTATTTTCACTTGCATTCATATATAAAACTCAAAATTACTTTGAATGCCATATTTTAAACGGATACTGTCTGTATGGAAGAGAAGAAGCAAACCCTTTCGGCGCTATTGGCGAAAACAGGGGCTTTTGCAGACCGCATAGATCAAGATCAGACGGCACAAAAATTGTAGTCCGATCTCGGATCTATCCATCTACTTGTTAAGTCAAACCTATAGGACAAAAACATCTTTTCAATTGTAAGTGGATTGTCTTTCTAGCCGCCGAAAGAGGTCGCGTTTATATGAGCCATGCTCTGTGAAAAGGGGGCTTAATGTATCTGCAAAAAAGTATCTACTCAGGTCAGCCTGCGCAGTCCGCGCAGGCTGACCTGAGCCGAAACTTTTTGCATTTGGTCAATTTTCTGCATAAAGGACCATTGTACCTCATTCTTCAGTCATTTGTTATAAAAAGTGGATTTTATGGATCCATAATTATGTGATGACCTGCTTTGTATAATGCATCATAGAGATGCATTAAGCCCCTTTTGACAGAGCGTGGCTCATATACTTGGCCCAGAAACATTTAACCCTTATCCTGCTAATTAAGTTCAATAGAACTTTCAAGACGATAGTAAAAAAAAAAAACGAATAGTGATATATCAAACTTATTTTTTTGGAGAGCAATATCTCCCCATCGGACAGTATAGATCCAAGATCAGACTGCATTTTCTGTGCAGTCTGATCTTGATCTACACTGTCCGCAAAAGGTCAATGCTTCTCGCTTTGCAGCATAAGCGTTCATAAATGTAAGCAAAATGATGGTTTCATGTGACCACCTTGTCTGCAGATGTAATGTATCTTCATTAGATTGTATAAAACACTCCATCACAACGTAAATTATTGAGACAAGGAGAGCTCGTTTTAGCCCAGTAAATCATTTTTCACATTTTCTGTTGATAATTTTCATCATTATCATTTACGTAAATCACCGGATTCTTCTTTGATTTTCTAGCTCACCTGAGCACGAACCGCTCAAGTTGTGCTTTTGTGATCGTACTACAATGTATGTCCGTCATGCGTCCTGCGTCGATAACTTACACCTTGCGAACGCTCTAAAAGCCGCATTTTTAGTCCAATATTCTTGAAATTCAGCAGGACAAGTCTTTGGAAAAAGCTTATGTACACTTTAGGAGCCAGAATACTCATGAAAGATGGTCGAAATAGTTGTGTTGATAATATTTTGGAGAAGTTTGAAAAATGGTTACCTTGCATCAAAAAATAGGTCAGCGGGTAAAATCCCTTACAAAAAACCTTCTGTACACTTAACAGGCCACATTTCAGTTCAATGCCCATCAAAAGTAGATAAGAACGTGTGTTTAGTTTATGAATCGCATGAGTTTGAAAATCGGTCAAATCGGGTCAAAAAAGTTGGTCGCTAGGTCAAATCTTTGAAAACCTTTAAGTAAAAAGTACTTCTTAAATAAATTATTATTCTTAGAAACGTGAATAATAAAAAGGATTAATCAAAAGAATCAGGGCACTAGACAGATCACGGTAGCAATTAAAAAATGTTCTTACGTGTCAATAAGGACTTGAAAGTTGGTCAGCGCCGAATGTGTGGGCCGTCCGAGATATAATCCATACAAACATTCTGACCAATTTTCATGGATATTGGATAGAAAATGTGACGTGTACAGCGTACACTTTTTTTTTTTTTTGGAAAGATTTGACCAGGTGACTTAGTTAGTGGTCCTAGATATTATGAAGACAGACATTCTGGGTAAACTTCATAATTACTGGACTGACAAATGTGACCTCTAGAGAGTACACAAGGTTTTTAAAAGATTTGACCCGGAGACCTACTTTAACATTCGACATGAACCATTTTCAAACTCATTTGAAATATCATCAAAACAAAAACCTTTTGACCATTTTTCATCAGTATTGGATCGAAAATGTAACATCTAGAGTGTATAAAAGTTTTTTTTTTTTTTTAATTTGACCTGGCGACCTTTTTTTTTTACTTGATGCTAATCTTTTTCAAACTTGTCCGAATCATTTCCAAGAAAAAGCTTCTGGCCTTTTTTAACGAGTATTGGGCTAAAAAGTGTGGCTTCTAGAGCGTACACAAGGTTTTTTCACAGATTTGATTTGGTGACCCAAGTTTTTTATCCAAAAGACCCAGTTTCACATTCACCTCGTACAAAAGGTTTTTCAAAGATTCGATTTGATCCAAAGGACCCACTTTCAAGTTCGACCGAGATATCATGAAGGTAAACACTATGAATAACTTAACCCTTATCCTGCTGAATAAAAGAAATAAAACTTCCGAGCCGATGGTAAAAATCCAAATTTTCCTATTCCAAAGGTATTTTGGGGGAGAGATATCTCCTTATCAGATAGCGTAGATCCAAGAACAGACTGCACTTCACGTTCTGTGCAGTCTGATCTTGATCTACGCTGTCCGCTAAAGGTGAGTGAGTTCTCGCTTACCAGCCTAAAGGTTAATAAGTATTTGACTGAAATTTTGGCCTCTAGAGTGCTACACAAGATTTTTCAAAGGCTTGTCCTGGTAACCTAGTCTTTGATCCGCCATTAGCCACTTTCAATCCCGTCCGAGATGTCACCAAGGCAAGACGTCTGACCATTTTTCATGAGTATTATACTGAAAATGTGGCCTCTGGATTTTCAGAGAAGGTGGACTATCTACATGAACTATGTTTTTTTCCAATTTTGTATAACATTATCAGAGATGCAAATTTTCGACGTTGTTTGAGAGCATGCCATTTGAGATTTTCAAGCATGAATGTTACGCTGCTACAGTGGAAGTAGTCATTTGTCACATATCAGGCTGCAGCTTTTTGTACTCTTTCTAGTTCCTGATTGAGATTTTTCTGCCATGAATTCCAACTGTGTAACAATATTTTAGTTGAGGTCTTTCGGAAGTTTTGAAAGCTGTTCCTTTATGTTGATAGTATTAGTCTGGATGTTCCTTTGATAAATTTAAGAGTATTTCTAGCTTTAGATGATATACTTCGATGTGCTTTCTCCAACCAAAGTCTTCAATGATTGTAAATCCAAGGTATTTTGCAAATTTCGTGGCATTTAGTTCTATATTATGTAATTTACACAGTTACATGATGGTATTTTTCGTTTTAGTTAACCTTGTTACTTCACATATATCTGGGTTGAATTCCGTAGACTATTTTTCCCCAAACTTCCACATTTGGTAGATCATTTTCCAGCTTTTCAGTGTCAGATGGAGATTCAATTGTAAGATGAACTATACTATCATCAACAAGGTGTCTTATTCTGCTTTTAATTGAGACAGGCATGTCACTGATGTAACAAAGAAAGAGGCAAGGAGAAAGGTATGGACTTGGAGCATTCCAGATATAACCCGAACTGAATCAGACTTGCTCACCTTCAACAACAACTGTTTCGGTACGTTGACTGAGAAAAAGATCGAATTCAAACGATGGTCTTTTTATCTATACAGAGTTTCAAAAGTTTATAGATTAGAAGTCGATGGTCCACTTTATCGAAAGCTTTACTTAAATCCATAATAATAAGGTCTGTCTGCTTGTCTGCTTGTCGTTTTCTAGATTATCAAAAAAAAAAAAAATCTTCTGTGAAGGAAAGGAGTCGAGTTTTGCAACTATGTTTTGAACGGAACCCATGTTGGAGGGGAGATGATAAAACTTTTTAATAAAAGATATAATTTGAGATTAAAATATGTTTCATGAGTCTTGATACAATTACACGCGAGAAAAACCGATCTGTAGTTACTTGCTTTGTTCTTTGGACCTTGCTAAAAGACAGGTGCATTAACTGCCGTGTTCTAGTCATCAGTAAAAGTGCCAAAATGGAGGGAGAACTGGAAAACTTTAGTTAGAAAAAAAGCAACTTCATGACAGAGTTCTTTAAGCAATCTGGCTGAAAGATGGCCTGATCCAGATGCTTTGCTGGGGTCAAGGCTTTTAAGAGTTTATGAACACCATCCTTAGGTATATCAAATTCCGGCACACTGCCAGTATTATGCAATTTACCACATCCAAATGATTTTAGTACACAAAGTTGTTTTAGACTGATAATTTGAGGTTTTGAAAATACTGACAGAAACTGATTATAAAAGAATTGTGACTTTGTCTAAAGGTTTCTTGTAGGTTTTGCCATCAGATTTGAGAGGTGCTACACCATGGTTGTCAGTTTTCTTATTTTCAACAAATCGTTGAAACTATTTAGTTGTGTGTGTGTGTGTGTGTGTGTGTGTGTGTGTGTGTGTGTTTCCAGAATCTTTAGGTAGTATCACAATGTCAAGATATTTTCCAGTAAGAACTTTTTATCTCTTTTTGAATGGTACGTCTAAGAGATGATTTTTTTTTTTTTTTTTTTTTTTTTTTTCTAAGCTTATCATATTTACTACTACTTTTTGACGGATTACATTTGAGCCATGCTCTGTGAAAAGGGACTTAATCCATCTGCGAAAAGTATCGACCCAGGTCAGCCTGCGCAGTCCGCGCAGGCTGACCTGGGACGAGACTTTTCGCTATTGGTCAATTTTTCTGTATTTCAAAGGACCAGTGTGTACCCCATGAATCAGTCGGTTGTTACACAAAATGTATTTTATTGATCCATAAATATGTGATGACTTGTTTGGTATCATGGATCACGGAGATGCATTTAGCACCTTTTTGCCAAAGCACAGCTCATTTGTATAATGCACTGTATCTCATCTTGTGATTGTTATTTCAACTCTTTACCAAATGACAGAATTTTACAACAGTCCAAATTTAAAGCATTTGCAGACGACAAATCAAACGTAGTTCAAGTGATGATTTCTAGCTTTGATAAGGTAGAAAACATTGTGGGAAAAGGAGAAAATGCTGGTTACCAGCATTTTCTCCTTTTTCCACAGTGTTTTCAAAAGTCATCTCATTCAGCCCCCTTTTTGTTCAGAGCATGGTTCATTTATGATATCATCTGTCAAGTTTATTCATCATCTTGGTTCTGGATTTTGCCAGCTGGGGAAGATGGAACCTTGGAGACGCCGATAAAACGTACAGACTCATCATTAATGTATTAAAAGTACAAACGACATCATTATTTTCCCTACGACAGCATCCGATCTTCTGAAAGTAGTTCTGTTAAATAAGTGTCTGAGTGCCTATCACATTACAGTTTCCGGTCAGTGTATTCCTACGCTTGCCTTTAAATCTTTACCAGACGAAAACATGCAAGGCTCTTCCGAGATCAAAGCACCTGCAAACAGCAAGTTTGATGTAGTCCAAGTGATCTGATTCGTGTTGAAAGGACAGATAACACTATAGGAAAAAGAGAAAATGGTGGTTACAGTGTTTACAGAATTCATCTTCTTCACAGTCATAGAAAAATTCGAGAATCTTTTGTTAAGGAACAAGTCATTACCATCTCACAGACAGCGGTTCTTTTTTTTTTTGTCTCTTGCATCAAACGACTTTTAAAATCACTGATCATGGATCTACATTCTGCGCAAAAGAAACCGGATTCGTCAGGACTGAAAATAAAACAATTATCTTTTAATTAGACGAACAATGCCGATGTTTCATTCGATTTGTGGCAGCTAATTCCGTAATTTGAACTGAAATTTGCCAGCTAATTGAACCCTGCATGCAACAGTTTCGATGTACTGGTGCGTCTCCTTTTGTATGTTGGTTTGTTTGTTGGTTTGGTTGATTGGCTGGCTGGTCGGTCGGTCGGCCGGTCCGTTTGTTGGTTGGTTGCTTGCTCTTCATTTTTCATTTATTTTTTTTACTCTTTATGCAAATGGTCACTTGATTTTGCGACCACAAGAAAATAAGGTTTCTAACATCCTTGTGCGCCCCCCCCCCCCCAAAAAAAAAAATATTTCTGCAAAAATGCGCCTATCTGCCTTTAACACTTAAGCTGCTGAATAAATGAAACGCAAATTTCTACTCAATACTAAAAGGCCAAACATTGCGGTTTCAAAGTTGATTCCACCGGAAATGAAATACCGTATCGGACAGTGTAGATCAAAGATCAGACTGCACGTTCTGTGCAGTCTGATCTTGATCTACACTGTCCGCAAAAGGTCAGTGGGTCGCGATAAGCAGCTTAAGGGTTAAACTGCTCGTTTTCGCAGAGAGATATTTTTCTTTCATTACGTGCTTTAATATTGCATCACAGTGTGTATTTTGTTTTATGCTTCAGTACTTGATTTTTATTTTAACCTTTTTCCCTGCAAAAAAAAATTACTAAAACAGTCTTTGTTTTGGTCCATTCATTGAATCTAAACAGGCATATTAAAGCCTAGATTACTCACAGGGTATGGAAAAGAATAAACCAAGATCAGACTGCACTCTGCAGTCTGATCTTGTTTTTTTTTTCGAAAACGTCAAAAAAGGTATCGAAATATAAGATATGGATGGAGATTTCCCTTGAGTAGAACCATTGTTTGTTACACGCTTTAATCTTTTGAAATTAAAGGAATGATTGCTTTATAATCTGGTTTGCCATCTATTCCGATTGGAAAAGCGTTAAGTGAGCATTGTATTAGGTTTGTATTGGAGTTTAATGCCATTTTAACAGCTCAGGTCATATCATGGCGGTCAGTGACTCACCCATTTGTTTACTGGCTTTCTCACACCAGTACTGACACAATTTTCTTTCCAAAGCCACTGACTACTTTTCTCACATGCATCAGAGGCTAGAGGCGAAAAATCGCCGGAAAGAAAGTTTGCCTCAACCGGCTGTCGAACTCGCAATCGCCAGGTCACGAGTCAGATTCGCTACCCGGGCGGGCTTTTAGTGACCAGGAATATGAAATACTGATGCAATAATCTGCCCGTCTCTCCTCCCGCCTGCCCGCCTGTCTTTGATCTTTCTATTTTTACCAATTCTCTCTCTCTCTGTCTGTCCTTAAGAGGATACGTAGCATGTGAAGGAAACACCACAGGTTTTCGTCTTGCATTTGTTTTTCTAGCTCACTGATTGTTTTTCAGCTTTCACAGAACTGATGTACAGTGTATTATTTTTAAAATTTGGTGAGATTATAAAATCTTAAGAGCCCCCTTTAACCAATTAGCTACGAAAAATGGAAAGGGATGTCAAGCCAAAAAGGAAATATCTTTAAAAATATAGACGGCGTAAGAGATACTGAACTATGAATATTGAAACTCTTTTATGGTTCAATATGAAGTAAAATAACGAAAAGTAACCTCACGAACAATTGCCACTTTTTCCTCAATGTTTTTTCATTTTGTTGAAAAGTAATAATTGGGTTATTGGGTAATGCATATAAAACTATTAAATTTCCAAATATCACAAGAAAAGAATAACTCTGTACTACATTATTTTGCTATGGTATGAATCAAGGTCTCGGGGTATCGATTAGCTGTAGCAATGCTTATTGATAGATACTTAAGTAATTGCATAAATGTGTGAGCAAAAATGGCAGCAGGGGCCCGCGGAATGAACATATGCACATTTTTGACCAATCGCAAATTACCATCTATTCATTCTCTATCAGTAGCAAGAAAGTAGGTCAAAAGCCAGCGCATTCAGCTGCGCCGAAAAAAAAATAGAAACCAGCAGATAGAGTGAGTTGAAAGACTCTCCATTTTACAAGGAACTTAACCCTTTCAGCGCCATAGGCGAAAACATGGGCTTTTGCGGACGGCATAGATCAAGATCAGACTGCACAGAACGTGCAGTCTGATCTTCGATCTATGCCGTCCGCTTGTTTTATCTAGCCTATGTGGTAAAAATTTTTCTCCATTTCAATGGATGGTATTTTAAGCTGCTAGAAGAGGTCAAGTTTGTATATTTGGCGCTGAAAGAGTTAAATAGCAGAATTGACGTTAATGTTTGCGCGAGCTGATATGATCTTTCATTAAACATTTCCATTAAATGTCACAAGTGATTGACGTATTACCCTGCACCACACCATCCCGAGTTTTGACGAACACCAGAGGAACACGACTTTGAAAAAAAAAATGTTGGAAAAGGAGAAAATGAGAGGAACACGGCTTTTGAAATTTTGAAAACATTGTGGAAAAATGAGAAAACGCTGGTAACCAGCATTTTCTCATTTTCCCGCAGTGTATTGTACTCTTTCAAAGACACGTTCCATCATTTTAGCGAGGTTCGTTTTTTTTTTCTCTGCAAATGTTTTCAATATCGACAAGTTTAACTCTTTAACACAGCATCCCGAGTTTTAACGAACCTGAGCAGAAAGGCGTCTGAAAACATTGTGGGAAAAGGAGAAAATGCTGGTAAACAGAATTTTCTCCTTTTCCCACAATGTTTTCAACAGTATCAAAGAAAGAAATTATCATCTGACCTACATTTAATTTGTCGTCTGCAGATACTTTCACATTGGTCCAGTCCAAAATTTTGTCGTTTGGTTAAGATTTAAATTTCGTCGTGTAGTAAAGATTTGTCACTTTACCGTACAAGATACTTTGAGACAAACCCAAAACTTTTACATTGTATGTGAAACTTGAATGATGTGGAAAAAGGAGCAGTTACCTGTTAACTCTTTACCAGACGACAAAATTTTAGCCTGGTCTATAATTCAAAGCATTTGCAGACGACAATTTCAGTGTGGCTTAAATGGTGCAAGTTTTCTTTGATAGGGTAGAAAACATTGTGGGAAAAGGAGAAAATTCTGGTCACCAGCATTTTCTCCTTTTCTCACAATGTTTTCAAAAGGCTTCCTTCCAAGGGTCGTTAAAAGGCGGCATTGTGCGGCAAAGGCTTAACTCTTTACCAAACGACAATATTTCAGACTGGTCTGTAATTCAAAGCGTTTGCAGACGACCCATTAAATGTCGCTCAAATGATAGGATTTGTTTCTGAAAGGTTTGAAAATATTGTGAGAAAAAAGGAAAAAATGCTGGTCACCAGCATTTTCTCTTTTTCCCACAATGTTTTCAAACGTCTAATTTCACAGGGGCGTTAAAACTCGGCATTCTGTGGTGATGGGATAAAGTCGACTGAACCTTTTTCTACAATGTTTTCCAAAGCTTAGTACGACAAGGGCGTAAAAATAAATAGTTTTTGTGGCATTTGTCGAAGACAATGCCACTATGAGTTTAATACAGCATTTTGAAAATCATGTATCGTAGTTTGTGCAAAACCGAAGGAAGTAAACCCAATTAAACTCAATTTTTCTGAGACAAATGAGTGTTTCGATTGCACTCAGATATGAAATTGAAAGTGGCGTATTCCAATAAATTGGATTAGGCCATCGATCGTGGAATACTTCCTTTTTATCGAAAATAACTTGATTCGCTATGGCATTCTATAGTAAACTGGTACCCGTTGTATCTCCCGTAACCGTCCGATAGACGATACGAAGATCGATAACAGGCTGCCAGTTTAATTCTATAGCGGCTAAATGATACACACATACCGTGCTTGTTCGTCCCAAAACCAGTTCGTTCCTGGACTTATTCGTCCCAGGGCTTGTTCGCCCGGACTTGTTCGTCCCTTAAGAACGCACCCTTCTCTATCGGATTTGGCATGACTATATAGTAGGTTGACTTTCAAGCAAATATTTTGAAACTATTTCTGTTGTTTATTTTTCAAATTATTAATTCCACACAATGGCTGCCTTGACAAATGCCACACCAGTGTTTTCAACGCTTTGATTATCGTAGAGGATTATTCTTTGTACCAGACGAAGTGAGAGCAGTCGACGAAAGCAACCAGTGAGTAACTCTTACACAGGCGACATTATTTCGGACTCTGCCTTAATTCAAAGCATTTGCAGACGACAAATCAACTGCAGATAAGATTTATCTTTAGAAGCATGAAAATATTCTAGAAAGGAGAAAACGCTGGTAATCAAAATGCCCTCCTTTTCCCACAATTATTTAATAACAAAACAACAATTTATGGACTTGTCCAGATTTATAGCATTTGCAGACGACAAAGGAAATATAGTCTGACTAATGATATTTGTCTTTAAAGTATGGAAAACATTGTCGAAAAAGGAGGAAATATTGGTAACCAGCATTATCTTCTTTTCCCACAATTGTTTTAAAATAAATCTTTCGGAAGGTTTGCCAGAGGATAACAAATTGGAAAGATGGGTAGAGGTAAGGAGGATGAATATGGGATAGCGAAGGATGGAAGTTATCGAATAGTTGTTTATGAAGAATGTCTGATTTTGTCAACTTAAAAATGAATCATTGCCTTATGCCCCCCCCCCCCCACACACACACACACACACTTTGCTATAAATTCCTTGGTTTTTTTTTTTATCTGCTGAAACCAAATTTCCGAATTCTTGTCGACAAATTTCAATTATGCGCCAATATTAATTTTTACACATCAACAATCAATGACTAGAATCGCGGGAACCGTTAAGAAGCTGGGAAGAGTTTTTGTACATTTTTAAGACAGAGTAGATCTGAGACCAGACTGCACACTGTCCGATGCCTTAAGGTCAAAATATTGCCATTGCTTTTCACGAGCTGAAAGAAAGTTCGATCATTTACTGAAACAAGAGTTATCCTCTTTATTTTATGTTATTCACTGAGAATTTTGAATAGCTCAGAAAAAATTTGAATTTCCTGATAGTAATTTTGGTAGGGCTAAGGGAGGCAGACATAATTCATTTGAGCCATGCTCCGGCAAAAGGGGGCCTACTGCAAGTCAGCAAGTCATCACATGATTATAAATCCATAAAGTCTATTTTGTCTAACAACCGACCAAATCATGAGGTAGACTGGTCCTTTGACATACAGAAAACTGACCAATAACGAAAAGTCTCGGCCCAGGTCAGCCTGCGCGGACTGCGCAGTCTGACCTGGGTCGATTCTTTTCGCAGGTGCATTAAGAACCCTTTTCACAGAGCATGGCTCTTTTTCCCCCAAGGAGTATAATAATGTTCACATATGTAGATAAGCAATGCGGGAAAAGTTCTGGCAAGGAAAAGAGGTAAAATTCACTGGTGAATCATAAAATTCACCGGTGATTTTATAAAGTTATAATTTCACTGTTAAATTTGTATAAACCACTGAAAAGCATAACAGGGGAAAAAATTCACTGTGGTACGATTATCGATCCCTCGGTACTAAGTAGATTTTTGCTTATCAAGTCGTTATACCTTCAAGCAACAACATATCTTGGAATTAAGGAATTCCACTCTAGCATTATTAATTTATTACCAGACGAGAAAATGTTTGACCCGTCCATATTGAAAGCATTTGCAAACGACAAATTACATTTTGCTCAAATCATAAGATCTGACTATGAGCGGGTCTAAAATACCCTTGAAAAAGGAGGAAATGCTGGTTGCCAGCATTTTCTACTTTTCCAACGATGTTTTGAAGTGTTTTATTGTTAGGATCGTAATTTATCACGAGTTGCCCAGTACAGAACTAACTCATTTATCCTTGCAGAATTTTTTCTCAGTTGTTTCGAAGAAAAGGTCGAGGTATGTCGTAGCCCTGGCTTCGTCTGCGTCATTATACAAAAACTTCGACCTTCTATGATATTTCCTTTATTACTGAAGACATTTGCTTCAAACTAGGACAAGCTGTTTATTATCAAAAGGGGGAAACCTAAACAACAAAGGCAGGTAACCATTCAAGTAATTTTGACACAGATATGCTCCTTTTTAGCGGATTTTTATTGCAAACCCGCTTACTATGATCGTTCTGACCGGAACCAAATACATCATGCGTAACGACGCATGCGCGCTCACACTGTACTATGATATCTGTTTGACCTGAACCAAATATACTGTTTATTCACACTTGCGCCCATTCTCCTTTTAGTTTTAGATAATACACCTCGACCTCGTTTTTGTCACTACCGTATTTACTGTCCAACACGTGTATACCTATAGTCCGAAATCTAATACCAGCAAAAAACTGTGTAAGATTGACAAATCAAATTATGACGCCTAAACAGTAATAGAATAACAGTAACTGAGTGGCCCGCTCGGCAGAATAATTTTGACTTTCCCTGTCCTTGCTAACTCCATTTAAAAATGATCGCACATGTGTTGCATGTGATGTTACTTTTTTATAACAACATATTACAGCTTTATGCTACTCCACAAATCCGCTCTCCAGGACTTTGAGTCCTTTGATTTGACTTGAATTTTCTCCGAAAATCAAGCAACCGCAGCCGAACATTGGCAGCTGCATGCGGTGCTCTTGTTTATTTGTCATGCCGTAGACACCTTCTGGAGACAAAATGGGTATATTTTGTTCTAACTTGAATGCCAAAAGAAAAAAAAAAAAATCAGAAATCTCCAAAATTTCTAGATCAGGGCCGGTATTCATCAGCCATTCTTAAGAACGTTCTTAGTCTTATTCTCCAAAATTGTCTATATTTGGAAGTAACACAACTTGTGATTGGCTAAACCATTTGGTTTAGCCAGTCAGAAGTTGTGTTACTTTCAAATGTAGAAAATCTTGGAGAACAAGACTAAGAATATTCTTGAGATTGGTTGGTGAATACGGACCCAGAATGTTTTTGTGAAAGGTTTTGTTGATTATTTTATATCGAAATTTAAATTTTCTTTCCTTTCTACGTTTTAATTCGTGTTGTGGTCAGGCTAATTACCGCCCTTTACAGAGTGCAAATGAGTTAAAATAATCCTTGGCTGCTGTGTGCGACTCAAAGACCTTTTGCGGAAAGTTAAGATCAAAACTGTACAGAACGTGCACTCTGATCTGGGATCTGGGATCTACACTGTCCGATAAGGAGATATTTTCGCCCTCAAAATAACTTTGAAATAGCAAACTTTGGGTGTTTACTATTGGCTACAACGTTTCATTTGGGTTATTTAAAAAGTTAACCCTTTTTCCACACAATTCAGACTTTGAACGACTCTGAAAAAGAAGCTTTTGAAAACATTGTGAGAAAAGGAGAAAATGCTGGTAATCAGCATTTTCTCCTATACCAGCAACGTTTTCTACTTTATGAAGGACAACTTTCATGTTTTTGAGTTATATTTAAACTGTCGTCTGATTTCAATTTGGAAAAGGCCAACATTTTGTCGTTTGGTAATGAGTTAAAAGTTAGGCAATATGTCTGTTAGCTTGTTTGGTTATAAGAGCTAAGGCTGTAGAATTTCTGTTGTTAACCAGCCCGAAAATCCCAAGTTCTAACGCGAGATATTTGTAAGCGACAGCTGACGCGAAAATGGAGCCTGTGGGTTCGATTCCCACAGATTGCCAACTAAATTTACTTATTGTCTTTCGAATGAGACATTAAAACTTTACCAAACGACAAAATTTTAGACTTGTTCAAATTAAAAGCATTTGTAGGCGACAAGTTAAAAATCACAAAAATGACGATTTCAATCTATGAAAGGGTAGAAAACATTGTGAGAAAAGAAGAAAATGCTGGTAACCAGCATTTTCTTCTTTCCTCACAATGTTTTCTACCCCTTCCTAGATTGAAATTGTCATTTCTGTGACTTTTAACTTGTCACTGCTGGTTACCAGCATTTTCCCCTTTTCCCACAATGTTTTCATTTTTCCTCAAGGTCGTTAAAATCCGGGATTGTGTGGTAAAGGGTTAAAAAGGGGGTCCCGTGTGACGGTGCGTATACACTGAACACGTTAAACAACCAAGGGAAAATTAGAGGGGGCTTCGTCCTGTATCTTGTGCTATCTCGCGTAACCTACCTTACAGTGTTCTGGAGGCATCGCCAATATACTCAACTGGTGGCGACAATAAGTAAACGAAATTCAATTTAACCCTTAGGCCGCTAAGCGCGACTCACTGACCCTTTGTGGACAGTGTAGATCAAGATCAGATATTAGATATTAGTTATTTTTATTTCACTTGTACATGATAGTGTACATCATATTACAGCATCTTATGTTTTTCAGATTAACAATAGTCAACAGTGACATACATATGGAGAGAGAGAGAGAACTATTTACTAGATTCATATATCATAAGGCATAAGGTATTTATAGGAAGATGTAAAAAAAAATAACATTGAAACCACAGGAGTGTCTTTCAGAACTTTACTTACTTATGGGGTCAGTGCAGAGTCAGATCAAGCCGCACAACACGTGCAGTCTGATCTTGGAACTGTACTTTCCACTATTAATTTTGGTTAGCATTCCTTTCATAGAATGCAAACCTATTAAGCATACATGTTTTCAAAATGTATTGTACTCCTCTGATTTCATCAGACTTACAAATTTAAACATGCACAGAACATGCAGTCTGATTTTGCATATACACTGTCCGATAAGCAAATATTTCTTACTCGAACAATCAGTTTGAAATAACATTAATTGGGTTTTGAGTATCTACTTAAACGTTTCATCTAACTTATTTTGCAAGATCCGAGTTTAATTATTGAAATGTCGGATGATTCGAAGAAATTAAATTGTTCATAAAATAGGATTTGTGTTTGGTAGGGTAAAAAACATTGTGTGTGTGTGTGGGGGGGGGGGGGGGGGGGGGGGGTGAAAGGGATGCATTTTCTCCTTTTCCCGAGGTATTTTTCGAAACCTTCTTCCTTCGGATCGTTGAAAGACTGGATTGTGTGGTAAAGGGTTTGACCCTTAGGCTGCTAAGTGCGACTCAATGTGTTTTTACGGACAGTGTAGATCAAGATCAGACTGCACACGACGTCCAGTGAGGAGATATTTCTTTCCTCAGAAATAGCAAACTTTGGGTTTTTGTGGCATTTGTCGAAGACAATGCCACTATGAGGTCAATACGGCATTTTAAAAATCATGTATCGTAGTTTGTGCTAAACCGAAGGAAGTAAACCCAATTAAACTCAATTTTTCTAAGACAAATAAGCGTTTCGATAGCAATCATATATATAATTAATAATGGAGTATTAAAATAAACTGGATTAGGCCATCGGTCATTTTATTGAAAGTATTTAAACCTGTTATGGCCTTCTATTGGCGCAATGATACACACAGACTTTGTAGCCTGACCATGTTCGTCCCAAAACCAGTTCGTTCCAGGGCTTGCTCGCCCTATGGCTTGTTCGTCCGGGCTTGTTCGTCCCACATTATTGTTTGTTTATTTTTCAAATTATAAATTCCACACAATAGCTCCCTTGACAAATGCCACACCAGTGCTTTCAACGCTTTGATTATCATAGGCTTGGGATTTTTATTTCATTTATTTAGCGGGTTAAGACTTAACTGAGCTATGCTCTGGCAAAAGGGGACTAAACACACCTCCACAATGCATGATACCAAGCAAGTCATCACAGTATGATGGATCCGTTAATTCTATTTTGTATAACAACCGACTGAATTATGAGATAAACTGATCTTTTGAGCTGCAGAAAATTGGCCAACAGCAAAAAGTTTCGGCCCAGGCCAGCCTGCGCGGACTGCGCAGGCTGACCTGGCCGATACTTTTTGCAGATGCATTACGCCCCCTTTTCACAGAGCATGGATCAACTATTTGCAACTATATTGCAGGACTAACGGACAGCAGTGAGCGAGAGGGACAACTTCTAAGAAAGTACAATACTCAACTTCTCGGTGCTCTCACAGACAACGTAAAACTATCGTCAGTATTGTGTGGATTTATATTCGAACACCAATATATCACATAAGATCCCTTGTTTTCGGTATAATATACTAAATACGAATTTTCGTATCTTATACAAGTTTAATATCAGAATTGCGTGGTGTCATTTGTTACGTCATTGTGTATTCCAGAAAAGTGAATGTTTTTTTTTTTTTCATGAAAATTACCGCGTGTGCATAGATCTAGAAGGTGTTGTATCTTCTAATCTATAATTTGTGAATATACCGTTACGTGATAAAAATAATTTGACATTCGTTGGCTTTTGTGGTAAAATTTCTTTAAACTCGTCTAAATTTTTTACAAAGCCCGCCGAAGGCTCCCTTGACAACATTTTTTAAGACTCATTTTTGTGTAAAATTTTACCTTTAACGCCAATTTATGCCAGATCCCATCTGTGTAGATAGAAATTGTAAACAGCGACATGTACAAATCTATAACAGTGACGATCAGCCATAGGCATTTAAACCAAGTGTACATGTAAGTGGTTTATCGTAAGAACACCGATCTTTAGACGTATACCGCACAATACCGCCTTTTAACGACCCTGGGAAAGAAGCCTTTTGAAAACATTGTGGGAAAAGGAGAAAATGCTGGTAACCAGCATTTTCTCCTTTTCCCACAGTGTTTTATACCCTATCAAAGAAAATTTTGCACCATTCGAACCACTCTGAAATTGTCGTCTCCAAATGCTTTCAGTTTGGACAAGGCTTAAATTTCGGTTAAAACCTTTTACCAAAAAATCCCGCCGAGGAAGCCCTTTGAAAATATGGCGGGAAAAAGAGAAATAGTGGTAACTAGCATTCTGTCAGTTTCTACCATCTCAAAGACCAAACAAATTATCGTTTGAGCTAAACTGAATTAGTTCTCTGAAAATTCTTTTAGGTTGGTCAAGTCTAAAGTCCTTTCAGATCCAAAGCGTGTGCAGAAGACAGATCAAACGTGGCTCAAATAATAAAAAAAATGTTCTTGGAATGGTAGAAAACATTGTGGGAAAGGGAGAAAATGCTGGTTACCAGCATTTTCTCCCTTTCCCACAATGTTTTCAAAAGCCTTCTTCCTCAGGGTCAATAAAACTCGGGATTGTCTGTAAATGGTTAATAAATGGCTTATTTATACGGCAAATTATTTCAGTCATTAGATTCAGTCTTTTACAACCGAATAAAGACTACGACTTTTTCCGATATCTAAAAGAAGATATCCACTGTAATAAGGTTTGATACTTGTCACGATTTAGCATCAGGTAACCGATTGTGTACATCAAAGATCAGAGTGTAGGTTCTTTGCTGTGTGATCTCGATCTTCGGCATCTGCAATAGCTATTTAGTCGCGGCTGACGGTGAATTAGTGAATGGATTTATTTCATTTCCTTTCCTAAGGAAAAAAAAATCAGTGATAACGTTTAACATTTACGAGTGTTTGAGAAATCTATTTCATCCAAATCGAAACTTTCACCTGTTTGCTCATCATTGCCTTCTATTCGTAAGTCCATGATTTTAGTTGATATTATTTGTGAAATTATCGGAGGTTTAAAAAAAAGAAAGGAAAAGAATCACCAATGATAATTGTTGGGAATACCTCTATATGTGGTTAGTGTCTAATTTGTGTGTGTACAAGTGAAAAACGACAGCTTTTATCGCAATGGTTGTCCGAAAGGGGACTGTAATTCGAAAGAATAGAGGCAGTGGAAATCGTCGATCCACGCGACGATCAACCGGAAGCGGAAATGGTAGTAGAAAATCCACTGTTCATGACGACCCGTCCTCTTCCGGTTCGTATAGATTGGCCCCGAATGAAGAAATGTGCTCTGCAAAATCCCCATCGTCTTCGTCCTTACGGATTAAACAACCTACAGCTGACATTGCTAGCACTTCCGCCCATTCCATAAATCATATGCAAAGTGAAAGTCCAAGTTACCAGTCCACAACATTTACAGAGTTTAAATATCAAGCCAAAGACACAGTCAAGCCTTCGCCAGCCAGAAGTGTGGCCGAGACAGTGACGGTAAGTCCCGACATTTTCTTTCCATCTCACTTTATTCTGACCTCCTACATTTTCTTGTATTTTAACTCTTTACCAAAACAATCCCGTGTCTTACAGGAGGAAGCTTTTGAAAACATTGTTGTAAAAGGAGAAAATGCTGCCTAAAAGCATTTTGTCCTTTTTTTTTCACATTGTTTTCAACCCCTTTAACCGGCCGTTACCACACAACCAAATTGCTTGGACTTCTTTATTTTTACGAGTAAAGAATTCATAGATAACAAATTAAATATAATGTAAATGATAGGAACTACCTTTGAAAGAATAGAGGGCATTGTTGAAAAAGAAGAAAATGCATGTTTACAGCATTTTCCTCTTTTCTCACAGTAGTTTCTACCGCCCTCTTTTTTCAGGGTCGTTGTAACTCGGGAATTGTTTGGTTAAAGGTTCAATACAAATCTCGTCATTTAAGCAAAATTCAATTTGTCGTCTGCAAAATGCTTTCAGTTTGGACCAGTCCCATTGTCTGAGTTGTGTTCAATTTGTCGCTTGCAAATGCTTTTAATTTGAAATAGTCTAAAATTGTGTCGTTCGGTAAAGATATAATATGTGGACCTGAGATATATATATATATATATATATAGAGAGAGAGAGAGAGAGAGAGAGAGAGAGAGAGAGAGAGAGAATATAAACATCTTAGAATACTGCAATCTAAAGGTTTTTTTTCCAAATCTCCCAACCTCGGTTGATACGACTTTTCTTCGCTGCTATCTGATAATAGCGGGATAAACAGTTCATTAAAAATGAACGTAGAAATTGTCGCTGTAAGGTTATTGAAAAAAAAAAAAAAAAATATATATATATATATATATATATATATATATATATATGAGCCATGCTCTGTGAAAAGGGGGCTTAATGCATTTGCAAAAAGTATCGACCATGTCAGCCTGCGCAGTCCGCACAGGCTGAACTGGGCCGAAACTTTTCACTATCTTTAAATTTCCCACATGCCAAAGGATCATTCTACTTCATGATTAAATGGGTTTTGTTTGTCAAAATGGATTTTATGGATTAATAATTAGATGATGTGTACCTTGGTACAATGCACTACAGACGTGCATTAAGCCCCCTTTTGTCAGAGCATGGTTCATATATAATACGATGTATTTAACCCGGTACCTAACCATTACGCGTTTAAACGACCCTGAAAACATCGCATGAAAGAGAAAAGGTCCGGTAACCCCCGTTTTCTTCTTTCCCGCAATCTCTAGAGCCCTTTCGAAGATGTTGAGCCTTTCTTAATTTGTTAAACGCTCTCAATTTGAAATCAAATATCGTTGCCTGATAAAGAATTTAAAGCGTTTTGTCTTATACCATCTAACTGCGCAGTACCAACCGGATGTCCCTGTACGCATGCTCGTATGCAAATAACCTCTCACTTCATTATAATATTTCAGATCTTGTCTCGAAATATGCATCACTGGGGTTTTTCGTGATCAATTTAATAAATAGAGTTTTAACGAAGAAAACATCAAATTGTTTGAGGTAATTGGTTGCCGCCATGACGACTTTATCTATTTTTAAGGCATTTGAAAACAATTAAAAGGGGTTTTTAGCTGAAAAACAGCATCGAAACGAACCTATTTTCAACAATGGGAAAGTCCAAGCTTATCTTACACTCTGTCATATATAAAAGAATAAAAAGAAATCGAGAAAAAAATCTTTAGATAAGCCTCTGGCAATTTTGTGAGCTCATTTCCCCTTGTAGGTCATCAATTTATATTCTTCAATTAAATGTACGGCTCAGTGCTGATCTAGATAGCTATCAATATGCCGGAGCAGAGAAGAACTAATGACGATACCGGTTTATAGCATTCTAACCGGGCTATAGCATTCAATCATGCTTCGCTGTATTCACTTTTACGGATTCTTTCGTTATACGAGGAAATTACTTCCTTACCTCTTTCGGTTCCATGTCTATAACTCCGACATCTCTCGACGACTGAGCAAAACAATTCAGCCACACTCTGTGAAAAGGGCGCTTGTATGTATTTGCGAAAAGTATCGATCCATGTCAGCCTGCGCAGTCGGCGCAGGCTGACATGGGCCGAAACTTTTCGCTAACTTTAAATTAAATTAAATTTTTTAAATGTCTAAGGATAATTCTACCTCATGCATTGGTCGGTTGTTTGTCAAAATGGATTTTATGGATCCATAATTAGGTGATGTCTTGCTTGGTATACTGCATTACGGAGATGCATTTAGCCCCTTTTTGCCAGAGCTCAGCTCAACTATTTAAACTTACAAAAATTTAACAGTCAGTGGCTTGGAAAGAATAGTGTGCGGAGTACTGGTAAAAGAAACTCCAGGAAAGCATGGATAGGTGCACTGGCCGCCGTGATATAACTGAAATAATGTTGAAAACGGCGTTAAACACCATACAATCAATCAGCAAAAATTTAAGCGAGCGAGCGAACGAAAGTATGAACGAATGTTAACTCGTAGGCTGCTAAGCGCGACTCGGTGCGCTTTTGCGGTCAGCCCAGGTCAAGATCAGACTGCACAAAATGTGCTATCTGATCTTGGATCTACACTGTTCCATAGGTTATTTTTTCCCAGTAAAAGCAGCTTAGAAATCACAATATTTGGGGTTTTACTACAGAGTGGAAATTTTAGTTTTATTCATTTAGCAGCTTAAGGGTTTACAGGGTAAGGGCCGATTAATGAACAACATTACTGCACACAATAGTTCTGTGACTGAATGACGAATCACTAGTTGGCCTGGGGGCTTGACTTGCCAAGCCCAAGGCCATAGGAATCGTATACCAAAATTTCAACCCCATCCAAGCATTAACGGAAAAACCCGAGTCAAGCATTTTCGGAAAAACCCGAGTAAAAGTGAAAAGTACCGCCTGCAATCCATCTCACTACGCTGAAGGAAACGACCCCCTTTGTATAATAAAATATTTCGATTTGAACATAACAGTAAGTTTTAATTTCACAACAAACTTTGCTAGATGTGCGATTTTAATCGTACGAAAGTGTTGACTGAGAAATTGGGGCCCTCGTGAGGTTATTCATAACTGCAAGTTCGTGCGCTTAACACTGAAAGAAAGAATTGGCAAACCTCGGGTAATCGTTTATCAAATGTTTTGAAGTAGGTACGCAATCGACCGAGTTGTGACGAGTGCTGTTGCCGAGCAATAATCGGGATCGTTCGTTTATCCTTTTTCTGCACACGACGTTAATGACAAATAATGATAGCGTATTTTACACAGACGATGTGCTCTTTCTCTGAAAAAGGTGTCTCAAAACCTTGGCAAGATTTTAATTTTTCGTAAAATTAGTGTGCACCTCGTGTCTGAAGTTATAGGTATGTATTTGATTGGTATATATGCCTTATTTCTTCCTGTCAGAATTGTCCAGATATGACATCCCGGCCAATAACCATTTCGACCCATGAGACCAAGGTTATACAAAAATACTCATTATATTGGCCTTTACAAATTTATGTTTTTCCATTCTGTTGTCAAGTCCACAGACTGTCAGTGTGAGACATGTAAATATTTTTTTATTAGTTTGTACAAATGTGATAACAGTTTTTAAGCCTGTACAAATGTGATAGCAAAGTTTGAGCTTCTGGGCCTCATCTTCCTACCTCTTCACCCGTTCTGATGCCCAGGCCTTCAGCGCCTTCAGCGCTTTGATTTTCATAACAGTACCGACCACAGTTTAGCAGTTAACCCGTATCCTGCTAAATAGATTAAACGAAACTTTCATACCGATAGTAAACATCCGAACAAAGCTATTTCAACCTTAATTTTTGGAGAAAGAATGTCTCTTTATCGGGCAGTGTAGATCCAAGATAAGACTGCACGTTCTGTACAGTCTGATTTTGATCTACACAGTCCACAAAAGGTCAGTGAGTCGCGCTTAGCAGCCTAAGAATTAAATGGAATAGTTTTCCGATAGAAAACCAGGTTATTTTGGGGATTAAAGGGCTTAGCGAAATCAACCGGATGATAAATATCAAAATCAGAATATACCTTCTGTGCAGGCTGATCTTGATCTATTTCGTTTGCAAAGGGCACCATTTTACTACATGATCCTTAAAGGGTTAAAATTCTAAAGAAATAATGGAAACATTTTAGCCAATGAATGATACTGAGATATTGTGATTTCGATGCTGTTTGGGCCAGGACATCACACAACCTGTCGGACTGAATAACCTAACCCTATACCCATTTGACAAAAATTCTGAGTAGTCCAAGTTCACAGCTGTGGCAGCAACAAGTTAAATGTAGATGAAATGATTGGAAATTTCTTCGGAAGAGAGAACAACATTGTGGGAAAATGAGAGCATGATGGTTATCTGCATTTATTTCCATTTCCAATGTTTTCAGAAGCCTTTTTTGTGGCATTTGTCGAAGACAATGCCACTGTGAGTTCAATACGGTATTTCGAAAATCATGTATCGTAGTTTGTGCAAAACCGAAGGAAGTAAACCCAATTAATTTCAATTTTTCTAAGACAAGTGTTTCAACTGCACTCAGATATGATATTGAAAGATGGTGTATTAAAATAAATTGGATTAGGTCATCGACTATGAAAACACTTCTTTTTTTATCAAAAATAGCTTCATCCGCTATGGCGATCTGTTGGCGTATAGATACACACAATCTTTGTCTCCCGACGGCTCGGTTCCGGCTTTGTTCGTCCCCGACCAAGTTCGTTCCTGGGCTTATTCGACAAATGTCACACCGGTGCTTTCAACGTTTTGATTCCCCTTGTGGTCGTTAAAACGAGGATCTTTTAGACCAGAATGCATAGGCCTCAGAAAAGTGTGCAGGTTTGGAATGGGTTGAGGTGTCAAGGTAGCTCAGTGATTTAGTGCAAGCCTAGGAAAACAAGGATTGTGGGCTGGAACTTCGGTTAAACGCAACTCTTTTCGACGTTAGATTGATCTTTGCAATAAGTATTTTTCTTTTGTAGATATCCAAAATCAATTCGTGAAGTTTTAAAGCGATTTAAGTTCTACTTTATATATATATATATATATATATATATATATATATATATATATATATATATATGAGAGAGAGAGAGAGACTGGACATACAGAAAATTGACCAAAACCGAAAGGTTTCGGCCCATGTCAGCCTGGGCGGACTGCGCAGCCTGAACTGGGTCGAAAGTTTTCGCAGATGCATTAAGCCCTCTGTTTACAGAGCATGGCTCATGCAGTATGTTCAAGCTCAGAACCACAAAACTAAATTTTTAAATCATTCAGAGAGACAGCTACTTTTCAAATCTGTACCTGAAAATCCTGATTTTTAACGATACTGAGGACGAAAGCTTCAGAAAACATTCTGGAAACAGGAGAAAATGCTGATTACTAGCATTTTCTCCTTTTTTTCCCCACTATAATTTCCACCGTGTTAAAAACGAAACCCATCATTTGAACCATATTGAATTTGTTGTCTGAAAACGCTGTCAAATCGGATGAGTCTAAAATTTTTTCCGCTATCAAAGAACGCCTCCGTCTATGCATAAAAAAAATGACAAGAGCTTCTAGAATAAGATAAATTCACCGAAATGAAAACAGCTTATTACCTTGGAAACCAGATCTATATAACACAAATTTTCCATCTGGATAGCTTCCCAATAAATTGGACAACCTGATTATCTGTAGGACCTGTCAAACAGTTTTAGTTGATGAATTTTAGCTGCCTTTTTCTATGAGCCATGCTCTGGCAAAAGGGGCCTCAATGCATCCCCGTGATGCATTTTACCAAGCAGGTCATCACATAGCTACGGATCAATGAAATTCATTTTGTTTATCAACTGACTAAATCTTGACATACAATGGTCCTTTGACATGCAGAAAAATGAACATTAGCAAAAACGTTTCGGCCAGGTCAGCCTGCGCAGTCCGCGCAGGCTGACCTGGTCGATACTTTTTGCAGATGCATTAAGCCCCCTTTTCACAGTGCACGGCTCGTTTTACTTTACACGCGAGAATGAATATGTTTGGACAATTTTATGAGCAATCTACGGCAGCAGAGGATGACTTCCAAAATATAAGAAAAAAAGTCGCGTGACCACTAAATAGAAAACTCGTGGTCAAGGGATATCATTTCGTGGCCACGAGATATTTTATCCAATGAAAATGAGAGTTGTATACACTCCCTGAAATCTATTTTCATTGGCTGGTTTTCGCATGGCCATTAGATACTCAGCTGTAGTCACAAGAAGGTCCAATCGTGGCCACGCTATAAAGAGTCGTCGCCACGGGATGAAAAAGTCGTGGCCACTAGTTATTATCTGGCAGTAAGGCAACACATTTTTCTTCTTTTACACTTCCTGTCAATGCTGCCATGCAGACACTGAATGATCTTTTTTTGTTATTTGACAGTCAGTTTGTGCCCACGAAGTGGCTGAGTCGTGTCAACGAGTTAATTCAATCATTTTTTTTCCAAAAACATTGCACGAACAGGGAATCTGGATTTCGTATCAGACCAAACTTTAAAATGTTATATTATTGAATTTTATAAGGAAAAGGAGAGCAAAGTATGACGAAGAATGAACCTTTTTAACTGTATTTTTCAAATGGGATATTGCGTAGCTTATACCCCGTCACGCCGAACTCGTTCTCACTACGTTCCGAAAATAGTTGTCAAAATGACTCGAACTGTGCTCGAACGGAGTTGACGTAGTAGCAACCTGTTACAATATATTTACAAACGGTCTAGGGCGGGAAGGGTGCTCCAGAACTTTGAGCCTGCTCAAATTTGTTTGGCCGTCCATCCCGTCTTGTAATTACACGGAGTGACAACTTACTTGAAACGAGATGGACGTACTGCAGACGGACCTGCCGTACTTCGATCCTATTAGGGACGTGCAGTGGGTATTCAGTGCGCTTGCAAACCGAACGAAATTACACATTCTACCCCGACTGCAGCCCGTTTTACGAATTTTTAGGACAGGGCAAGACATTTTAAGATCTAGTTCGGCATAATGGTGGCTTTAAGTATAATAAGGCCGAAAGGAGACGTCCTACCCTGACCGCAACCCGTTTTACGATTGTGTTAGGACGGAGTACTAAGAACTAAGACGTACTAAGAACTAGTTTGGTGTGACGTACGCTTTAGCAAGGACAAGAACACGTTTCGATTATGTGCAAGGGTATTCAAATAAGTATAATAACGATATAACTGATAATCTTCATACAGACAGAGTTGCTGATTAAAAAACGATCACCTCATTTAAATGCCAAAATATGACCTTTTCACTATAAACTGTCAAGTTTCTTTACATTTATATAGAGATATGAGCCATGCTCTGTGTAAAAGGGGCTTAATGAATCTGCGAAAAGTATCGAACCAGGTCAGCTTGCGACTTCCGCGCAGGCTGACCTTGGCAGACACTTTTCGCTATTGGTCAATTTTCTGTATGTCCAAGGACCAGTCTACCTCATGATTTAGTGGGTTGTAAAAAATGGCTATTATAGATCCTTAATTATGTGATGGCTTAATTGGCATGATGCAACGCGAAGATCCTTTAAGTCCCCTTTCGCCAGAGCATGGCTCAGTCATTTTAGTTGACCAGCCAGGAGACTACCTCAAGAAATTTGTCGCATACACGTCTCATGCTGCATCACTTGAGCTGTTCCTGTCGGTAATTTGTATGAAGAACATGTACACACAGTTGTTTACATTTGGTCGCTATTTGGCCTTTAACTCTTTACCAGACGACACAGTTTGGACTGGTCCATATTCAAACAATTTGCAGACGACAATTTAAATATAGCTCGAATGATGGAATCTGTCTTTGATAGGGTAGGATATATAGTGAGGAAATGAGAAAATGCTGGTCATCAGCATTTTTTCCTATTCCCAGTATATTTTCAAAAACCTTCATGTTTAGAAGTGTTAAAACGCGGGATTGTGCGGTAAAGAGTTAAACACGGACATCTGCTATTAATGGTTAAAGGTCAGTAGCTGCCAAAAGTAAAAAAAAAAGGGGGGGTGCTTAAGTGCATTTGAATCTAAGCTACACCTTTCAAAAGCATGGAAATTATTGTAAAGATGGCAATCTGTTATTTTGGGGTCGTTCAAGTGTTAGTTGCAGAAAAAACAACCTTTAAAAATCAGATAAAAAAGTAAACATAAGACTGGGCGACCTGGCAACTTTTGACCTTCTTTAAGAATTCATTTTTCTGCCAACCACTAACACTTTGACCGACCGTGCAATATCATTTTGTCACCTTCACAATAATTTCCTTACTTTTAAAGATACTATCTACATTCAAATGCATTTTAATGCCCGCTTTGTTTACTTTTGGCAACTATTGGGGCTTTAAAGGTGACCAGACTTATGAAATACCAGGGTCCGTATTCACCAACCATTCTTAAGAACATTCTTAGTCTTATTCTCCAAGATTTTCCAAATTTGAAAGTAACACAACTTCTGATTGGCTAAACCATATGGTTTAGCCAATCAGAAGTTGTGTTACTTTCAAATAATGAATATTCCGGAGAATAAGACTAAGAATGTTCTTAAGAATGGTTGGTGAATACGGACCCAGGTTTTTGTTCTCATATCAATGTCTAGACCAGTAATAGGGTTTTCGTGGATCTTATTCGATTTCAGAACTATTTAACATCGTCTGACCTTACGCTTAGTGACCGAATTGAGACGTCTACTTCATCATTACCAATTACCTACACTTCATCGTATTAGTTTTTGACGTGGGGTGCGAAGCATCCGGGCTCAGATTTACCATGTGGGAAATTGAAACTTAAAGATCTGATTCTGGGGGTACCTAACATTGCAAAATCATTACCTGGAAAAATAGTACTATTAAGAAAGCATTTTATTCACTTTGGCATAAAGGCATGACTAAAACGTTAACAATAGGGGAACTTACACGAGTTGGACGATAAATATGTAAACAAATACACCATTATCATAACCCAATTTAAAAAGTGAGTGATAGAACAGACTACCATGAGGCATGCTGCGTAGGTATACGCATTTATGTACTAGTTCTACCAAATAGTGTCAAGAAGCGTCAACAAGTTTCATGGAAAGCTTAGAAGCATCATGAGAGCTCTTGTGGTAATTTCTTTGAAAAGGATTGCTTTATTTGTCTAGATGTTGCTTAATAATACTTCTCACGTCGTTTCATTTTGACATTCTATTGAACCCCTTCCCCTCACACACACACAAAAAAAGATAAATTTGATAGCTTGCTCTGAGATTTATGGGAGAGATACCTCTCATCTCTTTAAATGTCTGCTTGCTTTTACTCAATTCGTTCTAGTAGCACTGCGTGCTTATTATTTGGTACAACAGTTAGATTTCAATTTGAGTAGGATCAAACGAACCCCACCTCAGCAGCGCTTTCACCCCTTTGATTCAAATACGTGGCATAGTTGTAAACTCTCTGCCGAATGACAAGATTTAACCCTTTACCAGACGACAAAATTTGAGCCTTGTCCAAATTGAAAGCATTTGCAGACGAAAATTTCAATGTGGCTAAAATGGTGCAATTTTTCTTTGATAGGGTAGAAAACATTGTGGGAAAAGGAGAAAATGCTGGTTACCAGCATTTTTTCCTTTTACCACAATGTTTTCATAAGGCTTCTTTCTCAGGGTCTTTAAAGGGCGGCATTGTAAGGTAAAGGGTTAAGCCTTGTCCACATTGTGCATTTGCAGACGATAAAATTGAATTTAGCTATACTTGCAGACGACAGATTAGCCCTTTACTACACAGTTCCGAGTTTTAACGACCCTGATGAAGGAAGTTTTTTGAGATACATACTTACAGCCAGAAAAAAAAAAAAAAAACGCTGTTAAAACTTGAAACTGTGTAGAAAGGCTCGGAATTTGGTCATCTGTTTAAACATAGAGATTACCAATATATACTGTGTAAGGAATAGAAAAAATAAAGGAATTTGTCCTCATTTAGAATTGGAAACGGCGCCAGTGATTTCTTTGAAGACTACCCAAAATGAAATGCATTTTCTATCCGTCGTAGTCTGTGCAGCTTACAGCCGTCAAGGGCAAAATTTGGCATGAAGATACAATAAAGATTATAGTTTCATAAAATAAAGATGAAATGGTATAAAACTAAAACTGGTTGAAAAGGAGTATAGATGTATCCTTAACAACACTGTGGGAAAAAAGGGCCTGTCAAAGGCAAATTCCAGCATTTGAGACACATCTCAATTGCCATATGCAAATAGTTCGAATTTGGATAACTGTAATTTTTGTCATCTGTTTTTTTACAAGGAGCTGTCTCATTAAAACAGTAGAAAACATTGTGCCAAATGGAGAAAATGCTGGTCACTGCATTGTCCCCTTTACATACAATGTTTTGAAAAGCTTTTTTTTTCTCAGGTCGTGGTCATTAAAACTCGGAATTGTTTGGTTAAAGGGTACAGGTTTGGATTTGTAATTTTTGTGTCATTTGTCGAAGACAATGCCACTATGAGTTCAATACGGCATTTTGAAAATCATGTATCGTAGTTTGTGCAAAACCGAAGGAAGTAAACCCAGTAAAAATCATTTTTTTCTGAGACAAATAAGTGTTTCGATTTCGATTGCACTCAGATATGAAATTGAAAATGGTGTACTACAATAAATTGAATTAGGCCATCGATCGTGAAAATACTTACTTTTATCGAAAATAGCTTGATCCGCTATGACCTTCTATAGTGGCGTAATGATACACACATACCGTGCTTGTTCGTCCCAAAACCAGTTCGTTCCTGGGCTTATTCGTCCCAGGGCTTGTTCGCCCGGACTTGTTCGTCCCACAAGATTGCACCCTTCTCTATCGGATTTTGCACGACTATATAGTAGGCTGACTTTCAAGCGAATATTTTGAAACTTTTTCCGTTGTTTATTTTTCAGATTATTAATTCCACACAATGGCCCCCTTGACAAATGCTACACCAGTGTTTTCAACGCTTTGATCACATCCTGGGTCCGTATTCACCAACCATTCTTTAGAATATTCCTAGTCTTATTCTCCAATCAGAAGTTGTGTTATTTTCAAATGTAGAAAATTTTGGTGATAAGATTAAGGATATTCTTAAGAATGGTTGGTGAATACAAACCCTGGTTTTATCCCTTCTGGCATTTCTGGTCATGTGGGATTGTCAAGACAAGGGTACATCGATTTCCAAAGCTGTTGCGGGTGAAATCAAAATATCGAGCTATCAATGTGATATGACAGCGATGTTTTTTTAACGCAGCTTTAATAAAATCCATCCAGGAAAAGTAGCCAGTAGCTTGAATTACATGTACATGTATTTAACTTTTTCACTACCACATCAAGAAATTCGACTTTTCTTTGGACCTAAAAATAGATTTCCACTGTCATTAAAGATGAATTAGGTTCTATTCTAGCATCAGATAGCGGACGGTGTAGATCCAAGATCAGGCTGCACGTTCTGTGCAGTCTGATCTTGATCTACGTCATCCCATTGGCAGTGAAAGACTTCCAGAATAGAATGGATTTGCTTCTGGATTCCCCCCTTCCACCCATTTCTGTTCAGATATGACACAAAAGTTGTTACAGGTTCACTCTGACAACATAGCGTAAGTGAAATGATAATCAAAGGACTCAAAGTCCTGGAATGCGGATTTGTGGAGAAGCATAAAGCTGTAATACGAGGGCTGTTCAAAAATACGCGGAAAAGTACAGTAATTCTCTCAAGTACGGCTTGAATACAGTGAAATGGATACATATTGTAGACATATTAAAACTGCACTGACAGAAAAAATTTCAAGTTATTATTTCAACAAGATATGGTAGTTATGGCAACGTCGTGTTCCAAAACCTGGCCCAAAATGCAATAAAACGAAAGCATTTGTCGTGTAGAAAATGACGTGTCTCTTTTGTGTCTGATCAGAATTCGTCACCAAATTTTGTCATGTTTTGGCACCAACTCTTGGTATGACGTGCATGAAGTCACATTTACGTCCGGCGTCACTTGAGCATTTGGCGGCCATATTGTTTATTCACGTGCGTCAAAATGAGTTCTTAACAGGGAACTTCTCATAAATTTTGTGTTTTGAATGGAAAATCCAGAAAAGAAAAATGGAAATGTTAATAAAAGCAAACGGCGATTCAGCAATGAAGAAAATAGTTTAATACAAATAGTATGCGCATTATAAAGACGGTCATGAAAGTGTGACAGATGACCAGAGGAGCGGACGGTCAACGTCGATAACACAACGTAACGAGTGCAGTGCAGTCCGCGATTGCTTCCGCTTAGTCTGCTGCCGACAGGAAAAGCTTCTATTTATGGGTGAAACGATGCAAAACTTGTACTTCATTTCGAGGAGAGTATTTTGAGAAAGATGAAATTCTTTAGACAGTTATCTTATCTAGGTATGTGATAGAAACGATTGATAAGTAATTCGAATAAACCGGCGTAAAATTGATGCTGGATGACGTTGGGCCAGTTTTGGGACGATGACGTTACTATAACAACCATATCTTCATAAGTTGTTGAGATATTGACAAGGAATTTATCATTACAATACAGAATTAATTTGTCTGCAATATATATTAACTGTTTTGTATTTAAGCAATATTTGAGAGAATGACAGTACTTTTCCGCGTATTATTAAACACCCCTCGTATGTTGTGATGAAAAAGTAACACCACATGCAACACATGTGCAATCATTTTAAAAAGGAGTTAGCAAGGGCAGGGAAAGTCAAAATTGTTCTGCCGAGCCGGCCGCGCAGTAACTGTTATTCTGGTACCTAATTTGATCCATCGATTAGTTTTTTGCTGGTTTTAGATTTCGGAATAAATATGTATACACGTGTAGGGCAGTATATACGGTGGTGACAAAAGCGAGGTTGATGTGTAGTAGCTAAAACTGAAAGTAGAATGGGCGCAACCGTGAATGACAGTATATTTGGTTCAGGTCAAACCGATACCATAGTACAGTGTGAGCGCGCATGCGTCGTTACGCATGATGTATTTGGTCCCGGTCAGAACGATCACAATAAGTGGATTTGCAATACAAATCCGCAAAAAATGGGAGGAGGACTCGTATAGGGAAAACGAAAGATAAGGAGAAGTACTCTGATACCCTGCCGTACTTCAAGAGTACGTCAGGCAAAGCGCAATAATGGCGGCTCCCGTTGGTAACATGCAAAGGAGATGGGATAATCTTATTTCACATGATTAAATCGGATCAAATGCTGACTTCAAAACAGATCGCTTGCAATAAAGTAATGGCAGCGAGTTTTTCTACATGCCGTCCTTATTAAGCGAGAAAAACTACATATCAGAAATGCTTTGCGTATCCGAAACGTCAATGGACCTATATAAAACACGGCTACTTTTAAAATGATTCATAGCAAAATTTATATTTAAATCATACCCCAATAGCCTGTTTTAGATTCGGTAATATATTTTTTGTACAAAATTGATCTCATTTTATTCACTGATAAACTGGGTCACATGAAATTGGGGAAAACGGGGAAGCATTTAAGGGTACGCTTGAGGACGCCTAGGAGGCCGCCATTATTGCGCTTTGCCTGACCCTATAACGTAGTGGTAGGGGCAGGTAATCCGGACTAAAAGCGACGGGGATAGAGAGATAGAAACAGAGATGAAGAGAAGAATGGGGTAGACAGAAAGACAGACAAACAGACAAACAGACAGACAGACAGAGATTGTTTTTTTATTGATTGATTGTATGGTGTTTAACGCCGTGTACAACATTGTCTCAGTTATTTCGCACTTTACCCATGCTTTCCTGTACTTAGAACAATATTCTTCCAAAGCTGCTGGCTGCTTTACCACGCCAGCATCGTGTAAACAGTGATCGCCGGTGAAAGAGGAATGAATCCTGTCGCAATGACTATCTTCATCCTCGGAAGTAGAGAGAAAAGAGGCATAGAAAGTGGGAGGAAAAAGTATTAACCCTTAGGCTGCTAAGCCCGACTCAAGGACCTTTTGCGGACAGTGTAGACCAAGATCAGACTGCACATAACGTGCAGTCTGATCTTGGATCTACACTGTCCGATTAGAAAATATCTTTTCCCCAAAAATAACATTGAAATAGCAAAATTTGGGGTTTTCTACTATCAGTTTGAAAGTTTCGTTTCACTTATTTAGCAGGATAAGGGTAAATATATTTAAAATAAAAGTTAACATTCAAATAGAGACTCATAAAATTTAGACTTGCCCAAATCATGCTCATTGGAAGGCGACATGAGTTAACCCTTAACCACACAATCACGAGTTTTAACCTTGAGGAAGATGGCTTTTGAAAACATTGTGTGGAAAACTCCTTTTTCCACAATGTTTCATTTCCTTCTGAAAGCAAATATCAGTTTTTCAGCCACATTTACTTTGTCGTCTGCAAATTCTTTCAAGTTGGATAAGTTCATAATTTTGTCGTCTGGTACCCTTTTTACACAATCCCGACTTTTTACGACCATGAGAGAGAAAGCTTTTGAAAACATTGTGAGAAAAGGAGAAAATGCTGGTAACCAGCATTTTCTCCCTTTCCCACAATGTTTTCTACCCTTTCCAAAACAAAATTCAAATTTTGAGTCACATCTGATTTGTCGTCTGCAAATGCCTTCAGTTTGGACCAGCCGAAAATTTTGTCGTTTGGTAAAGAGTTAAACGTGCCTCTGACGATGGTATTTGTTATTAAATGGATAAAAAACATTGTGGAAAAATGAGAAAATGCTGGTAATCACCATTTCCTCCTTTTCCCGCAATGTTTTCAAAAGATTTCTTCCTCAGGGTCCTTAAAAACGCAGGGTAATGTGGTAAAAGGTAAAAGGTTTATTGTTAAATGGGTAAAAAAATATTGTGGAAAAAGAAAAAAAATTTTTTTCCACTATTTTTCTACCCATTTAACAATAAACGTAGGATTATGTGATAAAAGGTAAAAAGGGTAGGGCGGTAAAAATATTTGCCCCCAGTGAGGTTTGAACTCACGACACCTGGTTTACGAGACCAGTGCTCTGCCACTGAGCTATAGAGGCAACGTACAATACGTATCTTTTGCTTGTCTAGTGTAGACTTGAAACCGCAGCATAAAGCATATTCAACAGATGTGAGCATTTCTATTGGAAAAAGCAACGTGGAAACACGTTTAGCGAGAAAAAAAAAATGTTCAACATTTGAACCTTGCTCTGTGAAAAGGGGGCTTAATGGATTGTACACCCCAGCCATTCTCAGAACAATTCTCATTCTAAATTCAAAGACTAGGCATCTAATTGGTTGAAATGTTTGGTCTCAGCCAATCGGATGACTGACCTTGAATTCAATAATTGGAGTATTTCAGCACGATTAGTAGTCAAGAAGTCCAGATAGAGGTAGTTATTTTGGTTTTAAAATTGAAAATGTTTACCACTCTCCACTAAACCCTGTGTAATGGGTACCCACAACATAGGGTTTGGAAGAGAAATAATGGATTTAAAATACTGTCGCTTCCTTTTACCTGGAGATCTGATGAATACTTACTATGTCTAAGGTTAGTGCCTCCATTCCTCAGTACTTATATCACTGGTCTTGTAAGCCAGGGGTCGTGAGATCGATCCTCACTAGGGCTCACGATTTTTGCAATATCCAGTGCACTGTGCTTGCCACCTGACTTTGTGTCTACAGTCATTGGTCCAGCATTCTGTGCCTTTTTTAATGAGTTATAGTTTAAATAACAAAATATTCGGTGGTCCTATCATTTGAATGGACAAATATCAAAAGCTCGAACATCATACGGGATTTTAAAATCACGGTGAATGATGCTTTCAAAAGAGCCTGTGTACTTATCTCGAGAAAAGAGGACTCATTCACTTTTGTCAACAACTAGGCTTCTTTGAAAAAGAGGCCAGGAGAGGTCAGCATCAATTTTTAAAAAATAGTTTATTGGCTTTTAATTTCATTATATTATATTGGTACATGTAAACAAACAAGTATGGCATAAATAATTATACCGCTGCGTTGAAACCTCTTATGCATTACATGGCTGAAACGTGACCTTCTTCCCGCGTTTTCAAGTCGCGTCATCTTTTCACGTGGTGATCTCTTTTTTAACAAAATTCTTTTTTTTTTGCTTAGATTTATTTGTTTAATGAAAAATTACAGTACTATTTGGAGAGATCATTTGCAATCAAACCAATATAGCACACCTTTTTTGAATCGTCATATAAATACAATTAACGCCTATTTCCTATTTTAGTTTTTTTGATTTCGGTTTATTTATAAAACCATAACGAAACAGACTGTGTAACAGAACAATTTCGTAAAAAAAAAGATGGATTTAGGCAGCAATTTCTGAGGCAGTCTGCCTTTTAACTCACCACTGTTGGAGAGGTCTGATGACCTCTCCAAGGAACCAATCAACCAGTCTCTTCATTTTGCTATGGTTTTTGCCAGTAAACTAGTTATCCTTCATATATCTAGAACATATTTACCTGGGCGCAATACGATTGGTTTGTCTACTATGTTCTATACGATTTTTGAGGCATGGTAGGTGGCTATGAGCTACGGCATATGTGTTTACATATTGTGTACGAGCATCGTGCGATGTTTTGTACGGACTGTCGCCAACAGGGCTGGCATATAGAACCCGTTAGGAGATTTTACGAAATTCGATGTCATCGAGCAGTCTCCGCGGCCTCGATTTGGAAACCGTGGGGAGCCTGTGCGAAGATGACACAGTGACTGTGCGATCGTCGTGCAGTGTTTGGCATTCTTGTATTGATTAAGTGTACAACTTCAAATTTCTGTTTGCTCTCTTCACCTGTTCTTTCTGACTTACCATCACAAGAGCGCCATTCTGAGCCTGAGTAGTGGTTTAAGTGTCATCTCCGACTAACACGAAGACAATTGTTGATATATATTAACCCTTTCCTGCTGAATAAGTGAAATGAAACTTTCAAACTGATAGCAAAAAAGAAAACAATTTTGCTATTTCAAATGTATTTTTGGGGAGAAGATATTTCATTATCGGAGCATTGCCATTATTCGTTATGTATTAGTTGTGTTAGGTCGGTATATTCCATACATGTAAAAAACTGATTTTAACATTCTCAAAATTAAAAAAAAAAAAAAAAAAAAAAATCACGACTGATTGTAACGTAAGTAAAATTTGAAAACTGATTCTAGCGTGTGGCAGTTGACTTTAACGTAGCTGATTTTAACTGCAAAAATTGGGAAAGCGATTGTCGCTTGATTTGCCGAAGGATGACTGTCCAATATCCTTGCGATTTTACAGCTTAAGGAGTCATGGTGAGGCAACCTTGGGATAGATGCGTGGGGGCTCTACGATTGACCTTTTTTTTATACAAAATACGGAAATTTTACAGGAGAGGGCTAAACCTTCACATTTCTGTTTCACAGAAGCGAGAAGTTTTTTTTTCCGGAAAAATTTTCGAAAACTTAGATGGAGTAACATCGCATTCACCTCTCGATTCTTTAACCCGAACTGAGATTGTGGTACCCTTATGAATTTTCTCCCACAGTAACAGGCTAACCCTCATCCTGCTAAATAAAAGAAATGAAACTTTCAAACCAATAACATAAGCCCAAATATTCCTAATTCAAAGGTATTTTTGGAGGAAAAATATCTCCTTGTCGGACAGTGTTCTGTGCAGTCTGATCTTGATCTACGCTGTCCGCAAAAGGCCAGTGAGTCGCGCTTAGCAGCCTAAGGGTTAAATCAGAAAACCTGACAGAATATTACATGGGAGATTTCTCGAAACAATCATCAAGGAAAATAGAATACAGAGAGCTTTTTGTTTAGAAAACTGTCGAATGCCTATAAAATATTTGACAAAAATTTACTCTGCTTCTAAACATGAAATTTATGCAGATAGTCCAGAATACATAATACATATATGCTACACATGTAGACAAAGATGATTATATATGAGTCATGCTATGTGAAAAGGGGGCTTGATACATCTGCAAAAAGTATCGACCCCGGTCAGCCTGCGCAATCGACGACCTGGGCCGAAACTTTTTGCTATCAGTAAATTTTCTGAATGTCAAAGAACCAGTCTACCTCAGGATTCAGATGGTTGCTAAACAAACTGGATTTTATGGATCCCCATTTATGTAATACTATGCTTGAAATTTTCTTTTGTGGGGAGGTTTGTTCAATATTTCTAGCTTGGTTATAAAAGATATTTTTGTACTATTAGATCTGAAAAGCAGGATCTTATATGACTCTAATTTACCGCGAAAACCTGTTAAAGGGAGATAACCATTTTCCTTTATGCAGGAGGCTTGACATCATTAAATGCTCTTGGATAACTGTTAAGTCGGAGTATCATAACCGAGGACGTTAGTTTGTTTGTTTGTGTTGGAGTTTGTGTCGCCGTTTTAAAAGCTTAAAAGCCATTATCTAGGCGGTCGGTGCACCTATGCATGTGTTCCCTGGTTTTCTCACACCAGTACTGACACAGACCTCTCTTCAAGTCACTGACTACTTTGGTCACATGGATTACAGGTGAGAGGTGAAATATAGCAGGAAAGAAAGTTTGCCTCAGCAGGGCATCAAACCTGCCACCACCAGGTCAGATACGCTAACCCGGCCGGGCTAGAGGACGTTAGTCCAGAAACCTTTGTTTTTGATACAAATATGAATATATCGGTAACAGATACAAAGATTGTAAATCGAAGCAATGGGTTAAAACTGGCAAATGTTTAACATAGACTAATTATGCCTCTAAACAAACAGCATATAAGTTGAACATGCTAAGTATATATCCTATACAATGTAGATAAAGACAAGTTCACGAAATAATATTACATGTATACTCATTCTGGCTTATTATAGTACTACATAACCAGTATATGTATGACTTTTTGATAAGATGTAAATACGTGTATTTACCAGATATCTTCAGTTTCATGAAATACTTTGTTACCTGTCAGGTTGAAAATGATTTTATACCATTAGATCGGAAAGCTGGATGGAGCAACGCTTACAACTAGCATTTTAACAGTATTAGTTATGACAGATGCCAAAGTTTTGAAAGGAGGCCGTATTCTAAACTCTGTTTCATTTGTACTTCTCAAAAATATTCTAAACTTCAAAGAAACGTAATTTATGATTGGCCAAACTAAATAGTGCAGCCAGTGAGAAATTCCGTTACTTTCTTACCGTGCTTTCTTAAAGTAGAATGACATCATGCTGTTAGACTGGTTGGTGAATACAGGCCCTGGTAACAATATGTATTTATCAAACATCAACGCTCAAAACTGCGTTAACCTTTATCCTGCTAAATAAGTGAAATAAAAATGTTAACCCTATGATAAAAAAGCCAAATTTCGCTATTTCAAAGGCATCTTTAGGCAGAGATATCTCCATATCGGACGGTGTAGATCAAAGATCAGACTATGCAGTCTGATCTTGATCTATATTGTCAACAAAACGATCCTTCAGTCGTGCTTAGCAGCCTAAGGGTTAAAGATTAACCCTGTTTAGACTAAATACTGATTATGGTTAACCTAGGGCGACGCTCTTAACGCGCGATACGCATGTGCGTAATGTTGATAAAAGTAGGATGAGATCGAAGGTTCTTGTTGTCACTTTAGTGCAAAAGGTCTTTTTCATCACTTGCCCGAAGAGCGCTTAGCGCGACTTTAGTTGTTATGAAGATCAAGATAAACAATATAAACCATGATCCGACTGCCATTTTCAGACACTGTAGATCAAGATCAGACTGTCATTTGCAGACAGTATAAGTCAAGATCAAACTGCACATAACCTGCAGTCTGGTCTTTGATTTACTCGGCCTGCTTTTTTGTTGAATACACTGGCAGAATTACTATAAATCTAGCGTTTCAGTGTACTTACTGATTCTACAATCCTGATTACGCCCTTGTAAAAAATAGGATGAAATCATTCGCCAGAAACAAGTTTGCACCTTGAAATGTCAGTATGAAACATAAATATGCAACACACGTTTTTTATCCTTGCCGGATGCATATAAAATTGTCGTGACAAATGGGACTTCGCTCATACAGAGCCATTTTACTTTTGCGACAATGGTTTGAAAAGGTATTTCATAAAAGAACAAAATGTCTCGATCAAATAGTAATACGTCAAAATGCTCACAGATTAATGCCACTCCAACGATATACTTGCGCCATGTTCTGGGAAAAGGGGGCTTTATGCATCCACGTGATGCATGATACCAAACAAGTCATCACATAGCCATGGATCCATAAAATCCATGTTGTATAACAACGGACTGCATCAGGAGGTAGACTGGTCCTTGAACATACAGAAAATTTACCAATTGCGAAACGTTTCGGCCAAGGTCAGCCTGCGCGGACCTGGGTCGATACTTTTCGCAGATGTATTAAGCCTCGATTTTCACAGAGCATGGCTCATTTCTATTGTTTAGTTCCTTTCATGACGATTTCTATATTTAGGATTGTACAAAATGTTGTCTATATAGTTCATGTGTAGCTGATGTATTATTTCGAACATACAACACACGCAGCTTCGCGCCCTTCTACATACGGAGGACACGGAAGAGCTCCACACTTAACTTCCTCAAGTTTAAGAACATGTTCGTCGTCACCGCGATCCTGGTGTTTAACAAAGTTGGAATCAAGACACACAAAATCCGATGATCCCTCCCAATTCGGATGTGAGGCCACAAGGTAACCATGATATTCTGCGGTCCAACCCGTCAGACATTTCGATTGACCGGGTAACATAACTACGGAAGCTCTTACAGAAGTACACATTGCGCAGGATAAATCATTGTTATAGACATTAGATCCAAACAGCTCATTTGAGACCGAACTATCAATTTCTATCTCTGTACCGTAAATCAAGGATCCCGAGTGATATCCATCGATATGTTCAGCCCATGTCGGTGTTTCCGGTAGACATAAGGAATTTGCTCCCCCTCCTTCCTCGTCCCATTTGTTTCCCGCCATGTGACCTTTGTATAACATGGTGGTTCCGTTACCAGGGCAATCCTCTCCGCCCCATCTTATGTAACGGGACATCATTTTTGTCAGTTCTTTCTCGAACGTTTCCATCTTTGTCAATTCTTTCTCGATTTGTTCCATCCTTATCTCCAGTTTCACCAACTTTAACAAAGTTTGTTCTTCGTAATGGAACCATGAGCACTGCGGTTCTTCGCCAAGCGCAATGTGCGGCAAGGACAGTAAACAGAGAAATATTCCGACGATACTCGACATCTTTTGCCGTTATAAGTCAGTCCAGGCTACAAAAGATAATGATAATGTCTGAGTCAATTATAGTCCCACAACCTGTTAACTGTAAAATAACTTAAACTCTTCGGCACCTACATGTTTAATGAAAAATCAGCATAATCAGTATGTTGGAAAGATACGACTGACATTTAAATGCTGCATTTCTAAAATATCCCCAAAAATACTGGAAAGTAACGATCCAAGATCAGACATTAAGTTTGGTAAAGGCCGATTTTGACCCACGCTTTCCACAAAAGCAAGATGCTTCGTCTGCAAATTTCTAAGACGTACCTCCTTACCATACGACAAAAAAGTTACACTTCTTCACACTGGTTGATTAATCCTTATCCTGCTGAATAAGTTCATTCAAACTTTTAAGCCGATTGTAAAAACTCAAGCGATGCCACTTAAAATTTATTTTTGGAGAAAAATGTCTCTTTATCGGACAAAGTAGATCTAAGATCAGATTCCACGTTCTGTGCAGTCTGATCTTGATCTACACTATCAGCAAAAGGTCACTGTTTCGCGCTTAGCAGCCTAAGGGTTTTGGAAACTACAAATGTAACTCAAAAACTAGAAAGTGCTGGTGACAGCATTTTATCTTTTTTTCCCCACAATGTTTTCATAAGCTCTTTTGATCATTCTCTTTTAAACATGGGATTGTCTAGTTAGATTTTTACACTATCTATGTATAACGTTCAAAAAGAGACAGACCTGCTAAGATCTAAACAGCTTTACCTTTGAACACTGTAGATCTGTTGCATTCCAACAAATGTTCTCTTGCCTCAACTGAAAAGTTATCGTGGATTTACTCAATGTATGTATACAGTTTTTGTCTTTCAACGCGCGTCATAATTAACAGTAAATACTTGAAGCCAAGCCAAGTAAATGCAAACAAAATTCCTCAGGCTTGCCATTTTTAGTACCCTACCGGCGAAGCCGAGGGGGACTATAGGTTTGCACACCGTCCGTCTGTCCGTATGTCCATCTGTCCGTCTGTCCGTCAGTCCGGCAATTCAGTTTTCCGGACTTTTTTTCTAAACGCTGGTACATATTGAGCTGAGTTTTGGTTTGTAAGTCACCCACCATGACTTACAGATCAAGTTCGACTTTCGTTCCGGTCCACTGGTTTTTCCGGATTTACGGGCCTTGGCTTTACAAAAATTCACTGATAAATCAGTTTTCCGGACTTTTTTCCTAAACGCTGGTAGGAATTGATCTCAGATTTGCTGTGTAACTCAACCACCATGACTTACAGATCAAGTTCGACTTTCGTTCCGGTCCACTGGTTTTTTACGGATTTACGGGCCTTGGACTTACAAAATTTCATTGATAAATCAGTTTTCCGGACTTTTTTTTCTAGATATTCACCTGACTTGTGCTGTGTAAGTCAACCACCATTACTTACAGATCAAGTTCGAGTTTCGTCCCGCTCCACTGCTTTTTCACGCATTTACGGGCCTTGGACTTACAAAATTTCACTGATAAAACATTTTTCCGCACTTTTTTCTAAACGCTGCTACATATAGAGCTGATTTTTGGTGTGTACATCAACCGCCATGACTTACACATCAAGTTCGAGTTTCGTCCCGCTCCACTGCTTTTTGACGCATTTACGGGCCTTGGACTTAAAAAAAAATTTCACTAACATGCCAGCGATACATACGGCCGGTAGGGGACTGTGTATTGCTATGCAATACTATCACAATGCTTGTTTTCCAAAAAGTTTAGAGCTGTAGCGCTTTTCATATGCTACATGTTAAGGACGTTTGCCAATTTGCTGTACATAGTCGTTTTCTTTTCAGCTTCCATGAGGAGGCTCATTAAGGATTATTCCATTGTTTGATTTCTTCGATAAAAACGGTAACTGATTCTTGATAAATTGATATGTTTTATTGATTTCGAAGAAAAACATATTATTAGGGTTCATCTGTGGAACAAGTTAAAAAGTTATAGGAAACAAATCTTTCTTGTTTACTAAGTTAACCCTGTACAATACGACAAAGTTGCAGACTTGTCCAAATTGAACAAACAATAATTTAAAGAGGCTTTGTCGAACTTTTTCAGTTATGGCCGAACACTGATAAAATCTAAACTTTATATTTCTCCACTGCTATGGTTAACTATTTGAATGGCTACAATCTTTAAAGATCGAAACCTTTAGCGTAGATAACGGAAGGGTGATAAAATAAATTTGAAGTTCAATTTAATTAATAAAAAGTCTAAATAGCCCCCTTTAAAGTTGGCTCAAATAACGGAGTTTGTTTTAGAATGTAGAGAAAACAGTATTAAGAAAGGAGAAAAATCTAACTACCAGCATGTTCTCCTTTTCCCACAATGCTTTCAGTATCATTTCTCTTAGTGTCGTTAAAACTACTGATTGTTTTGTAAAGATTTAAATATGTAATTCAATAAATGGTATCGTAGATCTCCTTCAGTAGATTTTGATGGCAATATGCACTATTTCCATCAGCAGAAATAACAATTGCAGAATAAAGGTTCATGTAACATAATATATTAGCAATGCTCTGTGGAAAGGGGCTTAATGCATCTCCGTGATTCATGATACCAAGCAAGTCATCACATACTTAGGAATCCATTAAATCCATTTTGTCTGAATCATTCAGTACACTGGTCCTTTGTCATCCAAAATTTACCAAAAGCAAAACTTTTCCGCCGTGGTCAGCCTGCGCAGGCTGACCTGTGTGGATACTTTTTGCAAATGCATTAAGCTCCATTTTCACAGAGCATGGCTCAAATTCATACAGGGTAAGTAAGATTCATTTACCAAACCTAGCTTCAGAAAACGTCTTCACTAAAAGCGACTTTGCACAAATCTTTACAAATATGAAATTATTTGTATTATTTCATTGCAAATATATCAGTTCGTCAAAATGATATTACAAAGTATATTTCCGCCATTTATTTCTCTAGACCAATTATTATTTTACTAAAAGAATATAAAAACCAAAGGACTCAACGTCCTGAAAAGCGCATTCGTGGAAAATTACCAAGGTATGATGTTATGTAATGAAAAACAAAATTTCGATTACAATTAGCAATGATAAAGAAGGTCGAAGTTGTTCTGCCAAACGGGACATGCAGTAACTGTTATTTTATTGCATGAACTTATTAAGGAGTAGCAGTTTGATCCATCAATCTGGCTTGGTTATCTGCTGGTTTAAGATATGGGAATGTATGTACACGTGTAGGACTATATATCCGGTAGTGAGAAAAAAGAGGTCGGGGTGTACTAGCTAAAGCTGAAAGTAGAATGAGTAGAGCGCATGCTTGTATGACAGTATTTGGTTCAGGTCAAACCGATAACGTAGTATAGACTTGCTATTCAAAGCTGAAAGTGACCGCGCATGCGTCGTTATGCATGATGTACTTGGTTCCAGCCACTTCGTTCACAGTCAGAGGATTTTCTATACAAATCCGCTAAAAAAGCGAGTGTTTAAAGGATTCACAGCAGTCAAGTTTGAAACCATTCAAGACGAAAACATGATAAGTTTTTCATTTTACTTATCTTGAAAATAAAGGATTATGGGAAAACATAAGTTTATAATAGACGTGAAGGCTCAAGAAAGTTTAAGCTAAGTTGTTAGACACAGTGCGAGTCGTATTTAGTTCAGAATTTAACGTAGCCATTAAACATTAACCATGCTCTGGCAAAAGGGGGTTTGATGCATCTCGGTGATGAATCGTACCAAGCAAGTCGTGTCATAGTTATCATGAATCCATATATCTATACGATCTACCTTGTCTTATACTGTGTGAATCCTGAGGTAGACTGATCCTTTGACATGCAGAAAATTGACCGATAGCAAAATGTTTTGGCCCATTTTCACCTGGGTCGTACTTTTTGAAGATGATTTAAGACCCCTTTTCACAGAGTATGGCTCATATATGTTCTGGCAAACAGGCTTTTACTGTAGCTTAAGAAAAGATCCAAGAATGGTTGAACATATGGTTAAGAGTTTAACATTGTCCTATGGAGAGGCACTGCAGACCTCTATCGCTGACGAAACCTGGTATAGACATGAATTAACTGTCGCCGAGATGAAACTAGAATATTGTCCAAAGCAGTCAAAAACTCATCTCAAGACTACTGAATATTCGGAACATTATTGGTCCTCGAGCTCAAACCTTCATTGCCCCCTTTTGTGTTAAAAAATATTGCAGCAGAAGGTCTGGGTATCATTTCTGTTTTCAAAATACGATTCGCCGAGCCCCGGTAGCTCAGTCGGTAGTGTACATGACTTGATAACAGAAGATCATCGGTTCGAATCCCGTCTCGGCCAATTTCTTTCCGAGGATTGATGATAGTCATTGCGACAGGATTCATTCCTCCCTAACCCTTGACCATTGTTTCTAGATAGCTTTATGTGGAAGCAGCCAGTGGCTTGGAAAGAATATTATGCAAATGAAAACGAAATTACACACCATGAAAATCGATGAACCAAATATGATTCACCCGGAAGCGTGCTGTTGGTACACCGCCACTCTCCGTTATCGCGAAAACCAATCCAAGGGAGTATTGCAAGTTTTTCAATATTAAATGCTCTTGAATAGCTGATCGAAATAACGTTTAATACCGATGCTACAATTACCGGTATACATTGAATTTTTCTCGACGACAAAAATCTTGTACTCAACACAGCATTCACGTGAAAGATTTTTCCAACGAAACACCAAAGAAGAGAGACTAATCACATCACTATTTTATTAAACTAGCAAGTGCCTGTAAAATATTTGACAAAGACTAATCCTGCTTCTAAGCATACAATTGATACAGGTTGTACATGAAACTAACATGTTCAGAGGTTTTTAAGAACACCTTTAAACATTTACCAGATTGATTCAATCATCACATGCTTTAAATGGTTATTTCGAGTATTAAACAATTTTTTTTTTTTTTTTTTTTTTTTTTGTCAAAGGCTTGTTTATATTCCTTGCAAGGATTTTTGTAGTCAATACATTAGCAAAGGTACCTAACATTCGCTATGTGGCATTTTTCAAGTACATACCTATCTGATTTGAGCATTCTGGATACAGAAACCGACTACTTATCAAGATGGCAATCGGTTCCAGGAATTTCAAAATATATGTACGTCTATTAAAGCAACGCTTTCTGCTACGATTCATCCAGCCATGGTTAGCTAGCATATAACCTATGCTACAGTCATTGATAAAAACAGCCCCTATAGGCCTGCGAAATAGCTCCGGTATAAGTCAAGCATGTTGAGGACATTTGGTTTTTAGCTCAACAGGCAGAAGGCCAGCAAGCTTATGTCATTGCCATGTGTCCGTCGTGTGTCCGTCGTACGTCCGTGCATGCATCTGTCCATGCGTTAACTTTTATTTCGAACATATTCTTCTCTGAAACTATCCATACAATGTTGATAACTTCACGGAAATTATCATGCCATGGCCCTCTTTAAAATTTCTTCAAAGAATTTGATTCCAGTGGAAAATCTGACTCTAATGGCAACAAGAGACTGAGAAATATTGCGAAATTCTAAAAATCTTCTTGTCAGAAACTTTTTGCCCTAGGACTACCAAATTTGATATGTACCTTTATCTAGTGGACCTGTACAAAAAGTTTTCAAATTATAGCCTTTGGGTCGAAATTGGCATCGCCATGGGGGTCAAAAGTTCTATATGGGATATTATAGAGAAAATTTTAACAATCGTCTTGTTCCTAACCATAAAGTATAGGACTACCAAATTTGGCATGAAGCTTTTTCTAGTAGACCCCTTCTTTGGTCATCTAAATTAAAGCCCTCCGGTCAATATTGGCCACAACCTAGGGATCGCCCATGTCCTTAAATAGAGACCGTATAGAAGGATTTGCAGTAAACATTTTTTTTTTTTTTTTCAGTTATTATATTCTTAAGAATTTTGGATATAATAGTCAGGCTTTATTTCCCCACAGATATTATTTATAGGCATTTTTAGCCTGGTACTTTTTAGCTTAAGATTTTACGCACCGAGCATTAATACGTATCCTTTACAGAACAGTGATGCGTCATAGCAGACTATTCAGTCTTCAACCAATTTGACATGAACAGATAACATAGAAAAGATTGATCATCGGATACTAGGACTACAAGCAATGGCAGAGGTCAAATTGTAAAGGGAACATTGTTAGAACCACTTTTGAGTTTGTCTAGGGCCGTATTCACCAACCATTCTAGGTTTCGTATCAAGTGTAATTCTTACGAATTTTTTTTTAATTCCAACAGAACCCAATTTCGGAAATTGCGTTACTCTTCTATATATTAGAACTAGAGTGACACTAAGAATGGCTATTCAAATTGGTCGGTTAACACTTAAGCTGCTAAATAAATAAAACGAAACGTTGAATCCGATAATGAAATCTAGAATAATGTTATTTAAAAAAAAAAATTTTTTTTTGAGAAAAATATCTCCTTATTGGGCAGTGTAGATCAAGATCAGACTGCCTGATCTGTGCAATCTGAGCTTGATTTACACTGTCCGCTAAAGGTGAGTGAGTCGCGCTTAGCAGCTTAAGGGTTAATACAGTCCCTGCTGACCATTTGGAGTTATTATATATAAACGCTTAAAACCCGCCGTCACGATTAGTGTTCTAGGTAGCCCTTTACGAAACGACAGATTGTAGCCTCCTCTCAGTTCGAAACATCCGCAGACGACAGATTAAAATTGTGTAAAGAAAAGCTTAAGTTCTTTGATAGGGTAGAAAAAAGATTGGTAAAGTTCCTACAATGATTTTAAAAACCTTTCCTGCTGAGGGTCGTTAAAACTCGGGACTGTATGGTAAAGGGTTAACAGTACACTGTACTTATTTCATTCTGAAACAGATTGGTTGCAGAGGACATTGACAACTTCAATATTAAACATAAATAAGCAACTCGATTTATGACCTTTATCCTTGGAAACATATATAACTATCATCACAAAAGAGGACATTTCTCCAAAACAGCATCTTCTCATTTGTCACAATGGTTTCAAAGTGGATCTGTTGCAAGCTCAAACAAAGCCCCCATCGAGTGGCAAAACGTGATACTGCCTAAAGAGTTATGCCTCTCCGAAGACGTGCATGCATGATACAAAATGTTTGAAATAAAGTTTCTCTTGTTTATGTGGTTTTTACTATTTCACGATTTTGATCATAAATTTGAGTACATTTCGAATAGATTTTGAGGACATTAAAGAGGGAACCATCTACTATAATTCATGAACCAACAGCTGATTACTTCATTTCAAACGTAAAAAAAGCAAACAGTTTCACACCCCCCCCCCCCCCACATACGGCAGATGCATAAAACTACCTTCAACAGTTTCATAATGTGGATGGTATTACTCTGGTTTTCCCCTTTACAAAATACGAATCGAGACACACAAAATACGACGATTCCTTCCATTCTGGATGAGACGCCACAATATACCCTTGATATTCTGTGGTCTTATGTGCAAGACATTTTAAATAAACAGGAATCACAAACACGTAAGCTCTTACGGAGGTACACATTGCGCATGACAAGTCTTGGTCGTAGACATTCGATCCAAAGAGTTTGTGTCAGACCGCACCATCAGTCTATCTCTGTAAATCAACAATTCTCTGTGATATGCATCGATATGTTCAGCCCATGCCAATGTTTCTGACATACGTAAGGAATTTACTCCCCCTCCATGCTTGTCCCATATATTTCCCGCCATGTAACCTTTTATAACATGTTGTCTGATTGATAGAGACGTTTAATCTCTGCCAATCAGATGATTGGTTCCTTATTTGGTAAACAGTGCAATTTAGTATGACTACTTCGTGTAATGTCGAAGAACAGTACTTCCATAGCACATTGCTCAGAGCACTGGTCTTGTAAATCAGGATTACGATTAAAAGATATTTTTACAATATCCAGTGCACTATATCGACAATCTAAATTTATGTCTCCAGTACTTGGCCTAACAATTTGTTCCCTTTGTTCTTATGAATTAAAGTTTAAATGAAAAAAAAAATAAAAAGATATATTCAGTGTTTCTATAATTCTAATGGACATTTATTCAATGCGCGAAAATCATATATTGACGTGATTTTAAAAGCACGGTAAATGATGCAGTCAAAAGCGCGTTTTACCTGCCGGCTTACTTGAGAACTTATCTCATAAAGGAGGAAGGGTTTCTGCTTGGCTCAAAGGTAAAGTTTAGGACTCGTAACCTAGATGCAACGACTTTGACCTTCACGGAACAAATGAAAAACAAAAATCTGCAGGGACTCTATATACTGGGAAGGGCATCGACTGAAAACCTCAAAGGCATTCACGGCATAATATAGTGTTCATGCGAAATATGACGGCTACCTGCGAAAGTGATATAATATCAAAATAAAATTGATTAATTGGATGATGTTTCAGGCCGTTTTCAGACATATCGCGGTGGCCAGTGCACTTATCTATGCTTTACTGGAGTTTCTTTTGACAGTAATACGCACAATATTATTTCCAAGCCAACGACTGCTTACCCACAAAACCATCGTCGAAAAATGGTCACTGTGACAGAGAAATGAATCCTGTCGCAATGACTGTCATCAATCTTTGGAAAGAAATTGGCCGAGCCGGGCATCGAATCAGCAATCCCCTGTTCTTAAGTCCTATACGTTACCAATTGAGCTACAGGGGCTGGGTACCAAAGTGAAAGAAGAACAGAATGTAAAGAAAATATAATCCCATTTCCGTCCAAAATCTTGCATCAAATATGTTGGAGTTTGCGCAACTTTCCCAAACACAGGTTCTGGTAAGGGATTGTCGTTTAGATCAACTATTTCTGATATTGACTAGATTTTCAAACCGGCAAATCACGCATTAGATGACGCAAATATTCAGCTGTTTCTCTGTGCTCTCCACATAAAATGTGGGATAATCCAAGAAGAATGATACAAAAGAAATATGATAAATTGAGGGAACAAAAATAGTGAAATAAAACTCACTTTGCTAGATTTACATGTTTAAGGAAAAATCAGCATAATCAGCGTGTAGGGGAGATACAATGGAACATAAAATGTTGTCTTACTAAAATATCCCACAAAATACTGGAAAGTAAAGATCAAAGATCAGACTGTATGTGTAGTACAGGCTGATTTTGACACGCACTTCCCGCATAAGCAAGATCCTTTGTCTGCAATTTTCTAAGACGTAACTCTCTACTATACAACAAACTTTTAGACTTCTTCACACTGATAGATTGAGGAAACTACAAATGAAATGTAACTCAAGTAATGATAATTGTCTCTGAAGGTGTAGAAGACATTGTAGGGAAAAACGAGAAAATGCTGGTAACCAGCATTTTCTCCTCTTTTCCCCACAATGTTTTCAAACGCTTTCTTCATCATTGTCGTTTAAACACGGAATTGTCTGGTAAAATATTAACAATATCTACATTTAACGTTCAAAAAGAGTTAGTCCTGATCAGTTCCGAAAAGCTTTACCTTTTGATGTTGTCCTTCTGTTGTATTCCAACAAATGTTCTCTGCTCCTGCTGAAAAGTTATCCTGGATTTACTCAACGTATGCATACAGTTTTTGTCTTTCAGCGTGCGCAAAAATTAACAGCAAATACTTGAAGTCAAGCCAAGTAAATGCAAAGAAAATACCAAAGGCTTGCCATTTTTTTAGAACGGTAAGAGCTGTTGCGCTTTTCAAATGCTACATGTTTAGGACTTTTGCCAATTTGTAGTGCATAGCTCTTTTTCTCCCCAGCTTCCATGGGGACGCTCATGAAGGATAATTATTTGACTTCTTCAAATGAAAGCTCACTGATTCTTAACAAATCAATAAATGGAGGACATACTAACGTTAAAATCAGTTTTTGCAGTTAAAATCAGCTACGTTAAAGTCAACTGCAACACGCTAGAATCAGTTTTCAAATTTTACTTAAGTTACAATCAGTCGTGACTTTTTTTTTTTTCAAATTTCTTATTTAGCAGGATAAGGGTTGATATATATTTGACATACCGGTAAAAGTTTACGATCAAATAGGGACTCATTTCAACTCTTCAGCAGGCGACAAAATTTAGACTTATCCAAATTATGATATTTTGAAGCCGACACAAGTCAAACGTGGAAAATGAGAATATGCTGATAATCAGCATTTTCCTCTTTTCCCGCAATGTTTTAAAAAGCTTTCTTCCTCATGGTCGTTTAAACTCGGGATAATGTGGTAAAAGATGCAGGGGGTAGGGCGGTAACAATATATGCCTCCAGTGAGGTTTGAACTCACGAACCCTGATTTACGAGACCAGTGCTCTGCCACTGAGCTATAGAGGCGACGTACACTACATCTCCTTTTCATTTCTAGTGTAAACTTGAAACAGCAGCATAAAGCATATCCAACGGCTGTGGACATTTCTATTGGAAAAAAGCAACGTGGAAACACGTTTAGCAGGAGAGAAAATGGTCATCGTTTGAATTTTGCTCTGTCAAAAGGGGGCTTAATGCATCTACAAACAGTATCGATTCATGTCAGCCTACGCAGTCCGCGCAGGTTAACATGGACCGGAACTTTTTGCTATCTTTAAATTTTCTGCATGTCAAAGGATCAGTCTACCTCATGATTTAGTTGGTTTTTCAACAAAATGGATTTTAAGGGGTCCTTAATTTTGTGATGTCTTGCCTTGTATAAATGCATCACGGAGATGCATTAAGCTCCCTTTTGCCAGAGCACAGCTCATTACTTTTTTCAATGAAAAGCGGGGGTTGTATTGGTCTCACCCAGATGAGTGATCTTGAATTCAATAACTGGAGTATTTCAACACGATTACGTAGTATGTCGAAGGTCAGTGCCTCCATACCTCAGTGGTCAGATCACTGGTCTTGTAAGCCAGGGGTCGTGAGATCGATCCTCACTGAGGGCTCATGATTTTTGCAATATCCAGTGCACTGTGTTTGCCACCTGACTTTGTGTCTACAGTCATTGGTCCAGCATTATGTGCCTTTGCATTCATGAGTTATAGTTTAAATAACAAAACATTCGGTGGTCCTATCATTTGAATGGACGCTTATCAAAAGCGCGAAAATCATACGAATTTTAAAATCACGGTAAATGATACTTTCAAAACGGCCTGTGTACTTATCTCGAGAAAGGAGGATTCATTCAATTTTGTCAAGAAAGGAGAGGTCAGCATCAATGCTTTAAAATAGTTTATTCGCTTTTAATTTCAATATTTTATAATGGTGCATGTAAACAAACAAGTAAGGCATAAATGATCATACCGCTGAGTTGAAACCTCTTATGCATTATATGGCTGACACGTGACCTTCTTCCCGCGTTTTCAAGTCGCGTGATCTTTTCCCGCGGTGTTCTCTCTTTTGACGAAATTCTTTTTTTTTTTCCTGCTTAGCTTTATTTGTTTAATGAAAAATTACCGTACTATTGGAGAAATCATATGCAATCAAACCAATATAGCACACCTTTTTTTTTAATCGTCATATAAAAACAATATACGCCTATTTCCTATTTCAGCTTTTTGATTTCGGTTTATTTATAAAACCATGACGAAACAGACTGTGTATCAGAACAGTTTCATAAAAAACATGGATTTAGGCAGCAATTTCTGAGGAGTCTGCCTTTTAAACTCGCCACTGTTGGAGAGGTCGGATGAACCAATCGACCAGTCTTTTCATTTTGTTATGTTTTTTACTAGTAAAATAGTTATACTTCTTATATCTAGAACATATTTACCTGTGCGCAATACGATTAGTTTGTCTACGATTTTTCAGGCATCATAGGTGGCTATGAGCTACGGCATATGTGTTAACATATTGTGCACGAGCATCGTGCGATGTATTGTAAGGACTTTCGGTGACATGGCTGGCATACAAAACTCACCAGGAGATTGTACGAAATTTGATGTCATCGTGCAGTCTCCGCGGCCTCCATTTGGAAACCGTAGGGAGCTTGCACGGGGATAGCACAGTGACTGTGCGATGGCCGTACAGTGTTCTGCATTCGTGTATTGATAAAGTGTACAACTTCAAATTTCTGCTTGCTCTCTTCACCTGTTCTGTCGGACTTATCATCACAAGAGCGTCATTCTGAGCATGAGTAGTGGTATAAGTGTCATCTCCGTTTCCACTCACACGAAGACAATTGTTGAAAGCGATTGTCGCTTGATTTACCGAAGGATAACTGTCCAAAATCCTTGCGATTTTACAGGCTTAAGGAGACATCGTAAGGCAACCATGGGATAGCTGCGTGGGGGCTGTACGATTAACCTTTTTTATACGAAATACGAAAAATTTACAGAAGGGGGTCAAACCTTCTCATTTCTGTTTCACAGAACCGAGAAGGTTTTTTTTTTTTCACTGTAAAATTTTCGAAAACGCAGATGGAGTAACATCGCATTCACCTATCGATTCGTTTACCCTAACTGAGATTGTGGTACCCTTATGAATTTTCTCCCACAGTAACAGGCTAACCCTCATCCTGCTAAATAAAAGAAATGAAACTTTCAAACCAATAACATAAGACCAAATATTCCTAATTCAAAGGTAGTTTTGGAGGAAAACTATCTCCTTACCGGACAGTGTAGATCCAAGGTCAGACTGCAAGTTCTGTGCAGTCTGATCTTGATCTACGCTGTCCGCAAAAGGCCAGTGAGTCGCGCTTAGCAGCCTAAGGGTTAAATCAGAAAACCTGACAGACTATCACGTGGGAAATTTCTCGAAACAATCACCAAGGAAAATAAAATACAGAGAGCTTTTTGTTTAAAAAACTGTCGAATGCCTATAAAGTATTTGACAAACAATGTCATGCTTGAAATTTTCTTTTGTGTAGAGGTTTGTTCGATATTTCTAGCTAGGTTATAAGAGATATTTTTATACTGTTATATCTGAAAAGCAGGGCATTATATGGCGCTAATTTATCGCTAAAACATGTCAAAGGGAGATAACCAGTTTCCTTCATGCTTAAGGCTTGACATCATTAAATGCTCTTGGATAACTGTTAAGTCGGAGTATCATAACCGAGGACGTTAGCTTGTTTGTTTGTGTTGGAGTTTGTTTCGCCGTTTTAAAAGCTTAAACTATATCTTGGCGGTCGGTGTACCTATGCATGTGTTCCCTGGCTTTCTCATACCATAACTGACACAGACTTCTCTTTGAGTCATGACTACTTTGGTCACATGGATTAGAGGTGAGAGGCGAAATCTAGCAGGAAAGAAAGTTTGCCTCAACCGGGCATCTAACCTGCAACCACCAGGTCACGAGTCCGATACGCTAACAAGGCCGGGCTAGAGGATTTTAGTTCACGAAAACCTTTGTTTTTGATACAAATATGAATAGCATCGGTAACAGAAACAAAAAATGTAAATCAAAGCAATGGGTTAAAACTGGCAAGTGTTTAATATAGACTTATTATGCCTCTAATCAAACAGATATAAGTTGAACATGCTAAGTATATATCCTATACATTGTAGATAAAGATAAGTTCACGAAATAATATTACATGTATACCCATTCTGGCTGATTATAGTACTAGATAGCCAGTAAATGTATGGTTTTTATGTCAACCGTCAGACTGAAATCCCACGAGGACGAATCACTCCTCTGTTTCAAGAAAATAGGTCCTTACAGATCAATGAATAGACCTTTCTGTGTCATTTGATAGATAAAAAAGCATGCGGATTGAAAGACTATGCAAGCCAATTGCACAAACAATGAAGTTCAGAGTTAAATGTCATAGAGTTAGCTCTAGATCTGAAACTGACCTCGTTTCATTGCTTTGACATGACCTAATTTATAATCTAGATCGCGGATGAAAAGTAAGAGAAACACCCCAAGCACTCGTCACAACTCGGCCGATTCCGTACCTACATCTAACCTCGTCTGTATAATGGAGGCTTCCATTTTGAACTACCAATCACATGATCTTAAACATGGCGGCGCCCCTGCAGATCGCTTAGAAACGACATGAACAACCACTGTGAAGTTATTCACTTCTATCGATCTGTCGATGAAAGCTCCTAACGGAATTGATAAACCACGCTAAAAATTGAATGTACAAACTGAAATACTCTTAAAAAGATAACGATAGAAAATTTACTCATGCGTTCGTTCTAAAGAGGAGCCTTACAATTTCAATAACGGTAAAGCGGTGTGCTTCCGGACATGTGCGAAACGTACCGTGTGCATATCAAGCAACGTGATACAGCCGAGGGATTTGATCACCGGATCACCCGAGGTATGCCGAATGACACCCCAAGGTACCCCAAACTACTATAAAATACCCCAAACCACTCGAAAAACACTCCAAACCACTGTCATTACATCAAAAACCACATGCAAAATTCTAAGGTACACGATTTTATGGGAAAAAGTCATGGAATAATGCTATCAATCCTAGAAAGAAAAACTGTTGTCATTCGTCAGCTAGATGAATTTTTGATGAAATGGTCCACTGATAAAACCTATTTGCTAGCAAATTTCCGCCATCACCTTCGATTAGTACTTTCATTACTTTGATTTTTATAAGGTGTAAATTCGTGTTTTTACCAGATATCTTCAGTTTCATGAAATACTTTGTTTCTTGTCAGGTTGAAAAGGATTTTATACTATTAGATAGGAAAGCGGGATGGATCACCGCTTACAACTAGCATTCCAACTATTAACAAAAAGATCTTTCAGTCATGCTTAGCAGCCTAAGGGTTAAAGATTTAAAGATAAACCTTATTTAGACTAAATACTAATTGTGATTAACCTAGGGCGACGCCCCCCTAACGCGCGATACGCATGTGCATAATGTTGATAAAAGTAAGATGAGATCGAAGGTTCTTGTTGTCACTTAAGTGCTAAAAGTCTTTTTCATCACTTGCCCGAAGAGCGCTTAGCGCGACTTTAGTTGTTATGTAGATCAAGATACACAATATTAATCAATATCAATATTAATATCTCTTTATTCAAGTATTTAGGCCTCTGGCCCATATACAATTACATAATATACATTTCTTTATATAATGAGTGACAAAAAATTGTAATAGATAAAATTGGAGCGTAGTTTACTTTGTTGCTGCTGTTGTTTATCCTCAAATATAATTTGAGGTCATACTTATAACTTGATTGACGGTTGAAACAGCTCTAGACCAAAACACATTGCTATGCAGTCCTATCGAGGTCTATAAAAACCGTCAATGAGAACTATGCGCCATGATTAAAATCAAAGTTAACGGACAGATAACATTGCATCATAAGGTTATAATTTATACATGATAGTAATTAGCAATCCTTATCTGTACAGCGATTAGCAAATACTTAATTTTAAGCTCTTGCAGCTTAAGGCATTCGGGAACATTGAGACAGAAGGTTGCAATAAATCCAACGGCTATAAAACCGTAATATTTTGTAAAAATGTTGCTTGAAAGAGCAAAACGTCTCGATCAAAAAGTAATACGTCAAAATGCTTACAGATTAATGCCACTCCAACGATATACTTGAGACATACTCTGGCAAAAGGGGGCTTCATGCATCCACGTGATGCATGATACCAAGCAAGTCATCACATAGCCATGGATCCATAAAATCCATGTTGTATAACAACGGACTGCATCAGGAGGTAGACTGGTCCTTGAACATACAGAAAATTGACCAATAGCAAAAAGTTTCGGCCAAGGTCAGCCCGTGCGGACTGTGCAGGGTGACCTGGTTCGATACATTTAGCAGATGCATTAAGCCCCTTTTCACAGAGCATGGGTTTTTTCTATCGTTTAGTTCCTTTCATGATGATTTCTTTATTTAGGAGTGTACAAAATGTTGTTTATATCGTTCATATACGTGTAGCTGATGGTTTATTTCGAACATACAACACACGCAACTTCGCGCCCTTCTACATACGGAGGACACGGAAGAGCTCCACACTTGATTTCCGCAAGTCTTACAACATGTTCGTTGTTACCGCGGTTCTGATGTTTCAGAGAGTCCGAATCAAGACACACAAAGTCCGATGATCCCTTCCGATTCGGATGTGACGCCACTAGGTAACCTTGATATTCTGTTGTCCAACCCACCAGACATTTCGATTGACCGGGTAACATAACTACGGAAGCTCTTACAGAGGTACACATTGCGCAGGATAAATCATTGTTATTGGCATTCGATCCAAACAGTTTAATTGAGGCCGGACCATCAAGTTCTATCTCTGTACCATAAATCAAGGATCCCGAGTGATATCCATCCATATATTCAGCCCATGTCGGTGTTTCCGGTAGACATAAGGAATTTGCTCCGCCTCCATATTTGTCATAATTGTTTCCCGCCATATGACCTTTGTATAACATAATGGGACATCATTTGTTTGTTCAGTAATTTTTGCACATCGTCCTGAATAAGCTGAAGTGTCGATGCAGTTTCTAGTTCTACATGTTTTTTTTTTTTCTTTCATTGTTGTCATTTCTTTCTCGATTTGTTCCATCCTTATCTCCAGTTTCACTAACTTTAACAAAGTTTGTTCTTCGTAATGGAACCGTGAGCACTGTGGTTCTTCACCAAGCGCAATGGCCGGCAAGCACAGTAAACAGAGAAATATTCCGACTCGACATCTTTTGCCGTTAAAAGTCAGCCAAGGCTACAAATTATAATAATATGTCTGAATCAAATACAGTCCATCATTTTGATTACTGCAAAAGAATTTGAATCCTAAGGCAGCTGAATTTTAAAGGAAGAATCAGCATAATCACTTATGCCTGAGTCAATTATAGTCCCACAAAATGTTTACTATAAAAGAACTTAAACTCTTCGGCAGCTACATGTTTAAGGAAAAGTCAGCATAATCAGTGTGTAGGAAAGATACAATGGAACTTTAAATGCTGCCTTTCTAAAATATCCTACAAAATACTACAAAATACTGGAAAGTAAAGATCAAAGATCAGACTGTATGTTTAGTACAGGCCGATTTTCACACACACTTCCCGCAAAAGCAAGATGTTCTGTCTGCAATTTTCTAAGACGTAACTCTCTACTATACAACAAACTTTTAGACTTCTTCACACTGATAGATTGAGGAAACTACAAATGAAATGTTACTGAAGTAATGATAATTGTCTCTGAAGGTGTAGAAAACATTGTAGGAAAAAAACGAGAAAATACTGGTAACCAGCATTTTCTCCTCTTTTCCTCACATTTTTTTCAAACGCTTTCCTCATCATTGTCGTTTAAACACGGGATTATCTGGTAAAATGCTACCAATATCTACATTTAAAGTTCAAAAAGATTTAGTCCTGCTCAGTTCCGAAAAGCTTTACCTTTGGATGTTTTCCTTCTGTTGTATTCCAACAAATGTTCTCTCCTCCTGTTCAAAAGTTATCCTGGACAGACTTAATGTATGCATACAGTTTTTGTCTTTCAGCGTGCGCCAAAATTAACAGAAAATACTTGAAGTCAAGCCAAGTAAATGCAAACAAAATACCAAAGGCTTGCATTTTTTTTTTCCCAGAACGGTAAGCTTTTCAAGTGCTACATGTTTAGGACTTTTGCCAATTTGCAGTGCATAGTCCTTTTCTCTCCAGCTTCCATGGGGAGGCTCATTAAGGACAATTATTTGACTTCTTCAAATGAAAGCTCACTGATTCTTAATAAATCGATAAATGGAGGCCATACTAACGTTAAAATCAGTTTTTGCAGTTAAAATCAGCTACGTCAACTGCCACACCCTAGAATCAGTTTTCAAATTTTACCTACGTTACAAACAGTCATGATATTTTTTTTCTAATTTCGATAACGTTAAAATCATTTTTTAAATGTATGGAATATACCGACCGAACACAACTAATACATAAAGAATAATGGCAATACTCCGATAACGAGATATCTTTCCCCAAAAATACATTTGAAATAGCAAATTTTTTTTTTTCTTTTTTTCCTATCAGTTTATCAGAAAGTTGCAGTTCACTTATTTAGCAGGATAAGGGTTAATACATATTTGATATACCGGTAAAAGTTTACATTCAAATTGGCTCATTTCAACCCTTCAGCAGGCGACAAAATTTAGACTTATCCAAAATATGATCTTTTGAAGCCGACACAAGTCAAACGTGGTAATATGAGAATATGCTGATAATCAGCATTTTCTTCTTTTCCCGCAGTGTTTTAAAAAGCTTTCTTCCTCATGTCGTTTAAACTCAGGATAATGTGGTAAAAGGTACAAGGGCGGTAAAAATATACCGGTATGCCTCCAGTGAGGTTTGAACTCACGACCCTGGTTTACGAGACCAGTGCTCTGCCACTGACCTATACAGGCGACGGACACTACATCTCTTTTTCCTTTCTAGTGTAGACTTGAAACAGCAACAATAAGCATATTCAACAGCTGTGGACATTTCTACTGGAAAGAGCGACGTGGAAATGTTTATCATTTGGACCTTGCTCTGTGAAAAAGGGTCTTAATGCATCTGCAAAAAGTATCGATCCATGTCAGCCTGTGCAGTCCGCGCAGGCTGACATGGACCGAAACATTTTGCTATCCTTAAATTTTCTTCATGTCAAAGGACCAGTCTACCTCATGGTTTAGTTGGTTTTTCAACAAAATGGATTTTAAGGGGTCTATAATTATACGATGTCCTACTTGGTATAGTGCATCACGGAGATGCATTAAGCCCCCTTTTGCCAGAGGACGGCTCATTTCTTTTTTCAATGAAAAGCAGGGATTGTATACCCCAGCCATTCTCAGAACAATTCTCATTCTAAATTCAAAGACTAGGCATCTAATTGGTTGAAACGTTTGGTCTCAGCCAATCAGAAGACTGATCTTGAATTCAATAATTGGAGTATTTCAGCACGATTAGTAGTCCAGAAGTCCAGATAGAGGTAGTTATTTTGGTTTTACAATTGAAAATATTAATCAATTTCCACTAAACCCTATGTTGTAGGTACGCATTAGAATTGTCTCATCGAGACAATTCTAATGAGTACCCACAACATAGGGTTTGGAAGAGAAATAATGAATTCGGAATACTATCACTCCCTCTCTATCTGAATGTCTGATGAATACTTAGTATGTCGAAGGTCAGTGCCTCCATACGTCAGTGGTCAGATCACTGGTATTGTAAGCCAGGGGTTGTGAGATCGATCCTCGCTGGGGGGGCCCATGATTTTTGCAATATCCAGTGCACTGTCTGCCACCTGACGTTATGTATACAGTGATTGGTCCAGCAGTTTGTAGCTTTGTTTTTATGAGTTATAGTTTAAACAACAAAATATTCCGTGGTCCTATCATTTGAATGGACGCACATCAAAAGCGTGTATGCTTTCAAAAGAGCCTGTGTACTTATCTAGAGAAAGGACTTATTCATTTTTGTCAGTGACAAGAGATGTAGTGAACCAATCAACCAGTCTCTTCATTTTGCTATGGTTTTTGCCAGTAAAATAATTATACTTCTTATATCTAGAACATATTTACCTGGGTGCAATACGATTGGCTTGTCTACGGCTTTCCGTATGACTTTTCAGGCATCGTAGGTAGCTATGAGCTACGGCACATGTGTTTACGTTGTGTACGAGCATCGTGCGATGTCTTGTACGGACTTTCGGCGACAGGGCTGGCATACAAAACCCACCAGGACATTGTACGAAAATCATTGTTATCGTGCAGTCTCCGTGGTCTCCATTTGGAAACCGTAGAGCCCGTACGGGGATAGCACAGTGACTGTGCGATGGCCGTACAGTGTTCTCCATTCGAGTATTGATAAAGTGTACAACTTCAAATTTCTGTTTGCTCTCTTCAGCTGTTCTGTCGGACTTATCATCACAAGAGCGCCATTCTTAGCCTGAGTAGTGGTATAAGTGTCATCTCCGTTTTCACTCACACGAAGACAATTGTTGAAAGCGATTGTCGCTTGATTTACCGAATGGTGACTGTCCAAAATCCTTGCGATTTTACAACCTTAAGGAGACATCGTGAGGCAACCATGGGATAGCTGCGTGGGGACTGTACGATTAACCTTTTTTATACGAAATACGGAAATTTTACAGGAGAAGGTTAAACCTTCTCATTTCTGTTTCACAGAACCGAGAGGGTTTTTTTTTCCCTGTAAATTTTTCGAAATGTCAGATGTGTAACACCCCTCGATTCGTTTACCCTAACTGAGGCTGTGGTACCCTTATGAATTTTCTCCCACAGTAACAGGCTAACCCTCATCCTGCTAAATAAAAGAAACGTAACTTTCAAACCAATGATATAAGCCCAAATTTCCTAATTCGAAGGAAATTATCTCCTTACTGGACAGTGTAGATCCAAGATAAGACTGCACGTTCTGTGCAGTCTGATCTTGATCTACACTGTCCGCAAAGGCCAGTGAGTCGCGCTTAGCAGCCTAAGGGTTAAATCAGAAAACCTGAGAGAACGTCACGTGGGGGATTTCTCGACACAATCATCAAGGTAATTAGAATACAGAGGGTTTTTTGTTTAAAAACTGTCGAACGCCTAAGAAATATTTGACAAAGGCGTATTCTGCTTCTAAACATGAAATTTATACAGATAGTACATAATACATAATACCTATATGCTACACATGTAGACAAAGATGACTATATATGAGCCAAGCTATGTGAAACTGTGCAATCCGCGCAGGCTGACCTGAGCAGAAACTTTCTGTTATTTAATCATTTTTTTCTGCATGTCAAAGAACCAGTCTATCTCAGGTCTCAGATGGTTGCTGAACAAAGTGGATTTTATGGATCCCCAATTATGTAACGTCTTGCTTGGGACAATGCATTCCGGAAATTCATTAACTCCCTTTTCACAGAGCATGACTCATATTGATTTATGTCCTGCTTATTAATCAATAACTTCATTCACTTTTCCTTATAATTGTAATAAACCAAAAATCCGTTCAAGAGTTTTGATGAAAAAATAAAGTGTAAACATTTATTGGATATGATTAGTTATACTTAAACACTGAAGCCGCTATATAAATGAAAGGAAACTGTTATGTTGATTGTAAAAAAACAATGCTATTTCATAGGTATTGTTCGCGTTAAATATATCTCCATATCTGACAGTGTAGATCCAAGATCAGACTGCACGTTCTGTGCAGTCTGATCTTGATCTACAATGTCCGCCTAAGGGCATTGAGTCGCGCTTAGCAGCGTAAAGGTGAAGTGGCAAATAAAATTCAAAATTAATAAATAAATCCGGAATTTTCTTTTGTGTAGAGGTTTGTTTGATATTTCTTGCTAGGCCATAAGAGATTTTTGTACTGATAGATCTGAAAAGCAGGATCTTATATGACTCTAATTTACCGCTAAAAAATATGTTTTTTAAAGGAAGGTAACCAGTTTCTTTTACGATGAAGGCTTAACATCATTAAATGCTCTTGGATAACTATTAAGTCGGAGTATCATTACCCAGAACGTTAGTTTGTTTGTGTTGGAGTTTAACTGTTTTAAAAGCCTGTCATATCTTGGCGGTCAGTGCACCTATGCATGTGTTCCCTGGCTTTCTCATACCAGTACTGACAAAGACTTCTCTTCAAGTCACTCACTACTTTGGTCAAATGGATTTGAGGTGAGAGGCGAAATAAAGCAGGAAAGAAAGTTTGCCTCAGCAGGGCATCAAACCTGCCACCACCAGGTCACAAGTCAGATACGCTAACAAGGCCGGGCTAGAGGACTAACGATAACCTTTGTTTTTGATACAAATATGGATAGTTTCGGTAACAGAAACAAAAAATGTAAATCAAAGCAATGGCTTAAAACTGGCAAATGTTTAGCATAGACTAATTTTGTCTCTAAACAAACAGCATAAAAGTTGAACATGCTAAGTATATATCCTATACATTGTAGATAAAGACACGTTCACAAAATAATATTACATGTATACTCATTCTGGATGATTATAGTACTAGATAGCCAGTAAATGTATGATTTTTTTGATAAGGTGTAAATACGTGTATTAACCAGATATCTTCGGTTTCATGAAATACTTTGTTTCTTGCCAGGTTAAAAGGGTCTTATACTATAAGATCGGAAAGCTGGGTGGATCACCGCTTACAACTAGCATTTTAACAGTATTAGCTATGACAAATGTCAAACTTTTGAAAATGGACCGTATTCTAAACTCTGTTTCATTTGTACTTCTCAAAAGAATTCTGAATTTCAAAGAAACGTAATTTATGATTGACTAAACTAAATGGATCAGCCAGTGAGAAATTACGTTACTTTCTTACAGTGTTTTCTAAACATCATGCTGTTAGATTGGTTAGTGAATACAGGCCCCTGTAACAATATGTGTTTATGAAACATAAACGCTCAGAACTGCGTTAACCCTTATCATGCTAAATAAGTAAAATGAAAATGTTAACCCTATGATAAAAAGCAAAATTTCGCTATTTCAAACGCATTTTTAGGAAGAGATACCTCCATATCGGGCGTTTTCTATGCAGTATGTTCTTAATCTATACTGTCAACAAGACGATCCTTCAGTCGTGCTTAGCAGCCTAAGGGTTAAAGATTAACCCTGTTTAGACTATTCACTGATTGTGGCTAACCTAGGGCGACGCTCTTAACGCGCGATACGCATGTGCGTAATGTTGATAAAAGTAAGATGAGATCGAAGGGTCTTTTTGTTGTCACTTTAGTGCAAAAAGTCTTTTTCATCACTTGCCCGAAGAGCGCTTAGCGCGACTTTAGTTGCTATGTTGATCAAGATACACAATATTAATCAAAATCGGTCTGCCATTTTCAGACACTGCAGATCAAGATCAGACTGCCACTTGCGGACAGCATAAATCAAGATAGACTGCACATAACGTGCAGTCCGATCATTGATTTACACTGTCCGCTATTTTGTTGAATAAACTGGCAGAATTTTTATTAATTTAGCGTTTCAGGGTACGTAATGTTTCTAAAGTCCTGATGACGTCCTTGTTAAACATAGGATGAAACCATTCAAAAGAAACAAATTTGCACCTTGAAATGTCAGTATGAAACATAAATATGCAACACTGTATATGGGTTTTATCCATGCCGGATACATATAAGATTATCATGACAAATGGGACTTTGCTAATACAGAGCAATGTCTCTTTTGCGACGATGGTTTGAAAGAGCAAAATGTCTCGATCAAAAAGTAATACGTCAAAATGCTGACAGATTAATGCCACTCCAACGATATACTTGAGCCATGCTTTGGCAAAAGGGGGCTTAATGCATCCACGTGATGCCTGATACAAAGCAAGCCATCACATAGCCATGGATCCATAAAATCCATGTTGTATAACAACGGACTGCATCAGAAGGTAGACTGGTCCTTGAACATACAGAAAATTTACCAATTGCGAAACGTTTCGGCCAAGGTCAGCCTGCGCGAACTGCGCAGGCTGACCTTGGTCGATACTGTTTGCAGTTGCATTAAGCCCCCTTTTCACAGAGCATGGCACATTTCTATTGTTTAGTTCCTTTCATGACGATTTCTATATTTAGGATTGTACAAAATGTTGTCTTTATAGTTCATATACGTGTAGCTGATGGTTTATTTCGAACATACAACACACGCAACTTCGCGCCCTTCTACATACGGAGGACACGGAAGAGCTCCACACTTGACTTCTACAGGCATTACAACATGTTCGTTGTTACTGCGGTCCTGATGTTTCAGAAAGTTAGATTCAAGACACACAATGTCCGATGATCCCTTCCAAGTCGGATGTGACGCCACAAGGTAACCTTGATATTCTGTGGTCCAACCCGCCAGACATTTCGAATGACCGGGTAACATAACTACAGAAGATCTTACAGAGGTACACATTGCGCAGGATAAATCATTGTTATTGACATTCGATCGAAACAGTTTAGTTGAGACCGGACCAGCAACTTCTATCTCTGTACCATAAATCAAGGATCCCGAGTGATATCCATCCATATATTCAGCCCATGTCGGTGTTTCCGGTAGACATAATGAATTTGCTCCGCCTCCATGTTTGTCCCATTTATTTCCCGCCATGTGACCTTTGTATAACATTTTTGTTCCGTTACCAGGACAATCCTCTCTGCCCCACCTAACGTAATGGGACGTCATTTGTTTGTTTGATAATTTTTGCACATCTTCCTGAATAAGCTGAAGTGTCGAAGCATTTTCCAGTCCTTCATGTTTTTCTTTTTCTTTCATTATTGTCATTTCTTTCTCGATTTGTTCCATCCTTATCTCCAGTTTCACCAACTTTAACAAAGTTTGTTCTTCGTAATGGAACCGTGAGCACTGTGGTTCCTCACAAAGCGCAATGGCTGGCAAGAACAGTAAACAGACAAATATTCCAACGCTACTCGACATCTTTTGCCATTATAAGTCAGCCAAGGCTACAAAAGATAATGATAATGTCTAAGTCAATTATAATCCCACATTCTGCTAACTGTAAAAGAACTTACTCTTCCGCAGCTACATGTTTAAGGAAAAGTCAGCATAATCAGTGTGTAGGAAAGATACAATGGAACTTTAAATGCTGTCTTTATAAAATGTTCCACAAAAAACTGAAAGTAAAGTTCAAAGATCAGACTGTATGTTTAGTACAGGGCGATTTTGACACACACTTCCCGCAAAAGCAAGATGTTTTGTCTGCAATTTTCTAAGACGTAACTCTCTACTATACAACAAAATTTTAGACTTCTTCACACTGATAGATTGAGGAAACTGCAAATGAAATGTAACTGAAGTAATGATAATTGTCTCGGAAGGTGTAGAAAACATTGTGGGGAAAAAACCAGCATTTTCTCCTTTTTTTCCCTCACAATGTTTTCAAACGCTTTCCTCATCATTGTCGCTTAAACACGGGATTGCCTGGTAAAATGTTAACAATATCTACATTTAACGTTCAAAAAGAGTTAGTCTTGCTTAGTTCCGAAAAGCTTTACCTTTGGATGCTTTCCTTCTGTTGTATTCCAACAAATGTTCTCTGCTTCTGCTGAAAAATTATCCTGGATTTCCTTAATATATGCATACAGCTTTTGTCTTCCAGCGTGCGCAAAAATTAACAGCAAATACTTGAAGTCAAGCCAAGTAAATGCAAACAAAATACCAAAGGCTTGCCATTTTTTTCCAGAACGGTAAGAGCTGTTGCGCTTTTCGCGTGCTACATGTTGAGGACTTTTGCCAATTTGTAGTGCATAGCCCTTTTCTCCCCTGCTTCCATGGGGAGGCTCATTAAGGATAATTATTTAACTTCTGCGAATGAAAGCTCACTGATTCTTAATTAATGTGTATATGCAAGCGGATGGTAAGGGTTCGGGATCGGAATGCACGTTTTGTGCAGTCTGATCTTGAACTATGCCTTCCCCAAAATCCCATGCATAAGTATGTGCAAGCGTACGATATGGATTTAGGATCGCAATGCACGTCTATGCGGTCTAGTCTTGATCTATGCCTTCCACAAAATCTCATGTATATGCAGGCGCACGGTATGGATTCGGGATCGGAGTGCGGGTTCTGTGCGGTCTGATCTTGATCTATGCCTTCTACAAAAGCCCCTTTTTACAAGGATACCTTTTGTACGAATCAATGCCATAATCAAGTAAGTGTTGTAATATATTATATAGGATGTATAAATATTTAGACAACTTACACAAACTATCCCCTGACATCAGAAAATATTTAACAACCATCGATACTCTAAAGTTATAGTGCATATTATGTTAGTATCTAAAAGTCACTCTAAATATATGATATTTCTGATTTTTTTGTATTTTGGGCCGGTGGCCTTATGTATTCTGAATAAACAATTTATTATTATTATTATTTTATTTAATAAATGGAGGACATACTAAGGTTAAAATCAGTTTCTGCAGTTAAAATCAGCTATGTTAAAGTCAACTGCCACACGCTAGAATCAGTTTTTAAATTTTACTTACGGTACAATCAGTCGTGATTTTTTTTTTTTTTTTTCTAACTTCGAGAACGTTAAAATCAGTTTTTTATATATATGGAATATACCGTCCGAACACAAGTAATACATAAAGAATAATGGCAATACTCCGATAAGGAGATATCTTTTCCCCAAAAATATATTTGAAATAGCATTTTTTTTTTTTCCATCCGTTTCAAAGTTTCATTTCACTTATTTAGCAGGATAAGGGTTAATATATATTTGATATACCGGTAAAAGTTTACATTCAAATAGGGACTCATTTCAACCCTTCAGCAGGCGACAAAATTTAGACTTATCCAAATTATGATCTTTTGAAGCTGACACAAGTCAAACGTGGAAAAATGAGAATATGATGATAATCAGCATTTTCTTCTTTTCCCGCAATGTTTTAAAAAGCTTTCGAGACCAGTGCTCTGCCACTGAGCTATAGAGGCAACGTTCACTACATCTCCTTTCCATTTCTAGTGTAAACATGAAACCGCAGCATGAAGCATATTCAACAGGTGTGGGCATTTCTATTGGGAAAAGCAACGTTGAAACACGTTTAGCGAGAAAAAAATGTTCAACATTTGAACTTTGCTCAGTGAAAACGGGGCTTAATGCATCTACAAAAAGTATCGATCCATGTCAGCCTAACATGGACCGAAACTTTTTGCTATCTTTAAATTTTCTGCATCTCAAAGGACCATTGTACCTCATGATTCAGTTGGTTGTTAAACAAAATGGATTTTAAGGGGTCCATAATTTTGTGATATCTTGCTTGGTATAATGCATCTCGGAGATGCATTAAGCTCCCTTTAGCCAGAACACGGCTCATTTCTTTTTTCAATGAAAAGCGGGGATTGTATACCCCAGCCATTCTCAGAACGATTCTCATTCTCAATTCAAAGACTATGCATCTGATTGGTTGAGACGTTTGATGACTGATCTTGAATTCAATAGTTGGAGTATTTCAGCAGGATTAGTAGTCCAGAGCTCCAGATAAAGGGAGTTATTTTGGTTTTAAAATTGAAAATATTAATCACTCTCCACTAAACCCTATGTTATGGGTACTCTAATGTGTACCCACAACATAGGGTTTGGAAGAGAAATAGTGGATTTAGAATACTATCACTCCCTTTTATCTGGAGGTCTGATGAATACTTAGTATGTGGAAGGTTAGTGGCTCCATTCCTCAGTACTTATATCACTGGTCTTGTAAGCCAGAGGTCGTGAGATCGATCCTCACATTGGGCTCGCGATTTTTTGCAATATCCAGTGCACCGTGTCTGCCACCTGACTTTGTGTCTACAGTCATAGTTCCAGCATTCTGTGCCTTTGTTTTAATGAGTTATACTTTAAATAACAAAATATTCGATGGTCCTGTCATTTGAATGGACGAATATCAAAAGCGCGAACATCATACGGGATTTTAAAATCACGGTGAATGATGCTTTCAAAAGAGCCTGTGTACTTATCTCGAGAAAAGAGGACTCATTCACTTTTATCAACAACTAGGCTTCTTTGAAAAAGAGGCCAGGAGAGGTCAGCATCAATTTTTAAAAATAGTTTATTGGCTTTTAATTTCATTATATTATATTGGTACATGTAAACAAACAAGTATGGCATAAACGATTATACCGCTGCGCTGAAACCTCTTATGCATTACATGGCTGGCACTTTGCCTTCTTCCCGCGTTTTGAAGTCGCGTGATCTTTTCCCTCTTTTTTAACAATTTTTTTTTCTGCTAAGCTTTATTTGTTTAATGAAAAATTATCGTACTATTGGAGAGATAATTTGCAATCAAACCAATATAGCACACCTTTTTTGAATCGTCATATAAAAAACAATTCATGCCCATTTCCTATTTTAGTTTTTTGATTTCGGTTTATTTATAAAACCATGACGAAACAGACTGTGTATCAGAACAATTTCGTGAAAAACATGGATTTAGGCAGCAATTTCTGAGGCAGTCTGCCTTAACTCACCACTGTTGGAGAGGTCTGATGAACCAATCAACCAGTCTCTTCATTTTGTTATGGTTTTTGCCAGTAAAATAATTATACTTCATATATCTAGAACATATTTACCTGGGCGCAATACGATTGGTTTGTCTACGACTTTCCGTATGATTTTTCAGGCATCGTAGGTGGCTATGAGCTACGGCATATGTGTTAACATTGTGTACGAGCATCGTGCGATGTCTTGTATGGACTGGCATACAGAACCCGCTAGGAGATTATAGGGTTAATTCACGTTTTTATAGGTCGTTAACATTCGCAGAGGCCCGAAAAATGATTTTACGCCCGAGTGCGAAGCACGAGGGTGTTTAACCATTTTGAGGGCCTCTGCGAATGTAAACAACCGAAAAAACGTAAATTAACGCTATTATTGCATAAAGTATATGTATTTTAGCTATAATTTGCAACGAAAGCAAACAATATTTCCATAGAAATGCAAAGGAACGGACTTGAAATGTACTGGACTTGTACGGGTAAAAACCGGAATTCGAAGATGAAATTTTTGTTATGCGTAGTGAAGCGCCGTAGTCCTGTGCCACTGTTTTGGACTCTAGCTGTAATTCACTTCTAATGATATTTATAGCATAGCGGACTTTCGTGGGATTAACTTGCACATTTTTTTGGATCTATTACAAATAGAATAAATGAGTGGATACTAAATTTCTGTAACTGAAAGACGTCAAAGGGATATATCAAGAGAAGGAACTGCCGACCACGTTAGGAAAGTGGGTGGGATGTAGAGTGCATTACGATTGATTTTTTGCTCACATCTCGATAATACTGAGATACTGGGTAAGATTTCGTTTGTGGTGTACTAAAATCATTAAAGACAAGCCATAATAAGGATCTAATATGGTACAAGTTCCTACCGCTTAGTTGGTCGGAGCCTGGGATGTATAACAAGAACAAACGTTCAGCGTACATTGTTTACAAGATAGGCTCTGATCGAGGATATTGAAAGTACAAAGCTGGGCATTAACGGCGCGTGATTTTAGTGATTTATACACATTTTCTCCCGGAAACTTACATTTTGTGCAATAATGTACGAAAATCGATGTCATCGTGCAGTCACCACGGCCTCCATTTGGAAACCGAAGTAGTCGGTATGGGGATGGCACAGTGACTGTGCGATCGTTGTGCAGTGTTTGGCATTCGTGTATTGATAAAGTGTACAACTTCAAATTTCTGCTTGCTCTCTTCACCTGTTCTGTCTGACTTACCATCACAAGAGCGCCATTCTGGGCCTGAGTAGTGGTATAAGTGTCATCTCCGTTTTCACTCACCCGCAGACAATTGTTGAAAGCGATTGTCGCCTGATTTGCCGAAGGATGACTGTCCAATATCCGTGCGACTTTTCAATTAAGGAGACATCGTGAGGCAACCTTGGGATAGCTGCGTGGGGGCCGTACGATTGACCTTTTTTTTTTTAATACGAAATACGAAAATTTTACAGGAGAGGTTTAAACCTTCACATTTCTGTTTCACAGAACCGAGTTTTTTTTTTCCGGGAAAATTTTCGAAAACGCAGATGGAGTAACATCGCATTCACCCCTCGATTCGTTTACCCTAACTGAGGTTGTGGTACCCTTATGCATTTTCTCCCATAGTAACAGACTTACCCTCATCCTGCTAAATAAAAGAAACGAAACTTTCAAACCGATAATATAAGCCTAGATATTCCTACTTCAAAGGTATTTTTGGAGGAAAAACATCTCCTTTCCGGGCAGTGTAGATCCAAGGTCAGACTGCAAGTTCTGTGCAGTCTGATCTTGATCTACGCTGTCCGCAAAAGGCCAGTGAGTCGCGCTTAGAAGCCTAAGGGTTAAATCAGAAAACCTGACAATATCACGTGGGAGATTTCTCGAAACAATCATCAAGGAAAATAGAATACAGAGCGCTTTTTGTTTAAAAAACTGTCGAATGCCTATAAAATATTTGACAAAAATTTATTCTACTTCTAAACGTGAAATTTATACAAATAGTCCAGAATACCTAATACATATATGCTACACATGTAGACAAAGATGACTATATATGAGTCATGCTATGTGAAAAGGGGGCTTGATACATCTGCAAAAAGTATCGACCCCGGTCAGCATGCCCAATCGACGACCTGGGCCGAAACTTTTTGCTATCAGTAAATTTTCTGAACGTCAAAGAACCAGTCTACCTCAGGATTCAGATGGTTGCTAAACAAACTGGATTTTATGGATCCCCATTTATGTAATGCTATGCTTGAAATTTTCTTTTGTGGGGAGGTTTGTTCAATATTTCTAGCTTGGTTATAAAAGATATTTTTGTACTATTAGATCTAAAAAGCAAGATCTTATATAGCTCTAATTTACCGCGAAAACCTGTTAAAGGGAGATAACCATTTTCCTTTATGCTGAAGGCTTGACATCATTAAATGCTCTCGGATAACTGTTAAGTCGGAGTATATTAACCGAGGACGTTAGCTTGTTTGTTTGTGTTGGAGTTTTTGTCGCCGTTTTAAAAACTTTAGGTATATCTTGGCGGTCAGTGCACCTATGCGTGTGTTCCCTGGCATTCTCACACCAGTACTGACACAGACTTCTCTTTAAGTCACTGACTACTTTGGTCACATGGATTACAGGTGAGAGGTGAAATATAGCAGGAAAGAAAGTTTGCCTCAGCAGGGCATCAAACCTGCCACCACCAGGTCAGATACGCTAACCCGGCCGGGCTAGAGGACGTTAGTCCAGAAACCTTTGTTTTTGATACAAATATGAATATATCGGTAACAGATACAAAGATTGTAAATCGAAGCAATGGGTTAAAACTGGCAAATGTTTAACATAGACTAATTATGCCTCTAAACAAAAAGCATATAAGTTGAACATGCTAAGTATATATCCTATACAATGTAGATAAAGACAAGTTCACGAAATAATATTACATGTATACTCATTCTGGCCGATTATAGTACTACATAACCAGTATATGTATGACTTTTAAATAAGATGTAAATACGTGTATTTACCAGATATCTTCAGTTTCATGAAATACTTTGTTACTTGTCAGGTTGAAAATGATTTTATACCATTAGATCGGAAAGCTGGATGGAGCAACGCTTACAACTAGCATTTTAACAGTATTAGTTATGACAGATGCCAAAGTTTTGAAAGGAGGCCGTATTCTAAACTCTGTTTCATTTGTACTTCTCAAAAATATTCTAAACTTCAAAGAAACGTAATTTATGATTGGCCAAACTAAATAGTGCAGCCAGTGAGAAATTCCGTTACTTTCTTACAGTGCTTTCTTAAGGTAGAATAACATCATGCTGTTAGACTGGTTGGTGAATACAGGCCCTGGTAACAATATGTATTTATCAAACATCAACGCTCAAAACTGCGTTAACCTATATCCTGCTAAATAAGTGAAATAAAAATGTTAACCCTATGATAAAAAAGCCAAATTTCGCTATTTCGAAGGCATCTTTATGCAGAGATAGCTCCATATCAGACGGTGTAGATCAAAGATCAGACTATGCAGTCTGATCTTGATCTATATTGTCAACAAAACGATCCTTCAGTCGTGCTTAGCAGCCTAAGGGTTAAAGATTAACCCTGTTTAGACTAAATACTGATTATGGTTAACCTAGGGCAACGCTCTTAACGCGCGATACGCATGTGCGTAATGTTGATAAAAGTAGGATGAGATCGAAGGTTCTTGTTGTCACTTTAGTGCAAAAGGTCTTTTTCATCACTTGCCCGAAGAGCGCTTAGCGCGACTTTAGTTGTTATGAAGATCAAGATAAACAATATAAACCATGATCCGACTGCCATTTTCAGACACTGTAGATCAAGATCAGACTGTCATTTGCAGACAGTATAAGTCAAGATCAAACTGCACATAACCTGCAGTCTGGTCTTTGATTTACTCGGCCTGCTTTTTTGTTGAATACACTGGCAGAATTACTATAAATCTAGCGTCTCAGTGTACTTACTGATTCTACAATCCTGATTACGCCCTTGTAAAAAATAGGATGAAATCATTCGCCAGAAACAAGTTTGCACCTTGAAATGTCAGTATGAAACATAAATATGCAACACACGTTTTTTATCCTTGCCGGATGCATATAAAATTGTCGTGACAAATGGGACTTCGCTCATACAGAGCCATTTATCTTTTGCGACAATGGTTTGAAAAGGTATTTCATAAAAGAGCAAAATGTCTCCATCAAATAGTAATACGTCAAAATGCTCACAGATTCATGCCACTCAAACGATATACTTAAGCCATGCTTTGGCAAAAGGGGGCTTAATGCATCCACGTGATGCATGATACCAAGTATGTCATCACATAGCCATGGATCCATAAAATCCATGTTGTATAACAACGGACTGCATCAGGAGGTAGACTGGTCCCTGAACATACGGAAAATTTACCAATTGCGAAACGTTTCGGCCAAGGTCAGCCTGCGCGGACTGCGCAGGCTGACCTGGGTCGATACTTTTCGCAGATGTATCAAGCCTCCATTTTCACAGAGGATGGCTCATTTCTATTGTTTAGTTCCTTTCATGACGATTTCTATATTTAGGAAGGATTGTACAAAATGTTGTCTATATAGTTCATGTGTCGCTGATGTTTTATTTCGAACATACAACACACGCAACTTCGCGCCCTTCTACATACGGAGGACACGGAAGAGCTCCACACTTAACTTCCACAAGTTTAACAACATGTTCGTCGTCACCGCGGTCATGGTGTTTAACAAAGTTGGAATCAAGACATACAAAATCCGATGATCCCTCCCAATTCTGATGTGAGGCCACTAGGTAACCTTGATATTCTGTGGTCCAACCCGCCAGACATTTCGATTGACCGGGTAACATAACTACGGAAGCTCTTACAGAGGTACACATTGCGCAGGATAAATCATTGTTATAGACATTCGATCCAAACAGCTCATTTGAGACCGAACTATCAATTTCTATCTCTGTACCGTAAATCAAGGATCCCGAGTGAAATCCATCGATATGTTCAGCCCATGTCGGTGTTTCCGGTAGACATAAGGAATTTGCTCCCCCTCCTTCCTCGTCCCATTTGTTTCCCGCCATGTGACCTTTGTATAAAATGCTGGTTCCGTTACCAGGGCAATCCTCTCCGCCCCATCTTACGTAATGGGACATCATTTTTGTCGGTTCTTTCTCGCTTTTGTCCACCTTTGTCAATTCTTTCTCGATTTGTTCCATCCTTACCTCCAGTTTCACCAACTTTAACAAAGTTTGTTCTTCGTAATGGAACCGTGAGCATTGCGGTTCTTCGCCAAGCGCAATGTGCGGCAAGGACAGTAAACAGAGAAATATTCCGACGATACTCGACATCTTTCGCCGTTATAAGTCAGCCAAGGCTACAAAAGATAATAATAATGTCTGAGTCAATTATAGTCCCACTACCTGTTAACTATAAAAGAAATTAAACTCTTCGGCAGCTACATGTTTAATGATAAATCAGCATAATCAGTATGTTGGAAAGATACGATGGACATTTAAATGCTGTATTTCTAAAATATCCCAAAAAATACTGGAAAGTAACGATCCAAGATCAGACATTAAGTTTGGTAAAGGCCGATTTTGAACCACACTTTCTACAAAAGCTAGATGCTTCGTCTGCAAATTTCTAAGACGTACCTCCTTACCATACGACAAAAATGTTAGACTTCTTCACACTGGTTGATTAATCCTTATCCTGCTGAATAAGTCTTTTTCCAACATTTAAGCCGATTGTAAAAACTCAAGCGATGCCACTTAAAATTTATTTTTGGAGATAAATATCTAAGTAGATCTAAGATCAGATTCCACGTTCTGTGCAGACTGATCTTGATCTACACTATCAGCAAAAGTTCACTGTTTCGCGTTTAGCAGCCTAAGGGTTACGGAAACTACAAATGTAACTCAAAAACTAGAAAGTGCTGGTGACAGCATTTTATCTTTTATCCCCACAATGTTTTCATAAGCTCTTTTGATCATTCTCTTTGTAAGATGTTTACACTATCTATGTATAACGTTCAAAAAGAGACAGGAAGATCTAAACAGCTTTACCTTCGAACACCGTAGATCTGTTGCATTCCAACAAATGTTCTCTTGCCTCAACTGAAAAGTTATCGTGGATTTACTTAATGTATGTATACAGTTTTTGTCTTTCAGTGTGCGTCATAATTAACAGTAAATACTTGAAGCCAAGCCAAGTAAATGCAAACGAAATTCCTCAGACTTGCCATTTTTTCCCAAAAAGTTTAGAGCTGTAGCGCTTTTCATATGCTACATGATAAGGACTTTTGCCAATTTGCTGTGCATAGTCGTTTTCTCTCCAGCTTCCATGAGAAGGCTCATTAAGGATTATTCCATTGTTTGATTTCCTCGATAAAAACGCTAACTGATTCTTGATAAATTGATATGTTTTATTGATTTGGAAGGAACACATATTATTAGGGTTCATCTGTGGAACAAGTTAAAAAGTTATAGGAAACAAATCTTTCTTGTTTACTAAGTTAACCCTGTACAATACGACAAAGTTGCAGACTTGTCCAAATTGAACAAACAATAATTTAAAGAGGCTTTGTCAAACTTTTTCAGTTATGGCCGAACACTGATAAAATCTAAACTTTATATTTCTCCACTGCTATGGTTAACAATTTGAATGGCTACAATCCTTAAAGATCTAAAATTTTAGCGTAGATAACGGAAGGGTGATAAAATAAATTTGAAGTTCAATTTAATTAATAAAAAGTCTGAATAGCCCCCTTTAAAGTTGGCTCAAAAGACGGAGTTTGTTTTAGAACGTAGAGAAAACAGTATTAAGAAAGAAGAAAATTCTAATTACCAGCATGTTCTCCTTTTCCCACAATGATTTCAGTACCATTTCTCTTGGTGTCGTTAAAACTACTGATTGTTTTGTAAAGATTTAAATATGTAATCAATAAATGGTATCGTAGATCTCCTTCAGTAGATTTTGATGGCAATATGCACTATTTCCATCAGCAGAAATAACAATTGCAGAATAAAGGTTCATGAAACATAATATATGAGCATTGCTCTGTGAAAAGGGACTTAATGCATCTCCGTGATTCATGATACCAAGCAAGTCATCACATACTTAGGAATCCATTAAATCCATTTTGTCTGAATCATTCAGTACACTCAGTCTGGTCCTTTGTCATGCAGAAAATTTACCAAAAGCAAAAATTTTCCGCCCAGGTCAGCCTGCGCAGGCTGACCTGTGTAGATACTTTTTGCAAATGCATTAAGCCCGATTTTCATAGAGCATGGCTCAAATTCATCCAGGGTAAGTGTGATTCATTTACCAAACCTAGCTTCAGAAAACGTCTTGACTAAAAGCGACTTTGCACAAATCTTTACAAATATGAAATTATTTGTATTATTTCATTGCAAATATATCAGTTCGTCAAAATGATATTACAAACTATATTTCCTCCATATATTTCTCTAGACCAATTATGATTTTACTAAAAGAATATAAAATTCAAAGGACTCAACGTCCTGAAAAGCGTATTCGTGGAAAAGTACCAAGGTATGATATTATGTAATGAAAAACAAAATTTCGATTACAATTAGCAATGGTAAAGAAGATCGAAGTCGTTCTGCCAAACGGGACATGCAGTAGCTGTTATTTTATTGCATGAACTTATTAAGGAGTAGCAGTTTGATCCATCAATCTGGCTCGGTTATCTGCTGGTTTAAGATATGGGAATGTATGTACACGTGTAGGACTATATATCCGGTTGTGACAAAAACGAGGTCGGGGTGTACTAGCTAAAACTGAAAGTAGAATGAGTAGAGTGCATGCTTGTATGACAGTATTTGGTTCAGGTCAAACCAATAACGTTGTATAGACTTGCTTTTCAAAGCTGAAAGTGAGCGCGCATGCGTCGTTATGCATGATGTACTTGGTTGCAGTCACTTCGATCAAAGTCAGAGGATTTTCTAGACAAATCCGCTAAAAAAACGAGTGTTTAAAGGATTCGCAGTAGTCAAGTTTGAAACCATTCAAGACGAAAACATGACAAGTTTTTCATTTTACTTATCTTGAAAATAAAGGATTATGGGAAAACATAAGTTTATAATAGACGTGAAGGCTCAAGAAAGTTTAAGCTAAGTTGTTAGACACAGTACGAGTCGTATTTAGTTCAGAATTTAACGTAGCCATTAAACATTAACCATGCTCTGGCAAAAGGGGGTTTGATGCATCTCGGTGATGAATCGTACCAAGCAAGTCGTGTCATAGTTATCATGGATCCATATATCTATACGATCTACCTTGTCTTATACTGTGTGAATCCTGAGGTAGACTGATCCTTTGATATACAGAAAATTGACCGATAGCAAAATGTTTTGGCCCATTTTCACGTGGGTCGGTACTTTTTGAAGATGCTTTAAGACCCCTTTTCGCAGAGCATGGCTTATATATGTTCTGGCAAACAGGCTTTTACTGTAGCTTAAGAAAAGATCCAAGAATGATTGAACATATGGTTAAGAGTTTAATATTGTCCTATGGAGAGGCACTGCAGACCTCTATCACTGACGAAACCTGGTACAGACATGAATTAACTGTCGCCGAGATGAAACTAGAATATTGTCCAAAGCAGTCAAAAACTCATCTCAAGACTACTGAATATTCGGAACATTATTGGTCCTCGAGCTCAAACCTTCATTGCCCCCTTTTGTGTTAAAAAATATTGCAGCAGAAGGTCTGGGTATTATTTCTGTTTTCAAAATACGATTCGCCGAGCCCCAGTAGCTCAGTCGGTAGCGTACATGACTTGAGAACAGAAGATCGTCGGTTCGAATCCCGTCTCGGTCAATTTCTTTCAGAGGATTAATGATAGTCATTGCGACAGGATTCATTCCTCTCTCACCCTTGACCATTGTTTCTACTATAGCTTTATGGGGAAGCAGCCAGTGGCTTGGAAAGAATATTATGCAAATGAAAACGACACAACACACCGTGAAAATCGATGAACCAAATATGATTCACCCGGAAGCGTGCTGTTGGTCCACCGCCACTCTCCGTTATCGCGAAAACCAACGTAAGGGAGGTAACTAATTTCTTTTGTATTGCAAGTTTTTCAACATTAAATGCTCTTGAATAGCTGATCGAGATAACGTTTAATACCGATGCTACAATTACCGGTATCCATTGAATTTTTCTCGACGACAAAAATCTTGTACTCAACACAGCATTCACGTGAAAGATTTTTCCAACGAAACACCAAAGAAGAGAGACTAATCACATCACTATTTTATTAAACTAGCAAGTGCCTGTAAAATATTTGACAAAGACTAATCCTGCTTCTAAGCATACAATTGATACAGGTTGTACATGAAACTAATATGTTCAGAGGTTTTTACGAACGCCTTTAAACATTTACCAGATTGATTCAATCATCACATGCTTTAAATGGTTATTTCGGGTGTTAAACAATAAGTTTTTTTTTTTTTTTTTTTTCGTTTTTTGTCAAAGGCTTATTTATATTCCTTGCTAGGATTTTTGTAGTCAATACATTAGCAAAGGTACCTAACATTCGCTATGTGGCCTTTTTCAAGTACATACCTACCTGATTTGAGCATTCTGGATACAAAAACCGACTACTTTTCAAGATGGCAATCGGTTCCAGGAATTTCAAAATGTATGTATGTCTATGAAAGCAACGCTTTCTGGTACGATTCATCCAGCCATGGTTAGCTAGCATATAACCTATGCTACAGTCATTGATAAAAACAGCCCCTATAGGCCTGCGAAATAGCTCCGGTTTAAGTCAAGCATGTTGAGGACATTTGGTTTTTAGCTCAACAGGCAGAAGGCCAGCAAGCTTATGTCATGGCCATGTGTCCGTCGTGTGTCCTTCGTACGTCCGTGCATGCGTCTGTCCATGCGTTAACTTTTATTTCGAACATATTCTTCTCTGAAACTATCCATACAATTTTGTTAACTTCACAGAAATTATCATGCAATGGCCTTCTTTAAAATTTCTTCAAAGAATTTGATTCCAGTGGAAAATCTGATTATAATGGCAACAAGAGACTGAGAAATATTGCGAAATTCTAAAAGTCTTCTTGTCAGAAACTATTTGCCCTAGGACTACCAAATTTGATATGCACCTTTATCTAATGGACCTGTACGAAAATTTTTCAAATTATAGCCTTTGGGTCGAAATTGGCATCGCCATGGGGATCAAAAGTGTTATATGGGATTTTATAGAGAAAATTTTAACAATCGTCTTGTTCCTAACCATAAAGTATAGGACTACCAAATTTGGCATGAAGTTTTTTCTAGTAGACCACTTCTTTGGTCATCTAAATTAAAGCCCTGCGGTCAATATTGGCCACAACCTAGGGATCACGCATGTCCTTAAATAGAGACTGTATAGAAGGATTTGCAGTAAACATTTTTTTTTTTCCAGTTATTATATTCTTCAGAATTTTGAATCGAATAGTCAGGCTTTATTTCTCCACAGATATTATTTATAGGCATTTTCAGCCTAGTACTTTTTAGCTTAAGATTTTACTCACCGAGCATTAATACGTATCCTTTACAGGACAGTGATGCGTCATAGCAGACTATTCAGTCTTCAAACAATTTGACATGAGCAGACAACATAGAAAAGATTGATCATCGGATACTAGGACTACCAGCAATGGCAGAGGTCCCATTGTAAAGGGAGCATTGTTAGAACCACTTTTGAGTTTGTCTAGGGCCGTATTCACCAACCATTCTAGGTTTCGTATCAAGTGTAATTCTTACGAAATTTTTAAATTCCAACAGAACCCAATTTCGGAAATTGCGTTACTCTTCTATATATTAGAACTAGAGTGACACTAAGAATGGCTATTCAGATTGGTACGTTAACACTTAAACTGCTAAATAAATAAAACGAAACGTTCAATCGGATAATGAAAACTAGAATAGTGTTATTTCATTTTTTTTTTTTTTTTTTTTTGAGAAAAATATCTCCTTATTGGGCAGTGTAGATCAAGATCAGACTGTCTGATCTGTGCAAACTGATCTTGATTTACACTGTCCGCTAAAGGTGAGTGAGTCGCGCTTAGCAGCTTAAGGGTTAATACAGTCCCTGCTGACCATTTGGAGTTACTATATATAAACGCTCAAAACCCGCCGTCACGATTAATGTTCTAGGTAGCCCTTTACGAAACGACAGATTGTAGACTCCTCTCAATTCGAAACATCCGCAGACGACAAATTAAAATTGTGTACAAAAAAGCTTAAGTTCTTTGATAGGGTAGAAAAAAGATTGGTAAATCTCCTACAATGATTTTAAAAACCTTTCCTGCTGAGGGTCGTTAAAACTCGGGACTGTATGGTAAAGGGTTAACAGTACACTGTACTTATTTCATTCTGAAACAGATTGACAACTTCAATATTAAACATAAATAAGCAACTCGATTTATGACCTTTATCCTTGGAAACATATATAACTATCGTCACAAAAGAGGACATTTCTCCAAAACAGCGACTTCTCATTTGTCACAATGGTTTCAAAGTGGATCTGTTGCAAGCTCAAACAAAGCCCCAATCGAGTGGCAAAACGTGATACTGCCTACAGAGTTATGCCTCTCCGAAGACGTGCATGCATGATACAAAATGTTTGAAATAGAGTTTCTCTTGGTTATGTTGTTCTACTATTTGACGATTTTGATCACAAATTTGAGTACATTTTGAATAGATTTTGAGGACATTAAAGAATGAACCATCTACTATAGTTCATGAACCAACAGCTGATTACTTCATTTCAAACATAAAAAAGCAAACAGCTTCACTTACCCCCACATACGGCGGAAGCATAAAAATAACTTCAACAGTTTCATAATGTTGATGGTATTACCCTGGTTTTCCCCTTTACAAAATACGAATCGAGACACACAAAATACGACGATTCCTTCCATTCTGGATGAGACGCCACAAGATACCCCTGATATTCTGTGGTCTTATGTGCAAGACATTTTAAATAAACAGGAATCACAAACACGTAAGCTCTCACGGAGGTACACATTGCGCATGACAAGTCTTAGTCGTAGACATTCGATCCAAAGAGTTTGTGTCAGACCGCACCATCAGTCTATCTCTGTAAATCAACAATTCTCTGTGATATGCATCGATATGTTCAGCCCATGCCAATGTTTCTGACATACGTAAGGAATTTACTCCCCCTCCATGCTTGTCCCATATATTTCCCGCCATGTAACCTTTGTATAACATGTTGTCTGATTGATAGAGACGTTTGATCTCTGCCAATCATATGATTGGTTCCTTATTTGGTAAACAGTGCAATTTAGTATGACTACTTCGTGTAATGTCGAAGAACAGTACTTCCATAGCACATTGCTCAGAGCACTGGTATTGTAAATCAGGATTACGATTAAAAGATATTTTTACAATATCCAGTGCACTATATCGACAATCTAAATTTATGTCTCCAGTACTTGGCCTAACATTTTGTTCCCTTTGTTCTTATGAATTAAAGTTTAAATGAAAAAAAAAATATATATATATATATATATATATATATATATATATATATATTCAGTGTTTCTATAATTCTAATGGACATTTATTCAATGCGCGAAAATCATATACAGTCGAGCCTCGTTTATCCGGCCACTTCTGTTTCCTATGAATGTTTCCGGATCAGCCGTATTTCCGGATCGACGAACTGTGATTTCTGGCATAGCATCCAATTTAAGCTAGGTCAATAACGTCCATGTTGATAAGGGACACCGTGTATCGTAAGAATTACAACAGCGTATGTTTTACACAAGCACTTGTATACATGTCATTATTGCTCCTACGATTGTTCAGGTTTATAAAATAAAGGGTGTCATAAATTTGCATTTTGCCTTTTTTTTATTTGTCTGTTTTTGTACATGTCTTTTTACTTGTACCTAATTACATGCACATGCATACCTATTGTGCAAACAGGTGCGCTTGTAAAGCTCGGCACATTTATGACTTTGAAAACACCATGAAAAGGGCGAAACAAAAGGAAAACACGATATGCACAGTATTTTAAATGTACATGACGTGTTGTCAAATTCCTGCAAAGGTGTTTTTTTGGATGGTCTTCTTTGTACTGACAAATGTCTTTTTTCACGGAAGTCGAAACTTCAACTCGTCTTTTGCTGGTGGTGTCGACATTCTGTTGGCTTCTGATAGTCGTACTTTCAAAGTAGTAAAATGGCAAAGACTAATTGAGATTGATTGCCAATTGATTCGATATCGAAGACAGTCCTATTTTCAATCATCTTTACAGTCTGTTAGGAGTAAAACATTTTCGAAAAACCTAACGAAATTTATCGTGTTTGGCGGCCATTTTGTGTGTACTTTGGGGAACATAAACATCTCGAGTTAACACATGAATCAAACTGTATTTTTTTCCTATGGTTTACCATTTAAATTGAAAATATTTGTTTTTGAAACGAAGGATTATTGAATATGCAAGCAGACGATATGTTCATATTTTAGTTTTGCGTTTAGTTTTGAAAGATAAGTTTAAACATGCCCACAAAATCTTTGCGGACATTTCAGTTATTTTTTTAGCGATTGTTACTGTAATCAAGTAGATCCAGTAATAATTAAACAACAAAAACGTGGAAATGTCACTTCAGTACTATGTGTATGGATAATCTGTTAAGTTGACAATTGTCGATGGAACGAGAACTGTCAACAGTTTTCGAAAACAGTACTAATTAACACGCGTGTTTTCAAAATCGTCTGCAACAATTGACACTATTTAGACTGATACCCGTGTTATTCACGACGAACCAGTCCAAAATCGCTCGAAGTAGACTGTATTTATGATATTTATGATAACCAGTCTATGGTCCCGGGGAAAATAACAAGTCTAAATTGTGTGTAAACTAGTAGCCTGTTATCGATTTTTGTATTTATCGGACGGTTACGGGAGATACAACGGGTACCAGTTTAAATTGTGTGATACACAGTCAGGCCACGTCCGGTTTCTTGGATAAGGTTTGTACTAATTTTTAACCCTTCGTTCCCGATTTTTTCATTCCAGTTCCGAAACGCGGATTTCCGGAATAAAAAGTAAAATTTGTACAGAAAATATCCGTTCCCTGATGTTTTTGTCCGGATCCTGAGATTTCCGGAATTATGGAGCCCGGATAAACGCGGTTCGACTGTATTGACGTGATTTTAAAAGCACGGTAAATGATGCTGTCAAAAGCGCGTTTTACCTGCCGTATTACTTGAGAACGTATCTCATGAAAGAGGAGGGGTTTCTGCTTGGCTCAAAGGTAAAGTTTAGGACTCGTAACCTAGATGCAACGATTTTGACCTTCACGGAACAAATGAAAAACAAAAATCTGCAGGGACTCTACATACTGGGAAGTGCATCGACTGAAAACCTCAAAGGTATTCACGGCATAATATAGTGTTCATGCGAAATATGACGGCTACCTGCGAAAGTGATATAATATCAAAATGAAATTGATTAATTGGATGATGTTTCAGGCCGTTTTCAGACATATCGCGGTGGCCAGTGCACTTATCTATGCTTTACTGGAGTTTCTTTTGACAGTAATACGCACAATATTCTTTCCGAGCCAATGGCTGCTTACCCACAAAACCATCGTCGAAAAATAGTCAATGTGACAGAGAAATGAATCCTGTCGTAATGACTGTCATCAATCTTTGGAAAGAAATTGGCCGAGCCGGGCATCGAACCAGCAACCCCCTGTTCTTAAGTCCTATACGTTACCAATTGAGCTACACGGGCTGGGTACCAAAATGTAAGAAGAACAGAATGTAAAGAAAATATAATCCCATTTCCGTCCAAAATCTTGCATCAAATATGTTGGAGTTTGCGCAACTTTCCCAAACACAGGTTCTGGTAAGGGATTGTCGTTTAGATCAACTATTTCTGATTTTGACTAGGTTTTCAAACCGGCAAATCACGCATTAGATGACGCAAATTTTCAGTTGTTTCTGTGTGCTCTCCACATAAAATGTGGGATAATCCAAGAAGAATGATACAAAAGAAATGTGATAAATCGAGGGAACAAAAATAGTGAAATAAAAGTCACTTTGCTAGATTTCGTTCTATTTCGTTCTGTTTCGTTCTATTTCGTTTCGTTTGGTGTGGTTCCGTTTCGTTTCGTTGGGTTTGGTTTTGTTTCGTTCCAATTATTTGCGTTTCGTTCCGTTTCGTTTAGTTCCGTTTCGTTGCGTTTCGTTGCCTTTCATTGCGTTTCGTTCCGTTTCGTTCCGTTTCGTATCGGTTCCGTTTCTAAGTTTATAGGGACCCATTTTTGTACTGTTACATCTGAAAAGCAGGATCTTATATGGCTCTGATTTACCGCGAAAACCCGTTAAAGGGAGGTAACTAGTTTCCTTCATGCTGAAGGCTTGACGTCATTAAATGCTTTAAGATAACTGTTAAGTCGGAGTATCATAACCGAGGACGTTAATACACCGGCAGAATTATTATTAATTTAACGTTTCAGGGTACGTAATGTTTCTAGAATTCTGAGTACGTGCATGTTAAACATAGGATGAAATCATTCTACAGAAACGAATTTGCACCTTGAAATGTCAGCATGAAACATAATTACGCAACATGATTTACGGTTTTTATCCATGCCGTATACATATAAAATTGCCGTGACATATAGAACTTTGCTAATACAGAGCAATTTCTCTTTGGCGACTATGGTTTGAAAAAGTATTTCATGAAAGAGCAAAATGTCTCGATTAAACAGTAATACGTCAAAATGCTCACAGATTCATGACGCTCCAACGATATACTTGTATTGTAAATAGATATTTGCAAAAGAATTTCTATTGTTTAGTTCCTTTCTTGACTTTTTCTTTATATAGGATTGTACAAACTATTCTCTATATAGTTCATTTATGTTTAGCTGATGCTTTATTTCGAACATACAACACACGCAACTTCGCGCCCTTCTACATACGGAGGACACGGAAGAGCTCCACACTTGACTTCTACGAGTTTTACAACATGTTCGTTTTTACCGCGGTCCTGGTGTTTCAGAAAATTAGAATCAAGACACACAGAGTCCGATGATCCTTTCCAATTCGGATGTGACGCCACAAGGTAACCTTGATATTCTGTGGTCCAACCCGCCAGACATTTCGAATAACCGGGTAACATAACTACAGAGGTACACATTGCAAAGGATAAATCATTGTTATTGACATTCGATCCAAACAGTTTAGTTGAGACCGGACTATCAATTTCTATCTCTGTACCATAAATCAAGGATGCCGAGTGATATCCATCGATATGTTCAGCCCATGTCGGTGTTTCCGGTAGACATAAGGAATTTACTCCGCCTCCATGTTTGTCCCTTTTATTTCCTGCTATCTGACCTTTGTATAACATTTTCGTTCCGTTACCAGGACAATCCTCTGCGCCCCATTTAACAAATGGGAAATCATTTGTTTGTTTAGTAATTTTTGCACATCGTCCTGAATAAGCTGAAGTGTCGAAGCATTTTCCAGCTCTTCATGTTTTTCTTTTTCTTTTATTGTTGTCATTTATTTCTCGATTTGTTCCATCCTTATCTCCAGTTTCACCAACTTTAACAAATTTGTTCTTCGTAATGGAACCGTGAGCATTGCGGTTCTTCACCAAGCGCAATGGCCGGCAAGGACAGTAAACAGAGAAATATTCCAACGATACCAGACATCTTTTGCCGTTATAAGTCAGCCAAGGCTACAAAAGATAATAATAATGTCTGAGTCAATTATAGTTCCAAAAAATGTTTACTATAAAAGAACTTAAACTCTTCGGCAGCTATATGTTTAAGGAAAAATCAGCATAACCAGCGTGTAGGAGAGATACAATGGAACTTAAAATAATGTCTTTCTAAAATATCCCACAAAATACTGGATAGTAAAGATCAAAGATCAGACTGTATGTTTAGTACAGGCCGATTTTGTCACGCACTTCCCGCAAAAGCAAGATCCTTTATCTGCAATTTTCTAAGACGTAACTCTCTACTATACAACACAATTTTAGACTTCTTCACACCGATAGATTGATTGAGGGAACTACAAATGAAATGTAACTCAAGTAATGATAATTGTCTCTGAAGGTGTAGAAGACAAGACATTGTAGGGAAAAAAGAGAAAATGCTAGTAACCAGCATTTTCTCCTCTTTTCCCCACAATGTTTTCAAACGCTTTCTTCATCATTGTCGTTTAAACACGGGATTGTCTGGTACAATGCTACCAATATCTACATTTAACGTTCAAAAAGATTTAATCCTGATCAGTTCCGAAAAGCTTTACCTTTTGATGTTGTCCTTCTGTTGTAATCCAACAAATGTTCTCTGCTCCTGCTGAAAAGTTATCCTGGATTTACTTAATGTATGCATACAGTTTTGTCTTTCAGCGTTTGCCAAAATTAACAGCAAATACTTGAAGTCAAGCCAAGTAAATGCAAACAAAATACCAAAGGCTTGCCATTTTTTTCCAGAACGGTAAGAGCTGTTGCGCTTTTCACGTGCTACATGTTTAGGACTTTTGCCAATTTGTAGTGCATAGTCCTTTTTCTCCCCAGCTTCCATGGGGAGGCTCATGAAGGATAATTTTTTTACTTCTTCAAATGAAAGCTCACAATAAATCAATAAATGGAGGACATACTAACGTTGTAATCAGTTTTTGCAGTTAAAATCAGCTACGTTAAAGTCAACCGCAAGACGCTAGAATCAGTTTTCAAATTTTACTTACGTTACAATCAGTCGTGATATTTTTTTTTTTTTTTTTTTTCTAATTTCTTATTTAGCAGGATAAGGGTTAATATATATTTGATATACCGGTAAAAGTTTACAATCAAATAGGGACTCATTTCAACCCTTCACCAGGCGACAAAATTTAAACTTATCCAAATTATGCTCTTTTGAAGCCGACACAAGTCAAACGTGGAAAATGAGAATATGCTGATAATCAGCATTTTCTTCTTTTCCCGCAATGTTTTAAAAAGCTTTCTTCCTCATGGTCGTTTAAACTCAGTATAACATGGTAAAAGATACAAAAGGTAGGGCAGTAAAAGATATATGCCTTCAGTGAGATTTGAACTCACGAACCCTGATTTACGAAGACCAGTGCTCTGCCACTGAGCTATAGAGGCGACGTACACTACCTTTCCTTTTCCTTTCTAGTGTAAACTTGAAACAGCAGCATAAAGCATATTCAACAGCTGTGGACATTTCTATTGGAAAAAGCAACGTGGAAACATGTCTAGCAAGAAAAAAAAAATGTTCATTATTTGGACCTTTCTCTGTGAAAAGGGGGCTTAATGCATCTGCAAAAAGTATCGATCCATGTCAGCCTGCGCATTAAGGGGTCCATAAGGAGTCCATTAAGGGGTCCATAATTTTGTTATGTCTTGCTTGGTATAATGCATCACGGAGATGCATTAAGCTCCCTTTTGCCAGAGCACGGCTAATTTCTTTTTTTAATGAAAAGCAGGGATTGTAATGGTATCAGCCAATCAGATGACTGATCTTGAATTCAATAATTGGATTATTTCAGCACGATTACTTAGTATGTCGAAGGTCAGTGCCTCCATACCTCAGTGGCCAGATCACTGGTCTTGTAAGCCAGGGGTCGTGAGATCAGTCCTCACTGAGGGCTCATGATTTTTGCAATATCCAGTGCACTGTGTCTGCCACCTGACTTTGTGTCTACAGTCATTGGTCCAGCATTATGTGCCTTTGTGTTAATGAGTTACAAAATATTCGGGGGTCCTATCATTTAAATGGACACATATCAAAAGCGCGAAAATCATACGAATTTTAAAATCACGATAAATGATGCCTTCAAAAGGCCCTGTTTACTTATCTCTTACGCATTACATGGCCGAAACGTGACCTTCTTCCCGCGTTTTCCCGCTGTGTTTTCTTTTTTAAAGATTTTTTTTTTCTGCTTAGCTTTATTTGTTTTATGAAAAATTACCGTACTATTGGAGAGATCACTTGCAATCAAACCAATATAGCACACCTTTTTGGAATCGTCATATAAAAACAATTCACGCCTATTCCCTATTTTAGTTTTTTTTTTTTTTATTTCGGTTTATTCATAAAACCGAACATAGCATTGTGTAACATAGCATTCACCCCTCCATTCGTTTACCATAACTGAGGTTGTTGTACTCTTATGAATTTTCTCCCACAGTAACAGGTTAACCCTTATCCTGCTAAATGAAAGAAATGAAACTTTCAAAGCGATAATATAAGCCCAAATTTTCTTAATTCAAAGGTATTTTTGAGCCATGTAAGATCCTGCTTTTCAGATCTAACAGTATGAAAATACCTTTACACTGTCCGGTAAGGAGATATTTTTCCTCCAAAAATATCTCCTTACCGGACAGTGTAGATCCAAGATCAGACTGCAAGTTCTGTGCAGTCTGATCTTGATCTACGCTGACCGCAAAAGGCCAGTGAGTCGTGCTTATCAGCCTAATGGTTAAATCAGAAAACCTGAGAAAACATCACGTGGGAGATTTCTCGAAACAATCATCAAGATAAATAGAATACAGAGAGCTTTTTGTTTAAAAACCTGTCGAAGGCCTAGAAAATATTTGACAAAAATTTACTCTGCTTCTAAACATGAAATTTATACAGATAGCACATAATACATAATACATATATGCTACACATGTAGACAAAGATGACTATATATGAACCGTGCTATGTGAAAAGGGGGCTTGATACACCTGCAAAAGTATCGACCCCGGTCAGCCTGCCCAATCGACGACCTGGGTCAAAATTTTTTGCTATCGATCAATTTTCTTTATGTCAAAGAACCAGTCTACATCAGGATTCAGATGGTTGCTAAACAAACTGGATTTTATGGATCCCCATTTATGTAATGTCATGCTTGAAATTTTCTTCTGTGTACAGGTTTGTTCGATATTTCTTGCTAGGTTATAAAAGATATTTTTGTACTGTTACATCTGAAAAGCAGGATGGTATATTGCTCTAATTAACGCGAAAACCTGTGAAAGGGAAATAACCAATTTCTTCAAGATGAAGGCTTGACATCATTAAATGCTCTTAGATAACTGTTAAGTCGGAGTATCATAACGAGGACGTTAGTTTGTTTGTTTGTGTTGGAGTTTGTGTCGCCGTTTTAAAAGCTTAAAAGCCATTATCTTGGCGGTCGGTGCACCTATGCATGTGTTCCCTGGCTTTCTCACACCAGTACTGACACAGCCTTCTCTTCAAGTCTCTGACTACTTTGGTCACATGGATTAGAGATGAAAGGCGAAATATAGCAGGAAAGAAAGTTTGCCTCAGCAGGGCATCAAACCTGCAACCACCAGGTCACCAGTCAGATACGCTCACCCGGCCGGGCTAAAGGACGTTAGTCCACGAAAACCTTTGTTTTTGATACAAAAATGAATAGCATCGGTAACAGATACAAAGATTGTAAAGCAAAGCAATGGGTTAAAACTGACAAATGTTTAACATAGACTAATTTTGCGTCTAAACAAAGAGCATATAAGTTGAACATGCTGGGTATATATCCTATACAATGTAGATAAAGATAAGTACATGAAATAATATTACATGTATACTCATTCTGGCCGATTATAGTACTAGATAACCAGTACATGTATTTTTATCCTTATTTTTTATAAGGTGTAAATACGTGTATTTACCAGATATCTTCAGTGTCATGAAATACTCTGTTTCTTGCCAGGTTAAAAAAGGATTTTATACTATTAGATCGGAAAGCTGGATGGATCACCGCTTACAACTAGCATTTTAACAGTAGTAGCTATGACAGATGTCAAAGTTTTGAAAGGGGGCCATATTCTAAACTCTGTTTCATTTGTAACTCTCAAAAGTATTCTGAATTTCAAAGAAACGTAATTTATGATTGACTTAACTCAATGGTTCAGCCATTGAGAAATTACGTTACTTTCTTACAATGCTTTCTTAACATCATGCTGTTAGATTGGTTAGTGAATACAGGCCCTTGTAACAATATGTATTTATCAAACATCAACGCTCAAAACTGCGTTAACCCTTATCCTACTAAATAATTAAAATGACAATATTAACCCTGTCATAACAAGCCAAATTTCGCTATTTCAAACGCATTTTTAGATAGAGATATCTCCATATCGGACGGTGTAGATCCAAGATAAGACTGCACGTTCTATGCAGTCAGATCTTGATCTATATTGTCAACAAAAGGTCCTTCAGTCGTGCTTAGCAGCCTAAGGGTTAAAGATTAACCCTATTTTGATTAAATACTGATTGTGATTAACCTAGGGCGACGCCCTTTACGCGCGATACGCATGTGCATAATGTTGATAAAAGTAGGATGAGATCGAAGGTTCTTGTTGTCACTTTAGTCACTTTAGTGCGAAAAGTCTTTTTCATCACTTGCCCGAAGAGCGCTTAGCGCGACTTTAGTTGTTATGTATATCAAGATACACAATATTAATCAAGATCAGTCTGCTATTTTCAGACACTGTAGATCAAGATCAGACTGTCATTTGCGGACAGTATAAATCGAGATATACTGCACATAACATGCAGTCTGATCGTTTATTTACACTGTCCCCTACTTTGTTGAATAAACTGGCAGAATTATTATTAATTTAGCGTTTCAGTGTACGTAATGTTTCTAAAATCCTGATTACGTCCTTGTTAAACATAGGATGAAACCATTCGAAAGAAACAAATTTGCACCTTGAAATGTCAGTATGAAACATAAATATGCAACAATGTGTATGGGTTTTATCCATGCCGGATACATATAAAATTATCGTGACAAATGGGACTTTGCTAACACAGAGCAATGTCTCTTTTGCGACGATGGTTCGAAAGAGCAAAATGTCTCGATCACATAGTAATACGTCAAAATGCTCACAGATTAATGCCACTCCAACGATATACTTGAGCCATGCTTTGGCAAAAGGGGGCTTAATGCATCCACGTGATGCATGATACCAAGCAAGTCATCACATAGCCATGGATCCATAAAATCCATGTTGTATTACAACAGACTGCATCAGAAGGTAGACTGGTCCTTGAACATACAGAAAATTGACCAATTGCGAAACGTTTCGGCCGAGGTCAGCCTGCGCGAACTGCGCAGGCTGACCTGGGTCGATACATTTCGCAGTTGCATTAAGCCTCCTTTTCACAGAGCATGGCTCATTTCTATTGTTTAGTTCCTTTCATGACGATTTCTTCATTAAGGATTGTACAAAATGTTGTCTTTATAGTTCATATACGTGTAGCTGATGGTTTATTTCGAACATACAACACACGCAACTTCGCGCCCTTCTACATACGGAGGACACGGGAGAGCTCCACACTTGACTTCTACAGGCATTACAACATGTTCGTTGTTACCGCGGTCCTGATGTTTCAGAAAGTTAGATTCAAGACACACAAAGTCCGATGATCCGTTCCAAGTCGGATGTGACGCCACAAGGTAACCTTGATATTCTGTGGTCCAACCCGCCAGACATTTCGAATGACCGGGTAACATAACTACAGAAGATCTTACAGAGGTAGACATTGCGCAGGATAAATCATTGTTATTGACATTCGATCGAAACAGTTTAGTTGAGACCGGACCAGCAACTTCTATTTCTGTACCATAAATCAAGGATCCCGAGTGATATCCATCCATATATTCAGCCCATGTCGGTGTTTCCGGTAGACATAATGAACTTGCTCCGCCTCCATGTTTATCCCATTTATTTCCCGCCATGTGACCTTTGTATAACATTTTCGTTCCGTTACCAGGACAATCCTCTCCGCCCCACCTAACGTAATGGGACATCATTTGTTTGTTTAATAATTTTTGCACATCTTCCTGAATAAGCTGAAGTGTCGAAGCATTTTCCAGTCCTTCATGTTTTTCTTTTTCTTTCATTATTGTCATTTCTTTCTCGATTTGTTCCATCCTTATCTCCAGTTTCACCAACTTTAACAAAGTTTGTTCTTCGTAATGGAACCGTGAGCACTGTGGTTCCTCACAAAGCGCAATGGCTGGCAAGAACAGTAAACAGAGAAATATTCCAACGATACTCGACATCTTTTGCCGTTATAAGTCAGCCAAGGCTACAAAAGATAATAATAATGTCTCAGTCAATTATAGTCCCACAACCTGTTAACTGTAAAAGAACTTACTCTTCCGCAGCTACATGTTTAAGGAAAAGTCAGCATAATCAGTGTGTAGGAAAGATACAATGGAACTTTAAATGCTGTCTTTCTCAAATGTTCCACAAAATACTGAAAGTAAAGTTCAAAGATCAGAATGTATATTTACATGTAGTACGGGCCGATTTTGACACACACTTCCCGCAAAAGCAAAATGTTTTGTCTGCAATTTTCTAAGACGTAACTCTCTACTATATAACAAAATTTTAGACTTCTTCACACTGATAGATTGAGGAAACTACAAATGAAATGTAACTGAGGTAATGATAATTGTCTCGGAAGGTGTAGAAAACGTTGTGGGGAAAAAAACAGCATTTTCTCCTTTTTTCCTCACAATGTTTTCAAACGCTTTCTTCATCATTGTCGTTTAGACACGGGATTGTCTGGTAAAATGGTAACAATATCTACATTTAACGTTCAAAAAGAGTTAGTCCTGCTAAGTTTCGAAAAGCTTTACCTTTTGATGTTGTCCTTCTGTTGTATTCCAACAAATGTTCTCTGCTCCTCCTGAAAAGTTATCCTGGGTTTACTTAATGTATGCATACAGTCTTTGTCTTTCAGCGTGCGCCAAAATTAACATCAAATACTTGAAGTCAAGCCAAGTAAAATGCAAACAAAATACCAAAGGCTTGCCATTTTTTTAGAACGGTAATAGCTGTTGCGCTTTTCACGTTCTACATGTTTAGGACTTTTGCCAATTTGTAGTGCTTAGCCCTTTTCTCCCCAGCTTCCATGGGGAGGCTCATTAAGGATAATTATTTGACTTCTTCAAATGAAAGCTCACTGATTCTTAATAAATCAATAAATGGAGGACATACTAACGTTGAAATCAGTTTTTGCAGTTAAAATCAGCTACGTTAACGTCAACTGCCACACGCTAGAATCAGTTTTCAAATTTTACCTAATGTACAATCAGTCGTGATATTTTTTTTTTTTCTAATTTCGAGAACGTTAAAATCGGGTTTTTAAATGTATGGAATATACCGACCGAACAAAAATAATACATAAAGAATAATAGCAATACTCCGATAATAAGATATCTTTTCCCCAAAAATACCTTTAGCTTTTTTTCCATCTGTTTGAAAGTTTCATTTCACTTATTTATCGGGATAAGGGTTATTACATATTTGATATACCGGTAAAAGTTTACATTCAAATAAGGACTCATTTCAACCCGTCAACAGGCGACAAAATTTAGACTTATCCAAATTATGATCTTTTGAAGCCGACACAAGTCAAACGTGGTAAAATGAGAATATACTGATAATCAGCATTTTCTTCTTTTCCCGCAATATTTTAAAAAGCTTTCTTCCTCATGGTCGTTTAAAGTCAGGATAACATGGTAAAAGGTACACGGGGTAGGGCGGTAAAAATATATGCCTCCAGTGAGGTTTGAGCTCACGGACCCTGGTTTACGAGACCAGTGCTTTGCCACTGAGCTATAGAGGCAACGTTCACTACATCTCTTTTTCCTTTCTAGTGTAGACTTGAAACCTCAGCATAAAGCATATTCAAAAGCTGTGGACATTTCTATTGGAAAGAGCAAAGTGGAAACACATTTAGCAAGAAAAAAAAAGTTCAACATTTGAACCTTGCTCAGTGAAAAGGGGCTTAATGCATCTACAAAAAGTATCGATTCATGTCAGCCTGCGCAGTCCGCGCAGGCTGACATGGACCGAAACTTTTTGCTATCTTTAAATTTTCTGCATGTCAAAGGACCAGTCTACCTCATGATTCAGTTGGATGTTAAACAAAATGGATTTTAAGGGGCCCATAATTTTGTGATATATTGCTTGGTATAATGCATCTCGGAGATGCATTAATCTCTCTTTTGCCAGAACACGGCTCATTTCTTTTTTCAATGAAAAGCGGGGATTGTATACCCCAGCCATTCTCAGAACGATTCTCATTCTCACTTCAAAGACTATGCATCTGATTGGTTGAGACGTTTGATGACTGATCTTGAATTTAATAGTTGGAGTATTTCAGCACGATTAGTAGTCAAGAAGTCCAGATAAAGGGAGTTATTTTGGTTTTAAAATTGAAAATATTAATCACTCTCCACTAAACCCTATGTTATGGGTATTCATTAGAATCGTCTTATCGAGACGATTCTAATGTGTACCCACAACATTGGGTTTGGAAAGAAATAATGGATTTAGAATACTATCGCTCCCTCTTATCTGGAGGTCTGATGAATACTTAGTATGTCGAAGGTTAGTGCCTCCATTCCTCAGTACTTACATATATCACTGGTCTTGTAAGCCAGAGGTCGTGGGATCGATCCTCACATTGGGCTCGCGATTTTTTGCAATATCCAGTGCACCGTGTCTGCCACCTGACTTTGTGTCTACAGTCATTGTTCCAGCATTCTGTGCCTTTGTTTTAATGAGTAATACTTTAAATAACAAAATATTCGGTGATCCTATCATTTGAATGGACGCATATCAAAAGCGCGAAAATCATACGGGATTTTAAAATCACGGAGAATGATGCTTTCAAAAGAGCCTGTGTACATATCTCGAGAAAAGCGGACTCATTCACCCGTTTTTTTTAACAACTAGGCTTCTTTGAAAAAGAGGCCAGGAGAGGTCAGCATCAATTTTTAAAAAATAGTTTATTGGCTTTTAATTTCATTATATTATATTGGCACATGTAAACAAACAAGAATGACATAAATGATTATACCGCTGCGCTGAAACGTCTTATGCATTACATGGCTGACACGTGACCTTCTTCCCGCGTTTTCAAGTCGCTTGATCTTTTCCCTTTTTTTGAACAAAAAGAACCTTTTTTCTGCTTTGCTTTATTTGTTTAATGAAAAATTACCGTACTATTGGAGAGATCATTTGCAATCAAACCAATAAAGCACACCTTTTTGGAATCGTCATATAAAAACAATTCACGCCTATTTCCTATTTTAGTTTTTGACTAGCGAAGGTAATCTATAGGCATCAAGATTGACCTAGATTCAAAACCCCACAGTTTCCAAATACTGCCACACAGAAAATACTTCTTTCTGTGAGAAATCTTAATTCTGTGATACATGACAATTTAGACAAAAAACCACTAAATCTCTACCTCTACGATTTGAACATATCGTCTTAACAAAGTAATAAACTGAACAAGATGTCATTTATAAGATACAAGATCTTTGCTTATATGTAAATTGAGTGACCTATGCAAAGCAGAGAATCACTTATTCCTACACAACTGTAACATTATGAATGAATCTATGAATAGATACACCTAGGTTAAGCTTGTAGCAAATCCCAGCTATATCAACCCCCACTGGACAGGGAACCCTCGTCATTCTTTCAGTCATTCATTAGTTAAATTATTGTGTACAGTTGAACTATTATGTTAAACTGTTATTCTATTAACCTTTCACCAAACAATCCCAAGTTTTAACGATACTGGGGAAGGGTCCCTTTGTAATCATTGTGGGAAAACGAGAAAATGCTGGTAACCATCATTTTCTCCTTTTCCCACATTGTTTTCTGCCCTTCTCGAATCATGTTTCATCAGTTCAGCCACATTTAATTCATGGTCTGCTACAGCTTTGAATTTGGACAGATGTAAAATTTTTCGTTTTGTACGGAGAGTTGAATATGTGTGAATGTGTGCATATTTTGTGCTATTCGATATTAACTAATTGACTGCATGGTGTTTAACGCCGTTTTCAACATTATTTCAGTGATATTGGGGCGGCCAGACCACATGTCCATGCTTTCCTCGAGTTTCTTCTACCAGCACTACCGCGACTCAATGACCTTTTGCAGACAGTGTGTGCAGTCTGATCTTGGATCTACATTGTCCGATAAGACGATAGATTTTCTCCAAAGTGTAACTGTGAAATAGCAGTAGCAATATTCAGGTGTTTACCATCAGCTTGAAAGTTTCATTTAACATTTTTTAGCAGGTTAAGGGTCAAACTTAAACTGGATTATAATTAACCAATAGCACATATAGCCCTGGCAGTTCAGTCGGTAGCATACAGGACTTGAGAACAGGAGGTCGCTGGTTTGATCCTCAACAAATTTCTTTCCGAGGATTGACGATAGACATTGCGACAGGATTCATTTCTCGCTCATGTTTCGACGATGGTTATATGGGAAAGAAGCCAGTGGCTTGGAAAGGATATTGTGCGGAGTACTGGTAAAATAAACTCCAGGAAGGCATGGATATGAGCACTGGACACCGCTACATAACTAAAATAATGTTGAAAACAGGGTCATAGACCATACAAACAATCAATCAATCAAATTCGATAGTCCGTCAGTACTTTCAGTACTTTGATTTGATTTCTGTTTATTTATAAAACCATGACGAAACAGATTGTGTATCAGAACAATTTCGTGAAAAACATGGATTTAGGCAGCAATTTCTGAGGCAGTCTGCCTTATAAACTCACCGCTGTTGGAGAGGTCTTATGACCTCTCCAATGAAACAATCAACCAGTCTCTTCATTTTGTTATGGTTCATTTTTACCTGGGTGCAATACGATTGGTTTGTCTACGACTTTCCGTACGATTTTTCAGGCATCGTAGGTGGCTATGAGCTACGGCATATGGGTTTACATTGTGTACGAGCATCGTGCGATGTCTTGTACTGACTGCCATACAGAACCCGCTAGGAGATTATAGGGTTAATCCACGTTTTTGAGGTCGTTAACATTCGCAGAGGCCCGAAAAATGATTTTACTCCCGAGTGCGAAGCACGAGGGTGTTTAAACATTTTGAGGGCCTCTGCGAATGTAAACGACCGAAAAAACGTGAATTAACGCTATTATTGCATAACATAAATGTATTTTAGCAATAATTTGCAACGAAAGCAAAAAATATTTCCATAGAAATGCAAAGAAACGGACTTGAAATGTACCGGATTTGTACCGGTGAAATTTTTGTTATGCGTAGTAAAGAGCCGTAGTCCTGTGCCACTGTTTTGGACTCCAGCTGTAATTCACTTCTAATGATATTTATAGCATAGCGGACTTTGGTGGGATTAACTTGCACATTTTTTGGATCTATTACGACTAGGATAAATGAGTGGATACTAAATTTCTGTAACTGAAACACCTCAAAGGGATATATCAAGCGAAGGAACTGCCGACCACGTTAGGAAAGTGGGTTGGATGTAGAGTGCATTACGATTGATTTTTTGCTCACATCTCGATAATACTGAGATACTCGGTAGATTTCGTTTGTGGTGTACTAAAATCATCAAAGGCAAGCCATAATAAGGATGTAATATGGTACAAGTTCCTACAGCTTAGTTGGTCGGAGTCTGGGATGTATCACAAGAACGAACGTTCAGCGTACATTTTTTACAAGGTAGTCTCTGATCGAGGATATTGAAAGTGCAAAGCCGGGCGTTAACGGCGCGTGATGTTACTAATTAATACGCGTTTTCTCCCGTTAACGCCCGTTTTTTCCCTGTTAATGCATGGTTACAGCGGCCCGGAAACTTACATTTTGTGCAATAATGTACGAAAATCGATGTCATCGTGCAGTCTCCACGGCCTCCATTTGGAAACCGAAGGGAGCCGGTATTGGGATGGCACAGTGACTGTGCCATCGTCGTGCAGTGTTTGGCATTCGGGTATTGATAAAGTGTACAACTTCAAATTTCTGCTTGCTCTCTTCACCTGTTCTGTCTGACTTATCATCACAAGAGCGCCATTCTGAGCCTGAGTAGTGGTATAAGTGTCATCTCCGTTTTCACTGACCCGAAGACAATTGTTGCAAGGGATTGTCGCTTGATTTACCGAAGGGTGACTGTCCAAAATCCGTGCAACTTTTCAGGCTTAAGGAGACATCGTGAGGCAACCTTGGGATAGCTGCGTGGGGTGAGGGTGTACGATTGACCTTTTTTTTTTTTAATACGAAATAGGAAAATTTTACAGGAGAGGGTTAAACCTTCACATTTCTGTTTTACAGAACCAAGGTTTTTTTTTTTTTTCCCGGGAAAATTTTCGAAAACGCAGATGAAGTAACATCGCATTCACCCCTTGATTCGTTTACCCTGACTGAGATTGTGGTACCCTTATGGATTTTCTCCCACAGTAAATGGCTAACCCTCATCCTGCTAAATAAAAGAAACGAAACTTTCAAACCGATAATATAAGCCCAAATTTTCCGAATTCAAATGTATTTTTGGAGGAAAAAATATCTCCTTACCGGACAGTGTAGATCCAAGGTCAGGCTGCACGTTCTGTGCAGTTTGATCTTAATCTACGCTGACCGCAAAAGGCCAGTGAGTCGCGCTTAGCAGCCTAAGGGTTAAATCAGAAAATCTGAGGGAACATCACGTGGGAGATTTCTCGAAACAATCATCAAGATAAATAGAATACAGATGGCTTATTGTTTTAACACTGTCGAAAGCCTATGAAATATTCGACAAAATCTTACTCTGCTTCTAAACGTGAAATTTATACAGATAGTACATAATACATATATATTACACATGTAGACAAAGATGAGTATATATGAGCCATGCTATGTGAAAAGGGGACTTGATACATCAGCAAAAAGTATCGACACAGGTCAACCTGCACAATCCGCGGAGGCTGACCTAGGCCTAAACTTTTTGTTGTCGGTCAATTTTGTGCATGTCAAAGAACAAGTCTACCTAACGGTTCAGATGGTTGCTAAACAAAGTGAATTTTACGGATCCCGAATTATGTAATGTTCTGCTTGGGACAATGCATTACGCAAATTCATTGAGCACCCTTTTACAGAGCATGGCTCTTATTGATTTATGTCCTGGTTACAAATCAACAACTTAATTCACTTTTGCTAATAATTGTAATAAACCAACAATCCGTTCAAGGGTTTTGATGAAAAAATAAAGTGTAAACATTTATTGGATATGATAAGTTTAGTTTAACATTTAAGCCGCTATGTAAATGAGAGGAAACTGTCATGTCGTTTGTAAAAAGAAAAGCAAGCAATTTTGCTATTTTAAATAGGTATGTTCAGGGCAAAAATATCTCCATATCGGGCAGTGTAGATCCAAGATCAGCGTTCTGTGCAGTCTGATCTTGATCTACAATGTCCGCCAAAGGTCGGTGAGTCGCGCTTAGCAGCATAAAGTTTAGGTGGCACATAAAATTCAAAATAAATAAACAAGTCCAGAAATTTCTTTTGTGTAGAGGTTTGCTTGATATTTCTTGTTCGGTTATGAAAGGTATTTTTATACTGTTAGATCTGAAAAGCAGGATCTTATATGGCTCTAATTTACCGCGAAAACCTGTGAAAGGGAGATAACCAGTTTCCTTCATGCTGAAGGCTTGACATCATTAAATGCTCTTGGATAACTGTTAAGTCGGAGTATCATAACCGAGGACGTTAGCTTGTTTGTTTGTGTTGGAGTTTGTGTCGCCGTTTTAAAAGCTTAAGCTATATCTTGGCGGTCAGTGCACCTATGCATGTGTTCCCTGGCTTTCTCATACCATAACTGACACAGCCTTCCCTTCAAGTCACTGAGTACTTTGGTAACATGGATTAGAGGTGAGAGGCGAAATATAGCAGGAAAGAAAGTTTGCCTCAGCAGGGCATCAAACCTGCAACCACCAGGTCAACAGTCAGATACGCTAACCCGGTCGGGCTTGAGGACGTTAGTCAACGAAAACCTTAGTTTTTGATACAAATATAAATAACATCGGTAACAGAAACAAAGAATGTAAAGCAAAGCAATGGCTTAAAACTGGCAAATGTTTAACATAGACTAATTATGCCTCTAATCAAACAGCATAAAAGATGAACATGCTAAGTATATATCCTATACATTGTAGATAAAGACACGTTCATGACCTGTTCACGAAATAATATTACATGTGTACTCAAGCTGGCTTATTATAGTACTAAATAACCAGTATATGTATGTTTTATTTTAGTAAGGTGTAAATACGTGTATTTACCAGATATCTTCAGTTTCATGAAATACTTTGTTTCTTGCCAGGTTGAAAAGGATTTTATACTATTAGATCGGAAAGATGGATGGATCACCGCTTACAACTACCATTTTAACAGTATTAGTTATGACAGATGTCAAAGTTTTGAAAGGGGGCCGTATTCTAAACTCTGTTTTATTTATAACTCTCAAAAGTATTCTGGATTTCAAAGAAACGTAATTTATGATTGACTTAACTAAATGATTCAGCCATTGAAAAATTACGTTACTTTCTTACAGTCCTTTCTTAACATCATGCTGTTAGATTGGTTAGTGAATACAGGCCCTTGTAACAATATGTATTTATCAAACATCAACGCTCAGAACTGCGTTAACCCTTATGCTGTTAAATAAGTAAAATGAAAATGTTAACCCTATGATAAAAAGCCGAATTTCGCTCTTTCAAACGCATTTTTAGATAGAGATATCTCCATATCGGGCGGTGTAGATCCAAGATAAGACTGCACGTTCTATGCAGTCTGATCTTGATTTATGCTGTCAATAAAAGGTCCTTCAGTCGTGCTTAGCAGCCTAAGGGTTGAAGATTTACCCTATTTACACTAAATACTGATTGTGATTAACCTAGGGCGACGCCCTTAACGTGCGATACGCATGTGCATAATGTTGATAAAAGTAGGATGAGATCGAAGATTCTTGTTGTCACATTAGTCACTTTAGTGCGAAAAGTCTTTTTCATCACTTGCCCGAAGTGCGCTTAGCGCGACTTCAGTTATTATGTAGATCAAGATACACAAAATAAATCAAGATCAATCTGCCATTTTCAGACACTGTAGATCAAGATCAGACTGCCATTTGCGGATAGTATAAATCAAGATATACTGCACATACCAGGCAGTCCGATAGTTGATTTACACTGTCCACTAATTTGTTGAATACACTGGCAGAATTATTATTAATTTAGCGTTTTACGATACGTAATGTTTCTAAAATCTTGATTACGTCCTTGTTTAACATAGGATGAAACCATTCGCCAGAAACAAATTTTTACCTTGAAATGTCAGTATGAAACACAACCTTGCAACACGGTGTATGTTTTTTTTTTTTTTTTTATCCGTGCCGGCTACATAGAAAATTATCGTGACAAACGGGACTTTGCTAATACAGAGTAATGTCTCCTTTGCGACGATGGTTTGAAAAAAGGTATTTCTTCAAAGAGCAAAAAAAGTAATACGTCAGAATGCTCAAAGATTCATGACGCTCCCACGATATACTTGTATGGTAAAACGATGTTTGCAAAAGGATTTTCTATTGTTTAGTTCCTTTCATGACGACTTCTATATTAAGGATTGTACAAAATACTGTCTATATAGTTCATATAAATTTAGTTGATGTATTATTTCGAACATACAACACATGCAACTTCGCGCCCTTCTACATACGGGGGACACGGAAGAGTTCCACATTTAACTTCTACAGGCATTACAGTGTGTTCGTTGCTTCCGCGATTCTGATGTTTCAGGAAATTAGAATCAAGACAAACAAAGTCCGATGAGGCTTTCCAGTCTAGAACTGACGCCACAAGGTAACCTTGATATTCTGTGGTCCAACCCGCCAGACATTTCGAGTGACCGGGTAACATAACTACGGAAGCTCTTACAGATGTACACATTGCGCAGGATAAATCCTTGTTATAGACATTCGATCCAAACAGCTCATTTGAGACCGAACTATCAATTTCTATCTCTGTACCGTAAATCAAGGATCCCGAGTGATATCCATCGATATGTTCAGCCCATGTCGGTGTTTCCGGTAGACATAAGGAATTTGCTCCGCCTCCAGATTTGTCATATTTGTTTCCCGCCATATGACCTTTGTATAACATTTCCGTTCCGTTACCAGGACAATCCAGTCCGCCCAATATTACGTAATGCGACGTCATTTGTTTGTTTAACAGGTTATTCACGTCTTCCTGAATTAGATACAGTGTCGAAACAACATCAGGTCCTTGCTTTTTTTCCCTTTCTGTCATTTTTGTCAGTTCTTTCTCGAGGTTTTTCATCTTTGTCAATTCTTTCTCGATTTGTTCCATCTTTGTCAATTCTTTCTCGATGTTTTTCATCTTTGTCAATTCTTTCTCGATTTGTTCCATCCTTATCTCCAGTTTCACCAACTTTAACAAAGTTTGTTCTTCGTAATGGAAACGTGAGCACTGCGGTTCTTCACAAAACGTAATGGCTGGCAAGAACATAAAACAAAGTACCATTCCAACGATACTCGACATCTTTTGCTGTTATAAGTCAGTCCAGGCTACAAAAGATAATAATATGTCTGAGTCAATTATAGTCCCACAACCTGTTTACTGTAAAAGAACTTCAACTCTTCGGAAGCTACATGTTTAAAGAAAAATCGGCATAATCAGTGTGTAGGAAAGATTCAATGAAACTTTAAATGCTGTCTTTCTAAACTATCCCACAAAATACTGGAAAGTAAAGATCAAAGATCAGACTGTATGTTTAGTACAGGCCGATTTTGACCCACACTTTCCACAAAAGCAAGATGTTTTGTATGCAATTTTCTCAGACGTAACTCCTCACCATACGACAAAATTTCAGCCTTCCTCACATGGATAGATTGAGGAAACTACAAATGAAATGTAACTCAAGTAATGCGAATTGTCTCGAAAGGTGTTAACAATATCTACATTTAATGTTCAAAAAGAGTTAGTCTTGCTCAGTTCCGAAAAGCTTTACCTTTTTGGATGTTGTCCTGTTGTACTCCAACAAATGTTCTCTGCTCCTGCTGAAAGTTATCCTGGATTTACTTAATGTAAGCATACAGTCTTTGTCTTCTAGCGTGCGCCAAAATTAACAGCAAATACTTGAAGTCAAGCCAAGTAAAATGCAAACAAAATGCCAAGGGCTTGCCTTTTTTTTCCCAGAACGCTAAGAGGTGTTGCGCTTTTCACGTGCTACATGTTTAGGACTTTTGCCAATTTGTAGTGCATAGCCCTTTTTCTCCCCAGCTTCCATGGGGAGGCTCATTCAGGATAATTATTTAACTTCTGCGAATGAAAACTCACTGATTCTTAATTAATCAATGAATGTGCACTGCTCTGTGAAAAGGGGCTTAATGCATGTTGCTACGTTAAAATCGGTTCTCCGTTAAAATCAGTTCCGGATTTTAACGGAGGACATATTAACCCTTATCCTGCTGAATAAAAGAAATGAAACTTTTAAACCGATAGTATACACCCAAAACTTTCCTGTTTCAAAGGTATTGTTGGAGGAAAGATATCTCCTTATCGGACAGTGCAGATCAAAGATCAGACTACACGTTCTGTGCAGTATGATCTTGACCTGCGCTGTCCGGAGAAGGTCAGCGAGTCGCGATAAGCAGCCTATGGGTTAACGTTAAAATCATTTTTTGCAGTTTAAATTAGCTACGTTAAAATCAACTGCAACACGCTAAAATCAGTTTTCAAAGTTTACTTGTAACGTTACAATCAGTCAAGATTTTTTTTTTTAATTTGGAGAATGTTAAAATCAGTTTTTTACATGTATGGAATATACCGATCTAACACAACTAATACATAACGAATAATGGCAGTAATCCGATAAGGAGATATCTTTCCCCCCAAATACATTTGAAATAGCAAAATTGTATTTTTACTCTCAGTTTAAAGGTTTCACTTCGCTTATTTAGCAGGATAAGCGGTAATATATATTTGATATACCGGTAAAAGTTTACAATCAAATAGGGACTCATTTCAACCCTTCAGCAGGCGACAAAAATTTAGACTTATCTAAATTATGCTCTTTTGAAGCCGGCACAAGTCAAACGTGGAAAAATGAGAATATGCTAATAATTAGCATTTTCTTCTTTTCCCGCAATGTTTTAAAAAGCTTTCTTCCTCATGGTCGTTTAAACTCGGGATAATGTGGTAAAAGGTACAAGGGGTAGGGCGGTAAAAATATATGCCTCCAGTGAGGTTTGAACTCACGACCCCTGGTTTACGAGACCAGTGCTATGCCACTGAGCTATACAGGCGGCGTACGATACAACTCTTTTTCCTTTCTAGTATAGACTTGAAACCGCAGTATAAAACATATTCGACAGCTGTGGGCATTTCTATTGGAAAAAGCAACGTGGAAACACGTTTAGCAAGAAAAAAACTGTTCATCATTTGAACCTTGCTCTGTGAAAAGGGGGATTAAGGCATCTACAAAAAGTATCGACCCATGTCAGCCCGCGCAGACCGAAACTTTTTGCTATCTTTAAATTTTCTGCATCTCAAAGGACCAGTCTACCTCGTGGTTCAGTTGGTTGTTAAACAAAATGGATTTTAAGCGGTCCTTATTTTGTGACATCTTGCTTGGAATAATGCATCACGGAGATGTATTAAGCTTCCTTTTGCCAGAGCACGACCCATTTCTTTTTTTAATGAAAAGCAGGGATTGTATTGGTCTCAGCCAATCAGATGACTGATCTTGAATTCAATAATTGGAGTATTTCAGCACGATTAATTAGTATGTCGAAGGTCAGTGCCTCCATACCTCCGTGGTCAGATCACTGGTCTTGTAAGCCAGGGGTCGTGAGATCGATTCTTACTGAGGGCTCATGATTTTTGCAATATCCAGTGCACTGGGTCTGCCACCTGACTTTGTGTCTACAGTCATTGGTCCAGCATTATGTGCCTCTGTTTTAATGAGTTATAGTTTAAAGAACAAAGCATTCGGTGGTCCTATTTGAAAGGAAGCATATCAAAAGCGCGAAAATCACACGAATTTTAAAATCACGGTAAATGATGCTTTCAAAAGGGCATGTGTACTTATCTCGAGAAAGGAGGATTTATTCAATTTTGTCAACAAAGGAGAGATCAGCATCAATGCTTTAAAATAGTTTATTCGCTTTCAATTTCAATATATTATATTGGTACATGTATACAGACAAGTAAGGCATAAATGATTATACCGCTGCGTTGAAACCTCTCATGCATTACATGGCTGACGCGTGACCTTCTTCCCGCATTTTCAAGTCGAGTGATCTATTCACGCGGTGTTCTCTCTTTTGACGAAATTCTTTTTTTTTTCTATTTAGCTTTATTTGTTTAATGAAAAATTACCGTACTACTGGAGAGATCATATGCAATCAAACCAACGTAGCACACCTTTATTTGAATCGTCATATAAAAACAATTTACGCCTATTCCTATTTTAGTTTTTTGATTTCGGTTAATTTATAAAACCATGACGAAACAGACTGTGTATCAGAACAATTTCGTAAAAAACATGGATTTAGGCAGCAATTTCTGAAGCAGTCTGCCTTTTAAACTCACCACTGTTGGAGAGGTCTGATGACCTCTCCAATGAACCAATCAACTAGTCTTTTCATTTTGTTATGGTTTTTACTAGTAAAATAGTTATACTTCTTATATCTAAAGCTTATTTACCTGTGCGCAATACGATTGGTTTGTCTACGATTTTCCATACGATTTTTCAGGCATCATATGTGACTTTGAGCTACGGCATATGTGTTAACATACTGTGTACGAGCATCGTGCGATGTATTGTACGGACTCGGCGACATGGCTGGCATACAAAACTCACCAGGAGATTGTACGAAAATCGATGTCATCGTGCAGTCTCCGCGGTCTCCATTTGGAAACAATAGGGAGCTCGCACGGGGATAGCACAGTGACTGTGCGATGGCCGTACAGTGTTCTGCATTCCTGATATTGATTAAGTGTACAACTTCAAATGTCTGCTTGCTCTCCTCACCTGTTCTGTCTGACTTATCATAACAAGAGCGCCATTCTGAGCCTGAGTAGTGGTATAAGTGTCATCTCCGTTTCCACTCACACGAAGACAATTGTTGAAAGCGATTGTCGCTTGATTTACCGAAGGGTGACTGTCCAAAATCCTTGCGATTTTACAGGCTTAAGGAGACCTCGTATGGCAACCATGGGATAGCTGCGTGGGGGCTGTGCGAATAACCTTTTTTATACGAAATACGGAAATTTTACAGGAGAAGGTTAAACCTTCTCATTTCTGTTTCACAGAACCGAGAGGGTTTTTTTTTCCCTGTAAATTTTTCGAAAATGCAGATGTGTAACACCCCTCGATTCGTTTACCGTAATTGAGGCTGTGGTACCCTTATGAATTTTCTCCCACAGTAACAGGCTAACCCTCATCCTGCTAAATAAAACAAACGTAACTTTCAAACCAATGATATAAGCCCAAATTTCCTAATTCAAAGGAAAATATCTCCTTACTGGACAGTGTAGATCCAAGATAAGACTGCACGTTCTGTGCAGTCTGATCTTGATCTACGCTGTCCGCAAAGGCCAGTGAGTCGCGCTTAGCAGCCTAAGGGTTAAATCAGAAAACCTGAGAGAACGTCACGTGGGGGATTTCTCGAAACAATCATCAAGGTAATTAGAATACAGAGGGTTTTTTGTTTAAAAACTGTCGAACGCCTAAGAAATATTTGACAAAGGCGTATTCTGCTTCTAAACATGAAATTTATACAGATAGTACATAATACATAATACCTATATGCTACACATGTAGACAAAGATGCCTATATATGAGCCATGCTATGTGAAACGGGGTTTGATACATCTCCAAAAAGTATCGACCCAGGTCAGACTGCGCAGTCCGCGCAGGATGACCTGAGCCGAAACTTTCTGCTATTTAATCAATTTTTTCTGCATGTCAAAGAACAAGTCTACCTCAGGTCTCAGATGGTTGCTGAACAAAGTGGATTTTATGGATCCCCAATTATGTAATGTCTTGCTTGGGACAATGCATTCCGGAAATTCATTAACCCCCTTTTCACAGAGCATGGCTCATATTGATTTATGTCCTCCTTACAAATCAATAACTTCATTCACTTTTGCTAATAATTGTAATAAACCAACAATCCGTTCAAGGGTTTTGATGAAAAAAAATAAAGTGTTAACATTTATTAGATACGATTAGTTATACTTTAACATTTGAGCCGCTATCTAAATGAAAGGAAACTGTTATGTCGATTGTAAAAAAAAACAATGCTATTTTATAGGTATTGTTAGCGCCAAAAATATCTCCATATCTGACAGTGTAGATCCAAGATCAGACTGCTCGTTCTTGATCTACGATGTCCGCCAAAGGGCATTGAGTCGCGTTTAGCAGTTTAAGGGTGAAAGGACAAATGAAATTCAAAATTAATAAATAAGTCCGGAATTTTCTTTTGTGTAGAGGTTTGCTTGATATTTCTTGCTAGGCCATAAGAGATTTTTGTACTGCTAGATCTGAAAAGCAGGATCTTATATGACTCTAATTTACCGCTAAAAAATATATGTTTTTTAAAGGGAGGTAACCAGTTTCTTGTATGATGAAGGCTTAACATCATTATATGCTCTTGGATAACTATTAAGTCGGAGTATCATAACCCAGGACGTTAGTTTGTTTGTTTGTTTTGGGAGTTTAACTCTGTTTTAAAAGCTTGTCATATCTTGGCGGTCAGTGCACCTATGCATGTGTTCCCTGGCTTTCTCATACCAGTACTGACATAGACTTCTCTTCAAGTCACTGACTACTTTGGTCACATGAATTAGAGGTGAGAGGCGAAATAAAGCTGGAAAGAAAGTTTGCCTCAGCAGGGCATCAAACCTGCAACCACCAGGTCACGAGGCAGATACGCTAACCCGGCCAGGCTAGAGGACGTTAGTCCACGAAAACCTTTGTTTTTGATACAAATGTGGATAGCTTTTGTGACAGAAACAAAAAATGTAAATCAAAGCAATGACTTAAAACTGGCAAATGTTTAACATAGACTAATTTTGCCTCTAAACAAACAGCATAAAAGTTGAACATGCTAAGTACATATCCTATACATTATAGATAAAGACACGTTCACAAAATAATATTACATGTATACTCATTCTGGCTAATTATAGTACTAGATAGCCAGTAAATGTATGATTTTTTAATAAGGTGTAAATACGTGTATTTACCAGATATCTTCGGTTTCATGAAATACTTTGTTTCTTGCCAGGTTAAAAGGGTTTTTATACTATTAGATCGGAAAGCTGGATGGATCACCACTTACAACTAGCATTTTAACAGTATTAGTTATGACAGATGTCAAAGTTTTGAAAATGGACCGTATTCTAAACTCTGTTTCATTTGTACTTCTCTGAATTTCAAAGAAACGTAATTTATGATTGACTTAACTAAATGGTTCAGCCAGTGAGAAATTACGTAACTTTCTTACAGTGCTTTCTTAACATCATGCTGTCAGATTGCTTAGTGAATACAGACCCTTGTAACAATATGTATTTATCAAACATCAACGCTCAGAACTGCGTTAACCCTTATCCCACTAAATAATTAAAATGAAAATGTTAACCCTATGATAAAAAGCCAAATTTCGCTATTTCATTTTTAGGAAGAGATATCTCCATATCGGGCGGTGTAGATCCAAGATCAAACTGCACTTTCTATGCAGTCTGATCTTAATTTATACTGTCAACAAAACGATCCTTCAGTCGTGCTTAGCAGCCTAAGGGTTAAAGATTAAATACTGATTGTGGTTTACCTAGGGCGACGCTCTTAACGCGCGATACGCATGTGCGTAATGTTGATAAAAGTAGAATGAGATCAAAGGTTCGTGTTGTCACTTTAGTGCGAAAAGTCTTTTTCATCACTTGTCCGAAGAGCGCTTAGCGCGACTTTAGTTGTTATGTATATCAAGATACACAATATTAATCAAAATCGGTCTGCCACTTTCAGACACTGCAGATCAAGATCAGACTGCCACTTGCGGACAGCATCAATCAAGATAGACTGCACATAATGTGCAGTCCGATCATTCATTTACACTGTTCGCTTTTTTGTTGAATAAACTGGCAGAATTTTTATTAATTTAGCGTTTCAGGGTACGTAATGTTTCTAAAATCCTGATTACGTCCTTGTTAAACATAGGATGAAACCATTCGAAAGAAACAAATTTGCACCTTGAAATGTCAGTATGAAACATAAATATGTAACACTGTATATGGGTTTTATCCATGCCGGATACATCGAAAATTGTCGTGACAAATGGGACTTTGCTAATACAGAACAATGTCTGTTTTGCGACGATGGTTTGAAAGACCAAAATGTCTCGATCAAAAAGTAATACATCAAAGTGCTGAGAGATTAATGCCGCTCCAACGATATACTTGAGCCATGCTTTGGCAAAAGAAGGCTTAATGCATCCACGTGATGCATGATACCAAGCAAGTCATCACATAGCCATGGATCCATAAAATCCATGTTATATTACAACAGACTGCATCAGGAGGTAGACTGGTCCTTGACCATACAGAAAATTGAACAATTTGCAAAACGTTTCGGCCAAGGTCAGCCTGCGCGAACTGCGCAGGTTGACCTGGGTCGAAACTTTTTGTAGTTGCATTAAGCCCCCTTTTCACAGAGCATGGCTCATTTCTATTGTTTAGTTCCTTTCATGAGATTTCTTCATTAAGGATTGTACAAAATGTTGTCTTTATAGTTCATATACGTGTAGCTGATGGTTTATTTCGAACATACAACACACGCAACTTCGCGCCCTTCTACATACGGAGGACACGGGAGAGCTCCACACTTGACTTCTACAGGCATTACAACATGTTCGTTGTTACCGCGGTCCTGATGTTTCAGAAAGTTAGATTCAAGACACACAAAGTCCGATGATCCCTTCCAAGTCGGACGTGACGCCACAAGGTAACCTTGATATTCTGTGGTCCAACCCGCCAGACATTTCGAATGACCGGGTAACATAACTACAGAAGATCTTAAAGAGGTACACATTGCGCAGGATAAATCATTGTTATGGACATTCGATCCAAACAGTTTATTTGAGACCGAACTATCAACTTCTATCTCTGTACCATAAATCAAGGATGCCGAGTGATATCCATCGATATGTTCAGCCCATGTCGGTGTTTCCGGTAGACATAATGAATTTGCTCCGCCTCCATGCTTGTCCCATTTATTTCCCGCCATGTGACCTTTGTATAACATTTTCGTTCCGTTACCAGGACAATCCTCTCCGCCCCACCTAACGTAATGGGATATCATTTGTTTGTTTAATAATTTTTGCACATCTTCCTGAATAAGCTGAAGTGTCGAAACAGTTTCAAATTCTTTATGTTTTTCTTTTTCTTTCATTACTGTCATTTCTTTTTCGATATGTTCCATGCTTATCTCCAGTTTCACCAACTTTAGCAAAGTTTGTTCTTCGTAATGGAACCGTGAGCACTGTGGTTCCTCACAAAGCGCAATGGCTGGCAAGAACAGTAAACAGAGAAATATTCCAACGATACTCGACATCTTTTGCCGTTATAAGTCAGCCAAGGCTACAAAAGATAATAATAATGTCTAAGTCAATTATAGTCCCACAACCTGTTAATTGTAAAAGAACTTACTCTTCCGCAACTACATGTTTAAGGAAAAATCAGCATAATCAGTGTGTAGGAAAGATACAATGGAACTTTAAATGCTGTCTTTCTAAAATGTTCCAGAAAAAACTGAAAGTAAAGTTCAAAGATCAGACTGTATGTTTAGTACAGGGCAATTTTGACACACACTTCCCGCAAAAGCAAGATGTTTTGTCTGCAATTTTCTAAGACGTAACTCTCTACTATATAACAAAATTTTAGACTTTTTCACACTGATAGATTGAGGAAACTACAAATGAAATGTAACTGAAGTAATGATAATTGTCTCGGAAGGTGTAGAAAACACTGTGGGAAAAAACCAGCATTTTCTCCTTTTTTCCCCCACAATGTTTTCAGACGCTTTCTTCATCATTGTCGCTTAAACACGGGATTGCCTGGTAAAATGTTAACAATATCTACATTTAACGTTCAAAAAGAGTTAGTCTTGCTTAGTTCCGAAAAGCTTTACCTTTGGATGTTTTTCTTCTGTTGTATTCCAACAAATGTTCTCTGCTCCTGCTGAAAAATTATCCTGGATTTACTTAATGTAAGCATACAGCCTTTGTCTTCCAGCGTGCGCGAAAATTAACAGCAAATACTTGAAGTCAAGCCAAGTAAATGCAAACAAAATGCCAAAGGCTTGCCATTTTTTCCAGAACGGTAAGAGTTGTTGCGCTTTTCACGTGCTACATGTTTAGGACTTTTGCCAATTTGTAGTGCATAGCCCTTTTCTCCCCAGCTTCCATGGGGAGGCTCATTAAGGATAATTATTTAACTGCTGCGAATGAAAGCTCACTGATTCTTAATTAATGTGTATATGCAAGCGGACGGTAAGGGTTCGGGATCGGAATGCACGTTTTGTGCAGTCTGATCTTGAACTATGCCTTCCCCAAAAGCCCATGTATAAGTATGTGCAAGCGTACGATATGGATTTAGGATCGCAATGCACGTCTATGCGGTCTAGTCTTGATCTATGTCTTCCACAAAAGCTCATGTATAGGTATATGGAGGCGCACGGTATGGATTCGGGATCGGAGTGCGGGTTCTGTGCGGTCTGATCTTGATCTATGCCTTCTACAAAAGCCCCTTTTTACAAGTATACCTTTTTTACGAATCAAAGTAAGTGTTGTAATATATTATATAGGATGTATAAATATTTAGACAACTTACACAAACTATCCCCTGACATCAGAAAATATTTAACAACCATCGATACTCTAAAGTTATAGTGCATATTATGTTAGTATCTAAAAGTCACTCTAAATATGTGATATTTCTGATTTTTTTTTTTTTTTTTTTTTTTTTTTTCGGGCCGGTGGCCTTATGTATTCTGAATAAACTATTTACTATTATTATTTTATTTAATAATTGGAGGACATACTAAGGTTAAAATCAGTTTTTTGCAGTTAAAATCAGCTACGTTAAAGTCAACTGCCACACGCTAGAATTAATTTTTAAATTTTACTTACGGTACAATCAGTCGTGATATTTTTTTTTTTTTTCTAACTTCGAGAACGTTAAAATCAGTTTTTTACATGTATGGAATATACCTACCGAACACAAATAATACATAAAGAATAATGGCAATACTCCGATAAGGAGATATCTTTTCCGCAAAAATACATTTAAAATAGCATTTTTTTTTTTTTTTCCATCCGTTTCAAAGTTTCATTTCACTTATTTATCGGGATAAGGGTTATTACATATTTGATATACCGGTAAAAGTTTACATTCAAATAAGGACTCATTTCAACCCGTCAGCAGGCAACAAAATTTAGACTTATCCAAATTATGATCTTTTGAAGCCGACACAAGTCAAACGTGGAAAAATGAGAATATGCTGATAATCAGCATTTTCTTCTTTTCCCGCAATGTTTTAAAAAGCTTTCGAGACCAGTGCTCTGCCACTGAGTTATAGAGGCAACGTTCACTACATCTCCTTTTCATTTCTAGTGTAAACATGAAACCACAGCATAAAGCATATTCAACAGGTGTGGGCATTTCTATTGGAAAAAGCAACGTTGAAACACGTTTAGCGAGAAAAAAATGTTCAACATTTGAACTTTGCTCAGTGAAAACGGGGCTTAATGCATCTACAAAAAATATCGATCCATGTCAGCCTAACATGGACCGAAACTTTTTGCTATCTTTAAATTTTCTGCATCTCAAAGGACCAGTCTACCTCATGATTCAGTTGGTTGTTAAACAAAATGGATTTTAAGGGCTCCATAATTTTGTGATGTCTTGCTTGGTATAATGCATCTCGGAGATGCATTAAGCTCCCTTTTGCCAGAACACGGCTCATTTCTTTTTTCAATGAAAAGCGGGGATTGTATACCCCAGCCATTCTCAGAACGATCCTCATTCTCAATTCAAAGACAATGCATCTGATTGGTTGAGACATTTGATGACTGATCTTGAATTCAATAATTGGAGTATTTCAGCAGGATTAGTAGTCAAGAAGTCCAGATAGAGGGAGTTATTTTGGTTTTAAAATTGAAAATATTAATCACTCTCCACTAAACCCTATGTTATGGGTACTCATTAGAATCGTCTTATCGAGACGCTTCTAATGTGTACCCACAACATAGGGTTTGGAAGAGAAATAGTGGATTTAGAATACTATCACTTCCTTTCATCTGGAGGTCTGATGAATACTTCGTATGTCGAAGGTTAGTGCCTCCATTCCTCAGTACTTATATCACTGGTCTTGTAAGCCATAGGTCGTGAGATCGATCCTCACATTGGGCTCGCGATTTTTTGCAATATCCAGTGCACTGTGTCTGCCACCTGACTTTGTGTCTACAGTCATTGTTCCAGCATTCTGTGCCTTTGTTTTAATGAGTTATACTTTAAATAACAAAATTTTCGGTGGTCCTATCATTTGAATGGACGAATATGAAAAGCGCAAAAATCATACGGGATTTTAAAATCACGGTGAATGATCCTTTCAAAAGAGCCTGTGTACTTATCTCGAGAAAAGAGGACTCATTCACTTTTATCAACAACTAGGCTTCTTTGAAAAAGAGGCCAGGAGAGGTCAGCATCAATTTTTAAAAAATAGTTTATTGGCTTTTAATTTCATTATATTATATTGGTACATGTAAACAAACAAGAATGGCATAAATGATTATACCGCTGCGCTGAAACCTCTTATGCATTACATGGCTGACACGTGGCCTTCTTCCCGCGTTTTCAAGTCGCGTGATCTTTTCCCTCTTTTTTAACAATTTTTTTTTTTTGCTTAGCTTTATTTGTTTAATGAAAAATTACCGTACTATTGGAGAGATCATTTGCAATCAAACCAATAAAGCACACCTTTTTTGAATCGTCATATAAAAACAATTCACGCCTATTTCCTATTTCAGTTTTTGACTAGCGAAGGTAATCTTTAGGCATCAAGATTGAACTAGATTCAAAACCCCACAGTTTCCAAATGCTGCCACACAGAAAATACTTCTTTCTGTGAGAAATCTTAATTCTGTGATACATGACAATTTAGACAAATAACCACTAAATCTCTACCTCTACGATTTGAACAAAGTAATAAACTGAACAAGATGTCATTTATAAGATACAAGATCTTTGCTTATATGTAAATTGAGTGACCTATGCAAAGCAGAGAATCACTTATTCCTACACAACTGTAACATTATAAATGAATCTATGAATAGATACACCTAGGTTAAGCTTGTAGCAAATCCCAGCTATATCAACCCCCACTGGACAGGGAACCCTCGTCATTCCTTCAGTCATTCATTAGTTAAATTATTGTGTACAGTTGAACTATTATGTTAAACTGTTATTCTATTAACCTTTCACCAAACAATCCCAAGTTTTAACGATACTGGGGAAGGGTCCCTTTGTAAACATTGTGGGAAAAGGAGAAAATGCTGGTAACCATCATTTTCTCCTTTTCCCACATTGTTTTCTGCCCATCTGGAATCATGTTTCATCAGTTCAGCCACATTTAATTCATGGTCTGCTACAGCTTTGAATTTGGACAGATGTAAAATTTTTCGTTTTGTACGGAGAGTTGAATAGTTAACTACATTTTGTGCTATTCGATATTAACTAATTGACAGCATGGTGTTTAACGCCGTTTTCAACATTATTTCAGTGATATTGGGGCGGCCAGACCACATGTCCATGCTTTCCTCGAGTTTCTTTTACCAGCACTACCGCGACCCAATGACCTTTTGCAGACAGTGTGTGCAGTCTGATCTTGGATCTACATTGTCCGATAAGACGATAGATTTTCTCCAATGTGTAACTGTGAAATAGCAGTAGCAATATTCAGGTGTTTACCATCAGCTTGAAAGTTTCATTTAACATTTTTTAGCAGGTTAAGGGTTAAACTTAAACTGGATTATAATTAACCAATAGCACATATAGCCCTGGCAGTTCAGTCGGTAGCATACAGGACTTGAGAACAGGAGGTCGCTGGTTTGATCCTCAACAAATTTCTTTCCGAGGATTGATGATAGTCATTGCGACAGGATTCATTTCTCGCTCATGTTTCGACGATGGTTATGTGGGAAAGGAGCGAGTGGCTTGGAAAGAATATTGTGCGGAGTACTGGTAAAATAAACCCCAGGAAAGCATGGATATGTGCACTGGACACCGCTACATAACTAAAATAATATTGAAAACAGGGTCAAACACCATACAAACAATCAATCAATCAAATTCGATAGTCCGTCAGTACTTTCAGTACTTTGATTTGATTTCGGTTTATTTATAAACCATGACGAAACAGACTGTGTATCAGAACAATTTCGTGAAAAACATGGATTTAGGCAGCAATTTCTGAGGCAGTCTGCCTTATAAACTCACCGCTGTTGGAGAGTTCTTATGACCTCTCCAATGAAACAATCAACCAGTCTCTTCATTTTGTTATGGTTCATGTTTACCTGGGTGCAATACGATTGGTTTGTCTACGACTTTCCGTACGATTTTTCAGGCATCGTAGGTGGCTATGAGCTACGGCATATGGGTTTACATTGTGTACGAGCATCGTGCGATGTCTTGTACTGACTGCCATACAGAACCCGCTAGGAGATTATAGGGTTAATCCACGTTTTTGAGGTCGTTAACATTCGCAGAGGCCCGAAAAATAATTTTACGCCCGAGTGCGAAGCACGAGGGTGTTTAAACATTTTGAGGGCCTCTGCGAATGTAAACGACCGAAAAAACGTAAATTAACGCTATTATTGCATAAAGTATATGTGTTTTAGCAATAATTTGCAACGAAAGCAAAAAATATTTCCATAGAAATGCAAAGAAACGGACTTGAAATGTACCGGATTTGTACCGGTGAAATTTTTGTTATGCGTAGTAAAGAGCCGTAGTCCTGTGCCACTGTTTTGGACTCTAGCTGTAATTCACTTCTAATGATATTTATAGCATAGCGGACTTTGGTGGGATTAACTTGCACATTTTTTGGATCTATTACAACTAGGATAAATGAGTGGATACTAAATTTCTGTAACTGAAACACGTCAAAGGGATATATCAAGCGAAGGAACTGCCGACCACGTTAGGAAAGTGGGTTGGATGTAGAGTGCATTACGATTGATTTTTTGCTCACATCTCGATAATACTGAGATACTGGGTAGATTTCGTTTGTGGTGTACTAAAATCATCAAAGACAAGCCATAATAAGGATCTAATATGGTACAAGTTCCTACAGCTTAGTTGGTCAGAGTCTGGGATGTATGACAAGAACGAACGTTCAGCGTATATTTTTTACAAGGTAGTCTCTGATCGAGGATATTGAAAGTGCAAAGCCGGGCGTTAACGGTGCGTGATTTTACTGATTAATACACGTTTTCTCCCGTTAACGTCCGTTTTTTCCCTGTTAATGCATGGTTACAGCGGCCCGGAAACTTACATTTTGTGCATTAATGTACGAAAATCGATGTCATCGTGCAGTCTCCACGGCCTCCATTTGGAAACCGAAGGGAGCCGGTATTGGGATGGCACAGTGACTGTGCCATCGTCGTGCAGTGTTTGGCATTCGTGTATTGATAAAGTGTACAACTTCAAATTTCTGCTTGCTCTCTTCACCTGTTCTGTCTGACTTATCATCACAAGAGCGCCATTCTGAGCCTGAGTAGTGGTATAAGTGTCATCTCCGTTTTCACTCACCCGAAGACAATTGTTGCAAGGGATTGTCGCTTGGTTTACCGAAGGGTGACTGTCCAAAATCCGTGCAACTTTTCAGGCTTAAGGAGACATCATGAGGCAACCTTGGGATAGCTGCGTGGGGTGGGGGTGTACGATTGACCTTTTTTTTTTAATACGAAATAGGAAAATTTTACAGGAGAGGGTTAAACCTTCACATTTCTGTTTTACAGAACCGAGGTTTTCTTTTTTTTTTCCCGGGAAAATTTTCGAAAACGCAGATGAAGTAACATCGCATTCACCCCTTGATTCGTTTACCCTGACTGAGATTGTGGTACCCTTATGAATTTTCTCCCACAGTAAATGGCTAACTCTCATCCTGCTAAATAAAAGAAACGAAAATATCAAACCGATAATATAAGCCCAAATTTTCCGAATTCAAAGGTAATTTTGGAGGAAAAAATATCTCCTTACCGGACGGTGTAGATCCAAGGTCAGACTGCACGTTCTGTGCAGTTTGATCTTAATCTACGCTGACCGCAAAAGGCCAGTGAGTCGCGCTTAGCAGCCTAAGGGTTAAATCAGAAAATCTGAGGGAACATCACGTGGGAGATTTCTCGAAACAATCATCAAGATAAATAGAATACAGATGGCTTATTGTTTTAACACTGTCGAAGGCCTATGAAATATTCAACAAAATCTTACTCTGCTTCTAAACGTGAAATTTATACAGATAGTACATAATACATTATGCTACACATGTAGACAAAGATAAGTATATATGAGCCATGGTATGTGAAAAGGGGACTTGATACATCAGCAAAAAGTATCGACACAGGTCAACCTGCACAGTCCGCGGAGGCTGACGTAGGCCTAAACTTTTTGCTGTCGGTCAATTTTGTGCATGTCAAAGAACCAGTCTACCTAACGGTTCAGATGGTTGCTAAACAAAGTGAATTTTACGGATCCCGAATTATGTAATGTTCTGCTTGGGACAGTGCATTACGGAGATTTATTGAGCACCCTTTTACAGAGCATGGCTCTTATTGATTTATGTCCTGGTTACAAATCAACAACTTAATTCACTTTTGCTAATAATTGTAATAAACCAACAATCCGTTCAAGGGTTTTGATGAAAAAATAAAGTGTAAACATTTATTGGATATGATAAGTTTAGTTTAACATTTAAGCCACTATGTAAATGAGAGGAAACTGTCATATCGTTTGTAAAAAGAAAAGCAAGCAATTTTGCTATTTTAAATAGGTATGTTCGGAGCAAAAATATCTCCATATCGGGCAGTGTAGATCTAAGATCAGCGTTCTGTGCAGTCTGATCTTGATCTACAATGTCCGCCAAAGGTCGGTGGGTCGCGCTTAGCAGCATAAAGTTTAGGTGGCACATAAAATTCCAAATAAATAAACAAGTCCAGAAATTTATTTTGTGTAGAGGTTTGCTTGATATTTCTTGTTCGGTTATGAAAGGTATTTTTATACTTTTAGATCAGAAAAGCAGGATCTTATATGGCTCTAATTTACCGCGAAAACCTGTGAAAGGGAGATAACCAGTTTCCTTCATGCTGAAGGCTTGACATCATTAAATGCTCTTGGATAACTGTTAAGTCGGAGTATCATAACTGAGGACGTTAGCTTGTTTGTTTGTGTTGGAGTTTGTGTCGCTGTTTTAAAAGCTTAAGCCATATCTTAGCGGTCAGTGCACCTATGCATGTGTTCCCAGGCTTTCTCATACCATAACTGACACAGCCTTCCCTTCAAGTCACTGAGTACTTTGGTAACATGGATTAGAGGTGAGAGGCGAAATATAGCAGGAAAGAAAGTTTGCCTCAGCAGGGCATCAAACCTGCAACCACCAGGTCAACGGTCAGATACGCTAACCCGGTCGGTCTTGAGGACGTTAGTCAACGAAGACCTTAGTTTTTGATACAAATATGGATAGCTTCGGTGACAGAAACAAAAAATGTACAGCAAAGCAATGGGTTAAAACTGGCAAATGTTTAACATAGACTAATTATGCCTCTAATCAAACACCATAAAAGTTGAACATGCTAAGTATATATCCTATACAATGTAGATAAAGACACGTTCATGAGCTGTTCACGAAATAATATTACATGTATACTCAAGCTGGCTTATTATAGTACTAAATAACCAGTACATGTATGTTTTTTAATAAGGTGTAAATATATGTTTTTATCAGATATCTTCGATTTCATGAAATACTTTGTTTCTTGCCAGGTTAAAAGGATTTTATACTATTAGATCGGAAAGCTGGATGGATCACCGCTTACAACTACCATTTTAACAGTATTAGTTATGACAGATGTCAAAGTTTTCAAAGGGGGGGCCGTATTCTAGACTCTGTTCATTTGTACTTGTCAAAAGTATGCTGAATTTCAAAGAAACGTAATTTATGATTGACTTAACTAAATGGATCAGCCAGTGAGAAATTACGTTACTTTCTTACAGTGCTTTCTTAACATCATGCTGTTAGATTGGTTAGTGCATACAGGCCCTTGTAACAATACGTGTTTATGAAACATAAACTCTCAGAACTGCGTTAACCCTTATTCTGCTAAATAAGTAAAATGAAAATATTAACCCTATGATAAAAAGCCAAATTTCGCTATTCTTAAACGCATTTTTAAGAAGAGATATTTCCATGTCGGACGGTGTAGATCCAAGATTAGACTGCACGTTCTATGCAGTCTGATCTTGATTTATGCTGTCAACAAAAGGCCCTTCAGTCGTGCTTAACAGCCTAAGGGTTAAAGATTTACCCTATTTAGACTAAATACTGATTGTGATTAACCTAAGGCGACGACCTTAACGCGCGATACGCATGTGCATAATGTTGATAAAAATAGGATGAGATCGAAGGTTCTTGTTGTCAATTTTGTCACTTTAGTGCGAAAAGTCTTTTTCATCACTTGCCTGAAGAGCGCTTAGCGCGACTTTAGTTGTTATGTAGATCAAGATAGACAAAATAAATCAAGATCAGTCTGCCATTTTCAGACACTGTAGATCAAGATCAGACTGCCATTTGCGGATAGTATAAATCAAGATATACTGCACATACCAGGCAGTCCGATAGTTGATTTATGCTGTCCACTAATTTGTTGAATACACTGGCAAAATTATTATTAATTTAGCGTTTTGGGGTACGTAATGTTTCTAAAATCTTGATTACGTCGTTGTTTAAGATAGGATGAAACCATTCGCCAGAAACAAGTTTACACTTTGAAATGTCAGTATGAAACATAACCTTGCAACACGGTGTATGTATTTTTTTTTATCCGTGCCAGCTACATAGAAAATTATCGTGACAAACGGGACTTTGCTAATACAGAGCAATGTCTCCTTTGCGACGATGGTTTGAAAAAAGGTATTTCATGAAAGAGCAAAATGCAAAACAGTAATACGTCAGAATGCTCACAGATTCATGCGGCTCCCACGATATACTTGTATGGTAAAACGATGTTTGCAAAAGAATTTTCTATTGTTTAGTTCCTTTCATGACGACTTCTATATTTAGTATTGTACAAAATACTGTCCAGATAGTTCATATAAGTTTAGTTGATGTATTATTTCGAACATACAACACATGCAACTTCGCGCCCTTCTACATACGGGGGACACGGAAGAGTTCCACATTTAACTTCTACAGGCATTACAATGTGTTCGTTCCTTCCGAAATTCTGATGTTTCAGGAAGTTAGAATCAAGACAAACAAAGTCCGATGAGGCTTTCCAGTCTAGAAGTGACGCCACAAGGTAACCTTGATATTCTGTGGTCCAACCCGCCAGACATTTCGAGTGACCGGGTAACATAACTACGGAAGCTCTTACAGATACACACATTGCGCAGAATACATCCTTGTTATGGACATTCGATCCAAACAGTTCATTTGAGACCGAACTATCAATTTCAATCTCAGTACCGTAAATCAAGGATCCCGAGTGATATCCATCGATATGTTCAGCCCATGTCGGTGTTTCCGGTAGACATAAGGAATTTGCTCCGCCTCCAGATTTGTCATATTTGTTTCCCGCCATATGACCTTTGTATAACATTTCCGTTCCGTTACCAGGACAATCCAGTCCGCCCCATCTTACGTAATGCGACGTCATTTGTTTGTTTAACAGGTTATTCACGTCTTCCTGAATTAGCTGCAGTGTCGAAACAACTTCAGGTCCTTGCTTTTTTTCCCTTTCTGTCATTTTTGTCAGTTCTTTCTCGAAGTTTTTCATCTTTGTCAATTCTTTCTCGATTTGTTCCATCTTTGTCAATTCTTTCTCGATGTTTTTCATCTTTGTCAATTCTTTCTCGATTTGTTCCATCCTTATCTCCAGTTTCACCAACTTTAACAAAGTTTGTTCTTCGTAATGGAAACGTGAGCACTGCGGTTCTTCACAAAGCGCAATGGCTGGCAAGAACATAAAACAAAGTACCATTCCAACGATACTCGACATCCTTTGCGGTTATAAGTCAGTCCAGGCTACAAAAGATAATAATATGTCTGAGTCAATTATAGTCCCACAACCTGTTTACTGTAAAACAACTTAAACTCTTCGGAAGCTACATGCTTAAGGAAAAATCGGCATAATCAGTGTGTAGGAAAGATTCAATGGAACTTTAAATGCTGTCTTTCTAAACTATCCCACAAAATACTGGAAAGTAAAGATCAAAGATCAGACTGTATGTTTAGTACAGGCCGATTTTGAACCACACTTTCCACAAAAGCAAGATGTTTTGTATGCAATTCTCTCAGACGTAACTCCTCACCATACGACAAAATTTCAGCCTTCCTCACATGGATAGATTGAGGAAACTACAAATGAAATGTAACTCAAGTAATGCGAATTGTCTCGAAAGGTGTTAACAATATCTACATTTAATGTTCAAAAAGAGTTAGTCTTGCTCAGTTCCGAAAAGCTTTACCTTTGGATGTTGTCCTGTTGTATTCCAACAAATGTTCTCTGCTCCTGCTGAAAGTTATCCGGGATTTACTTAATGTAAGCATACAGTCTTTGTCTTCCAGCGTGCGCCAAAATTAACAGCAAATACTTGAAGTCAAGCCAAGTAAAATGCAAACAAAATGCCAAGGGCTTGCCTTTTTTTTCCAGAACGCTAAGAGGTGTTGCGCTTTTCACGTGCTACATGTTTAGGACTTTTGCCAATTTGTAGTGCATAGCCCTTTTTCTCCCCAGCTTCCATGGGGAGGCTCATTCAGGATAATTATTTAACTTCTGCGAATGAAAACTCACTGATTCTTAATTAATCAATGAATGTGCACTGCTCTGTGAAAAGGGGCTTAATGCATGTTGCTACGTTAAAATCGGTTCTCCGTTAAAATCAGTTCCGGATTTTAACGGAGGACATATTAACCCTTATCCTGCTGAATAAAAGAAATGAAACTTTTAAACCGATAGTATACACCCAAAACTTTCCTGTTTCAAAGGTATTGTTGGAGGAAAGATATCTCCTTATCGGACAGTGCAGATCAAAGATCAGACTACACGTTCTGTGCAGTATGATCTTGACCTACGCTGTCCGGAAAAGGTCAGCGAGTCGCGATAAGCAGCCTATGGGTTAACGTTAAAATCATTTTTTGCAGTTTAAATTAGCTACGTTAAAATCAACTGCAACACGCTAAAATCAGTTTTCAAAGTTTACTTGTAACGTTACAATCAGTCGTGATTTTTTTTTTTTTTTTTTTATTTTGAGAACGTTAAAATCAGTTTTTTACATGTATGGAATATACCGATCTAACACAACTAATACATAACGAATAATGGCAGTAATCCGATAAGGAGATATCTTTTCCCCCCAAATACATTTGAAATAGCAAAATCGTATTTTTACTGTCAGTTTAAAGGTTTCACTTCGCTTATTTAGCAGGATAAGCGTTAATATATATTTGATATACCGGTAAAAGTTTACAATCAAATAGGGACTCATTTCAACCCTTCAGCAGGCGACAAAAATTTAGACTTATCTAAATTATGCTCTTTTGAAGCCGGCACAAGTCAAACGTGGAAAAATGAGAATATGCTAATAATTAGCATTTTCTTCTTTTCCCGCAATGTTTTAAAAAGCTTTCTTTCTCATGGTCGTTTAAACTCGGGATAATGTGGTAAAAGGTACAAGGGGTACGGCGGTAAAAATATATGCCTCCAGTGAGGTTTGAACTCACGACCCCTGGTTTACGAGACCAGTGCTCTGCCACTGAGCTATACAGGCGACGTACGATACAACTCTTTTTCCTTTCTAGTAAAGACTTGAAACCGCAGCATAAAACATATTCAACAGCTGTGGGCATTTCTATTGGAAAAAGCAACGTGGAAACACGTCCAGCAAGAAAAAAACTGTTCATCATTTGAACCTTGCTCTGTGAAAAGGGGGGTTAAGGCATCTACTAAAAGTATCGACCCATGTCAGCCCGCGCAGACCGAAACTTTTTGCTATATTTAAATTTTCTGCATCTCAAAGGACCAGTCTACCTCATGGTTCAGTTGGTTGTTAAACAAAATGGATTTTAAGCGGTCCTTATTTTGTGATATCTTGCTTGGTATAATGCATCACGGAGATGTATTAAGCTTCCTTTTGCCAGAGCACGACCCATTTCTTTTTTTAATGAAAAGCAGGGATTGTATTGGTCTCAGCCAATCAGATGACTGATCTTGAATTCAATAACTGGAGTATTTCAGCACGATTAATTAGTATGTCGAAGGTCAGTGCCTCCATACCTCCGTGGTCAGATCACTAGTCTTGTAAGCCAGGGGTCGTGAGATCGATCCTTACTGAGGGCTCATGATTTTTGCAATATCCAGTGCACTGGGTCTGCAACCTGACTTTGTGTCTACAGTCATTGGTCCAGCATTATGTGCCTCTGTTTTAATGAGTTATAGTTTAAAGAACAAAGCATTCGGTGGTCCTATTTGAAAGGAAGCATATCAAAAGCGCGAAAATCACACGAATTTTAAAATCATGGTAAATGATGCTTTCAAAAGGGCCTGTGTACTTATCTCGAGAAAGGAGGATTTATTCAATTTTGTCAACAAAGGAGAGATCAGCATCAATGCTTTAAAATAGTTTATTCACTTTCAATTTCAATATATTATATTGGTACATGTATACAGACAAGTACGGCATAAATGATTATACCGCTGCGTTGAAACCTCTCATGCATTACATGGCTGACACGTGACCTTCTTCCCGCATTTTTAAGTCGAGTGATCTATTCACGCGGTGTTCTCTCTTTTGACGAAATTCTTTTTTTTTTCTGTTTAGCTTTATTTGTTTAATGAAAAATTACCGTACTATTAGAGAGATCATATGCAATCAAACCAACGTAGCACACCTTTATTTGAATCGTCATATAAAAGCAATTCACGGCTATTTCCTATTTTAGTTTTTTGATTTCGGTTAATTTATAAAACCATGACGAAACAGACTGTGTATCAGAACAATTTCGTAAAAAACATTGATTTAGGCAGCAATTTCTGAAGCAGTCTGCCTTTTAAACTCACCACTGTTGGAGAGGTCTGATGACCTCTCCAATGAACCAATCAACTAGTCTTTTCATTTTGTTATGGTTTTTACTAGTAAAATAGTTATACTTCTTATATCTAAAGCTTATTTACCTGTGCGCAATACGATTGGTTTGTCTACGATTTTCCATACGATTTTTCAGGCATCATATGTGACTTTGAGCTACGGCATATGTGTTAACATACTGTGTACGAGCATCGTGCGATGTATTGTACGGACTCGGCGACATGGCCGGTATACAAAACTCACCAGGAGATTGTACGAAAATCGATATCATCGTGCAGTCTCCGCGGTCTCCATTTGGAAACCGTAGGGAGCTCGCACGGGGATAGCACAGTGACTGTGCGATGGCCGTACAGTGTTCTGCATTCCTGTATTGATTAAGTGTACAACTTCAAATTTCTGCTTGCTCTCCTCACCTGTATTGTCTGACTTATCATAACAAGAGCGCCATTCTGAGCCTGAGTAGTGGTATAAGTATCATCTCCGTTTTCACTTACACGAAGACAGTTGTTGAAAGCGATTGTCGCTTGATTTACCGAAGGGTAACTGTCCAAAATCCTTGCGATTTTACAGGCTTAAGGAGACATCGTGAGGCAACCATGGGATAGCTGCGTGGGGGCTGTACGATTAAACTTTTTTTATACGAAATAAGAAAATTTTACAGGAGAAGGTTAAACCTTCTCATTTCTGTTTCACAGAACCGAGAGGGTTTTTTTTTCCTTGTAAATTTTTCGAAAATGCAGATGGTGTAACACCCCTCGATTCGTTTACCCTAACTGAGGCTGTGGTACCCTTATGAATTTTCTCCCACAGTAACAGGCTAACCCTCATCCTGCTAAATAAAAGAAACGTAACTTTCAAACCAATGATATAAGCCCAAATTTCCTAATTCGAAGGAAAATATCTCCCTACCGGACAGTGTAGATCCAAGATCAGACTGCACATTCTGTGCAGTCTGATCTTGATCTACGCTGTCCGCAAAGGCCAGTGAGTCGCGCTTAGCAGCCTAAGGGTTAAATCAGAAAACCTAAGAGAACATCACGTGGGAGATTTCTCGAAACAATCATCAAGGTAAATAAAATACAGAGGGTTTTTTGTTGAAAAACTGTCGAACGCCTAAGAAATATTTGAAAAAGGCGTATTCTGCTTCTAAACATGAAATTTATACAGATAGTACATAATACATGATACCTATATTCTACACATGTAGACAAAGATGACTATATATGAGCCATGCTATGTGAAAAGGGGTTTGATACATCTCCAAAAAGTATCGACCCATGTCAGACTGTGCAATCCGCGCAGGCTGACCTGAGCCGAAACTTTCTGCTATTAATCAATTTTCTGCATGTCAAAAAACCAATCTACCTCAGGTCTCAGATGGTTGCTGACCAAAGTGGATTTTATGGATCCCCAATTATGTAATGTCTTGCTTGGGACAATGTATTACGGAAATTCACGAAGCCCCCTTTTCACAGAGCATGGCTCATATTGATTTATGTCCTCCTTACAAATCAATAACTTCATTCACTTTTGCTAATAATTGTAATAAACCAACAATCCGTTCAAGGGTTTTGATGAAAAAATAAAGTGTTAACATTTATTGGATACGCTATATAAATGAAAGGAAACTGTTATGTCGATTGTAAAAAAAACAATGCTATTTCATAGGTATTGTTGGCGCCAAAAATATCTCCATATCTGACAGTGTAGATCCAAGATCAGACTGCACGTTCTGTGCAATCTGATCTTGATCTACAAAGTCCGCCAAAGGGTATTGAGTTGCGTTTAGCAGTGTAAGGTGAAAGGGCGAATGAAATTCAAAATTAATAAATAAGTTCGGAATTTTCTTTTTTGTAGAGGTTTGTTTGATATTTCTTGCTAGGCCATAAGAGATTTTTGTACTGCTACATCTGAAAAGCAGGATCTTATATGACTCTAATTTACCGCTAAAAAATATATGTTTTTAAAGGGAGGTAACCAGTTTCTTTTATGATGAAGGCTTAACATCATTAAATGCTCTTGGATAACTATTAAGTCGGAGTATCATAACCCAGGACGTTAGTTTGTTTGTTTGTGTTGGAGTTTAACTCTGTTTTAAAAGCTTGTCATATCTTGGCGGTAAGTGCACCTATGCATGTGTTCCTTGGCTTTCTCATACCAGTACTGACATAGACTTCTCTTCAAGTCACTGACTACTTTGGTCACATGGACTAGAGGTGAGAGGCGAAATAAAGCAGGAAAGTAAGTTTGCCTCAGCAGGACATCAAACCTGCAACCACCAGGTCAACAGTCAGATACGCTAACCCGGTCGGACTTGAGGACGTTAGTCAACGAAAACCTTAGTATTTGATACAAATATGGATAGCTTCGGTAACAGAAACAAAAAATGTAAATCAAAGCAATGGGTTAAAACTGGCAAATGTTTAAAATAGACTAATTATGCCTCTAAACAAACAGCATAAAAGTTGAACATGCTAAGTATATATCCTATACAATGTAGATAAAGATAAGTTCACAAAATGATATTACATATATACTCATTCTGGATGATTATAGTACTAGATAGCCAGTAAATGTACGATTTTTTTTTATAAGGTGTAAATACGTGTATTTGCCTGATATCTTCGGTTTCATGAAATACTTTGTTTCTTGCCAGGTTAAAAGGGTTTTATACTATTAGATCGGAAAGCTGGATGGATCACCGCTTACAACTAGCATTTTAACAGTATGAGCTATGACAAATGTCAAACTTTTGGAAAGGGACCGTATTCTAAACTCTGTTTCATTTGTACTTGTTTCAAAGAAACGTAATGTATGATTGACTTAACTAAATGGTTCAGCCAGTGAGAAATAACGTTCCTTTCTTACAGTGCTTTCTTAACATCATGCTGTCAGATTGGTTGGTGAATACGGGCCCTTGTAACAATATGTATTTATCAAACATCAACGCTCAGAACTGCGTTAACCCTTATCCTGTTAAATAAGTAAAATAAAAATGTTAACCCTGTGATAAAAAGCCAAATTTCGCTATTTCAAACACATTTTTAGGAAGAGAAATATCGGGCGGTGTAGATCCAAAATCAGACTGCACTTTGATCTTAATCTATACTGTCAACAAAACGATCCTTCAGTCGTGCTTAGCAGCCTAAGGGTTAAAGATTAATCCTGTTTAGACTAAATACTGATTGTGATTAACCTAAGGCGACGCCCCCCTAACGCGCGATACGCATGTGCGTAATGTTGATAAAAGTAGGACGAGATCGAAGGTTTTTGTTGTCACTTTAGTGCGAAAAGTCTTTTTCATCACTTGCTCGAAGAGCGCTTAGCGCGACTTTAGTTGTTATGTAGATCAAGATACACAATATAAATCAAGATCAGTCTGCCATTTTCAGACACTGTAGATCAAGATCAGACTGCCATTTGCGAACAACATAAATCAAGATAGACTGCACATAACGTGCAGTCCGATCATTGATTTACACTGTCCGCTATTTTGTTGAATGAACTGGAAGAATTATTATTAATAAGCCTTTCAGGGCACGTAATGTTTCTAAAATCCCGATTACGTCCTTGATAAACATAAGATGAAACCATTCGAAAGAAAAGAATTTGCACCTTGAAATGTCAGTATGAAACATAATCATGCAACACTGTATATGGGTTTTATCCATGCCGGATACATATAAGGTTATCGTTACAAATGGGACACAGAGCAATGTCTCTTTTGCTACGATGGTTTGAAAGAGCAAAATGTCTCGATGAAAAAGTAATACGTCAAAATCCTGACAGATTAATGCCATTCCAACGATATACTTGAGCCATGCTTTGGCAAAGGGGGCTTTATGCATCCATGTGATGCATGATACCAAGCAAGTCATCACATAGTCATGGATCCATAATATCCATGTTGTATAACAACAATGCATCATGAGGTAGACTGGTCCTTGAACATACAGAAAATTGACCAATAGCGAAACGTTTCAGTAAGGTCAGCCTGCGCGAACTGCGCAGACCTGGATCGATACTTTTCGCAGTTGCATTAAGCCCCCTTTTCACAGAGCATGGCTCATTTCTATTGTTTAGTTCCATGAGATTTCTTCATTAAGGATTGTACAAAATGTTGTCTTTATAGTTCATATACGTGTAGCTGATGGTTTATTTCGAACATACAACACACGCAACTTCGCGCCCTTCTACATACGGAGGACACGGAAGAGCTCCACACTTGACTTCTACAAGTCTTACAACATGTTCGTTATTACTGCGGTCCTGATGTTTCAGAAAGTTAGATTCAAGACACACAAAGTCCGATGATCCCTTCCAAACCGGATGTGACGCCACAAGGTAACCTTGATATTCTGTGGTCCAACCCGCCAGACATCTTGAGTGACCGGGTAACATAACTACGGAAGCTCTTACAGAAGTACACATTGTGCAGGATAAATCGTTGTTGTGGACATTCGATCCAAACAGTTTATTTGAGACCGGACCATCAATTTCTATCTCTGTACCGTAAATCAAGGACCCCGATTGATATCCATCGATATGTTCAGCCTATGTCGGTGTTTCCGGTAGACATAAAGAATTTGCACCGCCTCCATGTTTGTCATAATTGTTTCCCGCCATATGGCCTTTGTATAACAATTTCGTTCCGTTACCAGGACAATCCTCTCCACCCCACCTAACGTAATGGGACATCATTTGTTTGTTTGATAATTTTTGCACATCTTCATGAATAAGCTGAAGTGTCGAAGCATTTTCCAGTCCTTCATGTTTTTCTTTTTCTTTCATTATTGTCATTTCTTTCTCGATTTGTTCCATCCTTATCTCCAGTTTCACCAACTTTAACAAAGTTTGTTCTTCGTAATGGAACCGTGAGCACTGTGGTTCCTCACAAAGCGCAACGGCTGGCAAGAACAGTAAACAGAGAAATATTCCAACGATACTCGACATCTTTTGCCGTTATAAGTCAGCCAAAGCTACAAAAGATAATGATAATGTCTAAGTCAATTATAGTCCCACAACCTGTTCACTGTAAAAGAACTTACTCTTCCGCAGCTACATGTTTAAGGAAAAATCAGCATAATCAGTGTGTAGGAAAGATACAATGGAACTTTAAATGCTGTCTTTCTAAAATGTTCCAAAAAAAAAACTGAAAGTAAAGTTCAAAGATCAGACTGTATGTTTAGTACAGGGCGATTTTGACACACACTTCCCGCAAAAGCAAGATGTTTTGTCTGCAATTTTCTAAGACGTAACTCTCTACTATACAACAAAATTTTAGACTTCTTCACACTGATAGATTGAGGAAACTACAAATGAAATGTAACTGAAGTAATGATAATTGTCTCGGAAGGTGTAGAAAACATTGTGAGAAAAAACGAGCATTTTCTCCTTTTTTCCCCCACAATGTTTTCAAACGCTTTCTTCATCATTGTCGTTTAAACACGGGATTGTCTGGTAAAATGTTACCAATATCTACATTTAACGTTCAAAAAGAGTTAGTCCTGCTTAGTTCCGAAAAGCTTTACTTTTGGATGCTGTCCTTCTGTTGTATTCCAACAAATGTTCTCTGCTCCTGCTGAAAAGTTATCCTGGATTTATTTAATGTATGCATACAGTTTTTGTCTTCCAGCGTACGCGAAAATTAACAGCAAATACTTGAAGTCAAGCCAAGTAAATGCAAACAAAATGCCAAAGGCTTGCCTTTTTTTTTCCAGAACGGTAAGAGCTGTTGCGCTTTTCACGTTCTACATGTTTAGGACTTTTGCCAATTTGTAGTGCATAGCCCTTTTCTCACCTGCTTCCATGGGGAGGTTCATTAAGGATAATTATTTAACTTCTGCGAAAGAAAGCTCACTGATTCTTAATTAATGTGTATATGCAAGCGGACGGCAAGGGTTCGGGATCGGAATGCACGTTTTGTGCAGTCTGATCTTGAACTATGCCTTCCCCAAAAGCCCATGTATAAGCGTACGTTTAGGATCGCAATGCACGTCTATGCGGTCTAGTCTTGATCTATGTCTTCCACAAAAGCTCATATATATGCAGGCGCACGGTATGGATTCGGGATCGGAGTGCGGGTTCTGTGCGGTCTGATCTTGATCTATGCCTTCTACAAAAGCCCCTTTTTACAAGTATACCTTTTTTACGAATCAACGCCATAATCAAGTAAGTGTTGTAATATATTATATAGGATGTATAGATATTTAGACAACTTACACAAACTATCCCCTGACATCAGAAAATTTTTAACAACCATCGATAAAGTCATAGTGCATATTATGTTAGTATCTAAAAGTCACTCTAAATATATGATATTTCTGATTTTTTTGTATTTTGGGCCGGTGGCCTTATGTATTCTGAATAAACTATTTATTATTATTATTTTATTTAATAAATGGAGGACATATTAAGGTTAAAATCAGTTTTTGCAGTTAAAATCAGCTACGTTAAAGTCAACTGCCACACGCTAGAACCAGTTTTTAAATGTTACTTACGGTACAATCAGTCGTGATATTTTTTTTTTTTTTTTTTTTTTCTAACTTCGAGAACGTTAAAATCAGTTTTTTACATGTATGGAATATACCGACCGAACACAAATAATACATAAAGAATAATGGCAATACTCCGATAAGGAGATATCTTTTCCGCAAAAATACATTTAAAATAGCAATTTTTTTTTCCATCCGTTTCAAAGTTTCATTTCACTTATTTATCGGGATAAGGGTTATTACATATTTGATATACCGGTAAAAGTTTACATTCAAATAAGGACTCATTTCAACCCGTCAGCAGGCAACGAAATTTAGACTTATCCAAATTATGATCTTTTGAAGCCGACACAAGTCAAGCGTGGAAAAATGAGAATATGCTGATAATCAGCATTTTCTTCTTTTCCCGCAATGTTTTAAAAAGCTTTCGAGACCAGTGCTCTGCCACTGAGCTATAGAGGCAACGTTTAGCGAGAAAAAAATGTTCAACATTTGAACTTTGCTCAGTGAAAACGGGGCTTAATGCATCTACAAAAAGTATCGATCCATGTCAGCCTAACATGGACCGAAACTTTTTGCCATCTTTGAATTTTCTGCATCTCAAAGGACCAGTCTACCTCATGATTCAGTTGGTTGTTAAACAAAATGGATTTTAAGGGCTCCATAATTTTGTGATGTCTTGCTTGGTATAATGCATCTCGGAGATGCATTAAGCTCCCTTTTGCCAGAACACGGTTCATTTCTTTTTTCAATGAAAAGCGGGGATTGTATACCCCAGCCATTCTCAGAACGATTCTCATTCTCAGTTCAATGACAATGCATCTGATTGGTTGAGACGTTTGATGACTGATCTTGAATTTAATAGTTGGAGTATTTCGGCACGATTAGTAGTCAAGAAGTCCAGATAAAGGGAGTTATTTTGGTTTTAAAATTGAAAATATTAATCACTCTCCACTAAACCCTTTGTTATGGGTCCTCATTAGAATCGTCTCATCGAGACGCTTCTAATGTGCACCCACAACATAGGATTTGGAACAGAAATAGTGGATTTAGAATACTATCACTCCCTTTTATCTGGAGGTCTGACGAATACTTAGTATGTCGAAGGTTAGTGCCTCCATTCCTCAGTACTAATATCACTGGTCTTGTAAGCCAGGGGTCGTGAGATCGATCCTCACATTGGGCTCGCGATTTTTTGCAATATCCAGTGCACCGTGTCTGCCACCTGACTTTGTGTCTACAGTCATTGTTCCAGCATTCTGTGCCTTTGTTTTAATGAGTTATACTTTAAATAACAAAATAATCGGTGGTCCTATCATTTGAATGGACGAACATCAAAAGCGCAAAAATCATACGGGATTTTAAAATCACGGTGAATGATGCTTTCAAAAGAGCCTGTGTACTTATCTCGAGAAAAGAGGACTCATTCACTTTTGTCAACAACTAGGCTTCTTTGAAAAAGAGGCCAGGAGAGGTCAGCATCAATTTTTAAATAATAGTTTATTGGCTTTTAATTTCATTATATTATATTGGTACATGTAAACAAACAAGTATGGCATAAATGATTATACCGCTGCGCTGAAACCTCTTATGCATTACATGGCTGACACGTGGCCTTCTTCCCGCGTTTTCAAGTCGCGTGATCTTTTCCCTCTTTTTTAACAAAATTCTTTTTTCTTTTCTGCTTAGCTTTATTTGTTTAATGAAAAATTACCGTACTATTGGAGAGATCATTTGCAATCAAACCAATAAAGCACACCTTTTTTGAATCGTCATATAAAGACAATTCATGCCTATTTCCTATTTTAGTTTTTGACTAGCGAAAGTAATCTATAGGCATCAGGACTGACCTAGATTCAAAACCCCACAGTTTCCAAATACTGCCACACAGAAAATACTTCTTTCTGTGAGAAATCTTAATTCTGTTATACATGACAATTTAGACATAAACCACTAAATCTCTACCTCTACGATTTGAACATGTCGTCTTACAAAGTAATAAACTGAACAAGATGTCATTTATAAGATACAAGATCTTTGCTTATATGTAAATTGAGTGACCTATGCAAAGCAGAGAAACACTTATTCCTACACAACTGTAACATTATGAATGAATCTATGAATAGATTCACCTAGGTTAAGCTTGTAGCAAATCCCAGCTATATCAACCCCCACTGGACAGGGAACCATCGTCATTCCTTCAGTCATTCATTATTTAAATTATTGTGTACAGTTGAACTATTATGTTAAACTGTTATTCTATTAACCTTTCACCAAACAATCCCAAGTTTTAACGATACTGGGGAAGGGTCCCTTTGTAAACATAGTGGGAAAAGGAGAAAATGCTGGTAACCATCATTTTCTCCTTTTCCCACATTGTTTTCTGCCCATCTGGAATCATGTTTCATCAGTTCAGCCACATTTAATTCATGGTCTGCTACAGCTTTGAATTTGGATAGATGTAAAATTTTTCGTTTTGTAAGGAGAGTTGAATAGTTTACTACATTTTGTGCTATTCGATATGAACTAATTGACTGCATGGTGTTTAACGCCGTTTTCAACATTATTTCAGTGATATTGGGGCGGCCAGACCACATGTCCATGCTTTCCTCGAGTTTCTTTTACCAGCACTACCGTGACTCAATGACCTGTTTCAGACAGTGTGTGCAGTCTGATCTTGGATTTACATTGTCCGATAAGACGATAGATTTTCTCCAAAGTGTAAATGTGAAATAGCAGTAGCAATATTCAGGTGTTTACCATCAGCTTGAAAGTTTCGTTTAACATTTTTTGCAGGTTAAGTGTTAAACTTAAACTGGATTATGATTAACCAATAGCACATATAGCCCTGGCAGTTCAGTCGGTAGCATACAGGACTTGAGAACAGGAGGTCGCTGGTTTGATCCTCAACAAATTTCTTTCCGAGGATTGATGATAGTCATTGCGACAGGATTCATTTCTCGCTCATGTTTCGACGATGGTTATGTGGGAAAGGAGCCAGTGGCTTGGAAAGAATATTGTGCGGAGTACTGGTAAAATAAACCCCAGGAAAGCATGGATATGTGCACTGGGCACCGCTACATAACTGAAATAATGTTGAAAACAGGGTCAAACACCATACAAACAATCAATCAATCAAATTCGATAGTCCGTCAGTACTTTCAGTACTTTGATTTGATTTCGGTTTATTTATAAAACCATGACGAAACAGACTGTGTATCAGAACAATTTCGTGAAAAACATGGATTTAGGCAGCAATTTCTGAGGCAGTCTGCCTTATAAACTCACCGCTGTTGGAGAGGTCTGATGACCTCTCCAATGACACAATGAACCAGTCTCTTCATTTTGTTATGGTTTTTGCTACTTCATATATCTAGAACATATTTACCTGGGCGCAATACGATTGGTTTGTCTATGACTTTCCGTACGATTTTTCAGGCATCGTAGGTGGCTATGAGCTACGGCATATGTGTTTACATTGTGTACGAGCATCGTGCGATGTCTTGTACTGACTGCCATACAGAACCCGCTAGGAGATTGTGGGGTTAATTCACGTTTTTGAGGTCATTAACATTCGCAGAGGCCCGAAAAATGATTTTACGCCCGAGTGCGAAGCACGAGGGTGTTTAAACATTTTGAGGGCCTCTGCGAATGTAAACGACCGAAAAAACGTGAATTAACGCTATTATTGCATAACATAAATGTATTTTAGCAATAAATTGCAACGAAAGCAAAAATATTTCCATAGAAATGCAAAGAAACGGACTTGAAATGTGCCGGAAATGTACGGGTGAAATTTTTGTTATGCGTAGTAAAGAGCCGTAGTCCTGTGCCACTGTTTTGGACTCTAGCTGTAATTCACTTCTAATGATATTTATAGCATAGCGGACTTCGCTGGGATTAACTTGCACATTTTTTGGATCTATTACAACTAGGATAAATGAGTGGATACTAAATTTCTGTAACTGAAAGACGTCAAAGGGATATCAAGCGAAGGAACTGCCGACCACGTTAGGAAAGTGGGTTGGATGTAGAGTGCATTACGATTGATTTTTTGCTCACATCTCGATAATACTGAGATACTGGGTAGATTTCGTTTGTGGTGTACTAAAATCATCAAAGACAAGCCATAATAAGGATCTAATATGGTACAAGTTCCTACAGCTTAGTTGGTCGGAGTCTGGGATGTATGACAAGAACGAACGTTCAGCGTACATTTTTTACAAGGTAGGCTCTGATCGAGGATATTGAAAGTGCAAAGCCGGGCGTTAACGGCGCGTGATTTTACTGATTAATACACGTTTTCTGCTGTTAACGTCCGTTTTTTCCCTGTTAATGCATGGTTACAGCGGCCCGGAAACTTACATTTTGTGCAATAATGTACGAAAATCGATGTCATCGTGCAGTCTCCACGACCTCCATTTGGAAACCGAAGGGAGCCGGTATTGGGATGGCACAGTGACTGTGCCATCGTCGTGCAGTGTTTGGCATTCGTGTATTGATAAAGTGTACAACTTCAAATTTCTGCTTGCTCTCTTCACCTGTTCTGTCTGATTTATCATCACAAGAGCGCCATTCTGAGCCTGAGTAGTGGTATAAGTGTCATCTCCGTTTTCACTCACCCGAAGACAATTGTTGCAAGGGACTGTCGCTTGATTTACCGAAGGGTGACTGTCCAAAATCCGTGCGACTTTTCAGGCTTAAGGAGACATCATGAGGCAACCTTGGGATAGCTGCGTGGGGTGGGGGTGTACGATTGACCTTTTTTTTTTTTTTGGAATACGAAAATTTTACAGGAGAGGGTTAAACCTTTACATTTCTGTTTTACAGAACCGAGTTTTTTTTTTTTTTTTTTTTTCCCGGGAAAATTTTCGAAAACGCAGATGAAGTAACATCGCATTCACCCCTTGATTCGTTTACCCTTACTGAGATTGTGGTACCCTTAGGAATTTTTCTCCCACAGTAAAAGGCTAACCCTCATCCTGCTAAATAAAAGAAACGAAACTTTCAAACCGATAATGTAAGCCCAAATTTTCCTAATTCAAAGGTATTTTTGGAGGAAAACATATCTCCTTACCGGACAGTGTAGATCCAAGGTCAGACTGCACGTTCTGTGCAGTTTGATCTTAATCTACGCTGACCGCAAAAGGCCAGTGAGTCGCGCTTAGCAGCCTAAGGGTTAAATCAGAAAATCTGAGGGAACATCACGTGGGAGATTTCTCGAAACAATCATCAAGATAAATAGAATACAGACGGCTTATTGTTTTAACACTGTCGAAGGCCTATGAAATATTTGACAAAATCTTACTCTGCTTCTAAACGTGAAATTTATACGGATAGTACATAATACATATATGCTACACATGTAGACAAAGATGAGTATATATGAGCCATGCTATGTGAAAAGGGGACTTGATACATCTGCAAAAATTATCGACACGGGTCAACCTGCGGAGGCTGACCTAGGCCTAAACTTTTTGCTGTCGGTCAATTTTGTGCATGTCAAAGAACCAGTCTACCTAAGGGTTCAGATGGTTGCTAAACAAAGTGAATTTTACGGATCCCGAATTATGTAATGTTCTGCTTGGGACAATGCATTACGCAAATTCATTGAGCACCCTTTTACAGAGTATGGCTCTTATTGATTTATGTCCTGGTTACAAATCAACAACTTAATTCACTTTTGCTAATAATTGTAATAAACCAACAATCCGTTCAAGGGTTTTGATGAAAATATAAAGTGTAAACATTTATTGGATATGATAAGTTTAGTTTAACATTTAAGCCGCTGTGTCAATGAGAGGAAACTGTCATGTCGTTTGTAAAAAGAAAAGCAAGCAATTTTGCTATTTTAAATAGGTATGTTCGGGGCAAAAGTATCTCCATATCGGGCAGTGTAGATCCAAGATCAGCGTTCTGTGCAGTCTGACCTTGATCTACAATGTCCGCCAAAGGTCGGTGAGTCGCGCTTAGCAGCATAAAGTTTAGGTGGCACATAAAATTCAAAATAAATAAACAAGTCCAGAAATTTCTTTTGTGTAGAGGTTTGCTTGATATTTCTTGTTCGGTTATGAAAGGTATTTTTATACTGTTAGATCTGAAAAGCAGGATCTTATATGGCTCTAATTTACCGCGAAAACCTGTGAAAGGGAGATAACCAGTTTCCTTCATGCTGAAGGCTTGACATCATTAAATGCTCTTGGATAACTGTTAAGTCGGAGTATCATAACCGAGGACGTTAGTTTGTTTATTTGTGTTGGAGTTTGTGTCGCCGTTTTAAAAGCTTAAGCTATATCTTAGCGGTCAGTGCACCTATGCATGTGTTCCCAGGCTTTCTCATACCATAACTGACACAGCCTTCCCTTCAAGTCACTGAGTACTTTGGTAACATGGATTAGAGGTGAGAGGCGAAATATAGCAGGAAAGAAAGTTTGCCTCAGCAGGGCGTCAAACCTGCAACCACCAGGTCACGTGTCAGATACGCTAACCCGGTCGGGCTTGAGGACGTTAGTCAACGAAAACCTTAGTTTTTGATACAAATATAAATAACATCGGTAACAGAAACAAAAAATATAAAGCAAAGCAATGGGTTAAAACTGGCAAATGTTTAACATAGACTAATTATGCCTCTAATCAAACAGCATAAAAGTTGAACATGCTAAGTATATATCCTATACAATGTAGATAAAGACACGTTCATGAGCTGTTCACGAAATAATATTACATGTATACTCAAGCTGGCTGATTATAGTACTAAATAACCAGTATATGTATGTTTTTTAATAAGGTGTAAATATGTGTTTTTATCAGATATCTTCGGTTTCATGAAATACTTTGTTTCTTGCCAGGTTAAAAGGATTTTATACTATTAGATCGGAAAGCTGGATGGATCACCGCTTACAACTACCATTTTAACAGTATTAGTTATGACAAATGTCAAAGTTTTCAAAGGGGGGGCCGTATTCTAGACTCTGTTCATTTGTACTTGTCAAAAGTATGCTGAATTTCAAAGAAACGTAATTTATGATTGACTTAACTAAATGGATCAGCCAGTGAGAAATTACGTTACTTTCTTACAGTGCTTTCTTAACATCATGCTGTTAGATTGGTTAGTGCATACAGGCCCTTGTAACAATACGTGTTTATGAAACATAAACTCTCAGAACTGCGTTAACCCTTATCCTGCTAAATAAGTAAAATGAAAATATTAACCCTATGATAAAAAGCCAAATTTCGCTATTTTTAAACGCATTTTTAAGAAGAGATATTTCCATGTCGGACGGTGTAGATCCAAGATTAGACTGCACGTTCTATGCAGTCTGATCTTGATTTATGTTGTCAACAAAAGGCCCTTCAGTCGTGCTTAACAGCCTAAGGGTTAAAGATTTACCCTATTTAGACTAAATACTGATTGTGATTAACCTAAGGCGACGACTTTAACGCGCGATACGCATGTGCATAATGTTGATAAAAGTAGGATGAGATCGAAGGTTCTTGTTGTCTTTTTCATCACTTGCCTGAAGAGCGCTTAGCGCGACTTTAGTTGTTATGTAGATCAAGATACACAAAATAAATCAAGATCAGTCTGCCATTTTCAGACACTGTAGATCAAGATCAGACTGCCATTTGCGGATAGTATAAATCAAGATATACTGCACATACCAGGCAGTCCGATAGTTGATTTACACTGTCCACTAATTTGTTGAATACACTGGCAAAATTATTATTAATTTAGCGTTTTAGGGTACGTAATGTTTCTAAAATCTTGATTACGTCCTTGTTTAACATAGGATGAAACCATTCGCCAGAAACAAGTTTACACTTTGAAATGTCAGTATGAAACATAACCTTGCAACACGGTGTATGTTTTTTTTTTTATCCGTGCCAGCTACATAGAAAATTATCGTGACAAACGGGACTTTGCTAATACAGAGCAATGTCTCCTTTGCGACGATGGTTTGAAAAAAGGTATTTCATGAAAGAGCAAAATGCAAAACAGTAATACGTCAGAATGCTCACAGATTCATGCGGCTCCCACGATATACTTGTATGGTAAAACGATGTTTGCAAAAGAATTTTCTATTGTTTAGTTCCTTTCATGACGACTTCTATATTTAGTATTGTACAAAATACTGTCTATATAGTTCACATAAGTTTAGCTGATGTATTATTTCGAACATACAACACAAGCAACTTCGCGCCCTTCTACATACGGAGGACACGGAAGAGTTCCACATTTAACTTCTACAGGCATTACAATGTGTTCGTTCCTTCCGAAATTCTGATGTTTCAGGAAATTAGAATCAAGACAAACAAAGTCCGATGAGGCTTTCCAGTCTAGAAGTCACGCCACAAGGTAACCTTGATATTCTGTGGTTCAACCCGCCAGACATTTCGAGTGACCGGGTAACATAACTACGGAAGCTCTTACAGACGTACACATTGCGCAGGATAAATCCTTGTTATAGACATCCGATCCAAACAGCTCATTTGAGACCGAACTATCAATTTCTATCTCTGTACCGTAAATCAAGGATCCCGAGTGATATCCATCGATATGTTCAGCCCATGTCGGTGTTTCCGGTAGACATAAGGAATTTGCTCCGCCTCCAGATTTGTCATATTTGTTTCCCGCCATATGGCCTTTGTATAACATTTCCGTTCCATTACCAGGACAATCCAGTCCGCCCCATCTTACGTAATGCGACGTCATTTGTTTGTTTAACAGGTTATTCACGTCTTCCTGAATTAGCTGCAGTGTCGAATCAACTTCAGATCCTTGCTTTTTTTCCCTGTCATTTTTGTCAGGTCTTTCTCGAACTTTTTCATCTTTGTCAATTCTTTCTCGATTTGTTCCATCTTTGTCAATTCTTTCTCGATTTGTTCCATCTTTGTCAATTCTTTCTCGATGTTTTTCATCTTTGTCAATTCTTTCTCGATGTTTTTCATCCTTATCTCCAGTTTCATCAACTTGTAACAAGGTTTGTTCTTCGTAATGGAACCGTGAGCACTGCGGTTCTTCACAAAGCGCAATGGCTAGCAGGAACATAAAACAAAGTACCATTCCAACGATACTCGACATCTTTTGCCGTTATAAGTCAGTCCAGGCTACAAAAGATAATAATATGTCTGGGTCAATTATAGTCCCACAACCTGTTTACTGTAAAAGAACTTAAACTTTTCGGAAGCTACATGTTTAAGGAAAAATCAGCATAATCAGTGTGTAGGAAAGATTCAATGGAACTTTAAATGCTGTCTTACTAAACTATCCCATAAAATACTGGAAAGTAAAGATCAAAGATCAGACTGTATGTTTAGTACAGGCCGATTTTGACACACACTTTCCACAAAAGCAAGATGTTTTGTATGCAATTTTCTCAGACGTAACTCCTCACCATACGACAAAATTTCAGACTTCCTCACACGGATAGATTGAGGAAACTACAAATGAAATGTAACTCAAGTAATGCGAATTGTCTCGAAAGGTGTTAACAATATTTAAATTTAATGTTCAAAAAGAGTTAGTCTTGCTCAGTTCCGAAAAGCTTTACCTTTGGATGTTGTCCTTCTGTTGTATTCCAACACATGTTCTCTGCTCCTGCTGAAAGTTATCCTGGATTTACTTAATGTATGCATACAGTCTTTGTCTTGCAGCAGGACATGTTTAGGACTTTTGCCAATTTGTAGTGCTTAGCCCTTTTTCTCCCCAGCTTCCATGGGGAGGCTCATTAAGGATAATTATTTAACTTCTGTGAATGAAAGCTCACTGATTCTTAATAAATCAAATAAATCAATGAATATGCACTGCTCTGTGAAAAGGGGCTTAATGCATGTTGCTACGTTAAAATCGGTTCTCCGTTAAAATCAGTTCCGGATTTTAATGGAGGACATATTAACCCTTATCCTGCTGAATAAAAGAAATGAAACTTTTAAATCGATAGTATAAACCCAAAACTTTCCTGTTTCAAAAATATTGTTGGAGGAAAGATATCTCCTTATCGGACAGTGCAGATCAAAGATCAGACTACACGTTCTGTGCAGTATGATCTTGACCTACGCTGTCCGGAAAAGGTCAGTGAGTCGCGATAAGCAGCCTATGGGTTAACGTTAAAATCATTTTTTGCAGTTTAAATCAGCTACGTTAAAATCAACTGCAACACGCTAAAATCAGTTTTCAAATTTTACTTGTAACGTTACAATCAGTCGTGATTTTCTTTTTTTAATTTTGAGAACGTTAAAATCAGTTTTTTACGTGTATGGAATATACCGACCTAACACAACTAATACATAACAAATAATGGCAGTACTCCGATAAGGAGATATCTTTTCCCCCAAAATACATTTGAAACAGCAAAATTGTATTTTTACTGTCAGTTTAAAGGTTTCATTTCGCTTATTTAGCAGGATAAGGGTTAATATATTTATATTTGATATACCGGTAAAAGTTTATATTCAAGTAGGGACTCATTTCAACCCTTCACCAGGCGACAAAATTTTGACTTATCCAAATTATGCTCTTTTGAAGCCGACACAAGTCAAACATGGTAATATGAGAATATGCTAATAATCAGTATTTTCTCATTTTCCCGCAATGTTTTAAAAAGCTTTCTTCCTCACGGTCGTTTAAACTCGGGATAATGTGGTAAAAGGTACAAGGAATAGGGCGGTAAAAATATATGCCTCCAGTGAGGTTTGAACTCACGACCCCTGGTTTACGAGACCAGTGCTCTGCCACTGAGCTATAGAGGCGACGTACAATACATCTCTTTTTCCTTTCTAGTATAGACTTGAAACCGCAGCATAAAACATATTCAACAGCTGTGGGCATTTCTATTGGAAAAAGCAACGTGGAAACACGTCCAGCAAGAAAAAAACTGTTCATCATTTGAACCTTGCTCTGTGAAAAGGGGGCTTAAGTCATCTACAAAAATATCGACCCATGTCAGCCCGCGCAGACCGAAACTTTTTGCTATCTTTAAATTTTCTGCATCTCAAAGGACCAGTCTACCTTATGATTCAGTTGGTTGTTAAACAAAATGGATTTTAAGCGGTCCTTATTTTGTGATATCTTGCTTGGTATAATGCATCACGGAGATGCATTAAGCTCCCTTTTGCCAGAGCACGACCCATTTCTTTTTTTAATGAAAAGCAGGGATTGTATTGGTCTCAGCCAATCAGATGACTGATCTTGAATTCAATAACTGGAGTATTTCAGCACGATTAATTAGTATGTCGAAGGTCAGTGCCTCCATACCTCCGTGGTCAGATCACTGGTCTTGTAAGCCAGGGGTCGTGAGATCGATCCTTACTGAGGGCTCATGATTTTTGCAATATCCAGTGCACTGGGTCTGCAACCTGACTTTGTGTCTACAGTCATTGGTCCAGCATTATGTGCCTCTGTTTTAATGAGTTATAGTTTAAATAACAAAACATTCGGTGGTCCTATCATTTGAATGGACGCTTATCAAAAGCGCGAAAATCATACGAATTTTAAAATCACGATAAATGATGCTTTCAAAAGAGCCTGTGTACTTATCTCGAGAAAGGTGGACTTCTTCTCTTTTGTCAACAAAGGAGAGGTCAGCATCAATGCTTTAAAATAGTTTATTCGCTTTTAATTTCAATATATCATATTGGTACCTGCGTTGAAACCTCTTACGCATTACATGGCAGACACGTGACCTTCTTTCCGCGTTTTCAAGTCGCGTGATCTTTTCCTGCGGTGTTCTCTTCTTAAAGAATTTCTTTTTTTTTTCTACTTAGCTTTTTTGTTTAACGAAAAATCACCGTACTATTGGAGAGATCATTTGCAATCAAACCAATATAGCACACCGTTTTTGAATCGTCATATAAAAACAATTCACGCCTATTCCCTATTTCAGTTTTTTTTTTATAGATAAATGGGGTGACGTAAGCATACCTCCGGCCTTGTACTGCTTCCTGTCCCAGTTCCGGTTTGCGAGACGTAACGTAGTTCCGTAATTATTCGGTGAACAAGCAAGCTTTTTTTTTCCGTTGTAAATGCATAAGTCAGAAATGGTGCATTTTGTGATCATGAATATGTCTTTAAAGACTGAACTATTCAACAGTTCGAATCTTTGAAACAATCATTTCGTCCACTTGCATACACGATAACCAATCGTTTACAGAAGCATCAAGTATAGTTGCGTATATCTATGTATGTGGCAGTCATGAAACAGTTTCCGGTTACGCCTAAAAAGAAATACTCTATGACTGGAATCATCTTTTCTACGGCACGCTTCCATCTGTGGAAGAATTGTAAACTTAGAACTACACAAATTTTTATTCTAGACTTTACAATACGTCCTTGAACTCGCATATTTTGGCTTAACCAAAGCATTGTGGTAGGTACCGTGCGTAACATGCACGGACCTTGGCTGCACTAAATCACCGCTCAGCAGGTGCTTCTAAAGATTGAATATATAGTTGAACAGCGATTCTGTATCACTTGTTAAGGATTATACGAAATGTCTTTTTCGATTGAAATGAATGGCAAAAAAACCTTACAAACAGTAATCTACATTCTTGAATAAACATAATTTATGCAATAGTTCCAAAATTTATGATAACCGTTCAATGTTGTTTGTTTAGATTTTGTGTGTGTGTATAAGTGACAAAAAAAATCGACGTTTAAGTATAGTTGTAGGACAAATATAGATATTGTGATCACGTGATATGATGTCATGTGTACCAGAGGTTCTTCATAAATTTACATATTTATAAATCAATCACCGTTGTTTGCGTTGCCCCTCATCGGCTTTTGATTCTAAGTGAAGTCGGAATTTAAGTGGAAATTGCGCAGTTCTTACAACCACTAATCTGAGGGCTTGACTCTTCACTCCACCAGAATTCAAATACCCCAAAATAGATCCACAATAACCCACACAAATTACAACTTTATTGCGGTGTTTGTAAAAGGTGGACATAACGTCACGTAGTTTGTGGATCGCGAATACTTAGTTTATACCAAAGCACTATATAGATCTACAGCTTTCAACTGGAGTGTACGCAGTTCTAAATCTTACTTGTGGCGTTTCAACATTACTTCCAGGCCCCGTGCTTATAAAACTTGTTTTAGCTCAATCTCATGCTCAAGGAGCGCATTCTTGTTCGTCTCAAGGAGTCCGACTCATAGTTTTGTGCAGAACGACGGCAGGACAGTGTATCTGAAGAAAAGAGGTGTTGATTAAATGTTTTGCTAACATATTTAAAATATCGTTTTGCCCATTGGAATCGTAGCTGGAAGGACATTTACATGAGATCTTCCAGATAATGTGCTGGTAATAATCGATGGTGTTCTATTTTTAAACGAAAGTTGATTGGTTGTCATGTAAACACTACGTTTTAAGGTTGGCGGCTACTTCTGTATTCATTACATTTTAAGGTAGTAGGCTACTAATTTCAAGAAAATACCACCGAAGCTAGTGCTTGCGTTGATTTCGTTATTAAAACTGTTAAAATACGATAATTTTTCCCCAAAAAGTCACTTTTTGTTAACTGTTCAGGGTAAGAATTCAATTTATTTTTGTTTGCAGGATCCAGCAAACTAGCTGGATCGACACTAGCTAGCATCAGCTGTCAAAGCCTCCATTTTGTTTGTCAATGTTCAGCATCCGATTAGAATATGTAATTTTTAGGTTCAAGACGATTCGACCCCATGCAAACAGTGGAGAAGATTAGGCGAATTTGGGAAAATTTTTCTCGTTTATGTAGGTTTTCTTGTTTGTTTTAGTTATTTATATAATTCTGACGTTTTTCTTATTTCCACTCATATATTATGATAATTATGTAAAATTTATTTATCTGGATTTACTACATATAAAACGATTTCGTTTGAAATATAAACTAAAGCTGTAATGTATTTTATGCGTATGTATATCTTTTTGTCCATACTTGATCTTTGACACTATCCAAATTTGGTTCTTTTTGAAAAAAAAAAAGTTGTGGCACTGCGTCAGCATGCCTTAACATCTGCTAATTATCAATATGCTAGCGATAGCAACATCAGATATACTGAAACACGACTCAGCCAAGTCTTTCCGAAAAATCCAAATGCCCCAAAATATTTGAGTGAACTATGACTGCAACTAAGATTTATATTAAGGGGTGACAGGGGTTTTGGTCAATGACAACGAAGTTCCGTTAAAAGGAAGTGGAGGGTTAGTTGATTTAAAGTGTAGATAACGGAAAGAGATGCTGCAGAATGACGTTTATTACACTTTTTACATGGCTTTCATAACCAACACTTTTCTCCATTCATCGGAGCAAAACCCAATCAATGACAACCGCATCAGTGTCTGACCTTCTTAAGAGTGTGTGTGAAGGGGGGTGGGGTCTTGGGCACATTAAGTAATAATGATAATAAAGTACTAAAAGTACACTGAACTTCTATAGTTATATAACTTTCTGTTTCATGGAAACCTCCAAATCATTTAATATATAGATAATTTACACCGAACTTGCCATTTTCCGAACCTGTAGTATGTACCATAAACCATGAGAAGTTAAGCATAATCATAATTAAGAAAAGTAATTGGGTCGAATCTTCTCATTTTCGGGGCTGAACTTTCAGATTTTTTGCGCGGAGTCTTCTCTAAAAACGTGGTTGGCCATGGGCTGAATCTTCTTAGGGCCGAATCTTCTAATATCGGCTATTTTTAGATGTTGGGTCTCTTACGTTCGTGAACAAATTTTTAGTGCGTACTGTGCTCAGATGAAAACGTTCTAAAGCGACGTTTATTAGCATCGTCTGAGTTCAAAACTCCCGTGAGCAAAACTCAGGCTGTTGCCCTACGGTTTTGTGCTAAGCATGGGATCGTTCTCAATATTTTTTTCAATGCATGGGCCAGGAAGCGCAAGAAGGGTTGAGTAATGACTAGTTATTGCTAAAATTGATGTGTCTGAAAATACATGTAGACATATGGTAATGGGTTATAGAGTAACGCTTTTAAAAAGTTAAAAGATATAATTAGTAGTTGCAAGCTTCGTGATTTCAAACAGGCCTGAGAAGGGGCGACGCAGAATAAATATGTCAAATTTTTTTATCATTCTCAAAATTGTATTTATTCATTCCAGTATGTCAAAACCATGAAGTAGACCAGCGTAGTCAGCTACACCGATGAAAGTTATGGGCACTGTATACTAGTGTCTCACTGTATAGTAGGGTCTCCAGTCCAACGGACATCACACTTGGTTGAAATACTGCACATGTTGGAAATTGGTTGCCTCTGGTGAAAATGTGGCTCACTAGGCTAGACATAAGAGAAAGGTTGTGTGGGCCTCAGAGGCCGATGGTAACGTTATTGGGCCATATTGTTTGGCTTGTGCTGTAGCAGCGACATTTCTAGTCATTGCCGTATTAACAATGACAGTTTATAGCACTTGAATTAAGAAAACCTAAGTAGCAGAGAAGAAAAAGTTTTAAAAAAAAAAGTTTTCTAAGGCATCTCAAAATTCCCTCTACATATTTCTTTTTCGTGTAAAGTTTGATATTTTTGTTTGTAATGTTAGGATGACAATTCCGAACCTATGCTTATACAAATTTTGCGGTCCGGTTACTTTGTATCTTGAATACTGTTAATAGATTTTTGTTTTGAAATTTAAAAAAGGGTGATGTAAAGCAGATGAGTTTACACACCATTACACACCAGGCGACTCTCAGGACTATCAGTCCTTTGATTGATTTCGGTTTATTCATAAAACCATGACGAAACAGACTGTGTATCGGAACAATTTCGTAAAAAAACATGGATTTAGGTAGCAATTTCTGAGGCAGTCTGCCTTTTAAACTCACCACTGGAAAAGTCTGATGACCTGTCCAATGAACCAGTCATACAGTCTCTTCATTTTGTTATGGTTTTTGCCAGTAAAATGGTTATACTTCTTATATCTAGAACATATTTACCTGAGTGCAATACGATCGGTTCGTCTACGACTTTATATACGATTTTTCAGGCATGGTAGGTGGCTATGAGCTACGGCATATGTGTTTATATATTATGTACAAGCATCGTGCGATGTCTTGTACGGACTTTCGGCGACAGGGCTGGCATACAAAACCTACCAGGATATTGTTCGAAAATCGATGTCATCGTGCAGTCTCCGCGGCCTCCATTTGGAAACCTCCATTTTGGATCCCCATACGGGGATGGCACAGTGACTATGCGATCGCCGTGCAGTGTCTGGCATTCGTGTATTGAAAAAGTGTACAACTTCAAATTTCTGCACGCTCTCTTCACCTGTTCTGTCTGACTTACCATCACAAGAGCGCCATTCTGAGCCTGAGTAGTGGTATAAGTGTCATCTCCGTTTTCACTCACCCGAAGACAATTGTTGCAAGGGATTGTCGCTTGATTTACCGAAGGCCGACTGTCCAAAGTCTGTGCGATTTTACAGGCTTAAGGAGACATCGTGAGGCAAATTTAGGATAGCTGCGTGGGGGGGGGGGCTGTACGACTGACCTTTTTTTATACAATATATGAAAAATTTACAGGAGATGGTTAAACCTTCTCATTTCTGCATCAGATATATATTTTCACACTAAGCCGCTATGTAATGAAGGGGAATGTCGATTGTAAAAAAAACCCAAACAATTTTTGCTATTTTTAATAGGTATTCTAGGGGCAAAAATATCTCCATATCGGGCAGTGTAGATCCAAGATCAGACTGCACGTTCTGTGTAGTCTGATCTTGACCTACAATGTCCACCAAAGGTCAGTGAGGTGAGTCGCGCTTAGCAGGTAAGGGTTAGGTAGCACATAAAATTAACATATAAATCCAGGAATCTATTTTTTTTTTGTATGTGTGTGTAGAGGTTTGTTTGATATTTCTTGCTAGGCTATAAGAGATTTTGGTACTGCTAAATCTGAAAAGCAGGCTCTTATATGGCTCTAATTTACCGAGAAAACCTGTTAAAGGGAGATAACCGGTTTCCTTCATGTTGAAGGCTTGACATCATTAAATGCTCTTGGATAACTGTTAAATAGGAGTATCATAACCGAGGACGTTAGTTTGTTTGTTTGTGTTGGAGTTTGTGTCGCCGTTTTAAAAGCTTCAGCTATATCTTGGCGGTCAGTGCACCTATGCATGTGTTCCCTAGCTTTTTCATACCCCCCAAAAAAACTGACACAGACTTCTCTTCAAGTCACTGACTACTTTGGTCACATGGATTAGATGTGAGAGGCGAAATATGGCAGGAAAGAAAGTTTGCCTCAACCGGGCATCAAACCTGCAACCACCAGGTGACGAGTCTTATACGCTAACCCGGCCAGGTTAAAGGACGTTAGTCCACGAAAACCTTTGTTTTTGATACAAATATGAATAGCACTGGTAACAGATACAAAGATTGTAAAGCAAAGCAATGGGTTAAAACTGGCAAATGTTTAACATAGACTAATTATGCCTCTAAACAAACAGCATATAAGTTGAACATGCTAAGTATATATCCTACACAATGTAGATAAAGATAAGTTCACGAAATAATATTACATGTATACTCATTCTGGCTGATTATAGTACTACATAACAAGTATTATGTATGTTTTTTAATAAGGTGTAAATATGTGTTTTTATCAGATATCTTCGGTTTCATGAAATACTTTGTTTCTTGCCAGGTTAAAAGGGTTTTATACTATTAGATCGGAAAGCTGGATGGATCACCGCTTACACCTAGCATTTTAACAGTATTAGCTATGACAGATGTCAAGGTTTTGAAAGGAGGCCGTATTCTAAGCTCTGTTTCATTTATAACTCTCAAAAGTATTCTGAATTTCAAAGAAACGTAATTTATGATTGATTGAACTAAATGGTTCAGCCAGTGAGAAATAACGTTCCTTTCTTACAGTGCATTCTTAACATCATGCTGTCAGATTGGTTAGTGAATACAGGCCCTTGTAACTATGTATTTATCAAACATCAACGCTCAGAACTGCGTTAACCCTTATCCTGTTAAATAAGTAAAATGAAAATGTTAACCCTATGATAAAAAGCCAAATTTCGCTATTTCAAAAGCATTTTTAGGAAGAGATATCTCTATATCGAACGGTGTAGATCCAAAATCAGACTGCACGTTCTATGCAGTCTGATCTTGATCTACACTGTCAACAAAAAAGGTCCTTCAGTCGCGCTTAGCAGCCTAAGGGTTAAAGATTAACCTTATTTGGACTAAATACTAATTGTGATTAACCTAGGGCGACGCCCCCCTAACGCGCGATACGCATGTGCGTAATGTTAATAAAAGTAGAATGAGATCGAAGGTTCTTGTTGTCACTTTAGTGCGAAAAGTCTTTTTCATCACTTGCCCGAAGAGCGCTTCGCGCGACTTTAGTTGTTATGTCGATCAAGATACACAATATAAATCAAGATCAGTCTTCCATTTTCAGACACTGTAGATCAAGATCAGACTGTCATTTTCGGACAGTATAAATCAAGATCAGACTGCACATAACGTGCAGTCCGATCGTTCATTTACACTGTCCTCTATTTTGTTGAATACACTGGCAAAATTATTATTAATTTAGCGTTTCAGGGTACGTAATGTTTCTGAAATCCTGATTGCGTCCTTGTTAAACATAGGATGAAATCATTCGCCAGAAACAAATTTGCACCTTGAAATGTCAGTATGAAACATAAATATGCAACACTGTGTATCGTTTATATCCTTGCCGGATACATAGAAAATTATCGTGACAAAAGGACTTTGCTAATACAGAGCAATGTCTCCTTTGCGACGATGGTTTGAAAAGGTATTTCATGACAGAGCACAATGTCTCGATCAAATAGTGATACGTCAAAATCCTCACAGATTAATGCCAATCCAACGACATACTTGTATGCTTTAAAAAAATGTTTTCTAAAGGGTTTCTGTTGTTAAGTTCCTTTCATGACGCTTTCTTCATTAAGGATTGTACAAAATATTCTTTATATAGTTCATATACATTTAGCTGATGCTTTATTTCGAACATACTACACACGCAACTTCGCGTCCTTCTACATACGGAGGACACGGAAGAGCTCCACACTTGACTTCTATAGCTTTGACAACATGTTCGTCGTTACTGCGGTCCTGATGTTTCAGAAAGTTAGAATCAAGACACACAAAGTCCGATGATCCCTTCCAATTCGGATGTGACGCCACTAGGTAACCTTGATATTCTTCGGTCCAACCCGCCAGACATTTCGAATGACCAGGAAACATAACTACGGAAGCTCTCACTGAAGTACACATTGTGCAGGATAAATCATTGTTGTGGACATTCGATCCAAACAGTTTATTTGAGACCGAACTATCAATTTCTATCTCTGTACCGTAAATCAAGGATCCCGAGTGATATCCATCGATATGTTCAGCCCATGTCGGTGTTTCCGGTAGGCATAAGGAATTTGCACCGCCTCCATATTTGTCATGTTTGTTTCCAGCCATGTGACCTTTGTATAACATTTTTGTTCCGTTACCAGGACAATCTTCTCCGCCCCACCTAACGTAATGGGACATCATTTGTTTGTTTAGTAATTTTTGCATATCTTCCTGAATAAGCTGAAGTGTCGAAGCAGTTTCAAATTCTTTATGTTTTTCTTTTTCTTTCATTACTGTCATTTCTTTTTCGATTTGTTCCATCCTTATCTCCAGTTTCACCAACTTTAGCAAAGTTTGTTCTTCGTAATGGAACCGTGAGCACTGCGGTTCTTCACAAAGCACAATGGCCTGCAAGGGCAGTAAACAGAGAAATATTCCAACGATGCTCGACATATTTCACGCTAATGAGTCAGTCCAGGCTACAAAAGATAATAATATGTCTGAATCAAATACAGTCCAACATTCTGTTCACTAACAAAAGATCTTGAATCCTGAGACAGCCGAATGTTTAAGGAAGAATCAGCATAATCAGTTTATAGGAAAGATCATGCTCTTGTAAAAGGGGGTTTAATGCATCTCCGTAATGCATGATACCAAGCAAGCCATCACATGATTATGCATCCATACAGCCCATTTTGTCTAACAACCGACTAAATCATGAGGTAGACTGGTCTTTTTGCATACAGAAAATTGGCCAATAGCGAAAAGTTTTGGCCCAGGTCAGTCTGTGCGAACTGCGCAGGCTGACCTGAGTCGATATTTTTCGCAGATGCATTAAGCCCCTTTTTCACAGAGCATGGCTCAATTTTAAATGCCGTCTTTCTAAAACATCTAAAAAAATACTTGAGAGGTTAGATCCAAGATCAGACTTTGCGTTTAGTGAATGCCAATATTTATCTACACTTTCCGTACAAGCAACTTGTTCACTTATTTTATCTTCCATTTTTTTAAGACTTAATTGTTAACCAAACGACAAAATTTTTTGACTCCTTCTGATAGATTTAGGAAACTGCAAATTGAATGTGACTCAATTAATGATAACTGTCTCTGAAAGAATAGGAAACATTGTGGGGGGATAAGAAAATGCTGGTTACCAGCATTTCCCCTTTTATCCCGCAGTGTTTTCCATTTTTTTTTTTTTTTTTTTTTCATCTTTGTCGTTAAACCACGAATTCTTCTGGTAAAGAGTTTAAAATATCTACATCTAATGTGAAAACAAAGATAGTCCTGATAAGTTCTGAATAACCTCCCGTTTGAATGCCTTCCTTCTTTGAATTCCACCAAATGTTTTCTTTTGAAATCTTTTTCTAGGAGTTACTTAATGCATGCATACGATCTTTATCTTTCAGCGTGTGCCCAAAATAACAGCAAATGTTTAAGCAAAGCCAAGTACACATGTATACGCAAACAAAATGCCTTAGGCTTGCCAACTTTTTTTCGAAACGTTTACAGGTAATACAGTTTTTACATGCTACATGTTTAGGATTTTTGCCAATTTACTGATGACAGTCTTTTGCCGTCTTGGTTCAGTTAAGAAGCTCATTAAGGATTATTGCATTGTTTGACCTTTTCAGTAGAAAGCTTACTGATTCTTGATAAATAAATGAATTATATGTGTAATTCGTTTAGCAAGTATACCAATTATTAGGCTTAAACTGTGGGACAAGTTTACAAATTATAGATAACAAATCTTTCTTGTCCACTAACTTAAGGCCTGATCAAAGGATAAAGTTGTAGATTTGTCCACATTGAAAGCAAGAAGAGGCCTTTTTAGACTTTGGTGTCGAGTCAAAACTTTGGCCAATCTCTGATAAATACTAGACGCTATATTTTGCACTGCAATGGAAAAGAAGTTGAATGGTTACACTCCTTAAACAGGTGAAAACGTTAACGTTTATATGACGGAAGGATCATTTTCCAACGGTTATTAAGTCCCCCCCTTTTTTTTTTTTTTTTTTTAATGAGATCAAACATTACGTCATCGTACCTTGAATACAATACCTTAAAATCGACGTGCTCTAGACCACGTCACATTCCATAACTCTTCGCAAACTGCTGCTTCAAAAACCGAAAATATCTAAAGATGTATCCCTTTAAGGGGCGATGATTTTCCACCTGTCGCCTTTCTTTTTCGGTTATGAAATATATTTGGAGTTAGATTTAATTGGTAAAAAGTCTGAATAGCCCCCTTTAAAGTTGGCTCAAATGACGGAGTTTGTTTTATAACGGATAGAAAACAGTATTGGGAAAGGAGAAAATTCTAATTACCAGCATGTTCTCCTTTTCCCACAATGCTTTTAAAATCATTTTTCTTAGCGTCGTTAAAACTGCTGATTGTTTGGTAAAGATTTAAATATTCAATTCAATAAATGGTACCGTAGAACTACTTCATTGTGTCAGTAGATTTTGATGGCAATATGCACTATTTCCATCAGCAGAAATAACAAATTTTCAGTGCAAAAAAAGGTTAATGAAACATAATACATGAGCCATAATATGTGAAAAGAGGGCTTGATACATATCCGTGATCCATGATACCAAGCAGGTCATGACATAATTAGGGATCCATTAAATCCATTTTGTCTAAATCATGAGGTACACTGGTCCTTTGTCATGCAGAAAATTTACCAAAAGCAAAAATTTTCGGCCCAGGTCGGCCTGCACGAAAACGTCTCGACTAAGAGCAACTTTCCACAAATCTTTACAAATATGAAATATTTTTATATTAGTTCATTGTCAACATACCGAACCGTAAACATAATTACTAACTATATTTCTGCCATTTATTTTTCTAGAGTAACCATGATTTAACTAAAAGAATATAAAAATCAGAGGACACAAAGTCCTGTAAAGCGCATTCGTGGAAAAGTATCAAGGTAAGATATTATGTAATGAAAAACAAAATTTCCATTACAGCATGTGCATATACAAGTTAACTATAATTGGAATTAGCAAGGGAAAGGAAAGTCGAAATTGTTCTGCCAAGCGGGACAAACAGTAACTGTTATTTTATTGCATGAACTTATTAAGGAGTAGCAGTTTGATCCATGAATCTGGCGCGGTTATCTGCTGGTTTTATATTTGGGAATGTATGTACATGTGTAGGTCTGTACACCAGTAGTGACAAATACGAGGTCAGTGTGTACTAGCTAAAACTGAAAGTAGAATGAGTAGAGCGCATGCCTGTGTGACAGCATTTGGTTCAGGTCAAACCGATAATGTAGTATAGAATAGCTATTCAAAACTGAAAGTGAGCGCGCATGCGTCGTCATGATTGATGTACTTGGTTCCAGCCAGTTCGATCACAGTAAGAGGAAATCCGCTAAAGGTGCGAGTGCCTGAAGGATTCGTAGTAGTCAAGTTTGAAACCATTCAAGACGAAAATGAGACGGTTTTTATTTTACTTACTGGAAAAAGGGAATGAAATTAATGCATCTCTATAATGTATGGTACGCTTGTACCATTCATTAAAGAGATGCATTAATTTCATGTCATAGTTATTAAAGTCATGTCAAACTTATGGATCCATATATCTATACGATCTATCTTGTCTTACATACCGTGTGAATCCTGAGGTTGACTGATTCTTTGATATGCAGAAAATTGACCGATAGCAAAATATTTTGGCCCATTTTGACCTGGGTCGGTAATCTTTACTGATGCTTTAAGCCCCTTTTCACAGAGCTTGGCTCATATATGTCCTGCCAAGCAGACTTTTCCTGTAGCTTAAGAAAAGATCCAAGAATGATTGAACATATGGTCAAGAGTTTAACATTGTTCTATGGAGAGGCACTGCAGACCTCTATCACTGACGAATCCTGGGACAAACATGAAATAACTGTCGCCGAGATGAGACTAGGATATTATCCAAAGCAGTCAAAAACTCACCTCAAAACTACTGAATATCCGGAACATTTTTGGTCCTCAAGCTCAAACCTTTATTGAAAACCCCCACTTCATTTTTTTTTTTTTTTTTTTTATTACAATAATTGCAGCAGAAGATCTGGGTATCTTTTTTGTTTTCAAAATACGATTCGCCGAGCCCCGGTAGCTCAGTCGGTAGCGTACATGACTTCAGAACAGAAGATCGTCGGTTCGATCCCCGTCTCGGCCCATTTCTTTCCGAGGATTGATGATAGTCATTGCGACAGGATTCATTCCTCTCTCACCCTTGACCATTGTTTCTACGAAAGCTGTATGTGAAAGCAGCCAGTGGCTTGGAAAGAATATTGTGCGAATGAAAACGACGTTACACACCATAAAATCGATGAACCAAATATGATTCACCCGGAAGCGTGCTGTTGGTCAACCGCCAGTCTCCGTTATCGCGAAAACCAATTCAAGGGAGGTAACTAATTTCTTTTGTATTGCAAGTTTTTCAACATTAAATGCTCTTGAATAGCTGATCGAGATAACGTCCAATACCGATGCAAGAATTACCGGCATCCATTGAATTTGTCTCGACGACAAAAATCCACAACCTAGGGATTTGAAGTAAACATTTTTTTTTTTTTTTTTTTCAGTTGTTATATTTTTCAGAATTTTGGATCGAATAGTCAGGCTTTATTTCTCCACAGATATATATATATAGGCATTTTCAGCTTGCTACTTTTTAGCTTTAGATTTTACGCACCCAGCATTAATGCGTATCCTGTAAAGGACAGTGATGCGTCATAGCAGACTATTCAATCTTCAAACAATTTGACATGAGCAGACAACATAGAAAAGATTGATCATCGGATACTAGGACTACTAGCAAAAACAGCTTACGCCATGGCAGAGGTCAAACTGTAAAGGGAGCATCTTTAGAACCACTTTTGACTTTGTCTAGGACCGTATTCACCAACCATTCTAGGTTTCGTTTCAAGTGTAATTCTTGTGAAATTTCTGAAATTTAACATAACCCAATATCGCATATTGCGTTACTCTTCTATATATTAGAACTAGAGTGACACTAAGAATGGCTATTCAGATTGGTCGGTTAACACCTAAGCTGCTTAATAAATAAAACGAAACTTTCATTCCGATAATGAAAACTAAAATAATGTTATTTCAAATTTATTTTTATTTATGTTGTATCGCTATCAATCTTCAATGGGTTAAAAAGCCGTAGACTTTATCATTTTTTTTTTTTTTTAATTGTCGACGTCTATCTAACATCTCTAACATCATGGCTAGCACTAAAATCTGAGTGCCAACGTGGCTTAACCTCCAAAATCACGAGAAATGTGTAATACAAAAAACACTAGTACTGTAAGAAGTACTATGGTTTTCAAGTAATCTGCAGACTTTACATATTAATGAAACTGCCATTTTAGGCTCTAAGCCGTGGGTTTTCTATCTTGAACATTAATGGAGAATAGTGTTGATAGAGATCAGATTGGACAAAATGCCAGCCTAATCCCTAACTACACCATTCCCAAATAAATGTAGAGATGCAAAAAAAAATAACCCTTATTCAAATGGAAAACACTACAATTAAAACCATCAAAACCCCACAAACAGTTCTCTAAATTACAATTTTTTTTTTTTTTTTTTTTTTTTTGAGGAAAAATATCTCCTTATTGGGCAGTGTAGATCCAAGATCAGACTGCCCGATCTGTACAATCTGATCTTGATTTACACTGTCCGCAAAAGGTCAGTGAGTCGCGCGTAGCAGCTTAAGGGTTAATACAGTCCCTGGTGACCATTCGTAGTTGTTAAATATAAACGCTTAAAAACCTCCGTCACGATTAATGTTCTAGGTAGTCCTTTCCGAAACGACAGATGTAAACTCCTTTCAGTTCGAAACATCCGCAAACGACAAATTAAAAATGTGTACAAAAAAAAGCTTACGTTCTTTGATAGGGGAGAAAAAAAAAGTGGTAAAGTTCCTACAATGATTTTAAAAACCTTTCCTGACGAGGGTCGTTAAAACTCGGGACTATGTGGTAAAGGGTTAACTGTACACTGTACTTATTTCATTCTGAAACAAATTGGCTGCAGAAGACCTTGACAACTTCAATATTAAACATAAATAAGCAACTCGATTTATGATTTTTATCCCTCGAAACATATATAACTATCGTCACAAAAGAGGACATTTCTCCAAAAGAGCAACTTCTCATCTGTCACATGTGTTTCAAAGCGGATCTGTTGCAAGCTCAAACAAAGCCCCTATCGAGTGGCAAAACGTCATACAGCCTACAGAATTATGTCTCTCCGAAGACGTACATGTATGATACAAAATGTTTGGAATAGAGTGTCTCTTGTTTGTGAAGTTCTACTATTGATGATTTGATCATAAATCTGAGTACATTTTGAATAGATTTTGAGGACATAAAAGAATGAACCATCTACTTATAGTTCATGAACCAACAAATGATTACTTCATTTCAAACATAAAAAAGCGAGCAGCTTCACTTCCCCCGCCCCACATGCAGCGGATGCGTAAGAGCTAAAAAAATAACTTAAACAGTTTCATAATGTGGATGGTATTACCCTAGTTTTCCCCTTTACAAATTACGAATCAAGACACACAAAATACGACGATCCCTTCCATTCCGGATGAGGCACCACAATATACACTTGGTATTCTGTTGTCCTACCTGCACGACATTTTAATTGACCAGGAAACACAAACACGGAAGCTCTTAAGGAGGTACACATCGCGCATGACAAGTCTTGGTCGTAGATATTCGATCCAAAGAGTTTTTTTTTTTCAGACCGCACCATCAACTTCTATGTCTGTAAATCAAGACTCCCCGTGATATGCATCGATAAGTTCAGCCCATGCCAATGTTTCTGGTAAACATGGGGAATTTACTCCCCCTCTATACTTGTCCCAGTTGCTTCCCTTAACTTTTTAAATATGTCGTAGATTAATACTTCCAAAGCTCAGTGGTTAGAGCACTCGTCTTGTAAATCAGGGGTCGTGTGCTTTTGATTAAAAGATATTTTTACAGCATCCAATTCACTGTGTTGACCATCTGAATTGATGTCTCCAGTAATTGGCCTAACATTTTGTTCCCATTGTTCTGATGAATTACAATTTAAATGAGAAAAGAAATATTCGATGGTTCTATTATTTAAATGGATTTATTTAAATGGACATTTATTCAAAGCGTGAAAATCATACCTTGACGTGATCTTAAATGTCGTTAAAAGCCCGTTTTACCTGCCTGCTTACTCGTAAACTTATTTCGTGAAAGGGGAAGGGTTTCTGCTTGGCTCAGAGGTAAAGTTTAGGGCTCGTAACCTAGATGCAACGGGTTTGAGCTTCAGTGAAAGCTCTGAGATTTGCCATGGTACAACAGATAAGTTGTTACATGAATATCCAACATCATCATCCGGACATGTGATATATAGGATTTGGCATAAGTTGGATTTGAGATAGATTTATACTGAAAGAATCTAGTAAAAATGTTATTAAACGAGCTATCAGGCGAGCGTTTGGCGAGCTGAATATCATTTTTTTTTTTTTTTTTTTTTTTTTTTTTTTTTTCTTGGCCAATTTTGTAAATTTTTATCTCAAATACCAACGAATGTCAGATTCTTTTTATTATTTGCACAGGATCTGTCATGAGTTGTTCTTGATCTATGCCGTTTGCAAATGACCCTGTCTTGGCGTATTGCCATTAAAGGGTGTAGAGTCCCATTTTGTCCCTTGAAGAGCCACTACTTACCCCTAAGCCTGTCACTGACGAAATATAGGACACGCAGGAATAAAGACCCTGTGCCATGATGGATAATGTGACACTGAGAAGCAGTCTATAATACCACTCCAAAGTCATAAATATAGGAAATATTCTTGACATTCTATCAGCTCAAATCTGTCATTCCCTCTTTTTTGGTCAAATACAGCGTAACAAGGTCTACAAAAATCTCAAGGAAGATTTCTCTAAAGAATCATCAAAGTAGATAGTGTACTGAGAGCCCCTTTGTTTTCTCCAACAGTCGAATGCCTATAAAACATTTCACAAATACTTATACTACTTCTAAACAGAGAGTACATAATACGATGTAGACACTGTATGGGTTGAACAAAGATTAATTCGTGATATGTTTACAAACCAGTGTTTCATTTACAATGGCAAATGATTGTACGAAATAGTAGTGATGGATCAACAATATGTTCAAAAGTTTTCAGGAAAAATAATGTGGCCAAACATGAGCCAGATACATGATCAGTTTTATGATACCTGAGGTAAGTAAAATTTAAAAGAATCAATCCGAAATTTTCTTTTCTTAAAGGTCTAGTGATTCTTGCGGGTTACCAGTTCAATCATGGCGATCGCGATTTTCATCAATAAACACTCTTGGATAACGGATCAAGTAACAGATACATCTTTACAGCCAGAAAGAAAAAAAAATGTTGTAAAGATTTGATGGACTGTAGTATGGTTCAGAATTTTAGTCTCAATATACAATGATTAATATTTCTTGCCAGTTTATAAAAGATGAATCAATATTAGATCGGAAAAACCAGAAGGATCATCGGTTACAACTAGCATTATACAGTATAACTATAACAGAGGTCAAAGTGTATAGGGAACACAAGTTAGTCTTGGGTCGTATGCTAAACTCTGTTCCATTTTTACGTCTAAAAAAATTAAATTTCATAGAAATGTAATGAATGGCTGTGTAAACTAAATGGTGCAGCCAGTAAGAAATTACCTTATTTTCATACCGTGCTTTCTTTACCTCTAAGCTGCCAAGCGCGACTCACTGACCTTTTGCGGACAGTGTAGAAGCAAGATCAGACTGCACAGAATGTGCAGTCTGATCTTGGTTCTACACTGTCCAATAAGGAGATATTCCCCCCAAAATACCTTTGATATAGCAAAATTTGAGTAATTACTATCGGCTTGTACGACTCATTTACCAAACCTAGGTTCAGAAAACGTTTCGAGTAAGAGCGACTTTACACAAATCTTTACAAATATGAAATTATTCATATCATTTCATGTTTAATATATCAATTCGTAAAACTGATATTTGCAAACTATATTTCTGCTATTTATTTTTCTAGGGCTACCAACATTTAACTAAAGAATATAAAAATCAAAGGGTTCAAAGTCCTGAAAAGCGCATTCGTGAAAAAGAATCAAGGTATGACATTATGTAATGAAAAACAACATTCTCATTACCTTATATGGCATGCACATATATAAGTAACCAGTAATTTGAGTCAGCAAGGGCAAGGAAAGTCGAAGGGACATGCAGTGACTGTTATTTTATTGCATTAACTTATTAAGGAGTAGCAGTTTGATCCATCAATCTGGCGCGGTTTTCTGTTGCTATAAGATTTGGGAATGTATGTACACGTGTAGGACTGTATATACGGTAGTGACAAAAACGAGGTCGGGGTGTACTAGCTAAAACTGAAAGTAGAATGAGTAGAGATCATCCGTGTATGACAGTATTTGGTTCAGGTCGAACCGATTACGTGGTATGAACTAACTATTCAATACTGAAAGTGAGCGAGCATGCCAGTTCGACCCCAGTGAGATTATTTGCGATACAAATCTTCTAAGAAAAGCGAGAAAAGGAGTCAGAGAAGCCAAGTTTGAAACCATTCAAGATGGAAATGGGACGTGTTTGTTTCATTTTACTTATCTGGAAAAAAAGGATCATGGTTAAAAGATAGATTTGTAATAGACGGAAAGGCTCCAGAAAGTTTAAGCTAATTTGTGAGACACAGTACCAGTCGTATTCAGTTCACAATTCAACGTAGCCATAAAAAACATTAACCATGATCTGGAAAAAGGGTGTTTAATGCACATCCGTGATGAATCGTACCAAGCACGTAATCTCATAGTGAATCCTAAGGCAGACTGGTCATTTGACATGCAGAAAATTGACCGATAGCCCCCTTTTCACAGAATATGGCTCATATATGACGTGCAACACACGGAAAGGGGCCTTCGGACATTTGCGTAAAAGTGTGTCGTCGAAGATCAGCCTGTGCAGCCTGTGACTAATCCGAGATGTCACTTCCCGTTTTTGTGCGATTTTCTATTTCACGAAAGTCTACTGTATGAAAAAATCTTATGTAGTCGTAAAGTGTTGTCTCGGATTAGCCTGCGCGGACTGCGCAGGCTAATCCGAGACAACACTTTACGCAAATGTCCGAAGTCCCCTTTTCATGTGGTTGCACGCCATATGTTCTGCTCCCTTTTCACAGAGCATGGCTCATATATGTTCTGCCAAACAGACTTGTCCTGTAGCTCAAGAACTGATCCAAGAATGATTGAATAAAGGGTTAAAAGTTAAACATTATTCCATGGAGAGGCACTGTAGACCTTTCTCACTGACGAAAACTGGGACAGACATCAAAAAACTGTGTTGCCGAGATTGGAATAGAATATCGTCGAAAGCAGTCAGAAACTCAAAACTACTGATTATCTGGAACATTTTTGGCCCTCAAGCTCTAACCTTTATACCGCCCTTCTTGATTAAAAAAAAAAAAAATGCAGCAGAAAGTCTAGGTATCATTTTTGTTTTCAAACTACGATTCGCCTAGCTCCGGTAGTCAGTCGGTAGCGCACAGGACTTGAGAACAGGAGGTCGGTTATTCGATCCCCAGCTCGACCAGTTTCTTTCCGAAGATTTGTGATAGTCATTGCGACAGTATTCATTCCTCACTCAACCCTGACCATTGCTTCTATGATAGCTATGTGGGAACAGTGGCTTGGAAAGAATATTGTGTGTATGCAAACGAGGTTACACACCATACAATCAAGGAACCAAATACGATTCAATCGAAAGCGTGCTGTCGGTCCAACGCCCTTCTTCGTTGTCGCAGTAACCAATTCAAGGGAGGTAACTAGTTTCTTTTGTATTGAAAGTTTTTAACATTACATGTACTTGAATAGCTGATCGAGATAACGTTGAATGCTGATTCTACCATTATCGGTATCCACTGAATCTGTCTCGACGACATAAAGTTTGTACAGTAGCAGGTTAAAACAGGAAAAATGGCACAACACCGCATTCACGTGAAAGATTTTCAAAAGACACACCAAAGAAGAGAAAGTAATGATAGCAATTAAGTTTTTTTTTTTTTTTTTTTTAACCATTTATTAAACTTTAAGATGCCTGTAAAATATATGACAAAGACTAACCCTGCTCCTAAGCATACAATTGATGCAGGTTGTGCATGATATGTATATGCTATATATGCATGTATAGACAAAGATAAAAATGACTATGAAATAATAAAGTAATTTGTGGGCTGTTTACAAAGTAAAATTGAATTCACCAGGCTGACTATTGTAATGAGCCTCTAGGACGTTTTTAAGAACGATCTTTAAATATTCAACAGATGGATGCAACCATCATCATATGCTTTTTAAATGATTATGTTGGGTATGTAAAAATAATGAACGGTTTGTTTATATTTCTTGCCAGGATTTTTTACTAATACATTAACAAAGGTACTTAACTTTCGCTATGTGACATTTTTCAAATGCATAATTATCTGATTTGAGCATTCTAGGTACAGAGCCCGACTACTTTTCAAGATGGCAATTGGCACCTCGAATTTCAAAATAAATATACGTCTATTCAAAACAACCCTCTTCTGGTACGACTTATTCAGCCATTGTTAACTAGCATATAACCTACGCACCAGTCATTCATAAACACAACCCCTATAGACCTGCGAAATAGCTCCGGTATAAGCCCAGCATGTTGATATTTGAAGGCCAGCGAGCTTACGTTATGATCCCGTGTCCGTCGCGCGTCTGTGCGTGCGTTTACTTTTATTTCAAATGTCTTCCTCTGATGAAACTTCACAGGATTGATCTTGCCATCGCCCTCTTAAGAATTTCTTTAAAGCATTTGATTTCAGTGAAAAATCTGGTTGCCATGGCAACAAAAGACTGACAAATATTGCAAATTTCAAAAAAATCTTCATGTCAGAAACTATTAGGCCTATGACTACCAAATTTGATATTTAACTTCATCTAATGGACTTTAACAAAATGTGTTCAAATTATAGACCTTGGGTCGAAATTGGCCCCGCCATGGAGGTCACAGATTTTACATGGTCTTATGTTTTTGACAACTTTAACAATCGTCTTGTTCCTAATCATAAAGCATAGGATTAGCAAATTTGGCTAGTAGCTTTTTCTAGTAGACCCCTATTATGGTTATCCAAATTAAATCCTTGAGTCAAATTTGGCCAAAACCCAGGGATCACCCATATCCTTAATTAGAAACTGTATAGAAGAATTTGCAGTTAACAGTGATTTTTTTTATAATTATTTTTCCCGTTTGCAATTATTATATTTTTTTAAGAATTTTGGAGCGAAAATCTTGCTTGATTTCTCCACAGACATATAATATATAAGCATTTTCTGCTTGGTACTTTTAAGCGACAGGTTTTACGCGCCGCTCATTAATACATATCCTGTACAGGATAGTGATGCGTAATAGAAGACAATTCAATCTTCGAAGAATTTGACATGCGCAGACTACGTAGGAAAGATTGATGATGAGATACTAGGCCTACTAGCAACAACAGCTTACTCTATGGCAGAGGTCAAACTGTAAAGGGAGCACGAGTTTATCTAGGGCCGTATTCAACGACCATTCTTGATTGCGTTTGAAGTGTAATCCTTATTAATTATCTACGTTTAAATAGAACACAATTTCAGAAATTGCGTTACTGCTCTAAAAATAGAGTGAGACTAAGAATGGCTATTCAGATTGGTCAGGTAATACAAGTTAATCCTTAAGCTATATAAATAAAATGAAACATTTAAGCTGATAATAAAAAGCCGAATAAAGCTATTTCAAACTTATTTTTGGAGAATTTGTATCCTCGTCGGATAGTGTAGATCCAAGATCAGACTGCATGTTCTGTACAGTCTGATCTTGATCTACAGTGTCCCCAAAGCTTCAGTGAGTCGAGAATAGCAGCTTAATGGTTAATACAGTCCCTGGTGACCATTTGGAGTTATTATATATACACGCTTAAAACTGGCCGCCAAGCCCCGTAGCTCAGTCGGTAGCGTACAGGACTTGAGAACAGGAGGTCACCGGTTCGATCCCCGGCTTGGCCAATTTCTTTCCGAGGACTGATGATAGTCATTGCGACAGGATTCATTCCTCTCTCACCGCTGACCATTGCTTCGACGAAAATTATGTGGGAAAGCAGCCAGTGTATTGGAAAGAATATTTTGCGTAGTACTGGAAAGAAGAAACTCCAGGAAAGCATGGATAGGTGCACTGGCCGCCGCAATATAACTGAAATAATGTTGAAAACGGCGTTAAACACCATACAATCAAACAATCAATAAAACAGGCCGTCACGATTAATGTTCTTGGTTACCCTTTCCGAAACGACAGATTATAGACTCCTCTCATTTCGAAAAATATGCAGACGACAAATTAAAAATGTGTACAAAAGAGCTTAAGTTCTTTGATAGGGTAGAAAAAAATGTTTGGTAAAGTTTCCATAATTATATAAAAAAAAAAAAAACTTTCCTACTGAGGGTCGTTAAAACTCGGAACTGTACGGTAAAGGGTTAACCGTACACTGTACTTGTTTCATTCTGAAACAAATTGGCTGCAGAAGACATTGACAACTTCAATATTGAACATAAATAAGTAACTCGATGTACGACCTATTTCCTTGGAAACACATATATCTATCGTCACGAATGAGGACATTTCTCCAAAAGAACAACTTCTCTTTTGTCACAATGGTTTAAAAACGGATCTGTTGCAAGCTCAAACAAAGCCCCCATCGAGCAGCAAAACGTCATATTGCCTACAGAGTAATGCCTCTCCGAAGACGTACATGTATGATACAAAATGTTTGAAAAAGAGTTTCTCTTGTTTGTGAAGTTCCACTATTCACGATTTGATCATAAATTTGAGTGCATTTTGAATAGATTTTGAGGACATTAAAGAATGAACCAGCTACTTATAGTTCATGAACCAACAGCTGATTACTTCATTTCATACATAAAAAAGCAAGCAACTTCACTTCCCCCCAGATACGGCGGATGCGTAAGAGCTCAAAGAATAACTTCAACAGTTTCATAATGTGGACGTTTTTACCCTGGTTTTCCTCTTTACAAAATACGAATCGAGACACACAAAATTACGACGATCCCTGCCATTCCGGATGAGACGCCACAATGTACACTTGATATTCTGTTGTCCTACCTGCACGACATTTTAAATGGCCAGGAAACACAAACACGGAAGGTCTTACGGAGGTACATCAGCATTATAAGTCTTAGACATTCGATCAAAAGAGTTTGTTTCAGACCGCACCATCAACTTCTATCTCTGTAAATCAAGACTCTCGGTGATATGCATCGATAAGTTCAGCCCATGCCAATGTTTCTGGTAAACATGAGGAATTTACTCCCCTCTATACTTGTCCCAGTTGTTTCCCGTTAACTTTTTAAATATGTCGTAGATTAATACTTCCAAAGCTCGGTGGTTAGAGCACCCGTCTTGTAAATCAGGGGTCGTGTGCTTTTGATTAAAAGATATTTTTACAGCATCCAATTCACTGTGTTGACCATCTGAATTGATGTCTCCAGTAATTGGCCTAACATTTTGTTCCGTTTGTTCTAATGAATTACATTTTAAATGAGAAAATAAATATTCGATGGTTCTTTCATTTAAATGGACATTAATTCAAATAGCGAAATCATACCTTGACCCGATTTTAAAAGCACGGTTAATGATGCTGTCAAAACCGCGTTTTACCTGCCGGCTTGCTTGTGAACTAATCTAGTGAAAGAGGAAGGGGTTCTGCTAGGGTCATTGGTAAAGTTTAGGACTCGTAACCTAGATGCCCCGGGTTTAAGCCTCACGGAAAGGTCTGAGATTTGCATTATACAACAGATTAGTTGTTACATGAATATCCAACATCATCATTCGCGCATGTGAAATATAGGAGTTAACATAAGTTAGCATTTTAGATAAACTTATACTAAAAGGATCTACTAAAAATGCTATTAAGCGAGTCATTAGGCGAGCGTTTGACGAGCTTAATAACATTATTTTTCTCGGCCAATTTTGTAAATGTTTACCTCAAATGCCAACGAATGTCAGATTTTTTATCAACTGCACAGAATCTGATATGAGTTGGTCTTGAAGTATGCCGTTTACAAATGCACTGTCTCGGCGTATTACAGTGAAACGGTTCCATTTTGTCCCTTGAAGAGCCATCACTGGCCCCTAAACCTGTCACTGAAAAAATATAGGACAACCACTAATAAAGACATTGTGCCATGATGGATAATGTGACACCACTCCAAAGTCATAGAGGAATATCCTTGACATTCTATCAGCTAAAATCTATCATTCCCTCTTCTTTGGTCTGACACAGCGTAATAAGGTCTACAAATATCACAAGGAATATTTCTCTAAAGAATCATCAAAGCAGATATACTGCGAAGGGCCCCTTTGTTTTCCAACAGTCAAATGCCTGTAAAACATTTACTTATACTGCTTCTAAAGAGGGAGTACATAATACGATGTAGACAATATATAGGATGAATAAAGATTAAAAGGTTTGAAGAAAAAAAACGTTGCCAAACATGTACCAGGTACATGATCAGTTTTATGATACTTTAAGAGGTAACTAAAATTTAAAAGAATAAATCCGAAATTTTCCTTTATTAAAGGTTTAATAATATTTGCGGCTAACCAATTTCCTTCATGACGAACCCGTTATTCTTCATAAAATGCTCCTGGATAATAGATTGGGTTAAAGTTGCATCCTTACAGCCAAAGAGAAAAACAAAACGTTGTTAAGACTGTAGAGTTGTTCAGAATTTAGTCAGCTACGTAAACATAAATAAATTAACAATATACATAGTTTAAGGGATAAATACTTTTCTCGGAAATCTTTGTTTTTAAACCGAAAACGTCACAGCATTCATTTCTTTGATTGCTTCCAGGAAATGAAATACATTTTCTATCGGTCGTAATCTATGCAACCTTGTACCCGTCAGGAGCACCATTTGGTATGAAGATACGATTATAGTTTGATAAAATAAAGCAGGAATGGGTCAAACTTGGATGAAAGCGAGGATAGATATACCTTTTTTACTATTACAACTAAGACCATTCCTTCATGAAAACCTTCGTTGTGGATACGAAAGGAAATTGTAAACTGTAATATAAAAGAATATATAGCACATTGTCATCAATTTGAAACTACTACATGTGATAGGATAAATGTAAATAAGTGTCCAGAGGTTATTTTTAATAGATTAATTTCAACAAATACTTTGTTTAATATTTCTTGCCAGTTTATGAAAGATTAACCAATATTAGATCGGAAAACCTAGAAGGATCATCGGTTACCACTAGCATTATACAGTATAAACTATATCAGCGGTCAAAGTGTCTAGGGGGCACAAGTCAGTCTGGGGCCGTATTCTTAATTCTGTTTCATTTTCACGTCTCATTTTTTTTTTTTTTTTAATTTCAAAGAAACGTAATCTATGATTGACTAAACTAAACGGTTTAGCCAGTGAGAAATTACTTTACATTCTTACAGTGTTTTCTAAGAGTAGAATGGCATCATGATATTAGATTGGCTGGTAAATACAGGCCCTGTTAACAATATGTATTTATCAAACATAAACACTCACAACTGCGTTAATAAAATGAAATTGTTCATCCGATGATAAAAAGCCAGATTTTGCTATTTCGAAGGCATTTTTAGAAAGAAACATCTCCATATCGTTCAGTGTAGATCCAAGATCAGACTGCACGTTCTATGCAGTCTGATCTTGATCTACAACATTCGCAAAAGGTCCTTCAGTCGCGCTTAGCAGCCTAAGGGTTAAAGAATAATCCTATTTAGACTAAAAGCTAATTGGTTAACCCAGGGCGACGCCCATAACGTGCCATATCCTAGTGCATAATGTTGATAAAACTAGGATCCGATGGAAGGTTCTAATTGTCACTGTAGTGCAAAAGTCATTTTCATTACTTGCCTGAAGAGCGCTAAGCGGGCTTTAGTTGTTTCTGTAGACAACATAGATCAGGATCAAGACACTGTAGATCAAGATCAGACTGTCATTTGCGGACAGCATAAATCAGATCAGACTGCACATCTACAGTAAGATCGTTGATTTACACTGTCCGCTATTTTGTTAAATACACTGGCAAACTTATTGTTTATTTAGCATTTCAGGGAACATAATGTTTCTAAAATCCTGGTTACGCCGTTGTTCATTATCGAATGAAATCATTTCCTTCTGAAATATGTAATGAGTCACGCTATGGCAGAAGCGGGCTTAATATATCTCCGTGATGGATTTTACCCTAATATGGATCCATAAAAGCCACTTCTTTGATAATCTACTTTATAATTAGGTAAACTGGTCCCTGGACATACATGAAATTGGCCGATAGCAAAAACTTTCGGCCTAGGTCAGCCTGCGCGGACTGCGCAGGCTGACCTGGGTTGATACTTTTCGCATATGCATTAAGCCCTCTTTTCACAAAGCATGGCTTATATGTAGTTGAAGACTTTGAAACCATCATTATGAAGCATAGAAATGCAACATGAAATATACTTTTCCATCAATGAATTAACAATAGTGATAACTGGGGACTACCCCAAAATAGTAAATTGCCTTTTACCACACTTGTTTGAGTACGTATCTCGTGCAAGATCAAAATATCTTAATTCTTTACCACACAATCAAAAGTTTATCGACCCTTACAAAAAAGGCTTTGGAAAACATTATGGTAACAGGAGAAAATGCTGGTAACCAGCATTTTCACCTTTTCCCATAATGTTTTATACGCTTACAAAACAAATTCTATATTTTGAGTCGCGTTTACTTTGTCGTCTTCAAATCATTCCATCTGAACAAGTAGAAAACTTTTTCGTTTGGTAAGAGTTAATCAGGTGGTAATACGTCAACATGCACACAGAGTATTGCCACTCAAATGCTATACGTGTGCTTGTGTGATACAAAATGTTTGAAAAAGAGTTTCTGTCCTTTGGCTCTATTCTTGATGATTTGAGTATTTTAATACATGCATGTGTGTCCTTTTTTCACACATTTCAAAAAGAAATGAAAGTAAAAAGAATATATAAACAGTTCATGCACGTCTAGCTAATAGGTTTATTTCGAACATATCATGCAGGCAATTTCGAGCCCTTCTACATACATTGTCCACGGAATAATGCTAGTCCAGCAAAAAACAAACTGTTTATAGAAGATTTTTTTTAAATTATTTAGCACTATTTTTTCCAGTTTGGGGTATTGTGTACATGTGTATACATTGTGAACCTAATTTGAAACCCTTAACCAAACCAGCCTTTGTTTTAATGACCCTCAGCTAGAAAGGATTCTTGAAAGTAATGTGAGGAAAGGGAGAAAATGGTAACCAGCATTTTCTCCTTTTCCTACAGTGTTTCTTACAGTCTGCAAAATATATTTCATATTTTAGCCACATTTAATTTGTCGTCTGCACATCTTCCGAATTCGAACGAGTCTAAAATTTTATCGTCTGGTAAACAGCTAAAGTGAAAAAAAAACTATATATGGGTCATATACGTTCAAATAATGGTTTATTTCGAACATACAACACACGCAACTTCACGCCCTTCTACATACGGAGGACAAGGAAGAGCTCCACACTTGATTTCTACAGGTTTGACAATGTTTTCCTCGTCACCGCGGTCCTGGTGTTTAACAAAGTTGGAATCAAGACACACAAAATCCGATGATCCGTCCCAATTCGGATGTGAGGCCACGAGGTAACCCTGATATTCCTCGGTCCATCCCGCCAGACATTTCGAATGACCGGGAAACATAACTACAGAAGCTCTTACAGAGGTACACATTGCACAGGATAAATCATTGTTATAGACATTCGATCCAAACAGCTCATTTGAGACTGAACCATCAAGTTCTATCTCTGTACCGTAAATCAAGGATCCCGAGTCATATCCATCGATATATTCAGCCCATGTCGGTGTTTCCGGTAGACATAAGGAATTTGCTCCGCCTCCAGAGTTGTCATATTTGTTTCCCGCCATATGACCTTTGTATAACATTTTCGTTCCGTTACCAGGACAATCCACTCCTCCCCATCTTACGTAATGCGACGTCATTTGTTTGTTTAACAGATTATTCACGTCCTCCCGAATTAGCTGCAGTGTCGAAACAACTTCAGGTCCTTGCTTTTTTTCCTTTTCTGTCATTTTTGTTAGTTCTTTCTCGAACTTTTCCATCTTTGTCAATTCTTTCTCGATTTGTTCCATCCTTATCTCCAGTTTCACCAACTTTAACAAGGTTTGTTCTTCGTAATGGAACCGTGAGCATTGCGGTTCTTCACAAAGCGCAATGGCTGGCAACAACATAAAACAAAGTAATATTCCAACGATACTCGACATCTTTTGTAGTTTTAAGTCAGTCCAGGCTGCAAAAGATAATAATTGTGTCTGAGTCAAATACAGTCCCACAAGCTTTTTACTGTAAAAGATCATGTTTAAGGAAAAACTAGCATAATCAGTGTGTAGGAAAGATACAATGGACATTTAAATGCTGTATTTCTAAAATATCCTACAAAAAACAGGAAAGTAAAGATCCAAGATCAGACTTTATGTTTGGTAAAGGCCAATTTTGACCCACAATTTCCACAAAAGCAACTTGTTTTGTATGCAATTTTCTAAGACATACCTCCTTACCATACCACAAAAATTTTAGACTTCTTCACACTGATAGATTAATCGTTACCCTGTTAAAAATGTTTAATCAAACTTTTAAGCCGATTGTAAAAACCGAACAATGCTACTTCAAACTTATTTTCGGATAGAAAATATCTTTTTATCGGACAGAGTATATCCAAGATCAGACTGCAGGTTCTGTGCAGTCTGATGTTGATCTACACTGTCCGGAAAAGGTCAGTGAGTCGCCCTTAGCAGCCTCAGGGTTACAGATACTACAAATAAAATGTAACTATTAATAATTATTGTCTCTGAATGTGTAGAAAACATTGTGGGGATAAAACGAAAATATGCTGGTGACCAGCATTTTCTTTTTTTTTTCCACATTTCTTTTCAAAAGCTCTTTTTATTATTGTTGTTTAAATACGGGATTTACTGGTAAAATGCATTTACATTTAACGTTAAAATAGAGATAGTCCTGCTAAGGTTTGATAAGCTTTACCTTCGGATGTTGTCCTTCTGTTGTATTCCAACAAATGTTCTCTGCTTCTGCTGAAAAGTTATCCTGGATTTACTTAATTTACGTATACAGCTTTTGTCCTTCAGTGTGCGCTAAAATTAACAGCAAATACTTGAAACCAAGCCAAGTAAATGCAAGCAAAATACCTCAGGCTTGCCATTTTTTTTCCAAGGCGTTTAGAGCTGTACCGCTTTTTATATATGCTACATGTTTAGGACTTTTGCCAATTTGCTGTACACAGTCGTTTTCTCTCCAGCTTCCATGAGGAGGCTCATTAAGGATAATTCCATTGGTTGATTTCTTCCATAAAAAGCTTACTGGATTCTTGATAAATTGATATGTCTCATTGATTTCGAAAGAACCCATATTATTAGGGTTCATCTGTGGAACAAGTTAAAAAGTTACAGGAAACAAATCTTTCTTGTTTACTAAGTTAACCCTTTAAAATATGACAAAGTTGCAGACTTGCCCAAATTGAAACGTTTACAAACGATAATTTAAAGAGGCCTTGTCAAACTTTTTCAGTTATGGCCGAAGACTGATAAAATCTAACCTTTTTATTTCTCCACTACTATGGTAAACAATTTGATTGGTTACACTCCTTAAAGAGCTAAAACTTTAGCGTCTAGATAACGGAAGGGTGATAAAATATTGTTGAAGTTCAATTTAATTGGTAAATTGTCCAAATAGCCCCCTTTAAGGTTGGCTAAAATGACGGAATTTATTTTAGAAAGGATAGAAAACAGTATTGGGAAAAATTACCAGCATCTCCTTTTCCCACAATGTTTTCATGCTTATTCTTTTTAACGTCGTTAGAACTACAGATTGACAGATTGTTTGGTAAAGATTTAAATATCGTTTAATTCCATACATGAGCCATGCTCTAGCAAACGGGGGGTTAATGCATCTCTTGTATTATACCAAGCAAGTCAACATATAATTATTGACCCATGGAATCCATTTTGTCCAAATACCGGTTGAAATCAGGGGTAGAATGGTCATTTTGCAAATGCATTAAGCTCCATTTTCACATAGCATGGCTCAAATTCATTGGTGTAAAGTCGCTGTTAGTCGAGACGTTTTTTAAAGCTAGGATTCAAGTTTAAAACCTTTTAAGATAAAACGTCATATGTTTTTCATTTTACTTATCTGGAAGAGAAAGGATTATGGTTCAAACCTAGGTTTATAATAGGCGTATCGGCTCAAGAAAGTTGAAGCTAATTTATGGACATAGTACGAGTCGTATTTAGTTCACAATTTACCGTAGCCGTAAACTGTGAGCCATGCTGTGGCAAACGGGGGTTTAATGCATCTCCGTAATGCATCCTACCAAGCAAGTCATCTCATAGTTATGGATCCATAAAATCCACTTTGTCTTACAACCGACTGACTCTCGAGGAAGACTGCTCCTTTGACATACAGAAAATTGACCAATAGCTAGAAGTTTCGGCCCAGTTCAGCCTGAACGGACTACGAAGGCTGACCTGGACGATACTTTTTGCAGATGTATTGAACCCTCTGTTCACACAGAATGGCTCATAGACGTTCTACGACACAGGCTTGTCCAGTAGCCCGAGATTAGATCCAATAAAGATTAAAACAAGGATTAAGAGTTAAATCTTTTCCTATGGAAAGGCACTGCAGACCTCCATCACTGACACAACATAGGACAGACATAAATACAATCTGTCACAGAGATATGATTTGAATATCGTTGAAAGCGGTCAAAGACGCAACTCAAAACTCTAAGCGCAACTCCTTATGAATATCCGGAACATCTTTGGCATTCAAGCTCAAACCTATCATCTCCCCTTTTCTGATCAAACATTGCAGCAAAAGGTCTGGATGTCATTTTTTGTTTTCCAAACACAGTTCACTCAGAAGCGTATTGTTGTACTGTTACTGTTTTACGTTATCGCTTGCAGTTTATTGTCGAGAGAACCAATTCAAGGGAGGGTACTAGTTTATTTTGTATTGCAGGCTTTTCAAAATTAAACGCTCTTGAAAAGTTGATTCTGATAAATTTGAAAACCAATCCTAGGATTATCGATATCCATAGAATTTGTCCCGACTACAGAAGCCTGCACAGTAATAGGTTAAAAGAGGGACAATGACAAACCACTACATTCACATGAAAGATTCCTCCCAAGAAACACCAAAGAGAAGAGAGTACTGAGAACATTTTGTTTTTACAGTATCAAATGCTCTTGCGGAGGTACACATTGGGCAATACAAGTCTTGGTCATAGACATTCGATCCAAACAATTTATTTGAGATCGCGCCATCAATATCTATCTCTGTACCGTAAATCAAGGATCCCGAGTGATATCCCACCGACATGTCCAGCCCATCACGGTATTTCCGGTTAACAAAAGGCTTACGCTCTATGCTTGCCCCATTTGTTTCCCGCCATGTAACGTTTGTATAACATTCTGTTAGATTGGTAAAGACGTTTGATTTCAGCCAGTCAGATAACTAGTCTTGAAGTAATGAGAGTATTTCAACATAATAACTTTGTGAGTGTTTAGAAAATCAGTGCCTCCATAGCTCCGTAGTTAGAACACTGGTCTTGTAAACCAGGTGTCTTGAGATCGATCCTCACTGGGAGCTCACTATTAAAATGTTTTATTTTTACAATATCCAGTGCACGGTTTTATTTTTGTAATATCCAGTGCACTGTATCTGTCACCTGACCTTTTGCCTACAATGGGCGTATATCAAAAGCGCGAAAAGCATACGGTGATTTTAAAAAAAAGCACGTTAAACATCGCTGTTAAAGAGCGTCTTACCTGTTGGCTTATCTGTGGACACCACGGAAATGGAAGCGGTTATTCGTGGCACAGTCGTACGTTGTAAAGAATCTGACTTGCAACCTGAGTGTCTCACGCTTGAACCTTACTAGAAGCTCTTAGTTTTACGTGGATGTGTCCATGGGGAAAGTATTTTGGGGCTCTGTTCTAGTTGTAGTGAAACACATAAAAAGCACATGAATATGCGAGCTGTCGATGTAATATAATATGAAATAAATGTTAACAGCAGCGTAACACAAACCAATCAAACGATCAACACCACGATAAGGAAAGAGGGCTTACGATGTATTCAGTTTTGTCCAAGATAATAGATTTTATGCACAGACCTTTTGGATTATGAATAATTTTGCCAGTAAAATAGTCATACGTTTTACTTGTGAATAATTCTAATAGGCGAATTGGTTTTCTTTTTGCATCACACCTTAAATATCTGGTAGACTCCGAGGAAAATACCTTTTTCGGTGAAGTTTGTAGGTTATTAAACATTTCTATCAATTGTACATCTATAACCATCCACGGCCCTGAAAATGGTCTGCAGGTCTTTGCATTTTTGCGAGGTACAACAGATACGTGTTACGGGAATATCCAACATCATCATCCGCGCATGTGATCATAGGATCTGACATGTTAGCATTTAAGATAGAATTATTCTAAACTAGTCAAGGAAAAAGGCTACTGAGCGAGCCAGTTACGAGGCATTTACGAGCTTAATAATGTTTTTTTCTTGACAATTTTGATAAAATTTCACCTCTAACGCCAACTGATGACAGACAAAGTGTATTAGCTGTATAGGATCTGACATAAGTTGGTCTTGATCTACGCCGTTCGCAAATCTCCCTGTCTTGGCGTACGGCGCTGAAATGGTTAAGAGTCACATTCGGCTCCTTGAAGAAGCACTACTGTTCGCTCATCCTGTCACAAGCGAAATATAGGACATACCGACGTGAATAAAGAGGTTTGCCTTAATGGTTGATATAAAGTTTAGAAGTCACTCCAAACTCATAAATATTGGACACATCTTTGGCTTTCTATTTAGTTCAAATCTGCTATTCCCTTTTTCTGATCAAACCTGGCAGCAAAACTACTAAATACCAACTGTTTTTCCAAACATAATTCACTCGTAGGCGTTCCCTTGTGTCATACGCTATGTCTCGGGTATCGCAAAGACCCATAAAAGGGGGATAATTATTTTCTTTTATGATACTGGCTTTTCAACCTTAAACGTTCTTCGATAACTGTTCTAGATAAATTTGCGTGTCGATTCTAAGGACGTTCGGTCACCATAACTGAAGTTGCGGTACCGAAATAACTGAAGCTGCGGTACCGAAATAAATTGTCTTGATGACAAAAAGCCTGTACAGTAATAAGTTAAAACAGGAAATCTGACAGAAAATCACGCGAAATATTTCTTTAAAAAATCAAATGTTTCTCATAGCCTAATCAAGCTTCTCAACACATTTTATCGGCCACCCTTAGTAAGCAGGAAAACGGCAGCTGTACACATGTCGAGAATTTGACTTCTTTAAATACATATGCCATAATATTTGTAATGCAAGGAATGCATTCAGGATCTTAAATCTAAAGTTCTGAATACGTATCTTTAGTGGTTTTGAAGTTATAAATGACTATCTAACGGCACAGGTCTCACAAAATGGACGGAAACTTGAATATCCGTCATGTGCATTCCTGCTTTTCTTAGTGAAATATCAACTAATCTACTGGCAAAGCGCATAAAACATAAAGTCTTTTTTATTTTTTTTTTTTTTTTTTTTTTTTTTTTTTTTTTTTTTTTTGAAAAATTTAGAAATTTGAATAATAAGAGAAATTTGACATATCATAAAAAATCAGATTACACTGTGCATCTTGCTTTAATTTTAGAACAATCTTCGCGCAGTCCGGGGAGATAAGTCCCATCAGAAAATATAGTTGCTTTGGTAACATATATTACATTCAAACATGAAAACTCAACCAAAGTATGCAATAGTGTTTTTGTCGTATTTTCATAAAGAAAATGAAATTGAAACGAAACAATAACAGGTGTTTAATTATAGTAGCGTTCAGTGTAGGTATCCACGTATATCCCTGGTATATCAAGTGTTCAATCGAATAATATACTAATATTTATTGCCACTGTTTATAAGCTTTCAGTCACCAAATATAAACATAGTTTTCACTTATTGGTATGGTCATATCTTTCTTAGATAAAAATACGTTCAAAGAAACAAGACGGGCCGCTTTGATTTTCGCCCCATTTTTCGTTCTGAAAAAAAAGATCCGTTACCAAAGCTAATCTCTGTTACCAAACTGGCTCCTAACCCATGTGGCAAACCACATTCTCATTTTCGATACAAAATACTGTATTTCCAGTAATTTTATTTTGGAGTATAAGGACCTTTGAACAAGAGATAAATGTCATTTTTGTCTCAGTATGGAAAGAGCCATAGTTTAGCTGAAATCTTTTACATAAAAAACACTTTATTGTTTTAGGTGGAACACTTTATCACAGACTGACAATAAAACAGAAATACTTGGCCTCAAATACGACCAGATATAGAGGCAATGCGTCATATTTAACATCGACAACGACATAAAATTTCTATGACCTCTTGGTCACGGAAATTTTACTACATTTATAAGACTATATAAACAGTTTGCAACTTTTTTAGAATGGCCGCTATACAAGTAGTACATGCTACATTTACGTATATACCATAAATGTACATAAAGATGTGGATGCAAATATGCAAATTAGAGATATGTTTTGAAAATAATATTATATTCAATCTAGCTGACTACAGTAAAGAATAACCAAATATGTTAAAAAGTTTTGAAAAAGAATAACGTGATCGTAAAAACTGTTTCAGCTGTGACAACTAGCAAAGTTACGGTATGAGCTATTTAAAGCGATGTCAAACTGTAAACGGAGCACACGTCAGTCTGACGCTGTATTCTAAACTACGTTTCAATTCTAGTTCTCACGAACTTTCGAAGATTCAAAGGCATTTAATTTCTGATTGCCTAAACCATTTTAAAAATGTTTTAGCCAGTCAAAAATAGCGTTTTTTCTGTAAAGCTAGAATGAGATAAACAATGCTAATTAGACTGGTTGGTGAATATAGGCACTGGGATCAGCAAGTAAAATAGATAAATTACGCCTTTTAAAACGAAACGCTAATTGATTAACAAAGGGTGTAACGCACGATAGGCAAGCGCGTAATATTAGTGAGAATTGAATTCGAAGAAATCTTTTTGTCACTTTAGATAAAAAACTCTTTTTTTCATCATTGATCCTTAGACCGCTTAAAGCGACTTCAGTTGTACACAATACAGATCAAGATCAGATTGTCATTTGTGGACAATGTAGATCAAGATTAGACTATCATTTGTGTGCAGTTAAAGTCTAGATCAGTTTGCACATAACGTGTAGTCTGACCTTTGATTTAAACTTTCCTCCTTTCTTCGGGTTAAATTTAATAGGAATTCGTAAAACACTTTTAAATTTCATTGTTTTGTATTTTTCTGTTCTAAATGGGTAAGTTCATGTCTCTATTAAGCGATTCAGGGAGGGAAGTGTTTCTAAAATCCTGGTTACGCCCTTGTTCGACATAGGATATTATCATTTCGACTGAAACAAATTTGCAGAAGACGAGTTTGAAATGTTAGTATGAAACATGAGTATCAGCTATACTCTCTTAAAAGGGGGCTGAATGCATCTGCAAAAAGTATCGACACAGACGAGCCCTGTGCAGTCCGCACGGGCTGACCTGGGCCGAAACATTTCGCCATTGTTCAATTTCCTGTATGTCCAAGGACCATTCTACCTTATGAATAATTCGACTGTTAAAAAAGTGGCTATTATGGATCCATAATTATGTGATGGCTTTCATAATATCATGCATCACAGAGATGCATTAAGCCCCCGTTTGCCAGAGCATGGCTCAATATTATGCAACATGATCTATGGTTTTTATCCATGGATAACACCATCGTGACAAAACGAGTCTTTGCTCGAAAAGAGCAGTTTCTCTCTTGCCACTATGGTGTGAAAAGGTATTTCATGAAAGAGCAAAATGTCTTGATCAAACAGTAATACGTCAAGATGCTCACAGAGTAATGCCATTCCAACGATATACTTGTATGGTACAAAGTTCTTGCAAAAGAGTGTCCATTGTTTAATTCTATTCTTTACGATTTGGACATTTATTGTTGTACATTTTAAAAACATTTTGAGTACAGTTAAGTGTAAAGATTAGTATGTAAATACTTCATATGTGTTTGGCTGATGGTTTTTTTTTTGTTTTTTTTTTGTCGAATATACCACACGCGCTATTTAACCCCTTCTTCATGGACATGGAAAAATCTCACATTTTACTTTTACAAGTCTTATAATATGGTCCTCGTCACAGCCGTCCTGCTGTTTCAGAAAGTTCGGATCGAGGCTAACAAAATCCGATGATCCTTCGTAATTTGGATGCGACGCCACTAGGTAACATTGATATTTCGTGCTCGAACCCGCCAGACATTTCGAATGCCCGGGAAACATAACTACGGAAGCTCTTACAGAGGTACACATTGCGCAGGATGAATCATTATTATGGACATTCGATCCAAACAGTTTATTTGAGACCAGATTATTAAGTTCTATCGCTGTATTGTAAATCAAGGATCCCCAGTGATATCTATCGATATGTGTAGCCCATGTTGGTGTTTCCGGTAAACAAAAAAAAAATGTTCCCCCTCCATACTTGCCATACTTAGAAATGTTTAGAAATGAAAATGTGGCTATGGCTTCTTTATTTAACCCTATTACAGACACTACCGTGTTTATGACGGGAGAGGGCTTGAGCGAGAATGCGATTGAAAAAGGGAAAAGAAAATATTGGTAACCTGTATTTTCTCTTTTACCAATGTGTTTAACCCTTTAACCCTTTACCGCACAATGTCGCCTTTTAACGACCCTGGGAAAGAGGCCTTTTGAAAACATTGTGGAAAAAAAGGAGAAAATACTGGTAACCAGCATTTTCTCCTTTTCCCACAATGTTTTCTACCCTATCAAAAAAAAACCAACATTTGAGTCATATTGAAATTGTCGTCTGCAAATGCTTTCAATTTGAACAAGGCTGATATTTTGTCGTCTGGTAAAGGGTTAAAAGATAAATGTCACCATCACGGCCATATTTGTTGTCGTCAGATGGTTTCGTTATGGATGAGACTTAAAGTTTGTCGTTTGGTAAAGAGTTCATTTTTTAGAATATACCTTCCAAGACTAGATGACGTTTGGGTAAGAGTCATATTATTAATCATATATCTTATCCAATTATGGTATCAATTTATAAGTTATGTCTTTTAAAGGTACATCTATACTCGTTTTATCTTTATTTTATCGAACTGTAATCATTCTTGTATCTTCATGCCGAATCTTGTCACAGACAGTTGCACGGTTGCATAGATTATGACCGATAGAAAATGCATTTCATTATGTGGAGGCTATCAAAGAAATCACTGCAATGACGTTTCCGGTTTTTAATAAGATTTCCGATATATTTATCTACCCTATACAACATACATATTGGTAATTTATCTATGTTTACACATAAGACTAATTCTGAACCATTCTATAGTCTATCAAATATTAACAGCGTTTCTCTCTCTCTCTCTCTCTCTCTCTGTACGGACGTACGAGCGTATCTTCAAGTTTACGTGAGTTTTGCACGACCGATGTAGCAAACTAAATTGTGCTAAAAGGTATGTATCATTAAAGGCTAGAAGTATAAGGCATTCAGTGCTTGCGGATATGACTTTTGTTCAAGTCCAAAAGGTCAGAGTAGACGGATTTGTAATGCTAATTCGCTAAGATTTAATTGGTTCATGTTATTTAGCATATGAGCAATGTTCTTTGAAGAGGGGGCTTGATGCATTTTCAAAGAGTTTAGACTCTTTGCGCAGTCCGCGCAGGCTGACATGGGTCTAAACTTTTTTGTTATTGGTAAATTTTGTGCATGTCGAAAGACATTGTACCTCCAGATTCAGTTGTTTGTTATACAAAATGGATTTTATGGATCCACAACATTTAAAGACTTGTCCAGTATCACGGAGATGCATTCAGTCCCCTTTTCGCAGAGCATGACTATGCGTTAAAACCAATATCAAGATATCAAGATAGACCAACGAACACAACACCAATGACAGGTTTATGATAGTCATAGAATCAGACTTTCCTTTCTGCTTGTAGAAAGGTATAACGATTGCTACATCGGAGGCTGAATGCTACGTGGTGCACAATCGGTAAAAATAGCCATAGAAGCATGCCGGTAAATATGGAAAGACATGCGTACATAAAGGAGTGTCTTGTTTGTCTTTGCTCTGGATTTTTTTTAAATATTTATGCCTACTGGTGTATCGAATAATCATCAAAGTGATACGTTGATCAGTTCCTTCGGCTGTATTGCAATGGATAATGTGCACCTATACGGGACCTTTCTTCGCTGGAAATAGACAACTTTGCATTCTTAAAATGTGTAAGACTTCGAATTAGAAAGAAAGAAAAAAGAGTCACAATTTTCTGTCGTGTTTCTATCTAAAAGAGGACGGATGCCCATAATGGCCTTTCTTTAGGGCTAGAAAGATGCTGTTTTAAATTGTCTGCATCATTTACAAAAAAAGACATGTACTTGACACCCGTCCTTTCCGTCGCCGAACAGTTTGTTATGTCATTTTTAACGCGGTGTATCATTTTCACTGACAAGTTTTACCGACAGACTGATAGATAAGAATAACATCACAATGGTCTTTGATGTTGTTGCTAATCCATTGTCAAGGGCGCCGCCATGTTTACGATCATGTGACATGTGATCAAAAAGAAAACCACTCTAGTACGGACGAGGTTAGATGTAGATGTAGATAAATAATACTCTACCCAATCCATTATGGTAATGCTATTTTGAGGTGGATCAGTTTCTGGTGAACAACCACAGCTCCTTTACACTAAATGATTTTTGAAAATAGTCTGGGCAATACGGACGCTTATAGTCTAAATTGTATCGTGGTGAATAAAGTTTTAGGTCAGAGAATCTGCATACATGAATTACTCTTTGAACCCAATTATTCATTTCGAACATACAACACACGCAACTTCACGGCCCTCTACATACGGGGGACACGGAATGGTTCCGCATTGAACTTCAACAGGTCTAATAACATGCTCGCTGTTGCCACGATGTTTATCCTTTACAAAGTTGGAATCAAGACAAACAAAATCCGACGATCCCTTGTGATCCGGATGTGACGCAACAAGGTACCCTTCATATTCCTTGGTCCAACCCGCAAGACATTTTGAAAAACCTGGAAACATAACCACGGAAGCCCTTATAGAAGTACACATTGTGCATGACATATCGTGATTATGGACATACGACCCAAATAGTTTGTTTGAGACTACCCGATTAATTTCTATCTGTGTACCATAAATCTTCGCTCCGCTTTGATATCCGTCGATGTGCTCAGCCCATGTTGGTATTTCTGGTAAACATAACGAATTAGCTCCGCTTCCAGATGTACTCCAATGGTTTCCCGCCATGTAACCTTTGTATATCATACTAGTTCCGTTTCGAGGACAATCCTCTCCACCCCACCTTACGTAATGGGACATCTTTTTTGTGTTTAATAAATTCTGCATGTCGTCCTGAATCAATTGCAGTGTAGAAACAATTTTCGGTCCTTGCTTTTTGTCCTTTTCTTTAAGTTTTGTCAGTTCTCCTTCTATTTCTTCTACTTTAATCAATTGTCTCTCGATCTTTTCCATTTTAATCAGTTCTTTTCCGATTTGTTCCATCTTTATTTCCAATTTCACTAACTTCATCAAAGTTTGTTCTTCGTAGTGGAAACGTGAGCACTGCGGATCTTCACAAAGCGCAATGGCCAACATAGATAATAAACAAATAAATATTCTAACTAAACTCGACATCTTTAAATAACGGTAATGCGTTAGTCCATAATACATGAAAAGTAACAATGTGTCCGATTGAAATATAGTCCAACAACCTGCTTTAATATACAAGTTCTGTTACGCATGAACAACTATATAGTACCATAAGGGATTATCAGCATAATAAGTCTGCAGAAAAAAATACCATGCAAATGCTGATGCTCTTTTTTTTTTTTTTTTTTTCTTTAATCTCATAACAGAGTTGAAAGTTTAGATCCAAGATCGCACTGTGCTTTTGGTGAAGACATACTGATCACCACTTTCTACAAAAGTAACTTTTTTACCTCCTATATTCTGAGATTTATTTCCTTACCAGACAACAGTTTGGACTTGTTTAAGTCGATAGATTTTGCGAAAAAAAAAATAATAAAATGTGGCCCGTTTACTGATATTTGTCGTTCAAAAGGTAGATAAATTGTGGGGGAAAAGGAGAGAATGCTGGTTACCAGCATTTCCTCCTTTTTCAGCCGCAACGTTTCCAAAAGCTGTAGTTTCCTAGGTCATTCAATTATGGATTACCAGCATTATCTTCTTTTCCCACAGTGTTTTCAAATGCTCTTTTCATCGTTGTCGTTTAAACACGGTATTTTCTGCTAAAGAAGTAACAATATCTACCAATGTGAAACGGAATTAGTCCTAATATGTTTCGGAAAAGCTTCACGTTCGAATGTCCTCCTTCTGCTGTATACCACCAAATGTTCGCTTTTCAACCACCAAAATGTTCTCTCCTGATAAGATATCCAGGAGTTTCTAAATGTATGCATACACTTTTTATCCTTCATTGAGTCGAAAATAACAGCAAATATTTGAAACCAAGCCAAGTGAATGCAAACAAAATACCTAAAACTTGCCATTCTTTCCCAAAACGTCTAGAGCTGTTGCGTTTTTCACATGCTACATGTTTAGGACATTTGCTAATTTACTATTGCCTTTTTCCCTCTAGCTTCCATTAAGGGGCCCATTAATGATACTTGCATGGTTGTACTTCCATGAGAGAACGTTTAAGGACCCTTGTATAATTTTTAAATTCCAGATTTAATTGATTTACAAAGTAAAGTATTATTAGGCTAAATTTGTGAAACAAGATAAGAAATTTTTGACAACAAATCTTTCTTGTTCATTAAGTTAACCCTTTAATCACGACAAAATTGTAGACTTGACCAAACTGAAAGCATTTGAAGACGGTAAATTAAAGAGGTATTCTTGACTTTCAGTGTGTATCACTTTTTGTTTTGGCAAAACACTTTTAAATTTTTCACACTCTATATATTATCTTTGCTAGCTTCAAAAAGACAAATGGTTACACTACGGAAAAAAGTGAACATTTGGCGTATCGGTAACACCGTTTTTTTTTTGTTTTTTTTAATGCGATAAATGAGCCATGCTCTGTGATGAAAGGGGGCTTAATGCATCTGCGTAAGGTATCAACCCAGGTCGAAACTTTTCGCTTTTTGTCGATTTTCTGTATGTCCGAGGACCATTCTACCTCCAGATCCAGTTGATAGATAGACAAAATGGACTTTATGGATTCATAATTATGTGATGACTTGCTTGGTATAAGGTATCACGGAGATGCATTAAGCCTTTTGCCGGAGCATGTCTCATATATAACGTAAGCCAAGCCCCGTAGCTCAGTCGGTAGCGCACAGGACTTGAGAACAGGAGGTCGCTGGTTCGATCCCCGGCTTGGCCAATTTCTTTCCAAGGATTGATGATAGTCATTGCGACAGGATTCATTCCTCTCTCACCGCTGACTATTGTTTCGACGATGGTTATGTGGGAAAGCAGCCAGTGGCTTGGAAAGAATATTGTGCGGAGTAATGAAACTCCAGGAAAGCATGGATAGGTGCACTGGCCGCCGCGATATAACTGAAATAATGGCAAAAACGGCGTTAAACACCATACAGTCAATCAATCAATCAAATATAACGTCATCGTACTTTAAATACGATCCCTCAGTATCGAAGCATGTTGTTGACCATGTGATATACCCACAAACCTTTGCAAACGTAAAACCCTGAAAATCTCAACATATCTTAGGAGACTGTGTATCTTTTTACCAGATTGAAAGGGTAGAAAACAGTGTTGGTAAATGAGAAAATACTGATTACCAGCATTTTCTCCTTTTTTCACAATGTTACCAGAAGCCATTTTCCTTACGTTCATTAAAACTAGAGATTATTTGTTAAAGCGTTAAATGTCATTTAATTCAATGAATGGTATCGTAGAACTATTTAAATTCGTTAACAGGTTTATAGGCATTATACGCCCCTTGCTTTAGATGGAACAGTAATCACAGGACAAAGGCTAAGTGCCAACTCATACATCCATATAGGTATACTTTGACTCATTTACGGTAAGTAGTTTCAGGAAACGTCTCAGCTGAGAACGAATAAACACACATCTTTGCAATATCTAAAATATTATCATATTTTAGTAAATATTATAATTTGTGAAGATGATATTTACAATGTGATTTTTACATTTGTTTTCCTTGAATGATAGTGGTTTAACTTGAAGAGTAAATAACACAGCGAGTGATTGGAGACGTAAAGGTACAGTCCGTTTGGTTGATATAAAAACTAACGTTTGATTCTATTTTTTCATTTTTTTTTTTTTTTTTTATTAGTATACAAATACCCCTAGAGAAAAAACATTTTAACCCAATACCACACAATGACGAGTTTTACGACCCAAACGAATTAGCCTTTCGAAAAAATTGTGGGAAAAGGAGAAAAAAGCTGGTAACCCGCATTTTCTCCTTTTCCCACAATGTTTTCTAACCTGTCAGAAACACATCCAATCAATTTAGCCACATTAAAAATGTGTCGTCTGCAAATGCATTCAGTTTGGACCAGTCTAATATAGTGTCGTTTGGTAAAGCGTTATTGTTATTTTATAATTGTTTCCCGTAAACTCAATGTTAATTCTAAAATCTGAAAATGGTGGAGAGAGTGTAACAAATAGAACAGCGTACTATCCCACGGTCTTTTTGAAAACATTTACATCTGAGGCCAAGTATATTGAAAACCAGGATTCATAAAAGCTTATCCTTATCTAGCCGCTTTCAAGAAACAATGCCTGAAATACAAAAATTGACCTTTAAAGAAATGCTTTATTTTCTCAAAGTGTTTTCTTCTAGAAATAATATTATTATCAATTGACAATTTGTACCAAATTGTTTCGGTTGGCAAGATTGATAAACTTGCTTATCGGTTAGTGGTAGATGCATAGGTGTATACATACCCAAATTATTCCATTTCTATGGCCTTATTGGTGACCTTTGTGAAACTTGATATTAGTATGCTTGTAATGTTATGCTAATTTTGTATATTTTAAGGACTTTTTCTAGAGTTTTAAATCTTCCATACAATTTCTTTGCTTTCACATATATTATGTAAAAAGTTTTGCTGAATACAAAAATAAAAACAAACTAATATCTTGACAAATTCGTTTTCTTGTTAAACACCTATTTCCATGGTAACACTTTATCCACAAATTCTAAAAAGTGTGACTTTTGCATGAAAATGATTATAACATTGCCAGACAGCTTTAATTTCATGATTAAATTCAAATGATAATCTGATATAAAATCAGAGCTAAATATTTGTAAATCCTTATCTAGCATTCAGAAAAGTTGAATTACATTCATGTTTTTGCAGAAAATGTCATTTTAATTAAAACTAGTTGTTATAAATAATACTTTCCATAGATTTCTAAAAGGACGAATATGCTCGGACGAACGAGCCCGGACGAACAAGCTAGGGCGAACCAGCCCGGGGAAGAAAAATCTCGTTTCCATGCGCATTTAGTTGCGCAAAAAAAAAGAAAACCGAAAACATCCTTAATTTACTACAAAAACACATAGTTTTACTATGATTTGTTACTGTAATGGCTGTTCATAAGCTGACCGTTTTTTTTTGTTTTTTTTTTAATAAATAACATTGCAAGAAAGAAATTTTGAAGAAGTTATTTCATTTGAATACATTTGATCAAACGGTCTATTTTCTAGATTTAAACATTTCAAGAGGAAACCACGGTGGTTTTCCATTTAACTTATCTGGAACAGAAAGGACGATGGGTAAAACACAGGTTTGTAACAGATGTAACAGCTCAACAATGTTAAAGATATCTGATCGACAAAGTATATTTTTCTCAATTCACCGTGGTCATAGTATTATGGTCTTTCAAAGAGATTTGTCCAATAGCTAAAGACTTATCCAACAAAGATTACATTGCATTTAAGAGTTAAAAAGTTCCTTTAGAAGGACTGCAGACCTCTATTACTAACGAAACATAGGACAGACATTGATAAAAACTATCGCTGAGATTTGACAAGAATATCGTTGAAAGCAGTCAAAACGTAACTCCAATCCATTAATATCCGTAACATATTTGACAATCAAGCTCGAACCGGTCAATCTATCTTTTTTGATCAAGCATTGCTGCAAATTATCTGGATATCATTATAGTTTTCAAAATCAATCCACTCGGAAGCTTGCCGTTGTTGTTGAGAACAGGAGGTAGCTGGTTCGATCCCCGGCTCGGCCAATTTCTTTCCGAGGATTTATGATAGTCATTGCCACAAGATTCATTCCTCTCTCACCGCTGACCATTGTTTCAACGATGGTTACGTGGGAAAGCAGCCAGTGACTTGAAAAGAATATTGTGCGGAGTACTGGTAACAGAGACTCCAGGAAAGCATGGATAGGTGCACTGGCCGCCACGATATAACTGAAATAATGTTGAAAACGGCGTTAAACACAATACATTCAATCAATCATTGCCATTGTTGTGTTTCAAGGGTACATCTCCTTTATTGCGAAAACCCATTAACACTTAAGCTGCTGAATAAATGAAACCCAAATTTCTATTCAATACTAAAAACCCAACCATTGCAGTTTCGAAGTAGATTTCACCGGAAAGAAAATACTGTATCGGACTGTGTAGATCAAAGATCAGACTGCACGTTCTGTGCAGTCTGATCTTGATCTACACTGTCCGCAAAAGGTCAGTGGGTCGCGACCAGCAGCTTAAGGGTTAAAGGAAGATGACCAGTTTCTTTTAAATTGCAAGCATTGAACATTGAATGCTCTTGGATACCTTGTCCAGATAAATTTAAGTACCAATTCTAAGATTATCTATATCCCTCTCAGTCGTCTCTTCGAGAAAATGCCTGTACAATAATAGGTTAAAAAAGAAAAAAAACTAACTGAATACCGCATTCATATGAAAGATTTCTCACAAGAATCACTAAAGGAGAGAGAGTAATTAGGGTTTTTAATGTGTTTGATACTAGCAAATGCATGCAAAATACTTGACATAGATTAACACTGCTTCTAATCCTTCAGTTATTCCAGGGAGGACATGATACGTCTATGTTGTAAACAAAGATATAGATAATATATTCGTGATTGTTTACAAATCAAAATTTTATTTACTATAGGTAATCATTGTACTGAACCAACAAGGGTTTTGAAAAAAAGATAAAGTTTAATTATTTACAAGGTGCAATCAGTTTCATCGAATTCTTTAAATGGTTACGTAAAGGTGTAATATAACAAATTTGATAATGACTTTTTCTGTGGTCAAAGCCTCGTTTATATTTCTTACACGAATTTGTGTACTGTTGCACTGGAAAAGGTGGATCATCGGATTCTAGGCCTACCATGAAAAAAAAAACAAACAGCGTAAGCTATGGCAGAAGTCAATGTGAATAGGGAGCACGAGTTAATCTGGGCCTATATTCACCAACCATTCTAAATTGTATTTCAAGTTAAATTCTCAAGTATTTTCCAAAAAGAACGCAATTTCTAATTGCCTAAACCGTTTGGTTTAGCTAATCAAAAATTGCGTCACTTGTCAAAACCTAGAATGAAACTAAGAGAAACATTTTAGACTGGTTGGTATGAGGCCCTGATAGCAATAAACGGTTTAAAACTTGTGTTCAAGATTAACTTTCTAGGACCAAAGACTAATTAGTCAACCGTTTCTGAAACGACAGATTTTAAACTCCTCCTAACTCAAAACATCTGCAGATGACATTTTTTTTTACAAATGAACTTAAGTTCTTTGAAATGGAAGAAAGCATTATTGGAGGAGGAGAAAACGCTGGTTTACCACTATCGTCATTAAAGAAGGGCAAATCTCCAAATGAGCAATTTCTCTTTTGCCACTATGGTTTCAAAGGGGATCTGTAGGGAGATCGAACAAAATCTTCATCGAGCCGTGTTACGTTAACTTGCTCACAGAGAAATGCCTCTCAAAGAATATACGGTGTGCAACACACGAATAGGGGCCTTCGGACATATGCGTAAATGTGTGTCGTCCCAGATCAGCCTGTGCAGTCTGTGACTAATCCGAGGCGACACTTCCCGTTTTTGTGCGATTTTCTGTTTCACGAAAGTCTACCGGATGTAAAAAATCTCATATAGTCGTAAAGTGCCATCTCGGATTAGCCTGCGCGGATTGCTTTACGTGAATGTCCGAAGGCCTCATTTCGCATGTTGCAGGCAAGTATAAGTATGATACAAAATGTTTGAAATGGAGTTTCTATATATTTATTCTGCTCTTGACAATTTGATCATATTTGTGCGTGCAATTTGAATACATTTTGAGGACATTAAAGAACGAAATAGCTACTTATATTTCATATAAGGACAACTGATTACTTCATTTCGAACATACAACACAAGCAACTTCGCGCCCCTCAACATATGGCGGACACGGAAGAGCTCCACACTTAACTTCGACAGGTTTTATAACATGCTCGTCATTAGCCTGGTTTTTCCCCTTTACAAAATTCGAATCAAGACACACGAAATCCGATGATCCCTTCCAACTCAGATGTGCCGCAACTAGGTACCCTTGGTATTCCGTTGTCCAACCCGCAAGGCATTTAGAATGGCCGGGAAACATAACCACGGAAGCTCTTATGGAAGTACACATTGCGCATGACAAGTCTTGATTAGCGACATTCGATCCAAACATTTTGTTTGAGACCGCATCATCAATTTCTATCTCTGTGCCGTAAATCAAGGATCCAGAGTGATGTCCATCAATGTGTTCAGCCCATGTCGGTGTTTCCGGTAAACATAGAGAATTTGCTCCCCCTCCTAATTCATTCCATTTATTTCCCGCCATGTAACCTTTGTATAACATGCTTGTTCCGTTACCAGGGCAATTCTCTCCACCCCATCTTACGTAATGGGACATCTTTTGTATGTTTTGTAAGTTCTGCACTTCGTCCTGAATCAGTTGCATTGTCGATAGAATTTCTGATTCTTGCTTTTTATCCTTTCCTTTGATAGTTGTCAGTTCTTTCTCGATTTGTTCCATTTTAGTCAATTCTTTCTCGATTTGTTCCATTTTTATCTCCAATTTTACTAACTTTAGCAGAGTTTGTTCTTCATAATGGAATCGCGAGCACTGTGGCTCTTTACCAAGCGCAATGGCCGGCAAGGACAGTAAACAGAGGTATATCCTGACAATACTCGACATCATTAATGGTACCGGTAATAAGTTAATCCTTATTTAAAAAAAAAAAGAAAAAAAAAAACAAAGTGCCCGAATTTATAGTAGTCCAACAACCTGTTCACTGTAAAAGTTCTTTAGCCCTTGCGGAACAACACGTACAAAGAAAGATGATCTTATAATCAGTTTGTAGAAAAGTTCAGTGCTGCTTTATCGCAGAATATCTCACAATATACTGAAAGGTTTAGATACCAGATAAGGCCTTGATCTACTCTTTTCACAAAACAACTTATTTTGCTATTAGTGTCATAGGACGTTTCTCTTTACCACACACCAAAGCTTTAGACTCGTTCAAACTTTTAAATTTTGCAATGTGGCTCGAGTAGATCTAATGACATTTGTCGATAAGGAGCTAGGAAACATTGTTGGAAGAAGGAGAAGCTGCTGAATACCAGTATTTTCTCCTTTTTCCCACAATGTGTTTAAAAGCTTTCTTCATCAGTCCCGTTAAAACGGATAGAGTGTAAACAACTGCTACGAGTAGCATTAAACTAGAGATAGTCTTTGGTCCGTATTCACTAACCATTCTTTAGAACATTCTTAGTCTTATTCTCCAACATTTTCTACATTTGAAAGTAACACAGATTCTGATTGGCAAAACCAAATGGTTTAGCCAATCAGAAGTTGTGTTCCTTTCGAATTTGGAAAATTCTGGAGAATAAGCCTAAGAACGTTGTTAAGAATGGTGGGTGAGTACGGACCCAGGCTGGTAACCTCCGAAAACTTCACACTGTTGTTGTATAGCACCAAATATTTTCAGCTGAAAAGTTATCCAGGAGATAGGGAATGCATGCATACAGTTGTTATCTTTCAACGTGCGCCAAAAACAACAGCAAGTACTTGAAGCAAAGCCAAGTAATTGCAAACGAAGTGCCTTAGGCTTCCCAACATTAACAGATATAACCCTTCTTACATGCTACATGCTTAGGACTTATGCAAATGTGCAGGACTAGTCTTATTCTGTTAATTGTCTATACGGAGGCTCATTCAGGATAAATTCATTTGAGCCATGCTCTGGCAAAAAGGGGCTTAATGCATCTCCGTAATGCATGATACCAACTTAAGCCATTACATAATTCTGAATGCATAATAGCCGCTTTGTTAAGAACCGGTTGAATCATGGTCCTTTGGCATACAGAAAATTGACCAATAGCGAAAGCTTCGGTTCAAGTCGGCCTGCGCGGACTGGACAGGCTGGCCTCGGTCGATACTTTTCGCAGATGCAATAAGCCCCCTTTTCACATTTGTAACCCTTTTTATTCATCTTTTTTTTTTTTTTTTTTTCTTTCCTAAGATTAGGTAATCCAAGGCTTCAGCGTTTGATATAGATGGTGTTACCTCGTTAAAAGACAATCCCATGTTTTAGGATCCTGATGATGAAAGCTGTTTAAAATATTGTGGAATTAGAGAATGCATGTACCGAACATTTTCTCCCTGTTTCTTTAGGACGGTTTCAGCGTGATTGGGAACATACAATATTATTTAATTCACATTTAATTTGTTGCCTGCAGAATCTATTCATTTTAACGGGTCTAAAATTTTGAAGTCTTGAAAAAAGGTTAAGTCTTCGAATACCGAAACAAAAAAAAAAAAAGAGGTGGCTTTGTGGAAAGTGTAGATCAAAATCGGCTTTAACCTAACGTGCAGTCTGATCTTTAATCAAATTTTCCGGTTTTCTGTGATATTTTTTTCGTAAAAAAAAGAAAAAAAAAAAAACGTAAAACTGCATTGAGATCTTTCTCCCAAAATGAAAATGATATTTTTTCTCATGTATATAGCTGCTTTAAAGTTAACTCATGCAATACCGATTTTTTAAGACCCTGAATGACTTTACTTTTGAAAACATTGTGGGGAAAAAAAGCTGGTAACCAGCATTTTCTACTTTTCCCACAAAGTTTTCGACATTTATGACAGAAATCATCGGTTGAACTACATCTAATTTGTCGTCTGCAAATGCTTTCAATTTGGTCGAGTCCAAAATTTTATCGTTTGAACATTTTTAGTAAATATGGTCATTAACTAGATTTAAATTTGGCATATTGTTCCTGTGTAGGCGTAGCTATATAGAGTTGGCCTTTGACCTTCATCTTTGTGATAGTCTCGAATGAAGAAACATTTTTTGCGATTGGTAAAAATTGTGGACATGTTTATTCTGCGGGCATCTGCGGACCTCTCTGCAAGCCCATTTATGACACTAATAAACATGGAGTTGCTAATTGATGCCTCGCGGCACTTATTCACACCTAAGCAAATGGAACTGATAGTGGATAATCCTCCGCTTGTACTAATTAATAATTTAATCCATCTGAACCATGCGCTGTGGAAAGGAAGCTTAATGTGTCTACCAAAAGTATCGACCTTGGTCAGCCTGCGCAGTCCGCACAGGCTGACCTGGACCGAAGCTTTTCGCTTTTGGTCAAGGTTTCTGTATGTACAGGGACCAGTCAGCTCATGAGTCAGTCGGTTGTTAAAAAAAGGTGGCTATTATGGATCCATAGTTATGTAATGGCTTGATTGGTAGAATGCATGACGAAGATGGTGTAATCCCCCTTTTGCCAGAGCATGGCTCATTTGTATGTGTTACCGTGTAAGCTATTACTGTACAGAACGTATGTACATCTTTTTTCTCAGACATTTAAGCAGCAACATCTTTAGCGGCAACTGTTCCTTTTCCAATGATGAGTCGGATTTAGATTCAATCTCGAAAATATATATGAGCCACGCTCTATGACAAGGGGGCTTAATACATCTGCGAAAAGTATCGACACTGGTCAGCCGAAACTTTTCGCCATTGGTCAGTTTCCCGCAGGTCAAAGGACCAGTGTATCTCATGAATCAGTCGGCTGTTAGACAATATGGATTTTATGGATCCATAATTATGTGAGGACTTGCTTGGTGTCATGGATTATGGAGATGCATTAAGCCCCCTTTTGCCAGAGCATGGTTCATATCCTATTGAAAATTTTCTTTTTCGACAATATGCAAAGAATGAGGAAGAAGAGGTTATCTGGCGTGGTTACTTTTCATTTGTTTCTTCATATTGAAACCGTTAAATAGTTTATATTTTCTCATTCAAGTGGCAGCAGGCTATCACGCCAGTTTTCTTTTCCAAACAATTTTTTTTTTTTTTTTTTTTTTTTTTTTAATTATCTGGACTAACTTATTTTCATCAAAGATGTCGTGTACTTTTGGACAAATATTCTGCTTTATATCTTTGCAGGCAATTGCCAATGTCCATAGCTATGACTTGTCATGAACAATGTGTACCTCAGTAAGAGTTTTCCGAAGTTACGTGTCCCGATCATTTAAAAATGTCTTGCGGATTGGACTACAGAATACCAATAGTACCTTGTTGCTTTCTATTCGGGGTCATAAGGGATCATCGGATTTTGTGAACGAGAGCGTAGTTGATATTTCCTCCGGATCACAACCACTGCTCGTTTTCTCAAAGAAAAAAACTGTTACAAAGGCTTAGAATCGACTAACTGTATGTAGTCCTGTTAGATCCTTCTTGTTAAGTAAACATTTTTCGAGATTCCATCAAGATCTCATACGGTGAAAGGCTTATTTTCAATTCCCCCATTACATTGCTACATCCTCCAAAATCGCAAACCCGGAACAAAACCGCTTTTCAGAACTTTGAGTCCTTTCATTTAACTTACAGTCAATGCATAAGCACTTTAGTATTGATATAGAGTTTGTTGATTGGTGTCCCTGAACCCTCTGTACTTGTATTACTGTTTCTGAACCCTCAGTACTTTAATTGGTGATATTGAACCGTTAGCAAATATTTCTGAACCATCAGTATTTCGATATGTAAGCTTGAGCCCTCAATACATTTATCAGTGATCGTAATCTCTTAGTACTTTGAAAAGTACCCCTCACCCCTCAGTACTTTGTGCTTCTCAACCCTCAGCATTTTGAAATATGAGCCATGCTCCGGCGAAAGGGGGCTCAATGCATCTCCGTGATTTATGATACCAACCAAGCCATCACACACTTATGGATCCGTAAGAGCCACTTTTTAACAACCGACTTCATCATAAGGGCGACTGATCCTTACACATACAGAAAATTGACCAGTAACAAAAAGAAAGGACTCAGGTCAGCCTGCACGGGCTGGTCTTGGTCAATACGTTTCGCAGAAGTATTAAGCCCCCTTTTCAGAGAGCATGGCAGAGCATATGTAAGAGCTCCTGGACCCCGACCCTCGATTCTATCACACGTGTTCTGAACAGTGATTACATCTGCTTTAACACGTGTCCCTGGACTCTCGTTTCTGTGACACGTGTTTCTGAACAGTGATTACATCTGCTTTAATACGTGTCCCTCGACCCTCGGTTCTGTGATATGTGTTTCTGAACAGTGATTACATCTGCTTTAACACGTGTCCCTGGACTCTCGTTTCTGTGATACGTGTTTCTGAACAGTGATTACATCTACTTTGATACGTGTCCCTCGACCCTCGGTTCTGTGATATGTGTTCTGAGCCGTGATTACATCTTTTTTGACACGTGTCCCTCGACCCTTGATTCTATGAGACGTGTTTCTGAGCCGTGATTACTGTAAGAAGTGCTTTTTAATCATCGGTACTTTGCAAAAAGTTCCTGAACTTCATTACTTTGATTAGTGTTCCTGAAACACCGGTACTCTTAGATTGGTTACCTCCCCTGATACAGCAAGTGTATAGGGATCGGTACAGGCTACTGAAAACGGGCAGAACACTGCCCGTCTATTTTTAGAACAGCGATATCGCGAGATTCAGGGGAGGTCACTCTCTCTTCTTGTGCAGTAGAATTTCCGATAATTTTGACCTCACAAATAAGTGATTGTATATATGATATCACCTTTTAAAGTGAATTTCTGCTAATATTCATTTTGTTTCGGTTACGAATTTCAAATTGTGCAAAAAATCGCTATGTTAGCTGTACTGCCGAACTGGAAATGTGAAAGATGCTCCGATTGGTTATTCAATGATATTCCTGTAGCCAATGAAAAACATCAACACAATAGCCTGTGCCAGTTGTAATATGTATATTTACAACGGGGACCAGTTCACGGTACTCTCAACTTTCAGTACTTTAAAGAGTGCTCATACACCCTCCATTTTTAAACATGTTTCTGATCCCTCATTTCTTTCTTATGTGTTGCTGATATCTCAATTGTTTGAAATGGGTTTCTGAACCTTCCTTTCTTTGATAGATGTTTCAGAACCCTCCCTTCTTTAGCCCTTTACCACACAATGCCGGCTTTTAACGACGCTGGGGAAAAGGCCTTTTGAAAATGTTGTGGGTAACCAGCATGTTCTCCTTTTCCTGCAATGTTTTCTACACTATTAAATAAAAATGGCATCATTTGAGCCACGCTGAAATTGTCGTCTAAAAGTGCTTTCATGTACACTAAAATTGTCGTCTGCAAATGCTTTTACGTGTCTACAATTTTGTCGTGTGGTAAAGGGTTTATACGTGTTTCCGAACCCTCAAGTCTTTGATTTGTGTTTCTCAACCTGAATTTCTATGATAAATGTTCCTGAGCTCTTATTACTTAGAAAATGTGGTCCTGATTTCTTTGTGCTTTTATTACTGTTTCTATGCCCTCAGTAGGAATTACTATGATAGATTTTCATGAACTCTCAGTACTTTTATTAGCATTCCGAAACCTTCATTACTCTGATAGGTATTTCGTATCTCCAAGTACTTTTACGGTTTTTCTTGAACCCTAAGTACTTTGTTAGTGTTCCTAAATACTCATTACTTTGATTGTTGTTCCTGACTCCCAGGACTTTGATAAATTTTCCTGGGCCCTCAGTACTTTGATGAGTTTTCTGAACCTACAGTGCTTTGATAAATGTTGTTGAACCCGCAGTTCTTTGCTACTGTTCTGGAACTCTCTGTACTATGTTTAGCTCTCCGGAACTCATGATCCTATTATGAGTGTTCTTGAACCTGCAGTTCTTTCATAATTGCCCCTGAACATTAAGTACCTTGATTTCAGTTTCATAATCCTCAGTACTTCAGATGCATATAATAAAATTCCACGGTTTCGGACTGCAAATTGAAGATCAGACTGCGCGTCCTGCATAGTCTGATCTTAATCTACACTGTCGGCAAAAGGGTTTTTGCTCTTGGCAGCCTAGGAGATAATTTTTTTTTGACGTAGCGTGGCCCGCAGTGCCAACAGCCCTTTGATTTTCATCTTGCTACCTAAAGACAAGGTCCTAATTATATTGATTACGGAAAAAAATAGGTATAATTTGGTGCTCTAAACGATACCTTTCAGCGTCTCATTTCAAAGCTTTTATCTAAGTTCAATAGCCCTGGAAGACTATCAAGAGACACCAGCTTAGTTATTGGGTAATCCTGTCGCAACCTAGCGATTTTAACCCATTACTGTCATGTTAATTTTGCAACCTTTAGACTTCTACGAATGAAACTGAGACAAATTCGTTTGGAAGAAAGGCTGACGTGTTTCTTTAACGACAAACACTTTCGGAAATGGACCATTTATTGTATTTTGTAAGCACCAGTTCCTTGCATACAATGTTTTTAAATGGATGTTTTACTTCTTGGCGTAAAAGGGCGAATTTGTTTAGGTATGCGTTAAACTCACAGCTTGGAGAAGGCAACAAAAGGACCCCTGTGACAGTATTGAAAAGTTACAGCCTGTGTTAAACTGCAAATTTTCGGTGATTTACAATCCCGAGTTTCGGATGCTTAAATAGTACCCCATGTGTCTACGAGCCCCAGTTACTGCTGCATTGTCCTTACAAGTGGTCACGTGGACGGAAGTACATCGGAGCCAAATATTATATGTGTGTGGATTGTTCCGCCGAAGAGAAAGCACGGGAATATGATTTCTGTTGTGTTGTAATTTTAACTCTTTACTAGACGACAACATTTCAGACCGGTCCAACTTCAGAGTATTTGCAGACGACATTTCAAGTGTTACTCAATGCATGAACTTTGTCTTTCTAAGGGTAAAATGTGGAAAAAAGAGAAAATGCAGGTTACCAGCATTTTCCCTCTCTTCCACTATGTTTTTTAAAAACTTTCGGGATCGTCAAAAATCAGGATCGTTTGTGAAAGGTTTAAGTGCTTTGAATATAGGCTTACTGGTCTCGACTAGATAAAAACGTGTCATCAGTTTGTCATCAGTTTGTTGCCAATATGTCATTGTTTGCTAGAACAGGATCGCGAGTCAGACATCGCAGCCGAAGTCGAAGATCTGCACTATCTTCAACCTCTTCTTGGAAATCAAAACGATCATCCAGTGCCAGTTTATCTGGTCCCTTGTATGGCAACAAGGACTTCAGGAGGTCAGTCTCCACACGCTCTGCAACGTCTTACCCGGGAAAAAGATCTGCATCTTTTCACGAGGTGCATGTAAGAAGGTCAAGGTCGGAGGTATCAAGAAAGTCTTTCGGGGGCCATTCTTCTAGTGCTCTAAACAGAACAAAATCAATTAAAAGTCCCGATCTGAGAACACGCAATTCTTATAGCGGAGCTCCAGTGACCTCGAAAGTAGTTCCCAATCACTTAACACTGGAACCTCGTTACTCCTACAGTGGAAATTCTTCTTCCTCGAATACCGACAAAGAGATCCGAAGATCAAACTCACAAAGGTCAAGCCGTTCCTTTGCAGCAATTGACCCCGAAAACCGTTACAGAATTGTGGATAATATTAGACGATCACCTTCTAGAAAGTCTAGTTATTCTTACGCCGGTGTTGTATTTCTAGATGACGACAAAAATTACATCAATCGATCTAGCTCCCAGAAATCGGCAAAATCGTACGCTGGTGTGTCCTACGATCATCGAAAGTTTCAAAGATCGCGATCAGAAAAGTCCACCCGTTCTCATAAGAGTGACACTGTATGTTTCTATCTGAATGGTAACAACAATCAACACTCGCCTGATAGAAGGAAAAGCGACCTATACAGCGCTTTCATCTCGCAGGATTTCGATCTAATAAGCGAAGGTACGCCTTGGAATAAAAGCCCATCTAAAAGGTCTCGACGCTCTTTACCAGGAGAGGTCACGGGTTTCTTCAAGCCATCGCCGTCTTGGGTTAGGCAAAGTCGAAACAAAAGTGTTGGGAGCATTGGTCTCTATGGATCTTTATTATGTGTTGACATGAATAGCTCGGTTTTTGATGGCGTAGTTGATGACGTCACGAAAGAAAACAAGTGCGAATCATATTTGTCTCCGGAATGCAAATGCCTTGAAACAGAACTGGTATGTAGTCATTACCTCTTATTAGCTGAACTGTCTACGAAGATAACATCATAGCCCTGTCGTCAAGAGCTCATTCAAATGCGGCAGGTAACCATAAAAAACACAGTTACGCCCCCTTTTTGTGTGTGTGTTTGGGGGGGGGGGGGTGTATTCAGAGTTTCCACTGCATATCAATCTATGTTTAAAAGCAACTGCAGCTGAGAGTTGGTCCCCGCATGCGGTGCTCATGCTTTCATTAGTGTAAACGGATAAACATGCGATTGACATGAATTTCAATCAAGCATCTGCGCTATTAGACAAACATTTCACTGCAATGCAGCACTTCACTGGCATATTTCGACTTTAAATTTCTTTATTGTTCAGTACGGATTGTCGCCTTGGGTTTGTTAACGGTGTTTGTACCTTGCAAGTACCGGGAATGTCCAGCGATATTCCCGCTTTGAATTGGTGTCATACCACTGTATTTTTTGCTATAGTAAAAGCAGAGTTAAAAATCGCCATATTATACCGTCTGCTTTATTTCTATTGGCAAACCAACATAATTGCTGTTTGTTTCTATCAAATAAGCCATGCTTTGGCAAAAGGGGGCTTACTGCATCTCCATGGTGCAAAAAAAAAAAAATGGCCAATAGCGAAAAGTTTCGGCCCAGGTCAGATGGCGCGGACTGCGCAGGCTGGCCTGGGTCGATACTTTTTCGCAGATGCATTAAACCCCTTTTTCACAAGACATGGCACGAATATATGTCCAGTGGCCTGCACAGGAAGCTAAAGAGTTGCTCCTTAGGTTTTTTGCTTTTCTACTTCTAACACAACTATCCTTGAAAAACCACAGTAAAAAAAAGGGCCCTAACTGAAGACAGTTCATGTTCCTTTATGGGTCACAGGTACAAAAGAGTTCCCGTAGAAATAACAAACTTGCACTATATTATTCAACAGAAATCATCAAGTCAACAACTGAAGTACATTTCAGATGTTTCCTTGTAATTTTTTTGGAGAGAAGTGTCAGTTTTCTCACCCAACTTGTACAGGAGTGCTGAAAGGGCGATAACTCCATCCGACTGTCAATAGCCAGTTTTAAACTTGGCTAATGTTCGATGATATTCAATCTTTGGTTTCACTCGTCACAACTCGGCCGATTCCGTACACACATCTAACCTCCTCTGTATCAAGGAGGTTTCTATTTTGAAACACTGCCAGTCACATGATCTTAAAGATGGCGGTGCCCAGTAAATCGATTAGCAACGGCAACAAAAGCCAGGGTGATAAGAAACCTGTCGCTGAAAAATGGCCACGGAATTGATAGACCAAATTAAAAAAGAATAGTACAAACTGTCAACAAATATGTACTATGAAAGTTTCTGATAGAAAATTGTGACTATTTTTTAAGTGGCGTATTACGATTTAAGAGCGGTAAAGTGGTGTATTTCCGGCGAAGAAATGTACCGTGTAGGTGCTTATCAAACTACGTGATACTGCCGCGGGACTTGATCAACGGATCACCTGAGGTTTGCGGAATGTTTTGGTTTATGTAATGATTTATTAAAAAGAGTAAAGGATCTTTTAAAGCGTTCAGCTGAACTGATTAGATCTACTTCCTGGGAAAGATTCAACTGCTGTACTAGGACATTGGAAAACATTCTTGTAAAGATAAATAATTAATACGAAACTAAGGTTTGAAGTTTTCACGAATTCCTGTGAAAACATTGTAGCAAAAAAAAAAAGAGAGAAAAAAAAATGGTAACAACAAGAAATTTCCCTCATTTTCCCATACAGTTTTCTAAAGTGGTGTATATCTTCTGCAAGCAGAGAAAGGTCGTCTGCAGAAATGGATGCATGGTGGATGTAATGCTAATGTACGTGCTATATCAGTTCTCTACATATCAAACGTTGGCATCACATTTCACCGCAGCTTTTTTTTTTTTCTATTGGGCTGATAATAAGCATCATACAGACCTCCAGATAAAAGGGAGTGATAGTATTCTAAATCCATTATTTCTCTTCCAAACCCTATGTTGTGGGTACTCATTAGAATTGTCTCGATGAGACAATTCTAATGAGTACCTATAACATAGGGTTTAGTGGAGGGTGATTAATATTTTCAATTTTGAAATCAAAATCACTCTCTCTATCTGGAGCTCTGAATATATCAAGAAAGCCGTCTACTACCAACCTTTCTGTACACAGAAAACAAGCAGAACCCTTCGGATACTAAGCGCGACTCATTTTGCATTTGTGGACAGGACAGAGCAAGATCAGTCTGCTCAGAATATGTAGTCTGATCTTTGATATACACTGCACGATTCTTTGAGATGTTTTTACAGCAAAACCGACTTTCTAATAGCAATTTTTGGCTTTTTTACGATTCGTCGACAATGTGACTCAGTGTAGGGGGTTATTTATAATATTTATGAGGAAATAAATAGCATTTCGGTGATTCAGAATATCTTCAAACTCTCTCTCTCTCTCTCTCTCTCTCTCTCTCTCTCTCTCTCTTTTCTATCAAACCTCCCCGGACATTGCCCTCCTTTTTTTAGGGTTCTATAATTAACCCTTCGACGAACGGTCCAGATTTTACCAAATTTGAGGAAAAAATGCTAGAAAACAATGTTGGAAAAGGGGAAAATGCTGGTAATCAGCATTTTCTCCTTTTCCCACAATTTTTCCTACCCCTTCAAAGACAAATCCCTTTATTTGAGCCAGAACGAATTTATCGTCTGCAAATGCTTTCAATTTGGGCGAGTCTAGTATTTTGTCGTCTGGTAAAGAGTTGACCAATAATAGTGCCTATCGAGTGGTCATTATCGGAAAGCCGAGACATGACCAGCGTGATCATTATATATGTCAAGTAGAAGGAGGAAACTGCGAAGTAAAGTCTTTATTGGCTACAGTTCAGGTCACGTGAACCACATACTCCTTCCGGTGAAAAGTGACAAGAGTATCATTTAATGCATTAGACTTAAAGATAGTGCTTTGGACCTGAAGATCATGCTTTGAAAAACAGAGGAAAACGGGTGCTGGAGCAGTTAAATAGACAGACAGGACGAACGGGCGGGCAGACAGGCAGTCGGAAAGACAGAAAGACAGACAGACAGAAAAATGTGGAGTTAGAACAAGGTGAAGAGGATATGAGCCATACTCTGTGAAAAGGGGGCTTAATGCATCTCCGTGATGCATTATACAAAGCAAGCAATCAAAATACTATGGATCCATAGTAGCCACATTTTTTAACAACCAACTGAATGATAACATAATGGTCTTTTGACACGTAGAAAGTGACCAATGGCGAAAAGTTTCGGCCCAGGTCGGACTGGGCAGATGCGTTAAGTCCCCTTTTCACAGACCACAACTCATATTTATTTGCTTATAAGCCTTTTCACATGTTATAACTTTCTATTTAATTTTTCAAGGCGACAAAATTGGATCAGTCGAAAATTGAGACAATTGCAGACGACAAAATCAGTAGTGTTCAAATGATCGATGTTGTCTGCAAAAGGTTTGTAGGAAGAGGAGAAAATGCTGGTTACCAGCAATTTCTCCTTTTTCCAAAATGTTTTCAAATGATCTTTTTTCCTCGGGGTTTTAAAAACTCAAAAATCGTATGGTAAGGGTCAAACGACAACTATGTTTAAGTTTTGTTTTAATCTATTTGGTAGAAAAGAGGGAGTAAATTTAGCAAACGTTCTCTTTTTTGGCAATATAATTTCGAAGGGAGCAATATAGAAATCAATAACCGTATCAAACTCAAAAATAATTTATTTCTAAATTAATTAAGGCCATAACAGGCAAATAAATCATCATTAAGTCTTTACCAAACGACAAAATTTTAGACTGGTCCTGATCGAAAGTATTTGCAGGCGACAAATTAAATATAGCCCAAATGATTTCTGTTTTGGATAGGGTAGAAAACATTGTGGGAAAAGGAGAAAATGCTGGTAACCAGCATTTTCTCCTTTTCCCACAATGTTTTCAAAAGGCTTCTTTCATAGGGTCGTTAAAACACAGGATTGTGTGGTAAAGGGTTAAAAAAGAAAGACCTAAGTAAGCGAGAATATTTTCTGAGATATTTCCTCAATGGGCTACGTAGTCTCTTAAGGTATCATTAGATTTCGCGCCAGAGTCTCAAAGACTTATCGTAATGTAACACGATCATTAACACACGCCGATTACAGGAGTTCGTATCCAAGTCAGAACGATGACATCATATATCTGATGTAAAACTAGACGGAGTCGCCGATTGCAAAATGACCGTCCTTTTATTCAAACACCAAAAATTGCACCTTTTTTATTAAGGTGTTACTATCCTAACGTTTCTAGTGCAACATGGAATAAAATTTCTTATTAGTTGACGAATAAGGATTTATACTGATATAATATTTTTGAACATTTCTAAGCGACCAGAAATTCATTTGTTGTCTATCTTGAAATTATCTGATGATATTTTTGCTAGTTTTCTGAAAGGGGAGGTAATTATTATCTCTCTTTGTATTGAGAATAGAGTGGCTTTAGATTTATAAATGATAATTCTAATAAGGAAAAAATGGAAAAAGTGGCTCGGTCAAAGTATTACAATAATACTCACTTTTAATCATAGCACATTTTTTAGGATAATATTATTATGGAAATAGCTGTTTTTCATTAGAATGGTACTACCTTAAATGTGACCCTGCAGTTTATAACATTGCAGTGAAAAATGTATCTAGTAGTATTTATCAGTGTTTTACAAGGAATTTTAACTTACGGAATAAAAGCAAATAGGTCCCCTTTAAAAGGGACTCTGACTGCAACTTTTCAAGAATAGCAAGCCACAACAAAGTACCGATGAGACGAAAAAGTCAAACACTACTCACCCACCTAGATGGGGCATTGATTGGATACAAACAGACTGAATCGTTCGCCAATTCATTATCAGATTACATGTTTGTTTTTTTTTAATCGTCGCCAGTGGTTTCCCATATGGGCGGGTTGTTAGGTATGTTACGGGGGCAAGAGCAAGATAAAAGAAGAAATCCAGCCTAAGTTTAACAAGTTCTTTTACGGACTTGGTGTAAGGCACTATCTTACATGCTTTCAGTCTAACGTCTCATTTGGATGGCTATGAGCAATTTTGCAATACAGTCGCGAGGCCTAAACCTACGCCCTAAAATTTGTCACTTACAAGCCATGTTACCTACTATTCAGGCTGGTCTTCATTACAAGTGCATCAGCCTCGGCTATTATGTCTACACAAGCACCCGAGCACTTTGCTTACCCTATCTTATTCGTATTCATATAACTCTTTACCAAACGACAATTTTTTAGACTGATCCAAATTCAAAGCATTTGCAGACGACAAACTGAAGGTGGTCCAAAGGACGAAATATGTGCTTGATATGGTAGAAAACATTGCGAGAAATGGAGAAATTGCAGGTTACCAGCATTTTCTCCTTTTCCCACAATGTTTTCAAAAGGCTCCTTTTCTAAGGATCGTTAAAACTCGGGATTGTGGGGTAAAGGGTTAAAGGGCGATAATTATGCTTGCCTTATCAAATGCTATATAAAAGTCTGCAGCATTCGGCAAACCTCGAGTGATCCGTTGATTAAATCCTTTGGCTGTATCACGTAGCTTGATGTGCACCTACACGGTACATTTCTTTGCCGGATATACGCTGTTTTACCGTTCTCAAAATTGTAAGGCTCCCCTTAAAGAAGAAAACATGAGTCACAATTTTCTATCGAAATCTTGAATATATTTCCATTGACAAACAGTTTGTACATTCAATTTTTAATTTGTTTATTAATTCCTTTGAAAGTTTTCACCGACAGATTAACAGATGTAGGCCTAAATAACTTCACCGTGCTTGTTTATGTCGTTGCTAATCGATTTACATGGGCGCCGCCATGTTTTTGATCATGTGATTTGCAGTTCAAAATAAAACGCTCCTTGATACGGACGAGGTTAGGTGTAGTTACGGAATCGGCCGAGTTCCGACAAGTGAAGTCTAAATATCATACAAAAAATTGTCAGTGGAAATACACGGTTGTTTTACCCCGTAAGCCGTCACTAAATTAGATTCTATGACGGTCATTAGTCTCTCTCTCTCTCTCTCCCCCTCATCATGCCTCTCCGTGATCCATGATACCAATCAAGCCATCACATAATTACATATCCATAATAGCCACTTTCCTTAATAACCGACTTCATCATGACGTATACTGGTCCTTGCACATACAGAGATTTGACCATTAACGAAATGTCTCGGCCCAGGTCAGCCTGCGCGGACTGCGCAGGCTGACCTGGGTCGATACTTTTCGCAGATGCATTAAGTCCCCTTTTTTACAGAGCATTGCAAATAGAGTAGAGAAGAGGAGAGAATGTAAAATTATGATAATTTGTTGCATTTGATAACGTGGATTTTTGTGTTTGAAAATTTGATTTGTGGTGATTTTTTTCAGGGTTTTGGAATATCTTCACCTGGTAGAATCTTTCAACGCACTATCTCGACTTTTAACGACTCTTAAGGAGAAGCCTTTTGAAACCATAGTGGGAAAAGTATAGAATGTTGGTAACCAACATTTTCACCTTTTCCCAACCTTCGAAAGACAAATTTTATGTTTCAAAGTAATATTTAATCTGTCGCTTTCAAATACTTTTAATTTGGTTAAGGCTAAAATTTTATTGATTGGTAAAGGGTTTACATGCAATAAGCAACTAGCAATGTGTCCTCTGACGACAATGCTTTCAAAAAATGGCCTGTCTACAAGTCGATAAAAGTGTGTCTGCAGGTTACACAAAGACTTGTCAGTGACAAGAGACGATTGTGAGGTTTACCCAGTAAGGCGTCATTAAATTGACTCTATCAGACATTACTTCCCTCTCAGCGGCATTTATGTTTGAGTTTTATTCGACATAATAAGGTAGAGGGGAGAGGAAACAGTGAAATCTTGTGATATATTGGTGAAAGTTTATCACGAAGTATTTTGTGATTGTGATTATGGTCTAAATATTTGAGCTAGGCTCTGTGAAGAGGGTTTTTTTAATGCATCTGCAAAAAATATCGATCCATACCAGCCTGCGTAGTCCGCGCGGGCTGACCTGGTTCGAAACCTTTTGCTGCTGATCGATTTCTTGTATGTCAAAGGACCAGATTACCACATGATTCTGTTACCTGTTAGACAAAATTGTTTTTATGGATCCATGATTATGTGATGACTTGCTTAGTAAGTTCATCGCGGAGATGCTTTCAACCCCTTTTTGTCAGCGCATGGCTCATTAAGATTTTCGACTTTATTTTCTAACTTCTTCTTGCAGATTTACGCACTAGCAATGTGTCATTCTTTCCACAATGTTTTCGAAAAAAATGGTCTGCCTGCAAGTCGATAAAAGTTAGCTGCAGGTTACACAAGGGCCTGTCAGTTGCAGGAGACAGTTGTAAATTTTTACCCTTAAGCTGCTATATAAATGGAACTGAACTTCCAAGTTGATTGTAAAAACCCCATTTTTGCTATTTCATGGGTATTTTAGCGGGAAAAAATCTCCATATCGGACAGTGTAGATCCAAGATCAGACTGCACGTTCTGTGCAGTCTGATCTTGATCTACACTGTCCACAAAAGGTCAGTGAGTCGCGCCTAGCAGCTTAAGGGTTAAACCACTATGACGTCACTAAATTGGTTCTATCCGATGGAACTTTCTCTCAAGTGGCATCTATGTTTGAGCTTTATCCGACATTATAAGTATGGAACAGGAGAGAAGAGAAAACGGTACTACGCTGGTATTCATTGGTGGAAATTTATCACCTGGTGCTTTGTGATTGTGATTGTGTTCGATTGTTTGCGAGTATCGGTTTATACTTGTACAAATGGTAAACTGTATGGTGTTTGATCTGAATGAAGGGCTTCTTTGATAGTATCATTAGTAGCAGCAACAGTACTAGTACTAGTAGTAGTAGTAGTAGTCGTCGTATTTTTTTTTAAGACGGCATTTATGTACAATGTAAGAACTCTGTTGAGATTTTTCACTTGGTATTTTCTGTTGGACCGTTTGTGAATTACGACGCCCTAAATCGATAACTGAAAGTGTATTTTTTTTCTCTCTCTTTAGACTTTCGTCTCAGATAGGCATTTTACATCTACTTTATTAAACAAAATCATGGTTTTGAAATCATTAGCTTCAACATTTTCTCAGGATATTATGAATAAGGTGATGGTGTTAATGTTTTCAAAACATTGCGAGAAAAGGAGAAAAATGCTGGTTACCAATACATGTATTTTCTCCTTCTCGCACAATGCCTTTTTCCTTTTACAAAGACAGTTTCCGCTTTTGACCTAATACTATTTTCGTATGCAAATACTTCGGATTTGGACAAGTCCAATGCGCGTGCAAAGATGGTTTTGAAATGAAAGATAGAAAGACAAATATATAAACCATGCTCTGGCAAAATGGACCTTAATGCATCCCAATGATACAGTATACGAAGCAGGTCAGTCTAACAATTTTGAATCCATAACAATCATTTTGTATAACAACCGGCTAGATCATGGGGTAGAGTGGTCCTTCTACATACAGAAAATTGACCAGTAGCAAAAAGTTTTGACCCAGGTCAGCCTGCGCAGACTGCGCAGGCTGACCTGGGTCGATACTTTTTGCAGATGCATTAAGCCCCCTTTTCACAGAGCATGGCTCATATGTAGAAAATACCAGGAATTACATTTTTTTATGGGGGGGAGGGTGTTAATTCTACTGTACAATTTCCTGTTCCGTCACTGTCGGTATAGTCGTTATTGCATAAAAGAGGTATAAATACATTTTTAACCTTTTACCACACAATCTCGACTTTTACCGTCCCTGAGGTGAGGAAGAAGACTTTTGAAAACATTATGGACAAAGGAGAAAATTGTGGTAATCAGCATTTCTCCTTTTCCCCAAATGTTTTACATCCTAGCAAGAATAAATTTTGTCGTTTGGGCCACAACTAATTTTCCGTCTGCAAATGTCTTCAAAGTGGGCCAACTTTTTTTTCCCCCGTTTGGTTAGGAGTTAACCTGGGTCCGTATTCTCCAATCATTCTTAAGAACTTTCTTGGTCTTATTTCAAAAAATTTCCTGAATTTGAAAGTAACACGACTTCTGATTGGCTAACCATTCGGTTTAGCCAATCAGAAGCTGTGTTACTTTCAAATTTAGAAAATCTTGGAGAATAAGACTAACAACGTTCTTACGAATGATTGGTGAATACAGACCCTGAAATATTGTTAACACGATTAACATATTGTTAGTATTAACATATTAACCATATGTTAATATATTAACAACACGGTTAACATATTGCATAAGTAACACGACTTCTGATTGGCTAACCATTCGGTTTAGCCAATCGGAAGCTGTGTTACTTTCAAATTTAGAAAATCTTGGAGAATAAGACTAACAACGTTCTTAAGAATGGTTGGTGAATACAGACCCTGAAATATTGTTAATTCATTAGCTCAGATAATAGCGTTGTCGACTCTGGTTTTGAAGGTCATTGGTTCAAACTTCACCGGAGGCTCTTTTTTCCAGCATGTTTCCACTAACTAAAGGTAAACAATCAGGTCATGTCCTTATGATATTTCCTTACAAAACACCAACGTTCTTTCTCCCCTTCCCAAAAAAAGGAGGTCAAAATCTGGTTTTTATGCCTCTTCGGTTGAATCGATCTTTTCTTTTTCTCTCTTTAACTCTGAAAAGTTTTTTTTTTTTTTTTCTTAAATCATGTAAGAATGTGATATTGCTGCTTTTAGATTTTCAGTGATAAACTAATTTGCCTAATCGAATTAGGGGACAATTGTTTGCGAATACTGTGAGATCAAACTCAAGGATTGTCGAATAACATTTCTTCGGAAGTGACACCTGCTCAAAACATGTCTTTATTCAGTAGGACGGGAACTTTAGTTCGAAAAAAAAGTTCTGTCAAAAGGTCATCAAGGTCGTCATCAAGGAAATCACGTAATTCAAGCAGCGGAAGTGCATCTGGGTCATTCAAAGGAGTAAAAGCGGAAAACCCTGTTTTTGATGAGATTAGAGATCCGTGTTACGTAAATGGATCTCCCGCTCGGAGTCTGGCTGATACTGTATTGGTACGGTATTGTTTTCCTGGTTCTTGTACGCCATTTCATACCATCATCACAATGTGCCTTGTGTGTGTCTGCTACAGTTACTCTCTCTCTCTCTCTCTCTCTCTCTCTCTTAAAAGTGCATTTTGTGTTTTTCAAAATAAACATGTTTACGACTGTTCAGTCTGCAGAAGTCATAAGACGCCAATTTATTTCGTGTCCTTTGATCCGTCCGGTATCTCCCATTAGTAATTATAGGCGACCCTCGTCTAACTCTCTCTAGCACGTTCTAGACTCATCAAAATTGAAAGTATTTGCAGACGCCAGATTCAGGGTGGCTCAATGAAGCAAACTCGGTTTGGAAAAGGAGAAAACATTGAGGGAAAGGGGAAAAAATGCTGTTCACCAGCATTTTCTCCTTTGCCACAATGTTTTCAAAAGTCGTCGGGGTCGTTAAAAGATGGGGTCGTTTGGTAAAGGATTGTTGACACCGGGATATAACCCTTGACATTCAAGATGACAGAAATGAAATGAAAAGTTTCGGTCAGTGGGAAAAATTCGATAATAGCAAATTCAATGCTTTATTAGTATAACCGGAAGGGCCGTAGATACGTTGGCTTTCAGTCCGTATGCGGTTTAGTCCGTTCGTCCGTCCGTCTCTCAAATTTCGTATCCTGCAGTACATCAAAAACTGTAAATACCACGCATATTTATAGATTTTTGATATACAACGGATATCTATAGAACAGTAAGTTCCACTGACTTCGCCCCCTATCACCATTTATGAATGAAATGCATTCCAAAAATAGTAATGATTACTACAGAAAGCTTACGTGGTAACAGTTGCAAAAACATTTTAGTTATGCTCTGAACAGGGGATTAAATGCATTTACAAATAGTATCAGGGGGTTAAATAGAGAATACGTACATAGTGTTGTCGTAGATCAAAAATATCTAACGAGGTTGGGAGAATTGATAATTGTCGAGCCTTGGCGAGACAATTATCAATTCTCACAACCGAGTTAGATATTTTTGATCTACGACAACACTATGTACGTATTCTATTTATCTTTTAACCTATGATTTGTACTCATTGTGAAAAGATGTGAAAAATGTTGCTGACAAATACATTTTAAAAGTTTTAAAAGTTTATTTATGTCGGAACTCCCATTTTAAAATTGCATTACCCACATACATAGTACTTTATCGTTGTAATTAAACGTCCGAAAATTGTGATTGAGATCGCTTGGGATTATTCTATTTGAGAAGACGCGGTAAACGAGTATTCAAATGACGTCACGGGCAGGAATTACGTAGGCAGATCATCGGAAAGTAGCGCGCGTGCTATGACATCGTTCTTTTTCCGCGGGCTTTCTGTAGTAATCGTTACTATTTTTGGAATGCATTTCATTCACAAATGGTGATAGAGGGCGGAGTCAGTGGAACTTACTGTTCTATAAATATCCGTGGTATATCAAAAATCTATAAATATCCGTGGTATATCAAAAAAACAATATCGCATGGGTGTTATTGCATGGATATCCGGTTAGTTGAAAGATAAAAATAGAATACGTACATAGCGTTGTCGTAGATCAAAAAATATCTAACTCGGTTGTGAGAATTGATAATTGTCTCGCCAAGGCTCGACAATTATCAATTCTCCCAACCTTGTTAGATATTTTTGATCTACGACAACACTATGTACGTATTCTCTATAACTGTTTAACACACAATCCCGAGTTTTAACGACCCTGACAAAGAGGGCTTCGGAAAACATAGTGGGAAAAGGAGAAGATGCTTGTAACCAGCATTTTCTCCTTTTCCACCTATGTTTTCAGCCCCATCACAGACAAATTTCATTATTTGAGCCATATTTAAATTGTCGTCTGCAAATGCTTTGAATTTGGGCAGGTCTACATTTTTGTTGTGTGGTAAAGAGTTCATTCGTGTATTTCACTGTTAGAAATAGTAAATACAAGCAAATCGGACGATAAAAGATAATTATGTGCATAGCGTTGTTGTGTATCAAAACTACTTAACTCAGTTGTTAGAATTGACAATTGTTTCGCCAAGATTCGACAAATAATATCGATTCTCACAGCCTCGTTAAATATGTTTGACAGCACTATGTACAGATTTTAATATCTATCACATTACCCACTTTGTTTTAAGTGCAATATACCCATTCTTTTTCATCTCACACCCGTTTGAGATAAGTATTTCATGACGTCACATGTGACGTCATTTTAATCTTCTTTAAGATAAGTGAATCTGGTTTTGCATTTTATGTGATAAAGAATCTGACATCGTTGGCTTTTGTTTTCTCCTTTTCCCACGAAGTGTTCGATCCTATCAAAGACAAATTTCATTATATGAGCCATGCTTAAAATGTCGTCTGCAAATGCTGTCAATCTGGACAAGTGTACAGTTTTGCTGTGTGGTAAAGAGTTAAAACATATAAATGTAGGAAGTCCAACAGGCCAACCATTAATAAAGTTTTCTTTTTTTCACGCACAGTGATTAATCCGCAAAGTGCACCGTCCTGATAGTTATCTGTTGATTTCTCGCTCTTGCATGTTTATAAATTTTTGTTTTGTCCCTAATCCCCGTGGGATCGTAGAAATACTTTTTGTTAAATTCTATAGATGTATAACTATAAATGTTGACCTCAGATGTGGAACGATATTTTGTATTACAAGATACGTGTAAACGAACCTTGCTATGTGAAAAGGGGGTTTAATCCATCTGCAAAAAAGGATCGATCCATGTAAGCTTGTGCAATCCACGAAGGCTGATGTGGATCGAAGCTTTTTGCTATTTTTTTTTTTTTTTTTTTATGTCCAAGGATCATTCTGTCCCGTGATTTTTTCGGTTTTTTGACAAACTGGACTTTTATGGATCCATAAGTATGTGATGACTTACTTGCTAATGCATGGCGGAGGTGCATAAAAGCCCCTTTTGCCAGAACGTCGCTCGTATGTTTACGTAATAAGGAAGCTTGTATATATACGTAATAAGGAATGTCTAAGTCTACATAACTTCATTTTACAGATGGGGCTCTTTTTATCCTCGTAATTCTACCAGGCAAAAAAGGCATACTTTTGAATTCAGATTTTTATTATCTCAGCAAACCTCAAAAATGATTCATCTCTGAATTAAGTTAGGCGGTAGCTAGCAAACCATCAGCAAAGAAGAAAGATAGATATATCGGGACATTTTTTTTTTCTCTCTCTCTTTTTTCCTAAATGGACTAAGAAGGCACTTTTTAGATTTCTTGCCAGAATTTCGCAAAGGTTTACAGGAATGTCACGTAATCAATGACACGGGTTGGATACTTTGAATCGTAATCAATAGTGTACGATGACGTCATATTTGGTCTCGTAAAAGTAGGCGGGGTTACCGACTGCAAAGAGACCAACCCATTATTTAACTCTTTACCAAACGACAAAATTCTAGCCTTGTCCAAAACGAAAGCAATTGCAGACGACAAATTGAATATGGCTCAAATGACGAAATCGGTCCTTGATAGGGTAGAAAACACTGTGGGAAAGAGAGAAAATGCTGGTAATTCCTTTTCCCACGATGTTTTCAAAAACCTTCTGCTTCAGGGTTGTTAATAGTCGGGATTATGTGGTAAAGGGTAAATCGCCAAATTTGCACCTTTTCACTGCATATAACCGCCAACTTGCTCCCCGTTTGCAGAGAAAAGCTCATTTTGTAGAACTCATCTGAGCTATGCTCTGGCAAAAGGGGGCTTAATGCATCTCCGTGATCCATGATACCAACCAATCGTCATAACTGTTGATCCATGAAATCCATTTTCCTAGCAATCAACTTAATCTTGAGGTAGAATGGTCCTTTTGACGAAAAGCAAAAAGTTTCGGCTCAGGTCAGCCTGCGCGGACTGCGCAGGCTGACCTGGGTCGATATTTTTTGCAGATGCATTAAGCCCCCTTTTCACAGAGAATGGCTCATCTGTATGGAACAATTTTTTTTACTCGCAGCAAAAAGTGTTAAAAAGGCCCGTTTAATGATAGCTCTGCCATAATTCGACATATTTGGCGATATTTGTCGATAAGCAGTGCACGAAACCCCGACATAAACCATGGTGTGGGTTTAATAATCTAAATGAGTAGCAGTCTGATGTCGATCTGTGCGGCCCGACATTGCCCCTGTTTTCGCCCATGACACTGAAAGGATCACCCTTTTACAAAACAATCCAGTGTTTTAACGACCTCGTAGTCTGAATTACTTGCCCTAACACTACGTTATAGGGTCAGGCAAAGCGCAATAATGGCGGCCTCCATGGCGTCCTTAATCGTAGCCCTATATATGCTCTCCTGTTTGTCCCAATTTCATGTGATCCAGTTTGATCAGTGAATTAAATGAGATAAATTTTGTACAAAATATACACTACTGAATCTAAAACGTGCTTTTGGGGTAAGGTTTTAATATAAATTTGACTGTGAATCATTTTCAAAAGTAGCCCTATTTACGGACGTTATATCGGTCCATTGACATTTCGGATACTTAAAGCATTTCTGATATGTAGTTTGTCTCGCTAAATAAGAACGATAATGATAAAAAAGCTCACTGCCATTACTTTATTGCAACCGAACTGTTTTGAATTCAGCCTATGATCCGATTTGACCAAGTGAAATAACAATACCCCATTACCTCTGCATATTATCAACGGGGGCCGCCATTATTGCGCTTTGCCTGGCGTACTCTAGAAGTAGGGCGGGGTACCAGACTAACGACCCTGTGAAAGAAGGGTTTTAAGCTTTAGAAAACATCATGGGAAAAGGAGAAAATGGTAGTAACCAGCATTTTCTCCCTTTCTCACACTGTTTTCTACCCTTTCAAATGCAAACCCATCATTAGAGTCACATTTAATTTGTCATGTGCAAATACTTTCAATTTTGACCAGTCCAAAATCTTTTCGTTCAGTAAAGCGTTAAAGTGCATGCCACTGTTTTTTTTGTTGTTGTTTGCTTCAAGTCCGTTCATATTTTATGCGATAAAAGCATTTGACTACGTTAACAGAATTACTGCAACATTCAGATCCCCAAAGGGCATAGTGCTTTTTAGAAGTATAGAATTTATTCCCCCCTTAAAAGGACCAAGCCCATTAAAGATGCGAAGCATCAGTGAGTTGTTTTTAGCTTATTTATTGCTTATAAAATTTGTTTCAAATGTATTCTCTACGGGCCACTCACTGGGGCGTGGGATTTTATAATCCGGGTGCCCTGAGCTTAAAGTTGCATGAAATTAGATGTCGCTAATGCAGATTTTCAGGAAAAACAAACAAGATCCGTTAAAAAGCGACAGCTGGCGTAAGAGGTACTGGAATTGTGAATATTGAAACTCTGTTTTGATTCAATACGAAAAGAAATAATAACAACTAACCGAGACGATACTTGCCCCCTTTTTAAATTAATTTGCGTATTGTTGAAAAAATGAATTTTTAAGTTAGATGTGAGCAATGCTCTGTGAAAAAGGTGTTTAATGCATTTGCAAATATAATTGATCCAGGTCAGCCTGCGCAGTTCGCGCAGGTTGACATGGATCAATGCCTTTTGCTATTGTAAATTGTCTGCATGCCCAAGGACCATTATAGCTCATGATTCAGTCGGTTGTTTGACAAAGTGGATTTTATGGATCCATAATTATGTGATGACATACTTGGTATAATGCATGGTGGAGATGCATTAAACCTCCTTTAGTCAAAGAACGGTTCATATATTTTTCAAGATCAGATGTTTATCCAACTCAACGTTAGAAAACCAAAATAGTTGCTGCTAAAAATGGGGTGTGTCTGTGTGGTTGTATCTTAGAATACATGCTGACTATATAACAATGGCATATAGAGTAAGGCATAAAATATATTAAATTACTAATTTGTACAAGAAAAGAATTATCCCCTGCCAAATCCATTTACAGATACCCTTTTACTTCAGATATTGAGAAAAACAATTACGCAGTTGCCCAAGTGCTTTTGTTTCACGTATCTTTGTGTGAAATGCCTTTCCCCCCCCCCCCCTTAAACATGGGGAAACCAATATTATGACACCTTTGCTGGGTATCTGAAATAAATTTGCAGTAAAAGATTTAAAAACTCTCTTGTCACTTCATTCCGGGCTTTGAAACATATAAATGACCGAAGTTGCATGCAATACTTTGCTCGTACCGGGTATACTGGGTCAGATGAATATATGTTTTACTGGACAAAAATTATTTGGTGTTGTTTTGCTTCATGTCGTATCATGACGTTTATGAAATGCTATTCCGCGGTCTACTAGGCCATACCATGCCATGCCACGGTATTTATGCCGTACCATGCTCTGGTCACTGTATGTTTAGCTATGCTATGCGACACTATTTACTGTATGCTATACCTTGCCATGCCACGCTACAGTATGCTACGCCATGAAATGCCATGCTACGGTCTGCTACGCCATGCTTTGTCACGGTACATTATACCATGCCTTACTATGCTTGGCATAGTCACGCTATGTCAGAATATGCTGTACCATGCGATGCATTGCTACGATGTGCAATACCATGCCACGTCCTATTGCAATATATTGTGCTGTGCCACTGTCGCAATGACATTCCAAGCTATGCCATGCCATGGTATGGTACGCCATGCCATGATATGGTACGCAATGCTATGCTACAGTGCGTTACGCCATACCATGGTATGGTACTGTACACTTCGCCATGCCGTGTCATGCTATGCCAAGGTATTCTTCATCCTGTCATACAATGCCAAGTATGCTTAATCATGTTTTGCAACAGTATGCTATAGTCATTCCATGCTATACCACTCTATGGAATGGTATACGGCACCATAACATATAATGCTACAAATGTACAAAGCCATGTCATGCTCTTCTAAGCTATGCTGTGCTATGTCATTTTATGTTACGTATCAAAAAGGCTGACCAAAAATTTGATACTGAAATATTTTCAACATTTATGTCAGATTAATGAAATACTTGGGCTTGGATCCCAGACAAAACGGGACACAAAAATGGCATGTTTGGAATTTTAAGCCCAAGATGAAACTGTTAAAGAACGCAGTCTGTTGGGCTTCTACAATAATTCCTTTTTCCTCGAGGCACTGCTATCAATAAAAAAATGACATTAAACTTTAAAAGACATGTCATTAATTTGCGCACACATGTATTGATCGTATCCTTGTCGTTTTGATTTTTTTATGGGGATGAAGATGGCTTACCCTACTTCTATCTAGAAAATGTTACGTCGATCGTGAACTGACCATTTAATGCAAGTAAAGGAGAATAGAAAACTAAAGGTTATTTCTTAGTATTTAACTATGCTATCTATCTAAAACGCAAAACAGAGATTAGACTGAGGATGCGTCAGGCTTGTCCACATGTGTAAAAAATAAAGATAAAGACAATAAAAGTTTTCCTTTCCAAGATTTTGCGTAGAGAGAGCCTGCAGTTTGATATTTGATCTGCAAGTTTACTACATAATAAGATATTCAGTCACTCAGCCTTCCGTTTTCCACATTCATCCAAATCCTTTGGTGCACCTTATGACTTCATCTCTTCTAGCCGATAAAATTGACAAATCCTTGCTGCTAAGCGCGACTCACCGACCTTAAGCGGCCAGTGTAGATCAAGATCAGACTGCACAGACGTGCAGTCTGATCTTTGATCTACACTGTCCGATAAGGAGATATCTTTCTCCAAAAACTAAGTTTGAAATAGCATTATTCGGGCTTTTTACAATTGGCTTGAAAGTTTTATTTAATTTACTTAGCAGGATAAGAGATAAGATGAGATTCAATATACCTGGCAGTCTGATACTCAATCTGAACTGTCTGATACTTTATGAGATATATAACTGGCCAAGAGTATCTTGAACACTGGATAGCAGAGGCTTTTTATTGAGAGTAATATATTTGTTTCATGTGAGCAGCGATCTCAGAAACGAGGGTTTAATGTATACCCTTGATGCCTTATACCAAGGAAGTTATCAATACAATACAATACAATACAATGTGTTTTTTATTCATTAATAAGGCCTCCGGCCTATAATACATGCATAAATACAAATGTTTGTACATACTACGTTAATGCCCCTCATTTATTAATTCTAACAATTTTGTCACATAAATTTCTGCCTTTTTTATTACATTCAAATTATCATTAGACAGAAGTAAAAATCACATAAGCATGGATCCATAAAAATCCATTTTGTCAAAAATTCGGCTGAATCATGAGGTATAATGGTCTTTGGATTTGGAGAAATTTACAACTAGCAAAAGGTTTTGACCCATGCTAGCTTGTGCGGATTGCACAGGCTGGTATGGGTGGATACTTTTAACAGATGCAGTAAATCCCCTTCCCACAGAGCATGGCTCAAATATTGGGTGCTTTAGGGCAGTTTAACAAGCTGTAATCGATAAATCACGGTTCCATGTCATGGAATCTTTACATAATGAAGCTTTTAATTTGAGAGTTATGATTAAGCCAGAAAAAAATACATGTATTCCAGGTGGCCCAACATACCCCACCCAATGGCCGCTGGCGTTTTCTTTTTTTCGCTTTTTGCCAACTTCGCGCCATGTAATTCATTTTATTTCGGTAAATTTTAGACCAAGACGATTTCCATTTCGTCACACGATTTTCTTTTCCTACATTTCGTCGAAAAATGTTCATGAGTATTTTAGGCTGGCCTCTGCATCTGCGTGAATGTTGACTTCCTACAAAATTGCGACCGCCATTCTCTCTGTCATTGTGGAAAAAGTTTCCCTATTTACAAGCTCGAGTCCTATTCCAATACTATACCGATGTTTAGTGTTTGGCTGCAGTACCACGCACCACCAGGGAAGGGTACTGCAACCAAAATAACGGGACAAGAGAAAGAAGACAAGATATAAATATCTAGACGTCACAAGAAACTTGTAAACAAATCATCTAATGTCTTTGTTCCGGCAAGAATGACTCTAAAATGTATGGTTGTTTTGCAGTTGTTGTATGGCCCGCAACATGCGAAATGAGACCTTCGGACATTTGCGTAAAGTATCGTTCCGGATTAGCCTGCGCAGTCCGCGCAGGCTAATCCGATACGACACTTTACGACTATATAAGATTTTTTTCATACAGTAGACTTTCGTGAAAGAGAAAATCGCACAAAAACAGGAAGTGTCGTCTCGGATTAGTCACAGACTGCACAGGCTGATCTGGGACGACCCACTTTTACGCATATGTCTGAAGGCCCCTTTTCGTGTGTTGCACGCTATATATCATATATTTATAACAGAGAAGAAAATAGCTGGAATTCTTTGAAATTACATCAACCCTTTACCACACAATTCCGAGTTTTGACGACCCTAAGAAAGAAAGTTTTTTAAAACTTTGTGGGAAAAGGAGAAAATGCTGGTAACAAGCATTTTCTCATTTTCCCGCAATGTTTTCTACTCGATCCAAAACAGAAATAATCATTTTAGCAACATTTACTTTATCGTTCGCAAATGCTTTCAATTTGACCCAGTCCAAAATTTTGTCGTTTGGTAAAGAATTAATTTAAAAAAGAAAAAAAGGCTTTTTCGACCGACCGACCGACCCTATCTTTTTTTCCAAGGGTCACCGGAAACACACTTCTTTTTTTTTTTGCCTTAATCTAGTTCTACAGTCAGACTTTTTTTTTTTTCTCATAAAGTAGGCCACTTATCAGAGCTCCGGATAGAGGGAGTGATTTTGATTTCAAATGAAAATATTAATAATTCTCCACTAAACCCTATGTTATTGGTACTCATTAGAATCGTCTCATCGAGACGAGTACCAACAACATAGGGTTTGGAAGAGAAATAATGGAGTTAGAAAGCATTCACTCCCTCTTATCTGATGGTCTGACTTATGAAAACATTGTGCTTAAAGGATATAAGTTTTGTTGTTGTTGTTTTTTTTATTTGTCTGTTGGTTTGATTGTTCGATTAACGACAAAATATTAGACTTATCGCAATTAAACAAATTTGTCGACGACAAAGTAATTGTGGCTCAAATGCTGGGAGGAGAAAATGCTGGTAACCAGCAGTTTCTCCTTTTTTCACAATATTTTCAAAAGCCTGATTCATCGGGGCAGGTTAGACTCGTGGGAATGTGTGGTAAAGGGTTAAAAAATTTCCATGAAATCGTATCGATCTCAGAAGATGCAAGACGGGAATATAAAACAGCGTCCTGTGGAGCGAGAGAAACTTTGACAGGAAGAAGGTTGGAGCTTGATTGGCTCCAGCTATAAATTGATTACTTGGGTTAAAAACAAGGCATTGTCAAAATCATTGTCGTCTCACTAAAAATATAATAATGATTAATTGCAAAAATGTATGCGTCTTTGTTATTTTACCTTTTTTTTTTTTTTTTGTTATATTATGAGAGATGAATGGTAGTCTAAAAAAGGGATGATTTTTTTTTCTTCGATTTGATGACATTCCATGAGGATAAAAATCGTCATTGATATATCAATATTTTTATATCTTGGGGGAAACATATATGAGCTATGTTCTGTGAAGAGGGTTTTTATGCATCTACATAAAGTATCAACCGATATCATACTTCGCAGTCCGCGCAGGCTGGCCTTAGTCGAAAATTTTTGATACAGGTAAATTTTCTGCTAAGCCATGCTCTGGGCAGTCCGCCCAGGCTGTCCTGGATCGAAAATTCTTTATATTGGTCAATTTTCTGCATGTCCAAGGACCATTATACTTTATAATTCCGTCGTTGTTAGACAAGATAGAATTGGTGGATCCATAACTACGTGATGACTTGCTTGGTATGGAGGGGATTACGAAGATGCATTATACCGCCTTTTCTCAGAGACACGCCGAACTATATTGATTTTTCTATCACAGGTACTAATAGTCTAAAGAAAATCCAGGGAAGCATGGGTATGTACTCTAGCCTCCGCGATATAACTTAAATAATGCTGAAAACGGCGTTAAACACCATGCAAACAAACAAGCTTCAGTCTTTGAAATGTCACTCTAATAATGAAATAAAGCTGCGTCTCAAAAATTCCCCCATAAGGTTAACAGCTAACGTACCATTCTACGATAAAGCAGTCACAGATAACGTCCTTGCTCTGATAAAATAACAAAGACGTTACACCAGAGTAGGCACACTAAAGAGACATATCTGAGACCCGGTCTTACTACCTACCCCCGTCCCTAAGTCAGGTCTCAATACTGTCTACCACCGACTGGGTATCCCGTGTCTCTCTGGCTGTCCCAAATGAAGGTACTCTTGGGTATCGCTCTGTCACAAAAACAAGAACCATCAGACAGCATTTGTTCTACACATAAGTAGTAATGTGATGTACGTTTACAGTTGACTAGCACTACTACTGCGGCACAAGTATGAAGATATGTCAATTTAACGTTTTATCTTGATGTGGTTGAATATATAAAAGTCTCTACTTGTTTCTCAGTCTCTTCAGCTGATAAGATACTATACTTAATGTGACATATCAACCCCTTACACTGTAGTATGTTATACATTGGAATGTAATCAAGTCTATAAGCTTATAAAATGATGAAACAGTTTGCTTAAATAGTATACAATCACGTTGTCCTGTCCTTTTAAAGCTACTAAAGTAAAACAGTATGGTCCACCTCAATAAACGAGAACTCATTCCCTTTATGGAAGATAAATTTACAAATGGTACTGTGATCAGTTTCCAACTCAAAAGCTTTTCATAAAAAAAAAAAAGAAAAAATTCAAATTTCTGACAACATAATGCCTAAACGTTCCTTTTCAGTTATGGAATAATTTTGTTCCTCACATCTTTGATTTTTTGCTTTTGTACAGGCAATGTAACTCCCTTCTTTCTGCAATAATACTGATCTTAAAGCCTGCCCTGAGGTCTCAGTATGTATGATTAAAGTTCCAGCATAGTCTGCCAACTCTAAAATGTGATCTTTCATAAATGCCTGTAAGAAGGTATTAAAGGACCTTTCTTCGACAGGGGAAGTTCCGATAGCATTCCATACGACCACCAAAAAAAGACATTACCTTATCTTTCTTGGTAGTGACGAATTGAGCCTACCTTGTCTGGCATTATGTTATTACTTCTATAACGAAAAAAACAGCAGAACATCAACTGTTGCTTTGCTGTAAGAGAAGCATAACGAAGACGCTATTGTAATTCTTTTAAATATGATCAAGTGTTCAGCAAAATGTCGTCGTAAAGACAATAATGTCATCAAGAAAGTTGTAAACCAGCGTTGGACAACTTCTTCAACAGTAAATGCATCATCTGGTAAATGTTGTTATTGCTGTAACTAAACCAAACGGCATAACCTCGAAGTGAAATAAACCTAATGATGTTCTGACTTAGGCTCCTCCTCGAGAGGTATCTGCCAGTAGCCACTTGATAAGTCTAACTTAGAAAAGATCATTACTTCAATTTACATACAATTTGGCGAAAATACTCTCCGTATTTGACATCGGCTTGGGATCAAATACGGTTATATTATTGAGCGCATTCATGTCAATGCAAAATCGATCGGTTCTGTCCTTTTTCTTGACAAGAACTACAGGTGAACTATAAGGACTCTCCGAGGGTTCAGTAATCCCTTGACTCATCATACCCTGGACCTCTTCTTTTACTACATCAGCTCAGGCATCATGTAATAAATGTGGTTTTAATGTTAACGGTGTATTTGTAAATGATTGCCTGGTTTCCGATAAGTTGGTATGCCCTTGTTTATCTGACAATACATCTGTAAATTATTGTTATAAGGTCGTTACCTGTTGGGCTTTGTTAGTACTCAAATGGTCTGAAATGGACAGTAATGAATTATGCCTGCACCAAAAATATCCAGTGGTTTTACGATCCATGAGAAGAATGCTTTTGAAAACATCGTTGGTAAAGTAAAATACAACTGTTGGTAGCCAGTATTTTCTCCTTTTCCCACAATATTGTTCTGTCCTTTTCATATGATAAATCATATAATATACATGTCGTCTGCAGATATTTTCAAACTGGATAAGACTAAGAATTTTTTCGTCTGGTAATGTTTTAAAATCTACATACATTGATAACCGAATACACTGATAGTACGCAATAAAGTAGAATAGGTGAAATAGCAATGCATATTGGTTTGCATTTTAGCCATGTTCTGTGAAAAGGGGGTTTATTGCGTCTGCAAAATATATCAACCCAGGTCAGCTTACGCAGTCTGCGCAGGCTGACATTGCTCGAAACTTTTTTACAATTGAGCAACTCTCTGCATGTCAAAGTACTAGCCTACCTCATGATTCAGTCGGTTGTTAGATAATTTTTTTTTATGGATCACTTTCTATTATGACTTGGTTAGGAGAAAGCATCACGGAGATGTGTTAAACCCCTTTTTGACAGGGTGCGGCTTATTTATTTTGCTTCTCAAGTGGTTAAGTGATATTTTGTCGAAATCAAGGCAGACAATGTTAATTTAACTGTGCTTACTGAAAGGATGGTATATAAAATGGATTTTAGACCTTTTTACAAATCAGTACACTAGAATACAAAATCTTTCTGAACAAAGAATCTTATTTCCAATACTGTTACCGTAGAAACCACCTTTATTTCAAGGTTAGAGACAGCCTTAAAACAAAAAAAAATGTTTTTCTCTCAGTTTCGATTGCCAGTGCCTGTCACATGACCATTGCAACGCGGGTCATATAGGTATGGAGATTTATTCATCCGCCAATTACATAAATCTATACATCAATACATAAAGAAACTGGCGGGTCTTTGTCGCAAGCGTCATGCTTTCTAATGTTAATTTGTGATTGATGCGTACGAATCTAGAATTCTCTGGTAATTTTGTGTAAAAGTGATTAACTAACACGTAAACTAAGAAACTGGATTTAATTTTTCTTTCCCTTCAACTAAATTTACAAGCACTGAATCTTAATACCGCCAATCTCGGTAAGACAGGGATAATTCTTATTCCCTCCTGGTAATCGAATTCTCGCGATAGATTTTTCAGTACTTGGATTTAACTCATTACAGAACGACAGAAGTTAAGAGCCGTCCAGATTAAAGGCCTATGCTCACGACAAATTAAATGTCGCAGACTGATGAGATTTGTCTTCGAAAGGGTAAAAAACTTTGTGGGAAAAGGGGGAAGTACTAGTAAACTAATTTACAGCAAATGACATAGATGTTTTTTTGTTTTTTTTTTCTTAAATGAAAAATAATGTTTATGTTATCCTGCTAAATAAATGAAATAAAACTTTCAAGCCGATAGTAAGCACCCAAATGTTGTTAATTTCAAAGGTATATTTTTGGGGAAAATATCTCCGTGTCAGACAAAGTAGTTCCAAATCAGACTGCACGTTCTATGCAGTCTGATCTTGATCTACACCGTACACAAAAGGTTTTGAGTCGCACTTAGCAGCCAAAGGGTTAATACATGCATTAACGCAAAAAAAAAAATGTGACGAAAGGAGAGATTGCTCTATACAAGCGATTTCTCGGTTTGCAACAATGTTTGCGAAATTAGGGTGCTACAAGACGACGAAAATCGTCTGTAGATAGTAATATCTTAACTCTGTACCAGATTACAAAAATATAGACTTGTCCAAATTGATAGCACTTGCAGACGACAATTCAAACGTGGCTCAAATGATGGAATTTGTCTTTGATGGGATAGAAAACATTGTTGGAAAAGGGGAAACTGATGGTTACCTTCATTTTTTTTTTTTTTTTTTTTTCTTAAAATGTTTTTTAAAACCCCCTTTTTTGTACTTTTGTGTGGTTACAAAGTAACATAGTGTTCGTAAAGATATTCTGAAATGAATATTTTCTCTCTCTCTGTTCACATTTTCGACGACAATTTAAACTCTCTCTCTCTCTCTCTCTCTCTCTCTCTCTCTACATTTTCGACGACTCTTTAAAATATGATACTAGTAATCTACTTCCCCAAGATCATTAATCGTAATTAAACGAGCTTAACTAGTCTAATTGATTTTAATTCTGTCTAAAATTACTGAAAATTGTGCTATTTTACTTCCTATTATCTCGATGAATTGCCTCTCTCCCTTTTCCGTAGAAATGCGGCTTTTTATTATAAATTTTATTCACTATTTCGGGGGACTCTTATTGGTCAATGAAACATAGCGACCGGCTTTTGAAATGACTACCAGCTTCTAAAAATAGTACTCAAGAGTCAGATTCATTTAGTATATTAACCGTGGTATTTTAACCCTTTACACTTTACCAAACGACAAAATTTTAGCCTCGTGCAAATTGAAAGCATTTGCAGACGACAAATTAAATGTTGCTCAAAACATGAGATTTGTCTTTTATAGAAAACAAAACATTGTGAGATAAGGAGAAAATGCTGGTCACCAGCATTTTCTCCTTCTCCCACAATGTTTTCAAAAGGCTTCTCTCTCTCTCTCGGGGTCGTTAAAAGTCGAGATTGTGTGGTAAAGGGTTAAGCTGCTGAATAAGTTAAATGAAACTTTCAAGCCTACAGCATAAACCCAAATTTTGCTACATCAAAGATACGGGGGGATAAAATATCTCCTTATCGGATAGTGTAGATCCAAGATCAGACTGCACGTTCTGTGCAGCCTGATCTTGATCTACGCTGTCTGCAAAAGGTCTTTGAGTCGCGCTTAGCAGCCTAAGGGCTAACTTCTATTTCACGATTGGATGAGGGAAAAATGTTCTGCCCTCAAAGTTTCGCCTGTCATAATTGTCTAAATATTTATGCATTTGTTCTATTCGATGTGTCATATCAACGTTAATTATCACAGAACGCGAATAAAGTAGCAACTTTCTCCGTTCAAGTTAAGAGGTATCTGAAAAAAATGTTTACAAATGACTGGAGATCTTGTCAGCAGGTAAAAACAGTTGGACACATATTCATAAAAGAGCCATGCTCTGTCAATAGGGTGCTTAATGCATATGCAAATAGCAGCGACAAAGGTCAGCCTGCGCAGTCCGCGCAGGATGACCTAGGCCGAAATCTTTTGCTTCTGGTAAATTTTCTGCATGTCCGAGGACCAGCGTACCTCAGGATTCAGCTGGTTGTTGGAGAAAATGGATTTTATGGATCCATAATTGTATCATTAAAAGCTTTGTATCATGCATCAGGGAGATGCATTAATTCCCCCCCCCCCCCTTTTTCAAAGAGCATAACTCATTTAGTTACTGAGGGCGAAGTTTGTCCCAAATTTCTGATTGGTAAAAATGTCGACATGTTTGTCTTAAGGGCCCCTGCCCATTTGCGAGATAATTTACGCCGTCTATCTTTCTTAATGATATTTCTTGTTTTAACTGGAAATGTTAGCCTCGTAGAATTGATTTATTTTAGATTAATGAAAACCTGCGTGCTTTCACTGATCTTTTAAATCCCGGAACAAAAAATCATTTCCTTTCAGTATGTTAGATATTTTATCTTAAATTTACTTCCTATTGTAAATTTCACACGACATCTTGCTGATTGGCGGACATTTCTTATTTCAACCAATCAGAAGGCATTCTTTGAATCTGACAATTCGATTACTAAACAAGGACATTTGGGAGACAAAATTTTTGTGAATTCTGATCGTAATGTGCACAGCATGTTGTCTATAGCAATCTTAGAATCAGTAGTGTATGGTTAGTGCTTGGCCTCTCACACCACAGATCCAGGTTCGGATCCCGTCATGTGCGGATCAACCTGGAGAGCCACTCACATTACGACGCGAGTAACGGTTAAAATTTCCAGGAAGCATTCATTGAGAGTAGTCTATACAAGTTGTAAGATTTTGTTTCACAATTGATTAGAGCTTCCGGTGACTCAGTAGTGAAGATTTAGAATTTGCAATCTGGAGGCCCCGGATTCAATCATTCCTTGAAGCGCTTAGTTTTTCGTCGCATAATAGGATAGCGCATAAAAATATTACTGTCTAATTAGTACAAAAAGTGATTTTTTCCTATTATATCTATTTACTAAAGTATAAATAAACGCCGCCGGGTATGGATATTAGTATGGGTGGCATCAGTTGTATTACAAGCCATGTGCTGGCAAAAGGGGGCTTTATACATCTCCGTGCTCCATGATATGAATCAAATCATCACATCATTGCGGATCAATAAAAGCCACTTTTTTTAACAACCCGTTGAGTCGTACAGAAAACGGACCAAACGCGAAAGGTTTCGAGCCAGGTCAGCCTGCGCGGACTGCACAGGCTGACCTAGGTCGATACTTTTCGCAGATGAATTGAGTCCCCTTTTCACAAAACATTGATCATATTAATGTTATAAATCGGCCCGCAGAGCGGCCCGCCAAAAAGGCCCGCAGAGGTGCTTAAACTAAATATGTCCACATTTCCACGAATCACAAATTACTATTTATTTATCCGAGTCTCTGACCAAGAAGTAGGTCAAAAGCTAGGATTTACAACTACGTCAAGAAAAACAATTCATCAGGGTCATTTGATTCATAATGTTTGAACGAAAAGTGCAGAGGAAATCCGTATTCACATTTAGTTATGCAATTAAAAGGACAATTTCAGTATGCATTGCTTCGACTCGTTTTGAAATCAATCGTAATTTAATGAATTTATTACAATTCTAAGCCGCCACTTTCCGATTTTGCGTTTTTAACTCTTTACCAAACGACAATATTTGAGACTAGTCCAAATTGAAAGCATTTGCAGACAACAAATCAAATGTGCCTCAAAATTTGAATTTTGCTTTGGGAACAGTGGAAAACATTGTGGGAAAAGGAGAAAATGCTGGTCACCAGCATTTTCTCCTTTTCCCACGATGTTTTCAAAAGGCTTCTTTCTCAGGGTCGTTAAAAGTCGGGATTGTGTGGTAAATGGTTAACTCTTTATCAAGCAGCAAAATTTTAGACTCTTCCATTTTAAAAGCAGTTGCAGGCGGCATGTCAAATGCTGCTCAAATTATTGAATATGTCGCTGAAAAGTAGAAAGCATTGCAGGAAAATAGAAGAAAATGTTTGCTTTGAGTATTTTCTGTTTTCCTACAATGTTTTCAACAGTATTTTTCTTAGAGTCATTAAAACGCGGGATTGTGAGGTCAAGGATAAACCCTTACCACATTACTCCTTGCATACGATATTTCTCGTCCCACAGCAGATTTCTTTTGAAAACAGTGTAACTAGAGGAGAAATGGCCCGCAACGAGCGATTTCTCCTCTGTCACAATGCTTCCGAAAGTATTTGAGTGACACCCTGACAAAAGGGGGTTTAATGCATTTCTGTGATGCATTATACCAAAGCAAATCGTCACATAAGCATGGTTCCATAAAATCCATTTTGTCTTACAACCGACTGAATCCTGAGGAAGAATGGACCTTGGACCAATAGCAAAGATTTTCTACCCTTGTCAGTCGGACCTGGGTCGATACTTTTTGCAGACGCATAAACCTCCACTCATAGAAAATATATGTATCAAACCTGGGTCCGTATTCACCAACCAATCTCAAGAACATTCTTTGTCTTATTAACCATGATTTTCAAACTTTGAAAGTAACAAAACTTCTGATTGGCTAAACCATTTGGTTTAGCCAATCAGACGTTGTGTTACTTTCAAACATAGAAATTTTTTGAGAATAAGACTGAGAACGTTCTTAAGAATGGCTGGTTAATACGGACCCTGATTTCAGGTTGAAGATCCTTTTTTCTATCCCTTCACCAAACTAAGATGGGTTTCATCGACCTTAAGAAACAAAGGTTTGACTCATTGCGGAAAATCTATCTTGATATCAGGGTCTGTATTCACCAACCATTCTTAAGAACATTCTTAGTCTTATTCTCTAGAACTTTCCGAATTTGAAAGTAACACTATTCTGATTGGCTAAACCATTTGGTTAAACCAATCAGATGTTGTATTACTTTCAAATTGGGAAAATCTTGGAGAATAAGACTAAGAACGTCCTTAAGATTAGGTAAATATGGACCCAGATCTACCTTGCTCTATGTAAAGGGGGCTCAATGCATCTGCGAAAAGTATCGACCCAGGTCAGCCTGCGCAGTCCGCGCAGGCTGACCTGGGCCTATACTTTTCGCTATGGGTCAATTTTCTGTTTGTCCAGGGACCATTCTACATCATGATGAAGTTAGTCATTAAAAATAGTGGCAATTATAGATCCATAAGTAATTGATGTTTTGCTTACTATAATGCATCACGGAGAAGCATTAAGCCCCCTTTTGCCAGAGTGTGGCTCAAATTTCAGTGAAGTCTATTGGAAGCTTTTATCCAACCTTAAAAATTCATGTCATGTGAATTTGGTCTGACTTTAGGATAGCACAAAATTATCCTTTTTCCATATAACTACTGTTGTTTTCAATGTAACACACTGCCATTATCTAGTAATTTTTATTCAATTGCTACGTTTCTTTTTAATTTAAGACAGCTATAATGCCAGTATTTTTCTTTCATCACATAATTATCCTTGTTTTCATTGTAACACAGTCAATGCCAGGTATGTTTTATCACATTACTTGTTTTGTTTCCATTGTAATGTACATGTACATTACAATATTCTTTTATCACATAACTAACCTTGTTTTCAGTTAACGTACGAATTTCTAATCACATAACAACCCTTGTTAATATACCTGAAGAAATTACGAATTTCTTATCACATAACTACCCTTGTTAATATACCTGAAGCAATTACGAATTTCTTATCACATAACGTCCCTTGTTAATATACCTGAAGCAATTACGAATTTCTTATCACATAACTACACTTGTTAATATACCTGAAGCAATTACTAATTTCTTATCACATAACTGCCCTTGTTAATATACCATACTTACCCTTGTTAATATACCTGAAGCAAGTACGAATTTCTTATCACATAACTACCCTTGTTAATATGCCTGAAGCAAGTACTAATTTCTTATCACATAACTACCCTTGTTAATATACCTGAAGCAAGTACTAATTTCTTATCACATAACTACCCTTGTTAATATACCTGAAGCAAGTACGAATTTCTTATCACATAACTACCCTTGTTAATATACCTGAAGCAAGTACGAATTTCTTATCACATAACTACCCTTGTTAATATACCTGAAGAAATTACGAATGTCTTTTCACATAACTGCCCTTGTAAGTATACCTGAAGCAAGTACGAATTTCTGATCACATAACTGCCCTTGTTAATATACCTGAAGAAATTACGAATTTCTTATCACATACTTACCCTTGTTAATGTACCTGAAGAAATTATGAATTTCTAATCACATAACTACCATTGTTAATATACATTGTTAATATACCTGAAGCAATTACGAATTTCTAATCACATAACTGCTCTTGTTAATATACCTGAAGAAATTACGAATTTCTTATCACATAACTGTCCTTGTTTTCAGTGTGACATCTCACCTATGAATTTCTTACCACACAATTACCAATCTTTTTGCATTGCAATTCTTTATCATCTACGCTAGTTCGAGAAAGCATTGTGTGAATTGAAGTATAAATAAAGATTTGATTCATAGATACAAGTAATAATACTGAGGAAAATGGATAAATTGCTCGTAACAAGCAATTTCCCCTTTTGCAAGAAAGTTTTTTTTTTTTTTTTTTTTTTTTTTAAAAATTGGCAAAAAAAAAAAACACTGCAGGAGTAAATGAGTTGATGAAAGCGGGAAGAATTTTCGGGGAAAATGTGTAAGCCCTCACGTATGAAATTGTTATTTTTTGTTAACCTACATTTTTTTCCTGAGAAAAGTAACATACTTATGACACGGGATGGTCAACTTCCTAATCAGTTAATTAGATTGCTATATTAGATTAAGAATGATCTGGAAAACCGAGATTGCCCAATGGATGGCTGTAAATATAGAAGTAGACGTTTAAGATTTAAGTTTAAGGCATGCTCTGTGAAAAGTGGGCTCAATGCATCTGCGAAAAGTTTCGACCCAGGTCAGCCTGCGCAGTCCGCGCAGGCTGACCTGGGCCGAAACTTTTCGCTATTGCACGACCAACGACCATTCTACCTCAGGATACAGTCGGTTGTTATTTATGAATCCCTAGCATTGTGATGTCTTGCTTGGTATGATGCATCACGGAGATGCATTAAGCCCCCTTTTGCCAAAGCATGGCTCATATCTTAGTAGGTTCTTACTCTAGTTTTTGCATAGCTGAATACGTTGGCTGTTGACCTACTTTTTAGCATTGATATATTCGAATGAATAAGTAGTAATTTGTGATTGGACATATTTACTCTGCAGGCCCCTGTAGGCCTTTTTGCGGCCAAACTCATGACAACAATATACAAGCATTGCTCTTGCTAATTGATACCCCAGGCCCATACACACCAATGCAAATGAATATGAGCCATGCTTTATGAAAAGGGGCTTAATGCATCTGCGAAAAGTATCGCCCCAGGTCAGCCTGCTCAGTCCGCGAAGGCTGGCCCGGGCCGAAACTTTTCGAAATTTGTGAATTTCTGAATGTCAAAGGAGCAGTCGACCTTACGATACAATCAGTTGTTAGACAAATGGTTTTCGTGGATCCATGATGTGATTGCGTGCTTGGTATAATGCATCACGGAGATACATTAAGTCCCATTTTGCCTGAGCACAGATCGTATGAGAGTGGCTAATCCGCTTCTTATACTTATCAGTAATTTAATATTTTTAACCGTTACCCTTTAAGCCAGTACTGTATATCTTCATATATTTACAGACATACCATTTCAGCGGCGTCTGCACCTATTTTAATGATTTAACATCAAAACTTACAAATGATCTGCAAAACAATGAGAAAAAAGAGGTAATAGTTCGCAGAGCCAAAGGACCAAAAAGTAGTGCCCAGCAAGATGTAACGATACAATTAGGTTTTGTTACGGTGTATCCCGCATCTACTGTAATAGACATTAAAATTTTTTTGCGAAAGCTTTTCCGTAATCTCGTTGAATCATGAATATACTTACGATCACCTCCTCTTTTTGCCACGATGACTGCAAGAATTGTATTTCTTTTTTAGCCGAAAGAAAAATCGCCAACAGGATGTAACAAGCTAATTAAATTAGGTTACAGTGTGTCTAATAGACAATGTTACTGATATTTTTGTCCGGAGCTTGTCCTTTTTCCAACAGAATTTAACCCTTTTCAGCGCGACAGGCGAAAACAGGAGCAATTGCAGGAAGTAAAGATCAAGATCAGACTACACAGAACGTGTATTCTAATCTTGGACCCATACCGTTCACTTATGTAGTCAAGCCTATAATATAAGAATCTTTCTGAGTTGAGGTGATTGTATTTTTGCCTTATAGCCTCCGAAAAAGATCGAATTTATACAATCGGTGCTTAATCCTTAGGCTTCTAAGCGCGACCCACTGACCATTTGCGGACAGTGTAGATCAAAATCAGACTGCACAGAACGTGCAGTCTGACCTTGGACCTACACTGTCCGATAACGAGGTATTTTTCTCCATAACATAAGATTGAAAAAACGCTATTCCGGTTTTACTGTCGGCTTGAAAATTTTATATAACTTACTTAGCAGGATAAAGAGTTAACTCTTTCTAAGACAAATTCTGGTTATCTTTACCAAACGACAAAATTTTGGACTGGACCAAATTGAAAGCATTTGCAGACGACAAATTATATGATGCTAAAATGATGATTTCTCTCTTTGGCAGGCTGGAAAGCCTTGCGGGAAAAGGAGAAAATGCTGGTAACCAGCATTTTCTCCTTTTGCCACAATGTTTTCAGAAGCTTTCTTCTTCAGGGTCGGTCGTTAAAAGACGGGACTGTGTGGTAAAGGGTTAACGTGACCTATTGAAACTCACAAGCTTCTTATCTTATACGTTTGAATTAACAAGCAGAGGATATAGATCCAAAATCAGACTGCACGTTCTATGCAGTCTGATCTTGATCCATGCCGTCCGCCATGGCCTTTGTTTTCGCCTATGGCGTTGAAAAGGTTATACAATCCCTTGTTAAGTGTCCGTTTATTGAAATTAAATAGGTATTGTGAACCCTAAATCACCATTTACACATCGAAAAGAAAAGATCAAGATCACAGTGTTAAGGGCTTATAGTCTAATCTTGATTTGCTCTCTTCACAAAGTACAGCAGATGTCGTGTTATGCAGAAAATGGGGTCGAGGTTCCCTGGGACCGATACATGCGATATTTACTTTTTGCTCTCGGCATAAATCGTCACGATGTAAGAAAGCTTTGACACAATTTGTACGTTGATGATTAATTTATAGATCTGGCAAACGAAGAGAACAGTAAACCAAATGCAAACTTAAGTACCTCCGCCAGTTCGGCAAACTTTGGGTGATCCGTTTATCGACGAGTGATATGTACCTACACGGTACATTCATTCTATGCAGTCTGATCTTGATCCATGCCGTCCGCCATGGCCTTTGTTTTCGCCTATGGCGTTGAAAAGGTTATACAATCCCTTGTTAAGTGTCCGTTTATTGAAATTAAATAGGTATTGTGAACCCTAAATCACCATTTACACATCGAAAAGAAAAGATCAAGATCACAGTGTTAAGGGCTTATAGTCTAATCTTGATTTGCTCTCTTCACAAAGTACAGCAGATGTCGTGTTATGCAGAAAATGGGGTCGAGGTTCCCTGGGACCGATACATGCGATATTTACTTTTTGCTCTCGGCATAAATCGTCACGATGTAAGAAAGCTTTGACACAATTTGTACGTTGATAATTAATTTATAGATCTGGCAAACGAAGAGAACAGTAAACCAAATGCAAACTTAAGTACCTCCGCCAGTTCGGCAAACTTTGGGTGATCCGTTTATCGACGAGTGATATGTACCTACACGGTACATTCATTCGCTGGAAATTAACCGCTTTACCGTTCTTAAAATCATAAAGCTCCGCTCAAATAAAGAGAACACCCCTACAGTTTTCCATTGGAGCCTCTCTAAATATATATATATTGATAAATGGTTTTTAAATACATTTTTAAAGTTGTTTATTAATTTCGTTGGTAATTTTCAATGAGAGACTGATATTTTGTTGGCAAAAGAAACTTCGGGAAAATCATGGATAGGTGCAGTGGCTGCCGCGATTTAACTGAAATAATTTTGAAAACGGTGTTAAACACCACACAAACAACCAAACGATCTTGTTTGCTTCTGAACAACGTTTAGGTTAGGTTTATCTATGGGAAAGCAGCCATTAGGCCGAGGCGGTTTGATTGTTGTCCGAAGTATTGGTAAAATAAGCTCCAGTAAAGCACGTATAGGTGTACTGGCCGCCGTAATATAAGTGTAATCATACTCTAGTGAGTAAGGGAAGTGACGACAGAGGGAGGAGGAAAAGACAGAGAGACATAGAGACAGACAGAAAGACAGAGAGAGAAACAGAGAAACGGACAGAGAAACAGAGAGACAGACAGGAGGAGAGAGAGAGAGAGAGAGATTGTATTTGGGGAAGCAGACTTTCTATCAGGGGAAGCCAAAGGGGAAAAAAACAGCTTTTGTATACAGAAAAGTAAAGACTGTTTTTGTTTTCTTTTTTATATCGTAAGTTGCCTCGAATATCAAATTCCTTAAGATTTCTAACATCTTTACTTCTAAGAAAATTTTAAAAAATCAATTCAGGTAGAAGATAGGAAAAAGTACGTTTCTAATTTCATTCCATATAGAGCGCTATTTTAGTGCGTTTATATCATTGCCGGTAATTGAAAATTCTTCACGACGGTTTTTATGTATCACCAATTACTCTGCGTTACCCTTTACAATACATTCCCGTGTTTTAACCGATCTTAGGAAAGGACACTTTTTGAAAACATTGTGGGAAAATGAGAAAATGCTGGTTACCAGCATTTTCTCCTTTTCCCACAATGTTTTCTACCCCTTCAAAAACAAATTTCAACCTTTGATCAGCATTTAAATCTTGATCATTCTGCAGAATTTCATACGTCTAAATTACAAGCAATTGCACACATCCGCTAAAGTATGGCATTCTAATGGGACAAAATGGTAGAAAACAGTGTTGTAAAAGGAGAAAATACTAGTTAGTATAATTTTCTTTCCTTTTTCCGCAGTATTCTTATAAGCCTTCTTCCGCAAGGTCGTCAAAGTTCCTGGACTGTGTGGTAAACCGTTAATTTGTCGTCTGTGAGTGCTGTCAAATTTCAGACATGTCTTAACTTTTGTCGTCTGGTATAGGATTTAAATTTATATCTGATAGGATATGAGTAGACCAGATCAGCCTTCACGTCCTTGCAGTATCATCTTAGCCTGATTTTTCTCCCCTCGATGATCGGTACAAATGTACCGGCTACGAATCCACTAAAAGTCGTGACCAACATTTTAGGCAAAACGTTGGACAATAACTGCCAAGCCCGGAAGATCAATCGGTACCGTAAAGAGCTGAAAACTTGGGAGTCACTGGTTCAAATCCCCGGCTCGGCTCATTTCTTTCCAAGGATTGATGATGTCACTAAGAAAGGATCCATGCCTGTCATTGATCATTGTTTTTATTGGTGATTTTATGGGAAAGTAGTCACTGGCTTTGGAAGAATATCATACTAGGTACTGGTAAAAGAAATTCTAGGAAAGCATGGATGGTGGACTGGGGCGGCATAGATAAAAATTAGACTTTATTTCATGCTTTCCGGTAGGATATCGAGAAATAGCGGTGAAAATATTTTTCGATATTACACGGGTACGACCAGTGAGAATACCGATTTCATTTTTTTTTTTTATAGAAGTCTCGACAAAAAAAGGCATTAGAAGCATGAAATAAATAGAATATTTGTTTTTTTTTTTTTTCGGTGAAAGATCGAAATTTATTTCATCGAGTGAACATCATCGGTAATATTTTCACGAGTGGCTGCGCGCCACTCGTGAAAATATTACCGATGATGTTCACTCGATGAAATAAATTCAATCTTTCACCGAAAAAAACAAATATCCTCTATGTATATAAGGTGCTGTCCGATCTTCGATCAAGCCCATAAGGTAATTTATATACAGACAGCATTGCCTATTGGTAGAATCACCACCTTCGGTTTTGAAGGTCGTAGTTTCTAGTCGCATTCGAAGCAACTTTGTTGTTGTTGTTGTTTTTCTCCCAAACTAAGGATAAATAGTCACGTAGCCATGATTTTATCTTACAAAATACCAACTTTTTTCACCCTCCAAAAAAGATATTGGGTCAAAGTATGTTTAAATTCCCCCTTTAAAGTGGCACAGGCAAAATGATCGGCAGGAGGTTTGTCAGTTGACAATTGATCCGCAGTAAAGTATATCTTTTATTTTTCTGTACTTTGCAACTTGCAGACTGTCAATGAACTCCCAAAAAAAGACTTAACCCTTAACCCTTTACCAAACGACAAAATCTTAGACTAATCCAAACTGAAAGCATTTGCAGACGACAAAATATATGTGACTGAAAAACTACAATTTGTTCTTGGAAAGTTGAAAAACTTTGTGGGAAAAGGAGAAAATGCTGGTTACCAGCATTTTCTCCTTTTTCCACAAAGTTTTCAAAAAGTCTTCTTTCTCAGGGTTGTTAAAAGTCGGGATAGAGTGGTAAAGGGTTAACCAAACAATCCCGAGTTTTAACGGTCCTGAGGAAGAATGCTTTCCAAAACGTCAAAAGAAAAAGGTGAAAACGCTAGTTACCTGCATTTTATCCTTTACCCATAATGTTTTCTTCTCTTTCACAAACAGCCGAGCCCCGTAGCTCAGTCGGTAGAGTACAGGACTTGAGAACAGGAGGTCGCTGGTTCGATCCGCCGCTCGGCCAATTTCTTTCCGAGGATTGATGATAGTCATTGTGACAGGATTCATTCCTCTCTCACCGCTGACCATTGTTTCGACAATGGCTATGTGGGAAAGCAGCCAGTGGCCTGGAAAGAATATTGTGCGGAGTACTGGTAAAAAAAACTCCAGGAAAGCATGGATAGGTGCACTGGCCGCCGCGATATAACTGAAATAATGTTGAAAACGGCGTTAAACACCATACAATCAATCAATCAATCTTTCACAAACAATTAAGTCTTCTATAAGGGCTCACATCTTGGACAAGGCTAAAGATGTTTTGTCTGATAAAGAGTTAAGTCTATGGCCGTTCTTTTTTTTTTACAATTTTTGAATATACAACTCCGCTGCACGTTGAAAAAAAGCAATTTCAGGTCATGACAACTAAAAGTGTCAACTAGCGGACGGTGTACATCCAAGATCAGACTGGATCCGTATTTACCAAACATTCTCAAGAATATTCTTTGTCTGATTCTCAAGAATTTTCTAGATTTCAAAATAACACAACTTCTAATTGGCTTAACCAAATAGTTTAGCCAATCAGAAATAATTATACTTTCAAATTTATAAATTTCTGCAGCATAAATATATTCTTAAGAGTGCTTGGTGGATGCGGTCCCTGACCTTGATCCAAGTCGTCAGCGAAAGCTACTTCTATCACCAAGGTGACGTGAGCTGAATCCGGAAACGTTCGTATTTATTTTTTCGAATTATGAACTCTTTCAACACTTAGCCCTTAGGCTGCTAAGTGCGACTCACTGACCTTTTGCGGACAGTGTATTTATTATTTATTTATGTTTTGAATTTTGGACTCTTTCAACACTTACCCCTTTAGGCTGCTCAGCGCGACTCACTGACCTTTTGAGGACAGCGTAGATCAAGATCACAGAACGTGCAGTCTGATCTTGGATCTACACTGTCCGATAAGGAGATATTTTTCACCAAAAATAACTTTGAAATAGCAATATTTTGGTTTTTACTGTCGACTTGAAAGTTTTGTTTAATTTATTTAGCAGGATAAGGGTGAATATATAGACTCGACCTCTTTTGACGGCTTGAAATGCAGTCCCCTGATGCACGGAAAGATTTTCATCTCACATTCTTGACTAAATAAACGGACGGTATAGATCCGTTCTGTGCAGTCTGATCTTGATCTATGCCGTCCGCAAAAGACCCTGGTTTTCGCCTTGATAGAAGGACCAACTTAACATTTCTCTTCAAAACATGCCAGAAGTATTTTCTTAAAATTAGTTTTATGTGTATTTTGAACGTTTCTGTTTTCGAACATTATTCTAATTCCCAATAGACATCTCTCTTTTTTTCGGCGTGACTGATTACACTGACTTCTGACACACATCTACTTATTTATATACTGGAAAGAATAAACAGGGGATTAATAGCCGAACCTAGTAGGTCAGTCGGTAGTGTACACGGCTTGAAACAAAAGGAAGGTGGTTCACCGGTTCGATTCTTAAGCTCGGCCAAGTTAGTCAGGAGAATTGGTGATTATCAGTGCAACAGGATTCAATCCTCTGTCGCCACTGATCATTTTTTTCAACGATGGTTTTGTGAGAAGGCAATTAGTGGCTTCGGAAGAATATTGGGCTAAGTGCTTGTAAAAGAAACTACAGAAAAGCATGGGTGACTGCACTGGCCGCCGTTATTTAACCGCTACAAGTTCAGCATTTATTGCAACTCATCTCTCTCTCTCTCTCTCTGCACTGGCCGCCGCCATATAACTGAAATAATGCTGAAAAGAGCTGGTTACACGCAAACAAATAAAAACTATAGAAGGCCATAGCGGATCAAGCTATTTTCGATAAAAAGGGAGTATTTCCACGATCGTCGGCCTAATACAATTTATTGTAATACGCCATTTTCAGTTTCATATCTGAGTGCAATCGAAATACTTATTTTTCTAAGAAAAATTGATTCTAATTGGGTTTACTTCCTTCGGTTTTGCACAAAATACGATACATGATTTTCAAAATGTCGTATTGAACTCATAGTGGCATTGTCTCCGACAAATGCCACAAAAAACTGGAAAATGGATATACTAAGTGAAGCGTTTTTACTGCTCTACTCTACAGACTCAGCAGCACTTTGCTGTTATGACAGAAAAAGGAAAAATCCCTGGAAGACAATTAGTAATAATGCTAGGTAATTTACAAGCCGTCCTAGCGATATTTTCCTGTGCAAAATCGTTAATAATAGATATACTTGTACATTGAGGCTTTCTCGTCCGAGCTTAATTCTTTACCACATGTCAAGTTTTTAGACTAGTCAGTATTCAACGTACTTACAGACGACAAATAAAGTGATACTCAAAAAGTGGGATGTGTATCAGAATGGGTAGAAAACTTTGCGGGAAAAGGAGAAAATGCTGGTTACCAGCATTTCCTTCTTTTCCTGTAATGTTTTTCTTCTTTTCCTGTAATGTTTTCTAACGCATTCTCTTTCAGGGCTGTTAAAACTCGGGATGGTGTTGTTAAGGGTTCATTCTTTACCAGATGACAAAACTACGACCTTTGTCCATGTTGAAAGTGTTTGCTGATGACAAACCAAACGTGACTCAAATGGTGGGATTCGTCTCTGAAATGTTAAAAAAAAAAATTGTGGGAAAAAAAAGAAAAATACTGGTAACCAGCAATCTCTCCTCTTTCCCAAAATGTTTTCATAAGCCCTTTTCCTCGATGTCGTTAAAGGGGCATAACTTATCTAGTTTCCTGTAAACCAAAATATTTTGTTAAACACTGATAAAAACAAGAGATATTCTCTCAGCAAGCCTAAAGTCGGTATAACTCTAACTCGATAAACCTTTCATTAACAGTTTATATCAATTATTGTTTGTTTTTGTGAGTACATGTTTAAAACCACGAGCCGTGACGAGATAATATAAACGTTATTGTGTTGGGTTTATGAATATCTCGTCACGGTACGTGATTTTAAACCTGTTATCCCAAACAAAACTATAATATAAACTGATAATGAAAGGTTTCTCGAGTGAGAGCTATAACATTCAGTAAAATGGTAAAATGTTTACGTTTACAAGTGTGATGATCGTTTACAATCGGTACTCCGTCTTATTTCTTTGAGATCAACTATGACGTCATCGAACTGATTTCGATGCGATCACGCATAATCGATGCGTGTTATCTATCACGTGACATTCCCTGAAGTCTTTACGAACTCCTGTCGCGATATCTAAAATCCCTTAAGAGGCTACGTATCCCATGAAGGAAACACCATGCAAACGTTTTGGTGTTCTCCTTTTATAAATTTTTCACTCTTTTGTATGGTTGCGCAGTTATTGCCTCATACAATTCAGTGATATAACAGTTTAAAGTTCAGTTCGATTATATAAATCTGAATAGCCCCCTCCCCCTTTAAAAGACTTGGATTGTTTGATAAAGGGTTTACCCATATATCCTGCCATATAGATACCGTTGACTGTCTCAACACTTGATAGCATCAGCAATTTACCAAACGACACGAATTAGACTTGTCCCAATGTGAAAACATTTGAGCCATGCTCTGGCGAAAGGGGGCTTAATGCATCTCCGTAATGCATAATACCAATCAGGCCATCACATAATTATGGATCCATAGTAGCCACTTTTTTCCACAACCAACCAAATTATGAGATAGAATGGTCCTTTGACAAATAAAAAAAAAACTAGCCAATAGCGTAAAGCTTCGGTCCAGGTCAGCCTGCGCGGACTGCGCAGGCTGACCTGGGTCGAAGCTTTTCATATATGCATTCAGCCCCCTTTTCACAGAGCATGATTGATTCGCAGACTGCATATCAAATATAGCTTACACGACAGAGTTTTTTTTTTTCGAAAAGGTAGAAAACATTGTGGGAAGAGCAGAAAATTCCTTTTCCTCAACATTTTCAAAAACCTTCCCTCTTAGGGTCGTTAATACATGAGATTGTGTGGTAAAGTGTTAAGTCGTTTGGTTTAAGATGGTGCATATATGGGGAAAATAACAAAGAAGCGGAACACTTAGGCCAAGATCAGACTGAAGATACATGCAGTCTGATCATGGTCAACACTCTCGTTAAATTCTCCCTATGGTCACTTTCCCCAAAGTCGTGTTCGGCTTGAAAAGCGTTTACACTTCAAGTTTCAGTAAAAGACATTTGACATTTATAAAAGGCTAAACATATCAAACATTTGCACGTTGAGATTTTTTTGTCAGAAAATACACCGAATCACTGGACGGTATAGATCCAAGACTAGTGTAGATTCTATGCAGTCTGATCTAACTCTATATTGTCCAAAATATTGTAACCAGCATTTTTTTCATTTTTTCCTACAATTTTTTTTTTTTTTTTTACCCTTGCAAAAACAAATTTCGTAATTTGAACCATGCTTGATTTGTCTTCTGGAAGTGCTTTCAATTTGGACAGGTCCTAACTCTTAAGCTGCTAAGCGCGACTCAAGGACCTTTTGTGGACAGTGTAGACCAAGATCAAATTGCACAGAGCGTGCCGTCTGATCTTTGATCTGCACTGTCCGATTGGAGATCCCCCCCCCCCCCGAAAAAAAAAAAAACCTTTGGAATTACTAAAATTTGAAGGGAGGTGTTATTGGCTTGAAAGTTTCATTTCATTTACAAACAGGATAAAGGTTAAGATATTATCGTCTGATATATGATAAGGGTTGAATCCAGACGGCAAAAGACATGTCAACAAAGATGTCATCAATAAAATCCGACACGGTCGCATAACTTATAAAATATTCATACGCACATGAGAGAAATGTTTTACAGTTATTATCGTCATTTGTTATTGACACTGGTATACTGTACTTCTTTGATTTCACCTTTAACTCTTTACCACACAGTTCCGCTTTTTAACGACCCAGAGGAAAAGGCCTTTTGAAAACATTGTGGGAAAAGAGAAAATGCTGGTAACCAGCATTTTCTCTTTTTCCCACAATGTTTTCTACCCTTTCTAGATCAAATTTCAATTTTGAGCCACATTTCTTTTGTCGTCTGCAAATGCTTTGAATTTGGACAAGTCTGAAATTTTGTCGTTTGGTAAAGAGGGTGTAAGCCCTTTTGCTGTCGAACTGTAACCGCTATTTGATAGAACTTTTTTTTTTCTGGAAACGAGGAGGAATTCGGTTATCTTCGTTATGATAAACTCACCTCTCCCAACCTCGTTAGATAATATTAGCGCGTGTATTTTCATCTCGGCTGCTTTCCAAAATGGCTCTGTTAAACATTGTGGCCGTGCAAGTATTTGACACAGTTATGCCCTCTTTTCATCTGAAGACTTTCGCTGAAAAGCCCCACGGCCGAGAGTTGGCAGCCTTATGCATAGCTTTTGTTATACAGTAGCATGAATGATATTCTCTTTTTATCACATTACCTCCTTTGTCCTCAGCATAGGCCACTGAAACTCCATTGGTCTATTACCGAACAACGAAATTTTCCTTATCGGACACCGTTACTATAAATAGCACATTGGCAACTGCCTCTATATTGTACATGTATATAATAAGACTTATTATATACAACATAGAGGCAGTTGCCAATGTGCTGTTTATAGTAACAGTGGACATGAAAATTTGAGTATTCCCTGATATACAGGCGATGCACCAATTCGCAAGTATTCGACGATCAACCAAGAAAAATGTTAGTGTTCCGTAACAGACCAATGGAGCTTCAAAGGCCTGTGTTCTCAGTGTAATATTACCCATTGCGAATTTTCTAATCTTTCAAAAATTTGAGAAAAGCACTGTGTTACGTCATATATGACGTCGATTTCAGAGAGCTGAATCGGGTTCTATTAATGAAAATTATGTTTACAACGTTTGCATGTATGGTGTTTCATACTCTGGCCTATATTTTTTGATATATCCGAGATGTGATTCCAATAAACTTAAATTCATTAGCAAATCAAAGGACTCAAAGTCTGGAAAGCAGACTTGTGGAGCAGCATAAAGTTGTATTACGTTGTAATAATAAGCAAAATAACATCACATGCAACACATGTGCAATTAGAATGGAGTTAGCAAGGGCAGGGAAAGTTAGAATTGTTCTGCCGAGCGGGCCGCAAAGTAACTGTTAGTCTATTACTGTTTCAGGAGTGGTAATTTGATCCATCAATCTGACGCAGTTTTTTGCTGGTATTGGATTTTGGAATAAATATGTAT